>JANAVB010019998.1:1937409-2637506 GCA_029216955.1 Iris pallida
TGGCTAGAAGTGTAGCAATTTGGCTCTTGAAAATGCTCTCCGTTCTCTCCTTTGAAGAGGGATGAGACCCCTTTTTATTATAGTTTCTGAGCTGGAATGATGTTATGCGCCCACATGAGGAAACACACTAGTTTTCATGTGGGCACATAGTCCCGCTTTGGGCGCATAGGAAGTAGGCACATGCAGGCTGCGTAGTCGTAGGTTGATCATGGTACTGACGTGGCCGCATACTTCGGTGCATGATTGCTCGTGGAGACTGACGTGGTCATACGTTTCTGTGTACGTTTTGATCGAGGCTTTGACTGAGTCAGGCTTGGACGCATAGCCATGTCTCAGGCTATGAGCCCTCCTTTTGGGAGAGGTTATCTTAGGCTCATGAAGCTTCACTGGCAGGGCGCATAGATCTTCACTAGCTGGGCACATAGAGCTACACCGGCTGGGCGCATAGAGCTTCACTGGCTGGACGCATAGAGCTTCATTGGCTGGGCGCATAGAGCTTCACTGGCTGGGCGTATATATTCTCCTTGGCTTGGGCGCATAAGGCTTCATTACTGAAAAATTTTCATGCTTCTACAGCGGCGATGGCTATCTTTCTTGTAGGTGATTCTTGTTGAATACGGCACGTCGCACGCTTGGCCCAGCGGCGACGGCTATCTTTCTTATGGTTCTTATTGAATACGGCACGTCGCACGCTTGGCCTAGCGACGACGGCTATCTTTCTTGTGGTTCTTGTTGAATACGGTACGTCGCACGCTTGGCCTAGCGGCGATGGCTATCTTGCTTATAGTGGTGGTTCTTATATGATTAAGAATGTTTACATATTTATTCGAGTATTTCCTGACACATAAATAGAATACGAGTCTAGCCAGAAGTAAATGGTGCTTGTAGGTAATTTGAGTAGGTGGTTCTGGTAGTAGGGCTAGACAAGTCAAATATAGTGTCGCAAGTGAATGAATCTAGAATATCAATCTGTGTTGTGATAGAGAATCAAATAGAACTATACTAGAAGCTGAATCATAATAATCATCAAGTAAATGAAAACTATCAGAGAATGTACTCGCCTGATATCCTGAGCAATGACTGAGTATTGATGTCCGAACCAACGCCACAAAGCCCTAATATGAATTTATAGAGTTACATGGTGTTCTAGAGTAAACATTATATTTAAATACATTAATTATATGCTTCTAGGCCTTTTCTAGGTCATGGAAGACAAACTAGTTCAAATCTAGTCATACTAGTCTTTATAATCATTATTCCTAATAATATGAATTGCAAGTTGTAGGTTATTAAAGTACCAAGTTTGCACCTTGTTATTCGTATATCAAAATCTATGACCCACAAATCGAGACAAGATGATCAAGCATAAGGTTAATAATCTTATTTTAGCGATCTGCATGGTCATCTTGTCAATTTTAGCGATAGGAGATCACTGGAATCGACTGATCTCAATTTTGATGCACGAATTTCGAAATACGAACATAAAGAGAATTAATTATAACTATGGTGTACATAAAGGAATGTGTCGTCGGATGATAAACACAACATCAACAACGTGTCCAGAATGGTCAAATTAGCTACGGTAGCCTCCCATAAGTCCAATTTGAACGAAGGGGTAAAATGGTAATTTTGGGCCAAAATAATGTCCGTCGTTGGACCCACTTTGCACCAAAAAATGTGCTAGGATAAAAGTCTACTAAACCTAGCAAATTATATATCCACATGTCCAGAATGACGAAACGAACCCAACAGTATATCCAGAATTGAATTCCGATGAGTCGATCTCAAAATGGTCAGTTGCCCGGATTAGAGGGCCCACCTTGCACCGAAATGTATGCCGGGGCCCACGTCCTCAAAATCTAGCAAAATTTATATGAATTCGTGCTAGAACGATGCCACGAGTCCATCAGTGGTGTCAGAATTGGAATTTGAAGTCTCGGGTCCAAAATTAGAATTTTATAAGTTAGAAATTACGGTTTCGAGAGCCCAACTTCAACCAACCAAACATTGTCCTATAAAGCTGAAACTTATGTGGCACGAAGGTGGTTATACCTGCTGCACGTTGGAGTTGGAGGTCATCAATCGGAGCTTCGATGACAGAAACAAATCCGCAAAGTTGGCTCCACGAATCTGTCCAAAAATAAATAATTTAAATGGTCAACTTGGTGGCCTGTTTTGATCTATCAAACGATCGAATTAACGGTTAAAACTTAAGAGGAGCGAAGGGATATATACCTAGATGGAGACGGAAGAAACGGATCGACGATCCAATGGTCAGATTGTCGAAAAAATATGCCCAATATTGCTGCGATGAAGTACGATTTCTGAGTTTCGGAACTTGCGTGTCACAACGGGAACTCGTGTGAAATGCACGAATAGCCTCTGTGGCTCATTGATTAGGATGGTGACACATCCAGAGGGGTCATCGGAGGTTCGTCGGGTCGAGGGAGCGGTCGTGGTGGTGCACGACGGCATTCATCGCACTGCTGCACGTGCATGTCCGCTGTTGGCCATGCTCGCTGTTGCGTGTAGGCACTCTGACCGTACGGGGTGTTCCACAGCGTACGGCAGGAGACCACGGACAATACCACTGTCGAGGACCAGCAATCGCGATGACTACGCATGACGATTTTTGCTGAAGACAACAGTAGTTGCTGCTATCGTCGACCCTTGGCGACCTTGGGGCGACCAATGGATGAGTGCGACAGCTGCATGCCTGGCCGTGGTGTCTGTGCACGATGGCGTGGTGGCTGCGTACGACTAGGTAGCCCTACAGCACCAGTAGCAGCGACAGTTGTAGGGAGCCACAGTAATGGCTGCCGCCATTAAAGAGGAGGGTGGCTGAAGAGGATGGTAGAAAGGAAGGAGAAGAGTGAAGAAGGAATTTGTGATAAGGTTCCTTAGGGTTTTAGGTGCTTTATAAGGAAGAAGAAAAGAAAGAAATTGAGGGGAGAGTGTATGTCGGTTGTGCACAGTGGGGGGCTATGTTGGCTGCTGTAATGAAGGGAGGTAAGTGGAGTATATTGCTTGGGTGTGGGTTGAGTGGTTGGGATGAGTTGTAGTGGAATGAAGGGCTAGGATTGAGTGTGTGCAAGGTTAGGTCATAATTTAGGAATATGATCAATGTAGTTGTTATATAGGTATATAATAAGTATTCCCTAGACAATATACATTCATACCTACAATACAAATTATGGTTTTAAGTATGTATATTCACCCTAAAATATATATACCTCCAAAATATCACGTATATTCTAATTAGTATAATATACTCTAAAATATTTCTATGTATAACTATACTCTAAATAGGTATAGGAATACCTACATACCCTATATAATTTGTATATAGTTATATATAATATACACAATATCCATTGCACTCTAATATACATATGAATATTGATATATTCACTAAAACATTACTTGTATCTCTTTTCTTCAAATTGTATATATACAATGCCTTACAAATATGTATTACTATGAATATTTAGTAGCAGTAGCAAAATAAAAGAGGGGGTCACATGCACTTGGGTTGGGTGGTTTGGGCTAGATTGGGTTAAGTTTGGGCTATGTGTGATCAATGGCTACAAATTTAAATCATTTAGATCATTGATGAAATACTAGCATAAGGGAGCTCAATTGGATGACACACAAGTGGCATGTGCATAGTAGGCTCAAAATAGGTCAAAACCATATATTGGGTCGACTAGGTTGGATCGATGTCGAGCCCCAAAATTAAATTGGAAGTCTGGTCAAATTTTACGGTAAATGGTCAAATGGCCTAAATTGACCAGAAAGTTGCGCCAAGTAAAAAAGGATACAAGATTGAGTTGGACATCATATACCAAAATGAAGATAATCTTGTCTACTACAAAACTCATAAAGGAAGTTTTGAGAGATTGTAATCCCTGGCGCTCCAAAAATCAAAGTCACAAAAAAGAATATTTAACGATCACAAATAATTATAATAAAATATTTATTGAAAATAATTCATTTTAAAAAGTTTAAAATAAACCCTAAAATTTAGGGGGCTCACATCCTACCCACCTTACAAGAATTTCGTCCTCGAAATTTAAAATTATCGAATAGGTCAAGCTATAGTATGTAGCTGCGGCTAAGGCTATATTACTCAATCCGATACCCTTGTTATTTAGGTTCAACAAGGGCCCTTCTATCATAAACTATGTCGTTTATCCTTTCGAATCCTTTATACTAGTATTAAATCTTTATGTGTACCCTAATATATTTATCATCTTCAGGATATGTATATATGTCAACAATGTTTGGTTATCAACTATATTTCCAACCTCAATCGTAAATTATTGATTTCCTTATCATATCCTGAGTATCATTATTCTATCAATCCACAAGCTCTTTATACTAACTTCCTGTAATTCTTCTCTACAGCTTATCCTTGAAACTGTACGTTGCACCTATCCTTAGGGTCTAGTCGGCCTAGTCGACAAATCTTACATGTGCTAAATCCTCATAGTTGCGAATGTATGGTTCCTATTTGTCATTCGTATCTAAAACAGTCGTTGTCCCATTATTTTATCATAATAACTATTATCAATAGTATAATCCTTTAATTTATTTCTTGTAGTCACTCTCAATACTCTATCCCATCTCGCGAGTCACTAATACCTATCATAGAAACTTAACCCAATTAACTTATAAGAAAATTTGCTCGCTCTGGACTACCCAAACATCCAGTCACACCAACAACATGCCCTAATTATATTATATAATATATACGAGGTTTGTCCATTTTAGTTGTCTACAAGGGCCTAAGACTGGGTCGAACAATCCATATCAGTATTCAAACAAGTTAAGGATCAAGCAAGACAGAAAGGATTGTCAAAATCTCCAATGATGGTATGAGGCCAAACGGGATACATAAAATATAGTCTAGAAAAACTCGAAAACCATATCCCTCTGTGATTATGTCACGCAAAGTTACTATCGCACAAGTGTACATCTGGCTGCAATTAACTTCCTTGTTCCATAATACAACGGATGGCTGCAGTGCACAGCAGCCACGCCAGATAGTACAGGTTCTTGAGCTTATCTTGCCTAAACCTATAAAATATTTCCAAAACTAACTTTTTGCAAAATAAAGGAGAAGATGTCAATCAAAATGCACATGTAATGGTCTAAGTATATTCCGAGAAACCAATATAACCATGATGCCGTCATCTGAAGTCATACCTCGCCAGTATTTCCTTGCTGCAAAAACTCTCGATTTTGTAATACAAGAATAAATATACTTTTTGAGCTTTTCTTTGGACTAATCCATAAGGCATTTCCAGTAATTACCGAAAAGGAACGAGAATAATTACTCAAGGGGTCCACAGTAAAGAGTTTAGTCAAGTCAAAGGAAAGATGGAACACAAAGCAATCATGTCGAGAAAACATAACATGAGAGCAATCATGCTGGAGAGTTCTGAGAACATATAATCCTATTTGTGGGTGTACCATCAAATCCTATTTCCCAATTGGTCACAGGATCGCAGTAGTACACCTATCCTAAGTACCACTACGACTTCGTACATTTTACGAAGATGACCTGCATGGGCCACCACAAAATGTGTCACGACCTACACCCGATTTAGGGGCACGAGTACGTGGGTACGTCCAGCCTACGCCGCAGTATCGATGGTAGAACGATGTATAGGTCGTCTGTAATATCTAACATCTAACATATATAGAATAACCTGTCATCTCCGTACAGAGGAATAATATCATCTAGAACAGAAACTTAAACACAGACATCTAGGAAAGATAATATCACGCATAGAGAGAAGATGAAATGGTGAAATAAAGTTTAATGTCATAAGTCAAATACAACAGAATCTAAAAGTGTATAAATAAGTACATAACCCGAATTATATAACAAGTCTCAAAAATATCAAAACTGGAGACAGATCCAATAATAGTGATACTATCTAACTAACACCCACCTAGGAAGGCTATGCTACTCTGCTGGGAATCAACTCCTTGGGTCTCCAGAGCATAGTAATAAGTAGGACATGTATCCGCGAGCTCGTCAACTGAAAAATATCCAGTCAGGATTGGAACGAGCACATCTCCTCGAGCAATTCCAAATAAATGACAAAGACTATAAAGCAGTTATAGACAATTATACTTGATGAACATGGAAAGTTGAGGCAGGTAATAAAATAGAATCAACAGTTAAAACTAGGAAAGTAAATATAGTGAAATAGAAGAAGATGGCAATGAAACTGTAAAATAGAAGTAACTGAACTAGAACGATGTGATGCGAGTCCAATCAGTATAACATGAGACAATGTGAATATAGTACAAAACACTAATCCAATGTGTTTTGAAATACCGAGTTCGACATATAATGATTAGACGAGTAGTAAATACGGCACGTCGCATGCTTGGCCTAGCGGCGACAACTATCTTTCTTGTAGGGTGATTCTTATTGAATATGGCATGCCACACGCTTTGCCCAGCGGTAATGGCTATCTTTCTTGTGGTTCTTTTTGAATACGGCACGTCGCACACTTGGCCTAGCGGCGACGACCATCATTCTTGTGGTTCTTGTTGAATACGGCACGTCCCACGCTTGGCCTAGCGGGGACGGCTATCTTTCTTGTGGTTCTTGTTGAATACGGCACGTCGCACGCTTGGCCTAGCGGCGACGGCTATCTTTCGTATGGTTTTTGTTGAATATGGCACATCGTACGCTTGGCCTAGCGGCAACGGCTATCTTGCTTGTAGCGGTGGTTCTTGTATGATTGAGAATGTTTACATGTTTATTCGAGTATTTACCGACACATAAATAGAATATGAGTCTAGCCAGGGTAAATGGTGCTTGTAGGTGATTCGAGTAGGTGGTTCTTGTGAGTGGTTCTGGTTGTAGGGGCTAAACAAGTAAAATATATGTGTCGCAAGTGTATGAATCAAGAATACCAATCCATGTTGTGACAGAAAATCAAATAGAACTATACTAGAAGCTGAATTATAATAATCATCAAGTAAATAAAAACTATCAGAGAATGTACTCATCTGATATCCTGAGCAATGACTGAGTATCGATGTCCGAACCAACGTCACAAAGACCTAATATAAATTTACAGAGTTACATGGTGTTCTAGAGTAAACATTATATTTAAATACATTAATTATATGCTTCTAGGCCTTTTCTAGGTCATGAAAGACAAACTAGGTCAAAGCTAGTCAAACTAGGTCATACTAGTCTCTATAATCATTATTCCTAATAATATGAATTGCAAGTTGTAGGTTATTAAAATACGAAGTTTGTACCTCGTTATTCGTACATCAAAATCTATGACACGCAAATCAAAACAAGACGATCAACCGTAAGGTTAATAATCTTATTTTAGTGCTCCACATGGTTATTTTGTCAATTTTAGCGATGTGAGATCACTGAAATCGACTGATCTCAATTTTGATGCACGGATTTCGAAATACGAACATAAACAGAATTAATTATAACTATTGGTGATACATAAAGGAAAAATCTACAGATGTCATCGGATGATAAAACAAACATCACCAACGTTCCCAAAATGGTCAAATTAGCTAGGATTGCCTACCCATAAGTCCAATTTGGATACAGGGGCAAAATGATAATTTTGGGCCAAAATGATGTCCGTAGTTGGACCCACTTTCCACCCAAAAATGTGCTAGGATTAAAGTGTACTCAAATTAGAAAATTATATGTCTACGCGTCCAGAATGACGATACGAACCCAACGTTATATCCAGAATTGGATTCCGTGAGTCGATCTCAAAATGGTTCGTTGACTCAGATTGTAGGGTCACACGCCCTACAAATCTAGCAAACTTTATATGATTTGTGCTAGAACGATGTCCCGAGTCCACCGGTAGTGTCAGAATTGGAATCCGGAGTCCCAGGTCCAAAATTAAAATTTTACAAGTTAGAAATTACAGTTTCGAGAGGCCAAATTTGGCATCAATTTCAACCAACCGAACGACGTCCTATGAAGCTGAAACTTATGTAGCACGAAGGTGGTTATACCTGCTGCATACTAGAATTGGTGGTTCATCAACCCGAGCTTCGATGAGAGAGAAACGAATCTGCGAAGTTGGCTCCATGAATATGTACAAAAATACACAATTTAAATTGTCAACTTGGTGGCTGATTTTGATCTATCAAACAATCGAATTAACGGTTGAAACTTAAGAGGAGCGAAGGGGTACATACCAAGATGGAGACAGAAGAAACAGATCGACGATCCAACGATCGAATCGCTCAGAAAATATGCCCAAAGTTGCTGCAACGAAGCACAATTTTTGAGTTTAGGAACTCGTGCGTCACGACGGGAACTCGTGTGAAATGCACGAATAGGCTCTGTGGTTCGTTGGGGAGGATGGTGACACGTCCAGAGGGATCTCTAGAGGTTCGTTGGTCAAGGGGCGGTCGTGGTGGCGCCCGACGGCGTTCATCGCACTACTACAACGCTTATGTGCACGTACGTGTCCGCTGTTGGCCATGCTTGCTGCTGCGTATGGGCACTCTGACCGTACGGGGTGCTCCGCAGCGTGTGGCAGGGGACCACGGCCGATGCCACTGCGGAGGACCAGCACTCATAAAGGAAGTTTTGAGAGATTGCAATCCCTGGAGCTCCAAAAATCAAAGTTACAGAAAAGAACATTTAATGATAAAAATAATTATAATAAAATATTTATTAAAAATAATTCATTTCGAAGAGTTTAAAATAAACCCTAAAATTGAGGGGGCTCACATCTTACCCACCTTACAAGAATTTTGTCCTCGAAATTTTAAATCTGCTATGGTTATATACTAAAAGATTACTTTTGTATTAACTTTATTTTCTTTAATTTTGAATGAGAATCATAGGACAATGTTTGCATATTGTATTTGTTACAAGTATTGATGCAAGTGTCTGATACTCTATATTGTAGATAATATTGTGTGTGGTGTCACACAGAAGATCATATTATCAGTTCCCTATGGATCATAAAGGAACGAAAAGAGGTTTATTTTATAGTCTTAAGGATCAGAAGGTCATTGTTAGCACCAATGCCCAATTCTTAGAGGAAGACTATGTGATGAACCATAAACCCACAAGTAGAGTTGTTCTAGAAGAACTGAGAGGTGAGACACCAAGTACTTCAGTACCAATAGTACAAGAGGATGAACCACAAATAACTGCATAACGTGTCACAAATTTTATACCACAATCGATTGTGCCTCGTCGTACTGGGAGGGTTGTGATACAACCTGATAGATATGTTCTTTGGAGAGTCGTCAGACTTCATCACTGAGGAACAAGATTATGATCCCTGTACCTACAATGAAGCACTCCAAGATAAAGATGCAGAGTCTTGGCAAAAAGCAATAATATCTAAAATAGAATATATGGATTCCAAACAGGTCTGGGAGCTTGTAGAACCACCCGTTGGTGTAAAAGCCATTGGATGCAAGTGGGTCTATAAGAGAAAAAGAGGATCAGACTGTAAGGTTGAAACCTTTAAAGTTCAGCTTGTTGCAAAAGGTTTTAATCAAAAGAGGGTATCGATTATGAGGAAACCTTTTCTCCAGTAGCCATGCTTAAGTCTATCTGGATTCTTTTATCTATTGCAGCTCATCTCGATTATAAGATTTGGCAAATGGATGTCAGGATAGCTTTCCTTAATGGAAGTCTTGAGAAAGACATCTATATGAAGCAACCAGACGGGTTCATTGAAAAGGACCAAGAGCATCTTGTTTGTAAGCTCAAGAAGTCAATTTATGGACTTAAGCAAGCTTCCAGATCTTGGAACATATGTTTTGATCAGGTGATAAATTCCTATGGATTTGATCAATATCCAGATGAATCATGTGTATACAGAAAGTGTGACAGAAACGTGGTGGTATTCCTAGTACTTTACGTAGATGACATCTTTCTCATTAGAAATAATGTGAAGGTGTTATCTGATGTAAGGGTATGGTTATCCAAACCGTTTGATATGAAGGACTTGTGAGAAGTAGGTCACATCTTTGGGATCAAAGTTCTACGAGATCGCAAGAAAAGGATGTTGAGCTTGTCCTAAACTTCCTATGTCGGTACTGTACTAACTCGTTTTAGCATGCAAAATTCTAACAAAGGTTTCTTACCTTTTAGGCATGGAATTGCTCTATCAAAGGAGCAGTGTCCGAGGATACCTAAAGAGATAGAGAATATGAAAGCAGTTTCTTGTGTTTCAGCAGTAGGAAGCTTAATGTATGCAATGCTATGTACGAGACCAGACATCTGCTTTGCCATTGGCATGGGCAGCAGATATCAGTCTAACCCATGACATGAGCACTGGACTTTCGTAAAACATATTTTGAAGTACCTGAAAAGGACTAAAGAGTATATGCTAGTTTACCAGACAGATAATTTAGTTCCCTTGGGGTATACAGACTCAGATTTTCAGTCAGATAGGGATTCTAGAAAATCTACCTCAGGTTATATATTTACTTTGGCGGTAGAGCCATTGTATGGAGGAGTATCAAGCAAAAGTGTATTGTTGATTCCACCATGGAAGCCGAGTATGTGGAAGCCTCTACGGTAGTCAAAGAAGCGGTTTGGCTCAGAAACTTCCTGTTGGACTTGGATGTGGTACCTAGTTTGCCTAAGGCTATTACACTTTATTGTGATAATAGTGGTGCAGTTGCAAACTCGAAGGAAACACGAGCCCATAAGACAAGTAAACACATTGAGCGCAAGTAACACCTGATACGAGATTTCATAAAGAAAGAAAGGTTGTTGTGATCAAGATAGCATTAGCCGACAACCTAGCAGATTCCTTCACAAAGAGCTTACCGGCTAAGGCTTTTGATAGTCATGTTGAGGGAATGAGAGTCAGATGTGTAGCAGCATGACTTTAAGTATAAGTGGAAAATTTGTAACAGTATACTGAAAAATAATGCTTTGAGTATAAGTGGGAGATTGTTAGGGTTATATACTAAAAGCATCACTTTTGTATTAACTTTATTTTCTTAAATTTTGAATAAGAATCATATGGACAATGTTTGCATATTATATTTGTTACAAGTATTGATGCAAGTGTCTGATACTCTATATTGTAGATAATATGGTGTGTGGTGTCACACAGAAGATCATATTATCAGTTCCCTATGGAATATATAAATGGTTCACAACCTAGATGGACTTGGACAATCTATTGGAAAGGTTGTAATGTAATCTAGTATTAGTCTATCTTGACTATAGGTTTACACTAGTACACTTTGTGTATTGAACATGACCACTTGAGGTTGTTCTCTTTGTACTGACTACATAAGAGAACAAACACCTCTATTATTATGGATGCTTGTGCTCTTAATCCGGATATAATAACAGACATGTATATGCAGTATGCATTACTTTGACTCATAAAAGAGTGAGATTCATTATGGGTCAACAACCTCTATGGATTGGGTAATAACATTTTATGTATGATGGGCTGTTGATTATAAAAGTAATCATGTCCCGATACGTCTAGTTGATGATGTCCCCTTATGGAGCTCATAAGGATTGTCATATAAATCCTGCAAGTGGATTATATCCGACATGCCAAATAAAGTGGAGTGGTACTACTTAAGGATAAAAGATGTCGATCAATATAGTTGACAGTAACTTAATCTGATTGACGGACATTCGATATCTTAACATGTAGAGCCAAACGAGCATATAATAGAAGGAGCCCACAATCATAATTTGGGATTAGGAAGGTAGTGCAATAATAGCTCATTAATGGACAGAGCTATTGTTAATTGGCCTGGGTTTTGTGTTCGGGCTGAACACAGGACCAGAT
This sequence comes from Iris pallida, assembly GCA_029216955.1. Lineage (NCBI taxonomy): Eukaryota > Viridiplantae > Streptophyta > Magnoliopsida > Asparagales > Iridaceae > Iris > Iris pallida. The sequence continues at coordinate 1,949,226 of JANAVB010019998.1, forward strand.
CCGTTATGAGACCTAACCCTAATTTCTCCTTATGGTCCCTGTCGTAGCCTTATATATATCATCTATTCTCTGGCCACAAAAGGTTGATTAGAACAAAGAAGCTTTCTCTAAATTCGTGATCCACGTAAGAAGAGAAAAAAAGGGCTGCCAAAGAGAAAAACAGGTTAGAAGATCGTCGCCCACACAACGTCCAACGCAAGGAAGGAATACGTGCAGAAGATCTTGGGGTCGTGACTGCTTGAGATTACTAGGAACTGTTGTCTTCTTTCCGCTGCAGGTATAATTCGTAAATCCTAATTTACGCATATGAAGGGTTAGAACACGTTTATATCTTTTTAACTTTCTATAAATCAGTACGCACACCAAAGTAGGGTATTGGGAATCCCCAGTTATATCAAAATCACCTAATGTGTCAAGCTATAGTATGTAGCTGCGGCTAAGACTATCCTACTCAATCTGATACCCTTGTGATTTAGACCAAATTGATTATGAAGAACTGATTGGCACTGGGGGTGCCAAGCGTGCCACTATTGCTGCCAAGCGTGCCACCACTACTGCTGCCAAGAACAAGGCACGTGCCATCTGGACTCCGAAGTCCACTACCACGCCAATTGTTGCTGCTGCTACTCAAGACAAGGGAAATGGCCCAATGGCCACTCTCCACTCTTCCCCAGTCCTAGAATTGGTAGAAAACCTACTTGATTATGCCTCTACGCTAATCAGTGTCAAAACATCTCTGAACAAAAACTATACTTCTGTTCAAAGTTTGCTCCGTTTTGTCCATAGGCGTGCTAAACACGTTGTGACTGTACGCGCAAAACACCAAGGCATCCTCCCTACTTCGCGCCAATCATGCCAGCGCCATGACCTCCCTACCCTGCGTATATCAAAAAATGAACCGAGAAGACTAAAGGTGTCACAGACTATCGACAATCAAGTTAGCCCTGATACTGACATGTGTGCTAAACTCAATAGGCATAGAACAGAACTTCCTCAACCAAGCCATATGGCACGCCAAAAGATCCTGATGCAGTTTGTGCCAACCAACAGTGCATGCACAGTGAGGGCTTTCAGGAACCAGACTTCTTTGGTCAAAGGAATCTCTCCGACTCCAACCTTGGGGTTAGTAACTTACCAGACTTTGATGCTGACAACGAAGGCTCTGATCAAACTATCATGTCTACCATCTCATCTTCTGTATCAAGAGAAGTGTCTACTTATATGATAAATGAAGAGCAAGACGCTTTCAGTTCTGCTAGACAAGAACAAAGAATCGCATCCTTGAAAGCTAATTTAAAGGCTATGGCTGACATGGTTACAAGCATGCACGCAGTAATCATGACACAACATGTTGTTCCACTAGTTGTGAACCAAGTACCAACTCAAGAACATGCAGTAGGTTCGGTGCCTATCAACACTAGCCCTGGAGTACAGCCTCAGCTAAATACCGCTATCCCAGAGGTTATATACCTTCAAGCACAAGCTACTCCAAGTCACTTTGGTTCTGGGCGTGGTACTTACCATGCGGTTCCACCTCCTAATCCTTCATATCAATCTGTTGCTTCACAAACAACAGAAGACCCTCTTGAAGCAGTCAAGCTTCTGCAAAATTATTTGATGCCTTCAAGCTGAAAGAATGATTGCAAAAGTTAGGGATCAAACAACCCTATCCTGCAGAGTGGAAGGAAGCCCTGTTCCCACCTAAATACAAGCCGCCGACCATAATGTTGTTTGACGGAAGTACATCTCCGAGTCAGTATATCAATCACTTCAAAATGATGACTGATCATCTCCAACAGAACGATGCTCTACTTACTAGAGTGTTCGTCGGATGCTTAGCGGATATTATCTATGACTGGTATCAAAGCTTACCAGATGGCTGCATAACATCCTTCGTAGTATTAAAACGGATATTCCTGGAGTGATTCTATGAAGGAACCCACAACCTGACTATGTCCGCCCTCACCAAAATCAAGCAGAAGCCCAATGAAACAGCTGAACGTTTCATAAAGCGCTTCCGACGAGAGGCACTAAAAATTCCTCTAGGTACCCCTTATGCATTGACTAATATACTTGCAAATCAAATTTCTTACCTATAGTCAGCATGTGGACGGGACCTACACAGTTTCAAGATTGGGGTTCCTTCATTGTAAGTGCTAGAGCAGCTAAAAAGTACTGCAAAATTTAAACAACTAGGCATCCCAATGCCAAACCTCGATAAAGATAAGCACCCTGCTACTAGCAGCGGTAGTCACCAAAACAATCACAAATGCAAAGAAGCTTTAGCCATCAATGTAGGTCAACCAGCACCTATGGCAACAACACCTCCACAGAGGGCAACACCACAACATAAGGAAGAGTATTCCTTCGATGACGATGATGTCATGAGCATATTTGATTGCTTGATCAAAAGCAATAAGCTTCAACTGCCAGGGATCAAATGGCCAGACAAAGTAGGTAAGATTGACAATCCTAAATATTGCATGTATCACAGGTTTCTGGGGCATCCAACCAGGGCGTGCTTCATACTCAAAAGAAAGATCCAAGAGCTGGTCAATGCCAAAGCAATTACTCTCCGAAAAGACGAAAAGATGGTGACAACCAATGTCGTCTCTCTGTAATTTGGAGACTTTGCTCCTCAGCTAGTCCCTAATGGTGTTGTCACGATATCTAAGGCAACTATGGAGATCGTCAAACTCCCGCCGGCACGAAGTGACAAATTAGTGCTACTGTCTACAGCCAATGCCAAAATCATGTGGGTTCATTCAGACCTCGTCGTCGAATTCGAACAGAAAGCAACTGTCTCTTCTAGCGAGTCAAAAAAATTAGCCAAGTACAAATCATGCAATATGACTTCAAGTGAGCACTCCTCACTTGATGACCGTGTTCCCTCTTTGAATGCTACTTTTATTCCGGCAGGATCCACGTCTTCCTCTTCAGAGACTGCCCCGCAGACGTCCAAAGTCAACTACCAACCTGAATTTCATCGATACAGTCAGCAATCTTGTGAGCTGATGATAAAGATGGAATATGAATTTCAGACGGCACCAGGTTTGAATCGTGGAAAGGGGTCTTCGATACCTCTATCTCTACAACTTCAAGACAACAGGTCTCGAATTAGACTGGGATTTGGAATAGATCATATGTTCCCTCATCAAAGAAAAAAGAACTCCAAAGGCAAGGCATGAATGAAGGCCTGTAACATTGTTTCCCTCTCACCTGCTGCAGAAGAAGAAGTCTTGACAGGTACTAGATCCGGGACACTCCACCTCAGAGCCTACCCAGAAGGTAAAGAGAATGAAGTTGTCACTCCCCCACCTGCTCTTGATGCTCTTCCAATATCAGCGCCACCTGCTGACTCAGGTCCTTCTAAACCGACGACAGCTAATAAAGGCAAGCAATAGGTTCACTTTGATAAGAACCTGAAGAAGACTCCACTGCAAGGTCTTCAAAAGCCATATAACTTTGACATACTGGCTAAATTAGCCAACACTCCAGCAAGACTATCAATCTTCGAGCTCCTTCGTCTCTCTAAGGAAACTTGAGAAACATTAAGCGAAGATTTGATGGAAGCCGATGCTTGTCTTGCACATCTGAAGAAGTTAGACGAATATTCTATGACATGCCCACAATGTCATAGTGTGATAGAAATAATGTCGAACATTACCTTCACCCAAGATGACATGCTGCTAGAAGACAATCGGCACGACCGACCTCTTTATTTCACTCGGTATGTTGACTCAATGAAGGTAGATCTCATTCTTGTCGATCCCAGGTTTGTACTCAGTATAATCCCGAAAACTTTGCTGGATTCTTTGAAGATTCCAGTCCATAGCCTCGCAGCGACAGTGACAACTATTCTCGAGTTTAATTCTGGAAAGAGTAAACCGCTGGTAAAGATTCGCTTGGGAGTCCAAATCGGTGATCTACGTATGAAAGCCACCTGCTATGTGATTGACAATCACGTCTCCTATAATTTGCTATTAGGAAGGTCGTGGTTGCATGAACATGATATTGTGCCATCCACTCTCCACCTTTAAGTACGTGGATGACAACGAAGAAATCAAGCAAGAAGTTGCTGACCTTAATCCATTTCGAGGTGTCGAGGCCTATTATACGGACTCCAGAATGTACAAAGAAGAGTTTATGAAGGTCGTATTGGCTATGAATACGGAGGAAGACCTGAAAGACATCCTAGATGAAGTCTTGGTAATTTCAGTTAAAGCACGCACTTCTCGTCCTTCATCTTCTCAGATGTTAACCATCAATCTCGCCCCTTTTATCAAGAAAGTGGAGCTGTAAAAGCATGAAAATGCATGGACATATCAAAAGTGCAGGTGACGTTCCCACTATACATGGCTTTACAAAAGCCCAGGTACCCCAAAAGCACAGACAAATAATCAAAGTCACACAGACATACAACAAATGGTTCATAAAGAGTTCTTTATTAAAATCATGTCTACAAGAATCTATTACAGATTCGTCATAATTACATGAAAAGAACTTCTTTATTAAATCATGTCTACAAGGATCTATTACAGATTCTTCATGAAAAGAACTAAAGCGCCTAAAAATCTACAAGGGGGTTAATCTTCACAGACGCGTAGCCCCCAGATGGGCAACACTGTCAGAGCGAGCCACTTCCTGAAGCAGCTATTGGCCCGAACAAGAACTCAGTCCACAGTACATGGTGTGCCACCGCCATAGAGCATGGCAGAGGAAAACCTGTGGCTCTTCGGATTGGCAATCAATCCAAACCCGAAAGCTTGGATCTCAAAGACCTCCAATATGTTGTTCAGGTTCGAACTCCTTACGCCAAACCCTCAAGTGCATCTCAAAACTCAGCAGCAGTTCTTCTACAAGGACACAACTTTTTTTAAACGAAGGGATCCAAAACCAACAGTCGACTTGTACAAGACCAACGATCGTTCGAAGCTAAGTCGGGATTGAACATGACGGTGGGAATGTTAATAAACAGGAGACACAACCCTTCGGAAAAGCTTCCCTTTATAGGGTGAGTGTGGTCCAACCCACATGACACATGGCCATCGGTCAAAAACTCTTAAATTAATGGGATGAACCTAAGACTCAGCACAATGAATCTTATTTAATAGGTTCATTCGACTGAATCCTAGGTCACAGACTCCTTAAATTCCCTAAATGACGGTGGTAATTAAAGAAGAGAATGACCGACTCATCCATCAAAAGAGCAGTCATTAATTGCTCTTATGACTTTGACAGAAACTAGCTCCTACAACTCAGAAACGCAGCCATTTCATTCATTCCACTGCGCCCTCACATCAACCCAGAAGGCACAGTGACTCCGTTGCCCGAAGCACAAGTCCATTTGTCGTCCTATAAGCGCAGTGACTCCGTTGCCTGAAGCACAAGTCCGCTCGTTGCTCTAAAAGCGCAGTGACTCAATTGCCTGAAGCATAAGTCCACTCGTCGCCCTAAAAGCACAGTGACTTCGTTGCCTGAAGCACAAATCCACTCGTCGCTCTAAAAGCGCAGTAACTCCATCGCCTGAAGCACTTGTCCACTCGCCACTCTAAAAGCGCAGTTACTCCGTCGCCTAAAGCGTAGTCTACTTATCGCCCATAAGCGCAGTGACCTCAAAGCCTCGCCAGAAGCGCATCTCGTATAGAAGCTCAGTCTTACGGGGTAACGTGGTTCCACGTGGCCAGACGGGTGTTTATGTCCTTTCAGATTGGTTCGTTTAAAAACCACCGCTCTTAAGAAAGGACAGAGTTTGATTATGTTGATAAGAGCAATATCCTATCGGTTTGTTTAAACCACAGATAAGGACGAAATTTGTTCTCATAGACAGAGGGCCATATCTATTTGTTTTGTTTAAACCAATGCCCCCCCTAAGATAAGACAAAATCCAACTTCAGGGACAAGAACATAATATGCTCAGGTTCATCCGATTAACAGTAAATACATGCCACATGTCGTTTATTCGGTCATATTCATTGTTTGCCATTGATTGTAAAAGTACAGAACAATTATCGGAGGACTGAACTTAGACTCACAATACAAACTCGCTCGTACAAAGAAAGCCTAGGGACGAAAACCTAGGTACAGCAGTCTAAGTACGATTGTTTATTTTAGATTCTGGGGGGTGACGATAGAGGCTCGGGAAAGCGACGGTCGTTCTGCCTTACTCCTTGGACGATCGATACGCAGCCTTGACTCGGGGAAGATCTGCTTGGTCGTTGACGAAGAAATGCCTTCTTGCTCTCTCTCTGATTGCTCTCCTAGCTTCTCTCTCTCTATGTATATTCTCTCTCTGACTATGGGGGAAGTCTCTCTGTGTATACGTATTCTTCTCTGGTTTCTTTTTGTATATCTCTCTATATGCTACAAGGGAATGGCACCTTGCTATTTATAATAGTGGGATGTGATCGCTAGGGTTGCCAATGATTAGCTCTTGGAGATGGCGGCGGCTTGGAGATTGATCAATCCAGGCCGTTCGTTTCTGATTGTGACAAATCAGAACCATTAAGGGTAGATTACACCAAATCCCCATTAGCAATCAATGCTGATTGGCATAAATCTTCTTTATAATGATTCTCTCATATCTGCGAATAAATCAAATTTATTCTCCTGCTACGTGCCCCAGATCATTGGGATTCAACCCGATCTTGGATTGCCATAAATCTGGATGATTTATCGGTTGAGGACACGTATCCTGAGAGCCAATGGTGAGACTGGAACCGCATGCAGATTGGGCCACATGAGATTTGGGTCGCATGAATTTTGGGTCACATAAGACTTGGGACACGTGTCAGGACTGTCTGGGCAGTGGCCCCCTCCTTCAGACTTCTGAACCATATGATAAGCCGCATGAACCGCATAATGGTGTGTCCTGCTTGAGCCGCATGGGCATGATCTTCTTGAGCCGCATAGGGATGATTCCACTCGAGCCGCATGGGACAACTTTACTCTGAACCGCATGGGAAGTCTTCACTTCGAGTCGCAAAAGCACACCCACGTGGCAGGGCCACGTGGCATTTTGTTGTTCTCGGGGGATTATGTCAGAGATTTCTTTCTCTTCCCTAGAGATTCATCATCATGACAGAGTCATAATTACCTGCTTTGGTGTCAGGTCTGTCAACTTTTCAGAGGGGTCAGCCGTCAAAGCAATTAATGCAGCATGGATCGGAGGGGAGCACTGTCACGCCACGTGTCTTCTGAGCAGCATGGAATGCCTCCGGCCGCATAGCTTCTTATGTCGCATGACTCCCTGAGCCGCATGCATTTTCTGAGCTGCATGGGTCTTTCTTGGCCGCATGAGTCAATTTCTTTAGTATTTTCAATGCTTCTACAGGACCCCCTTCAAAGTTTTTAATTTGTAAAATTGAAATACTTTGAACAAGAAGCATGGCTGTATTGGCCGCATATGCAATCCCGACCGCATAAAAGTTCTAGCCGCATGAATGTGTTGTTCGCATGACTGTTTCAGCCGCAGGGGGTGTGTTAATCGCATAGATGGTCCAGTCCACGTGTGCGGGTCTTTATTTATCTCCAAGTTGCTTCAGCGCCGTCTTTGTAGGGGAATCTCAAGGGTCAGTTCATTAAATCTTTTTGGATTTAATGCCTTGGGTGAATCTTGGAGACGAAACCCAAGGAGTCGGTTTCACTCTTTAAGAGTCGGTCATTGGCCCACGTGTCCGCCTTCTCCCCTCCTCCTATAAATAGGAGGGGTTTGAAGAGAGAGAAGACTTCTTTATTTTCTTTCTTCTCTTATCTCGCTTGCCTTTCTTTTCTTCGATAATTGATGGCTCCCAAGAAGATCATGGCAGTGGAGGGCAAGAAGGCGGCCTCCACTTCCACCTTGGGTGCAGTTGCTGCCCCGCCCGTCGTCGTGCCTGTTGTTCATCCTGACGTCCATCCCCCATTGCTGGTAAGGACAATATATGAATTAAGGAACCCCCGACCGCCATGGCTACGTCGCATACTTTATGCACGAGCCTTTGTAAATCGTATGTTCGCCCTACGGCTGAGCTGCGAACCGCATAAGAAAAATAATTGTGTCTGTATGTGCGCCTTATTAATGAAACCGCATAGGTGGTGCATAGACTTTTATTGTGCAGAGCCGCATAAGCAGTCTTCTGAACTGGAGCCGCATGGGGCTTTTTGGAGCCGCATAAGACTTCTGAGAACTTCATGGGGGCATGGATATTTCTTGAGCCGCATGTGGTTTGAAAACACCTAATCAGCTCTTTTTTATTCTCTGTTAACTTATTTTTTTCTTTGTCTGTTCTTCAGTGAATTTGTCGGTTAACGCCGCCGGAGAACTCTTGGTGGATAGCGGTCAAGCTGCTCTCGGCTATAGGTACGACCATATTGTTCAGCACGTGGCGGATCAGTTTCCAAGCGATGAGCCTATGGCCAGATTGAATGCCATCAAGAATCAGTCCTTCCATTTCGTTAATGCTATGATGAACTCCGGGAAATTCGAAGGAGAGTTTTTGAAGCCTGCGTTTTTTTTTGGAGACGCCTTGACCGTGGAGAATGATCATGTTCTGGAGGTGTCGGAGGATTGGAATTTTGTTTCTAACGGGATGGCGATCCACATTCCTCAGATGGAGCGACACTTTCCATTATCTTGGTTCAATATGCTCCCTTTGGACCGGAAGATGGAGGGGACTCTAACCCCTACCAGGAGTTGGATGTTCGTGGGGAACATTCGTTATAATAACCATCTGAAGTCCGTGGTTGCTGGCAAGGTGCATACCAGTTGTTCTGTGACAGGGTTGGTCCCAGGTTCTTTCCTGAATGTGGCAGGTCCTAACTTCACGTTTTCTACCGCCGATACTTTTATAAATCGACTTGCCCGGAAAGGCTCCTATCCCGTTGGTCGGTTGACGTTTCCTGGTTGGATACACCCTATTCCCTCGTGGATCAATTTATCTACCTGGATCCTGCAGAAGTATGAGGCTTTTTGTGCGAGATTGGCCTGTACCATGCTATCCGAGGTACCAGTCATGGCTTGTTCATAAACAAGAAGCTATTCATGTCCCTGCTGGAAATGTATAATTGTCGTACAGGGACCTTTTACACACCTGTAGGGGAGATGGGACTTGTGCTCCATGAAATGCATACGGTTTCCAAGCTTCCTTGTGGGAACGAAGCGTTTGAAAGCGTATACTCCCACTAATGAGGAACTCGAAGATTTGGAACGACGGTATCCTGGCTTTGCGGCCCTTTACTAGGAGATATTGTGTCATTATAACACATGCCATCAGATAACCCGCAAGGATAACCTGGAAGGGGATGCTCCCTACACCAAGGATTGGGTGCATTATCTCTTCTCAGCAGATGCCTCAGGTCTGGTTACCTCTCGTCGCCCTAGGTCTCGGAAGGCGGTCAAAGAATTGGTGTCATCTACTAGTGGCAGATTCGGAGCCAAACCGACACTTTCGATTACTTTTACCAGGATACTCAAGGGCTGTCTGAGAAAGCGCTTCTGGCGGGATTTTTAATGATCTGGCTACGAAATTGTGTAGTCTCGGGAGGAACCGGTTCTATTGAGAGAATTAGTTGTAACTTTATTCTTCCGGCTGTGAAATTGGTCTTGCGAATCAGGCTAGCTCTCCTTCCGGCTATGGTGTGTAGCATACACCGTAGCCTTCGTACCTTCACGTCCAAAGTCATTGCCCGTGATGTGACCAAGGATTTTGAACGAACTGAGTTACCTTATCATTATTTGATGGGGTGGCTGCTGATACATTATCCATCTTTGATGAGGTCGGGCTCTGAGAGCGGTGCGACTGATGATGATGCCCTTATCTTCCGTTACCGTGATGAGCCTTAGGAATGTGAGACCATGCGGGTTTGCCGGATGGTCTTGGCAAGGGCAGATAAGCATCATATTTTCGTATCCGTCCCTCGCTTTTCTGCCAGGGACATAGAGACTGTGCATATAGACGGTATTGCGCCTCCTCAACTTCTGGATGGCCAGATGCTCTTATGGTTGCGTAATATCCGTCCCTCACATCTGGTGTACCGTAACCGCAATGCTATTGTTCTGGAGACGTATCTGCCTAGCAGGTTTGCCCAGCAGTTCGGGTACAGCCAACTTTGTTTAGACAGCCCAGCTCTTGTCTGGGTTATGAGGGAAGTCTTCTTGATGGTATCAGAGCTTGGCAATATTATGATTCGTTCCATACTCGCACCATTTTTTCGGTCCCTGCTATTAAGGAGTCGATGGAGATCTTGCATATGGCGGCTCTGTATCATGTCATGGTGAACAAGCCCCCGGTCGATTTTAACCCAAGTACCAGTTTTATTGCTGGTACTGGTCTGGAGGAAGGCTCTCAAGGGGCCAAGAAAAGAAAGACTAGAGCCGAAGTGCCAGATTTGGATTCCGCTGCTGAAGGTGATGAAGGCAACGAGCATAATGAAGATGACTCTATCCTTCCAGTGGTAGGCGCAGAGGTGGGTCAATTACATGTTTTGTCAGATAAGATGCTGAGGGATCAGTCCCTTGTTGCGCCTGGTCCTATCCCGAAACGTAGCAGGCAGGTTCCTCCTGTAGGCAGTGTTTCTCGATCCCGGAAGCTGGTTGCTACAAGGCACCGTCCGCCAGCCACGAAAGAGAGTGGAGAAGAAGTCAACCCCGCGTCAGAGGTAACAAAACTGCTCTCGATCCCTTCTTCCTTCTTTCCTTTGAGTTTCAATCCTGATTGTCTTCGTTCCCTCTTTTAGGTGTCAGGGGAGGAAGAAGATTTTCAGGATATCGAGGCGGTGACCCAGGATGACGGGGACTCCCATGAGCCTATTCATATTCAAGAGGACGCAGATCAATCTGTATCCCCCTTCAAGGTGACGGGGTCAGGGGACGTGACTGAGTCTAACTCGGGGATCCCGGGTGGGGGGACCATGCCAGTTATGGATGAGCCGCGACCTTCATGCCCCTCCCCTGGTAAGATTAGCCGAATCTTAACCCGTGAGAAAGCCTATCTGCTCTATCATCATGTCCTTCGGGTTACGTCGATTGACTGTTATTCTGGACATTCAGGTCCTGTCCCTTCAGTGCCGAGGATGGACGTCGTCGAGACAACCACAACCGAAGGGGCATCGGTGGAAAGGGGTGCACTTTCTCACTGCCCGACTCGTCTTGATGGGCCTTCTGGGGGCCCGAGTTTAACAGGCCCGTTCTCGGGGCAGTCGGGACAGAGAACAATGGTCCTTGCATCATTCTCTGCTCCAATGGCTTCGAGAATCGACCTTTCTTCCCTGCCGAGCATCCAAGCTCTCCGGGCGGCGGAAGACGAGTTGGCCGCTATTCATGCATCATTCTACCTGGACTCCGCTCCCTTGGTGGAGAGCTCTAGCGTTACCCCTCCGATGTTGCCGCTCCGGCTTCCCCTGACGCCCTTCTCTGCTGAAGTTTTGAACGACGCGTTGCAGGACGTGGTTGCCAGTTTCCATCGTCATTTGAAGAGGGGAATCGAGGCCGCTGTAGAAAGAGGGACCTCTTTTACCTTGGCCCGAAGATGCGCCCATGGTCAAATAAACATCCTTAGGGATCTTCCTGATGATGCAGGAATGGCTTCGCTTCTGGAGGCAAAATTGTTGGAGGCTGATCAGCTGGTGTCCGAACTTCGAGTATTGCGGCAGGCTGATCTGCCTGCTGTTATAAACGAGGAGCGGAATTCCCTTATTGCTGTTATAGAGAGGACCAGAGTGGCTCGAGATAAGACCAGACCGGCCGCACTGAAGGATCTCAACGACTTAGCTGATCGGTATGATCAATTGAGTTATGCGACCGAAAACGTTGTGGCTCGGGAGGAGTCTGTCTCTCGTGAGATTATCGAGACGCGGGAGCAGATCCTTGCGCTTCAGAAGAAGTTGACTTTCCTGGAGTCTGAACTCGAGACCGCCCGCAATGACAGGGGGCTAATTGTTCAAGAAGCTGACAGGGTTACTCAAGCTTCGACTGACCTGGAGGCTGTCTTGAAGAAATTGGAAGATGACTGTCAGGTGCTCCTGGATTTGGACAATGAGGAGCGGTTACTCCAGGAGGCCGAGCGTCGCGCTCGGCAATGGATTGAGCGGGAGACCACCTTAGTGAGAGACCGCCTCCTAGAATTGAGTAACACTGAAATGTAGTTGGCCTTTTCTTTTCCCTTCTTTTTCTTTCTCTTCTCTTTTTTTTTGAAAGGGACGTGGTCCCGAAATATGTAATGCTTCTTTTTTTCTTCCTTCAAATAAAGAGTACTTTCAATTCTACCCTTCATTTGTATTGCTTGATGTGCCTATGATATTGTGGTGATGTTCTCCCCCGCATAGGGGATATATTTGTGGACCTGTTACCCATGGAGTACCTTGGTTTTAGGTAGAGATAACAAGTTTTGGTCATGATACCTGAAGCAGCCATAGCAAAGTGGTCGTGGGTGCTCTTGGTATTGAGAGAAGAATTGCCGTAGAGCAGCTGGGCTCCTGGGGCATGATGAGGTGATAGGTTTGTGTTAAGAAATTTAGCTGAGGATATTTGTGGGCCTATTACCCTTGGCATACCCTGGTTTAGGATACGGGTTATAAGATGAAAGAGAACTGACATACTTGCTCAGAGGTAACGAGGACATGGCAAGTATGAAAGTTTTTTGAACGTAGAGTCTTCCTACTCAGAGGTAATGAGTACATGGCAGAAGCGAACTCGACGGAGGGTGTTGATGGTCAACAGAGGACATTTGTGGTCAACAGAGGACATTTGTGGTCAACAGAGGACATTTGTGGTCAACAGAGGACATTTATGGACCCATTACCCTTGGCGTACTCCGGTTGTGGGTACAGGTAATAGGTCGAAAGGGGATCATCATACTTACTCAGAGGTAATGAGGACATAGCAAGTATGAAGGTTTCTTCGATGGAGCCTTCCCATTCAGAGGTAATGAGGACATGACAGGAGTGGGCTCAATGAAGGGGGGTACGTAGAATAACTCAGAGGTAATGAGGACATGGAAATTCTATGTAGGGGTGATTTGTTTTTGGCGGAAATGGGACGACTCAGAGGTGATGAGGACATGGTCGTCTTGGAAATTTGTGGATCCGTTACCTTCGTTGTGCACTGGGAGTGCAGGTATTAGATCATGAGGGAGGATCTCTTGTAGGAAGAAAGTTCAGCGGTATGATTATACATGACTTTCTTTTAAAAGAGTGACCGGGATGTAAGTTCAGGGGTACCGATGGGCACATAACTCGACAATCCATGAATGTTGGAATCAAAGTGTAAGTTCAGAGGTACCAGCAGGTACATGACTTAGGAATTTGGGGTATGTTTATGGAAGAAGGGCATGAGTTCAGCGGTACACGCGGGTACATGACTCAAAAATCTATGAATGTTGGAATCAAAGTGTAAGTTCAGAGGTACCAGCAGGTACATGACTTAGGAATTTGGGATATGAGTTCAGCGGTACAAGAGGGTACGTAACTCAATAAGTTGGAAAATTAGGGGGTTGAGTTCAGTAGTACAAGAGGGTACGTGACTCGATGAGTTAGAAAATTAGGGGGTTGAGTTCAGTGGTACCAGCGGGCACATGACTCAAAACTCTGGAAAATGTTGTTTAAACATAGTATTTCTTCAGGAACTTGCCGTTGACGGGCAACATGAGCAAGTCTCCGTTCTGCTTGGCGAGGCGGTAAGCACCATTGGAGAACACGGCCTCGATGATAAATGGGCCTTCCTATTTTGGCTGGAACTTGCCGGTGGTCTTGTGAGTCATGACCATTAGCCTCCTGACTGCCAAAACAAGATCGCCCACTTGGAATGTTCTGACTTTGACCTTTTTGTTGAAGGCTCCTGAGATGCGTGCTTGGTATAATTCGATCCTTTGCTGAGCTAGGAGGCATTTTTCATCTAAGGCCTCTAACTCTTGTAGTCGACGTCGGTAGTTATCACCCGTTGTCAATTGATAAGTGAGGGCGACTCGGAGTGAGGGAATCTGAGTCTCTAATGGGAGAACTGCCTCACTCCCGTACACCAGAGAGAATGGTATATTCCCGGTGGCTGTTCGAACCGTGGTGCGATAAGCCCATAAGCACTCGTCGAGCTTCTCGTTCCAGTCGCGTTTGTTGGAGGAGACAAATTTCTTGAGGAGTTTGATGATTGTTTTGTTGAATGCCTCTGCTAACCCGTTTGCTGTCGGGTTGTATGGTGTCGAAGCGACATTCTGAATGCGGTGTTTGTCGCAGAATCGGTAGAATGCGTGGCTTATAAACTGCGGACCATTATCATGGATGATCCTTCGGGGCAGTCCAAAGCAGTAGATGACGTGGTGTTTCAGGAAGCTGATCACGTTCGAAGTCTTGACTTCGGCGAGTGGGATAGTTTCTGCCCACTTTGAGAAGTAATCAGTGATTGCCAGTATGAAGCGATGTCCTCGGGAGGAAGGTGGGGTGATTGGACCAATGATATCCATTCCTCATGCTTCGAATGGCCAGGACGCCACAGTCGGATGTAGAAATTTGGATGGTTGGTGAATGAAGTCTGCGTGGACTTGGCAGGCCTTGTATTTTCTGGCATAATCTATCGCATCAGCCACCATCATGGGCCAGTAGTAGCCCATCCGGCGAAGGCGATCTTGCAGCTTAGGGCCAGGCTGATGGGCCCCGCAGACACCGTCATGAGCCTCTCGTACGGCTTCTTTGGCTTCTACGTTCGACAAGCACCGAAGTAGTAATCCGTCGTAGGAGCGGCAATACAGCATTTTCGTCTCTGTATCGTAGAAGAATCTGAGAGAACGCCGTCTGATAGAAGTAGCCTCCTTCGGGTTCTCGGGCAGGATGTCGTAGACCACGAAGTCTATGAATGGTTGTCTCCAGTCTGGCGCTTCGTCGATCATCTGAGCAGAATAACTCGCCATGGCTTGAACGTTGTTCTTGGGGCAGACCAGCTCACGGCCGATTACATCGACCGAATGATGAGAGTGGTTTGGCACTGCTAGGGAAGCAGCCAGGCCAGCTAGGGCATCAGCTTCGATATTTTGGAGTCTGGGGACGTGTTCGATGAAGAATCCCTCGAATGATGAGATAATGTTGATCGCTATTTGGTGGTAAGGGATCATGGCTTCATGGCGGACTTCGTACGTCCCCCGGATCTGGTTGACGATTAATTGCGAATCGCCGTATGCTTCAAGGTATTCTACCCCCAGTTCTCTTGCGAGTTGGAGGCCAATGACCAAAGCGTTGTACTCGGCCATATTGTTAGAGCAGGGTTTCGTGAGAGAGTAGGCGCGATTGATCACTAGCCCGGTAGGAGAGACCAATACTACTTCGACTCCGACGACGATGTTTCCTTTGGGTCCGGTTCTTGAAGCGCCATCGAAGAACATCCGCCATATGTTATCGTGGGTGGTTGTATTTGAATCGACGACCTCATCTGGGATTTCTTCGTATATTCTGGATGATTCCGATCCTGGATGGGCCGCCAAAAAGTCTGCCAGGGTTTGACCTTTGACAGCCTTCTGCGGGACGAAGACCATATGATAGGGGGACAGCAATATCGCCCATGTAGCGAGGCGGGAGCTGAGTGCCCCTGGTTTGGTCATGAGGACCCTGAGAGGGTTGATTCGTGAGATCACATGTATGGTTTGCCCCGTGACATAGTGCCGCGTCTTTTGAATGGCGAATACCAGGGCGAGGCATTCTTTCTCCACAGCGGTGTATCGGTGTTCGGGCCCGACCATCATACGGCTGAGATAGTAAATGGCCTGCTCGTGGCCTGCGTCGTTGTTTTGTGCCAGCAGGGCACCGAGGGAGTGTTCTATTGCTCGTACATAGAGCAGGAATGGTTTTCCAGGGACCGGGGCCACCAGGACTGGAGGATTTGATAAATATTCTTTGATGTCATCGAAAGTGCGCTGGCATTCCTCGTCCCATACGAATGAGACTCCCTTCTTCATGAGGTGGGTGAACGGTCGGCATCGCCCGGAGAGGTTGGAAATGAACCTCCTGATATAAGCTAGCCTTTCTTGGAGGCCTCTAAGTTCACGAAGATTTCTCGGGGGACCCATCTCCATGATTGCCCTCGTTTTCTCGGGGTCTACATGGATACCCCGTGCAGTGATAATGAAGCCCAAGAACTTCCTGCTAGATACGCCCAAGAACGATTTTGTAGGGTTCATCTTCAGATTGTGGGCTCGCATTAAGTTGAACACCGTTCTCAGGTCTTGCAGATGATCCTCCTTACGGCGACTCTTGACGGCGATGTCGTCAACATAGCATTCCACTGTCTTGCGTAAATGTTCTCTGAAAATGATACTCATGGCTCGCTGATATATAGTGCCAGCATTCTTTAGACCGAATGGCATGACTGTGTAGCAGTATGTGCCAATCGGGGTTCGGAATGAAGTGTGCTTTTCGTCGTCGGGAGACATCTTGATTTGATTGTACCCCGAGAATCCATCCATGAATGACATACGTTCAAAGCTGCATATATTGTCGATCATGATGTCTGTGATAGGAAGGGGAAATTCATCTTTGGGGCATACCTCGTTCAGGTTGCGAAAGTCGATGCAGATTCGAATCTTCCCATTCTTCTTGAGGACGGGTACTATATTGGCGACCCAATCAGGATGTTGCTCTTCACGAATAAAGCCGTTGGCTATTAACTTGTTGACTTCAGTTTCGATCGCGTTCATGATGCCTGGGCGGAAGCGTCGTTGTTGCTGCTTGACTGGCTTTGCATCTGGCCATATGTTGAGTTTGTGGAGAGCGATGTCAGGATTTAACCCCGGCATGTCTTCATAGCTCCAGACGAACACATCAATGTATTCTCTGACAAGTACTAATAGCGATTCTCGTTCTTCGTCAGTTAGGCTTTTACTGATAAAGATCGGTTTTGGAGAAGATTCGCTGCCGAGATCCACTTGTATGACCTCATCTTCGGTAGGAGGTTCTCTCAGTTCGAACCGCTTTTCCCATTGTGCGTCTAATTGCTGGGCCTATGGCTCTAGCTCAAGGATTTCGGGGATGTCTTCGTCTTGCTCGTAAGCGTCGGTGAATGCCATGTTGACTGACATGACTTGTCTGAACACATCTCCGATGCTGGTATCTGAGTCGGAAGTCGATGATCCGGTTGAATGTGACTGCCAGTCGCATTCTTTATCTGAGCTTTCAGGGGTCGTAGTAGGCGTTACATACCCTAAACCGCATCGGGTTTTGTTATAGTAGTTCCGTAGTTTGCCCGTCGGGGCTAGCGTCTTCAAAGGTAATCGTCGTCCAGTGCCGTAGTTCAGTCTTGGCGTTGTCTCTAGATCATACCCCTATTTCTGCATGAGATATTTGGATTGAGGGCTATAGAGATACAGAGGCAGTCTTCAAGCATCTGACCCGAAGTCGACTTGTTCCATGGCGAGGGGATGCGGGTTGTTCGTCCGGCCGAAGATGATTGGGTGGTCCCCTCCCTCGATTATTCGGTAAGCGTCTTCTACTGGAGTAAGTTGGATAGTGGTGTACACATTTGTCACCTGTGTATGTAGGTGAGTGCCTATACCGTGTTCCATAGCATACATTGTACATAGCTTATTGAGCTCGGTGTAGTTCAAAGATAACCCTTTATTGATGAAGTAAGGTATCTTTTCTAGAGGGATTACATCATCTGCGGAGGGAGCGTCAGTGTGGGTAGCCACATACTTGGCTAGCTCTGGTTCTTCTTCGGCTACCCCCTGTGTGAATGAAGATTGAGAGGGCGTCCTAGTCAGCTTGATCTTCAGAGGCTCAACTGACGGAGCGGAGCGTGGGGTTGTCGGTAGACTAGCAACCCCTAGTCTGGCACTTGATGTGGAGCGAGGGGTGGCTGGTTCGCTTGAAGTGTCAGACCTCGCATCGGGGTGACGACCTTTCTTAGGCAGGCGTATCGTCAGAGGTCTATCGGAGGGATTGAGCTTCTCTGTTTGGGATTGACCGACTCTCGACAATCTGATGGTAAGTGGCCCTGTCGTGGGTCTCGGTACCTGGCTGGACCTTAGCAGCCGAATTCTCAACTGCTCTTCCTGTGCCGAGAGGCTGATCGCGTCCTTACGCAGCGTGGCCGTAAGGGGTGCGGAATTGCCTGGTTTGCGAGCCTGGAGGTGGATCGTCAGAGCCTTTTCTGATCCTGTGGTTGCTTTAACATCAGTTTGTTCATTTCCTCCTTCAAGGTGCCTCTTCGACTTTTCGTATAGGCAGGAGTCCGAGTAATAAGATTCGACCCCTTTGAAGGGATCGATGTCAGCAAATTCTGTCCTCACGAAGCCGTGCTTGTCGACATATTTGAAGCATTGGTGTAGCGTGGAAGGCACGATCATGTAATCGTGTATCCAAGGGCACCCCAAAAGGATGTTGTATGAAGTGTCGGCATCTATAACGTAGCAAGTGACTTCTGATTGGAGATCGCCAATCTGACATTTCAGACGGATCTTTCCGATTGGGTAGCTCTTGCCCGAATTGAACCCGCTGATGGTGGTGTTTGTAGGGGTCAGGCGATGCATCGGGATACAAAGATGATGCAGTAGTCCTTTTGGAATGATGCTTATGGAAGACCCAGGGTCAATGTGCATCCGGTCCACCTTTATGTCGCCGATGTAGCCTGTGTAGTATAATGGGCGTTCGTGTAGATTAGTCTTGATGAGCATGTCTTATGGAGTGAAGATGATGTTGGGCATTGCTCCCGTACAGGCACTGTCTTGGAGGTCTGCGGGCTGATTTTCTTCCGTGAGGTTGACCTGAGCCAGGTACGCGTCGGCATTTTGAAGTGTATCGCTCAAGGCTGTACGGATATCCTTCGAGAGCCTCAGGAGTTCATATAAGGACAATTTGGCCGGTGTATTGGCCAATTGTGCCAAGATGTCGAAGTTGTAGGGCCTCTCCAGCCCCTGAGATGTTTCCTTTTGGAGGGATTTGTCGAAGCGAGTCTCCTTCGGCCTAGGCTTGTAGGTCGTCGAAGGCTGAGCCGGTCCCGGAGCATCCGTGGTAATGGGCGGATGATCATCAGTCGAGTTTTCTGCCACAGGTTGAGATTGTGCTCCGGATCGAGTAACAACGGCCGTGACTTCCTCTTCATCTGCTGAGGTGGTACAGCAGGATCTGACTTTTCCACTTTTCTTTTTAGAAGATGGAGTGGACTGAGTTACCTCGTGGACTAGGTCCGGATGGACCCACATGATTTCCTCTCGTGATGTGGTGAGGGGTACTATACCAGCAGCTTGAGCAGGCGGGAGATTAGCAATCTCCATTGTTGCCAGAGGGATGGGTATAACCCCATCCTGGGTCTCTGTTGGAGGGAAGCTGCTGAATTGTACGGACACCATGTTGGCTGCCACGGTTATCTCCTCGAAATCGATGGCCAGAGCGTTCAAATCGATGAGGTTCTGGATATATCGTTTCAGTTGGTAGCAGTCGTGCGTAGCATGGTGGACGTAGCGGTGGTAATGGCAGAACTTTGGGTTCTCCAGATCAGCCGGCCGAGGCTCCCGTCTTGGTGGAGGAAGCTGAATCCTATCTCCTTGTATGAGCATGTCCAAGATAGGCTTGACGTGACCGTCTTCAAAAGAGTAAGTGATTTGAGGCCATTGTTTGCCTGCAGGTTGCGACTCAGGCTTCTGGGCTGTATCGGCCACCATAGCCTGCTTGCCTCTGTTGTCCCGGTTGTTGGAGGGGCTACCCCCATTGTCGTTGGTGGTGCTGGGACGCTTGCCTTTGTTCTCTCCCTCTGAGATATGTAATCCCAGTTGGCGAGCCTTCTTTAATCGTTCTTCGGCACTTGTAGCACTAATGATAAAAGCCTTCCAGTCCTTGAATTGACTCTCGCCCATCCAGAGACTGATTGTTGGGAGTAGTCTCTTTTGGCAAATTTCGATCAAGGAGGAGTCCGGGTTGCCAGATGGTAACTTCATTGCGGTTTGACGAAACCGCTCAATATAATTCCTCGTCAGCTCTTTCTCTCCTTGAATGACGTCCATGAGGGTAGACATCATGACGTCCTGCCCTACCTCATAGAACCTCTCCAAGAACAGTCGTTTGAAGCCAGCGAAGGAATGGATGCAATTGTCCGGCAGGTTGCGGTACCAATCGAACACGACTCCTTCCAATGCCCCAATGAATAACCGTGTGAGGATAGCGTCATCATGGAGGAGATGGTCGGTAGTGACCTCAAAGTAAGTGATGTACCGACTTGCTGAAGTCTTGCCATCATATGGGTTGATATTGAACGGCTTATATCTTGGTGGAAAGGGAACATCCCTCCATTCAGCAGGATATGGTTGCCGTATCCGGAGGTCTTGAGAGTTTTCTCTGGCGTGAAACATGGCTCGGAGCTCTTGAACTTCTCTCCTTACTTCTCGGGTCTCATCTGTCACAGTCGGAGCCGTTACTTCGGGAGGATTATTGCCCGGGTTTGGTGCTGCCGAATTTGAATCTACGTTGATTGGGGGACCCGTGCTTGTCTGGCCAGGTGTCACCCCCTGCAGATTAGGAAGCGCCGCTTTGATCTCGTCTACAGACTTGACCAAGACATGCAATATGGCCTCCAAAGTGTCGATGTGCTGGCGATCACCGGAACCGCCTTGATTGCTGTCTGTCATGAACACCGTCTTCACATGAGGAGTGACGGAAGGAGTGGTGGAGGATGTACCCTCCGAGTCGTACCCGTGCATCGAAAAATCATCAGGATATGTGGGGATGTTCTCTTCAGGTTCAGACTCGGAAGGAATACTACCCCCGGCATCGGAGCTTGCTTCGTCTAGGATGTCCTTGGGGACGTCGGTATCTGTTGTATTCGTCGGAGGATTTGCTTCCTCCAGTCCGTATTCCTGGAATGTCGGGTTGTCGTGGATGTTTGGAGGAGTGCTACCCCCAGTTCCGACGACCCCTAATGTTGCAAATGACGAACTTCCTACTACAGCAGTTTTCGTCTTCGAACGGGTGTGTTGAAATACTCCAGTGGAGGATAACCCTTTAGACGACGGTTTCTTAGCTGCAGTAGTTGACACGTTTGGACTGGAGATGCTCGTTTTCTTCCCTCTTCCCTTGGCGAGAACTTTCTGCGCGGACTTGCAGGAGACAACAGGAGGTGCCTCGTCTTCTCAGCTCGGGTGATGTAGTCTTTGGAAGACGGATGGCCGGTCTTCCGTCACCGTCGCGTTGCTGCAACAGCAGTTGACGATGATCTGGGTGCATTGATGTCCGTGTGAGGGCTCTTTACACCCCGAAGCTCCTTCTCTTTCCTTGCGTTTGTGGAGGATAACCTCACGCAGGTCAGAGGAACCACTTTGTCTGTTTGCCGCCGGGGGCTGGACTTGAGTGGTTTTATACAACTTCCCATCAGAGGCCCGCGTGATAATCAGCAGGACGCCCCGATAGTCAGAGGTTGGGGCAGTCGTCTGGACTTGATGAGCCCGCGCTGTCCTAGACTTCCTCCTTTTAGCACTTGTGGGTGCGTAATAGGAGGAGTCTAAGTCGAATACCACAGAGTCTGGATTATCATCCAGATAATGATCAGAGTCAGGACCGCATGAGAGCCGGTCGAAGACTGATCGAGAGAAGCATGGGACGGATGCTATGCGGCTAGCATTGGGTACCGTGCAGGCTGTCTGCATGCGGCTGTCTTTTGTTGTAGGATGAGTCTTTATGCGGTTAGGAGTCACAAACGTGCAGGCTGACCGTATGCGGTTGGCATCTCTGGCCGCATGGGTTTTCTGCAAGCGATTGACTTTAATAGCCGCATGAGTCTCATCCGTGCGGTTGGCAACTGTAGCCGCATAAGTTATGCGGCTGACAGATGTGGCCGCATGAGTTTTCTTTATGCGGTCGGCGGTTGTAGCCGCATGGGCTTTCTCCCTGCGGCTAATACTCTTCTGCGGCTCGGACCGCGTAGAGTTCCACTTTGCCCCTGCAAGTCCATCATCATAGTGTTTTCTTCTGCCGGACTTGGGGACAGCAGAGTTGTCTACGGTCTGAAGTGGGGCCGCAGGGGAGTCTTTCTCGCCATCTTGAGCAATAGAGAGCACCCCATCAAGGGCTTGCGGAGGAGCAAATGATTTTGGCCTCCACTCTTTATGAGCCTTTATGGTGCGGGTGCGCTTCTGGACCAGGCCAGTGCTACCTTCAGAGAGCATCTCTTCGAACGCCTGTTGGTCGAAGCGTACGACCATCTTCTGTTGTGTAGAGCCAAGTTTGGCTGTGTCCGATTGTGTCACCAACTTCTCAGCCGTGGAGAAGTTAGTCCCCAGCAGAGTCGCCATCGTGTTTGCCATTGATTGTAAAAGTACAGAACAATTATCGGAGGACTGAACTTAGACTCACAATACAAACTCGCTCGTACAAAGAAAGCCTAGGGACGAAAACCTAGGTACAGCAGTCTAAGTACGATTGTTTATTTTAGATTCTGGGGGGGTGACGATAGAGGCTCGGGAAAGCGACGGCCGCTCTGCCTTACTCCTTGGACGATCGGTACGCAGCCTTGACTCGGGGAAGATCTGCTTGGTCGTTGACGAAGAAATGCCTTCTTGCTCTCTCTCTGATTGCTCTCCTGGCTTCTCTCTCTCTGTATATATTCTCTCTCTGACTATGGGGGAAGTCTCTCTGTGTATACGTATTATTCTCTGGTTTCTTTTTGTATATCTCTCTATATGCTACAAGGGAATGGCACCTTGCTATTTATAATAGTGGGATGTGATCGCTAGGGTTGCCAATGATTAGCTCTTGGAGATGGCGGCGGCTTAGGGATTGATCAATCCAGGCCGTTCGTTTCTGATTGTGACGAATCAGAACCATTAAGGGTAGATTACACCAAATCCCCATTAGCAATCAATGCTGATTGGCATAAATCTTCTTTATAATGATTCTCTCATATCTGCGAATAAATCAAATTTATTCTCCTGCCACGTGCCCCAGATCATTGGGATTCGACCCGATCTTGGATTGCCATAAATCTGAAAGATTGATCGGTTGAAGACACGTGTCCTGAGAGCCAATGGTGAGACTGGAACCGTATGCAGATTGGGCCGCATGAGATTTAGGCCGCATGAATTTTGGGCCGCATAAGACTTGGGACACGTGTCAGGACTGTCTGGGCAGTGGCCCCCTCCTTCAGACTTCTGAACCATATGATGAGCCGCATGAACCGCATAATGGTGTGTCTGCTTGAGCCGCATGGGCATGATCTTCTTGAGCTGCATAGGGATGATTCCACTCGAGCCGCATGGGACAGCTTCACTCTGAACCGCCTGGGAAGTCTTCACTTCGAGCCGCATAGGCACACCCACGTGGCAGGGCCACGTGGCATTTTGTTGTTCTCGGGAGATTGTGTCAAAGATTTCTTTCTCTTCCCTAGAGATTCATCATCATGACAGAGTCATAATTACCTGCTTTGTTGTCAGGTCTGTCAACTTTTTAGAGGGGTCAGCCGTCAAAGCAATTAATGCAGCATGGATCGGAGGGGAGCACTGTCACGCCACGTGTCTTCTGAGCCGCATGGAATGCCTCCGGCCGCATAGCTCCTTATGCCGCATGACTCCCTGAGCTGCATGCGTTTTCTGAGCCGCATGGGTCTTTCTTGGCCGCATGAGTCAATTTCTTTAGTATTTTCCATGCTTCTACATTGATAATTCCCCCAAGATCTCGATAAAGAAAAAACCCAGCATCTGCCATATGTCCTCTCAGAAGTAGCACTCATCGTGCAACTTTGAGATTCTCTCGTATCTCTACGTGCAGCGTTCCTGCACAATCCTTATGCATATCGTATATGTGCTTCCCTATAAATAGTAGGAGTTTTCTTTCAATAAAGTGGCTTCGAAATAATCACAAATTCGGCATCCACTTAATTGGTAACCCCAGAGTTCTAATAACAAGCACCAGAAAGCCAGAGCAAGTTCAACTCATCGTCAGATCGTCAACAGAGTAAAGGAGCCGCTGCAGTGCTCGATCTCCACCGCCATACTTCCCCAGAAAACTTTGTACTTAGATCTTCTGTTTAGGAATCGATTATACTCTTTTTAATTTTAATATACAAAAAGTTTGCATAACCTTTTGTCATGGAAAACAAGATGGCGACTCTGCTGGGGACTTTCTTCTCCTCCAACGAGAAGGTAGTGGCGCAATCTGACGACAACTTGCTGGGATCTTCTCAGAAGACGTTGGTCGTAAGTTTAGACCAACAAGCTTTCAAAGATCTTCTTTCTGAGGAGAAGTCGAGTCCCTCGAAGCGGATCGTAAAACTGAAGAAGACTCGACGCACCGGGGTGCCGAAGGCGGCTGCAACGAGCAGCACGGCGGAGGGGACTGCGCTCCAGAACCCTCTGAACGACGAAGCCCAGAAGAAAATTTCGGCTACTGCTAACAGGCCGCCTCGCTCAGGTCCTACTTTGGGAAAACACAATGAGGAGTATGGCTCCGCTATGACGGCTCTGATAAAAGCGCAACGTTGGAAGAAGCGCGTCGTGGTCCACCCACGGACGGAGGAGGCTGCGCAGGTGAGAACTTATGTCTTTGGCAGAATTGCCTATACATCGGGTAAGGATACATTGGATTCTGAACGTTACGTACCCTCTAGGGGTTAGGGGTAACGCAAAGAGGTCCAAGGTGGCACGTGCCATACACAGCCAAAGTATTATGCCAACTACTCTATTGGACACTAAATACTATGCACCTTCTAGGGGTAGTAGGAAGAAATCCAAGGTAGCATGCGCTTCGTGCGATCACAGTGCTATGCCGACGGCAAACCAATGTCTCGTATTGACAGTCACGCGTGCAGTAAATGTAAAGCCATACAAAACTCGTCCGAGTGCTTCGATGCCTCGACCGATAAAATCCTGCTGTCACTTGAGCGCTCATGCGTATGATTCAAGCCAGGGGTACCTACTATCGAGATAAGACTCGTACAAACAGTATTCCTAAAAACAAGGAAGGAGTCACCTCATCAGCAACTCTCTAATCAGGATGTAAGCGTGTCTCACGCACAAGAACTAAGAAGAGAGAAGCTATCTCCACATCCTCACTCCTGCACGCAGCTTCCCTGTGTACGCGAAAGGTGCAGGAGTGGAGACCTCAACAACTCCCCATAAGCGTAAAGTGAGGGAGGGATCTGCGACGCAAGGCGTGTCTAAAATAAGGCACAACTGCACCCAGATCACCATCAACTGCTTCTGTTGCCAAACGGCTGCATCGCCACCAAAGAGGCGGTCCATCTTCCAAAGACAGCAACCGATGGTATCTGGGAAAGAAGAAGATGAGCACCGTGTTGCTTCATTCAACGCGGCACGGGGTTCTCTGTCTCTCAAGAAGCTTTCCAAGAATCCTTTCATGTCGGCCAACAAGCCCATAAACCGGCCTGGGGTAGCAAGACAGCGGTACCCAGTACGGGTGTGTTCTAAGGCATATGTGCCAAATCTAGATCCTTGGCACAATGGGTTGACGCTGCAGATGCAACATTGGATTGGGGTGGCCAGCCCTCCACCATTCGTGACAATTCTGTCTTCTAATCCAATGAGGGACTGTATGGCACAGATAACTCTACAGGCACAGGTAGCCAAAAATCTGGCGGTAACAATTACAACGAATTTGAGGATGATTGAAATCTACCAGTTTATCCTCAAAACGACGGGACTCAGCCGACTGAGCTATAGGAACGAAGTCTTAAAGCAGAATACTCTAGAGCGAGTGAATAGAGTAGGCAGCGGAATATTGCTAATTAAAAACTTGTTAGCAGTAACATCACAGAAATAATATCAATAATCACAAAGTAATAATTGTAAAGAAAAGTTATCAGAAGGAAAATGCAAACACAGCAATGTATACTGGTTTTCTCTTGTGAGGACTAGTCTAGTCGGAAGAACTCTAGCTTCTAGTTGAATCCAATATTGGAAAATCCTGTATGTTTTTATACGAAGTCCTTGCAACTTCTACAGACCCGAGCTTTGATACGAAGAACTCGACCAACTTCAATTTTGAAGAGTTTCTTCAATCAAGCTTCTGATTACAATTTCTCTGAAATCTTCTAGACCACACCTTACCAGCAAATTGACTAGAGAATTGTAACTAGCTTAGGATTTGAAAATGAAAGCTTTTTAGAAAACTCTTTGGAAAGAAACGTAAGCTTAAAAGAGATGAGATGAAAGTGAATGAGTGATTTGAAATGATCAAAATTCTTCTCTTTTTTTATAGTTTTTCCAAAGGCAGAACTCTGGCAGAATTCGGGCAGAATTCGGACAGAACTCTATGTAACAATCCGCAACTAAAGGGAGACCAAAATTTTCAAACATTTGAAAATTAAACGGTACTAACCGAACTCTGGCCGAACTCTGGCTGAACTCGGGCCGAGTTCTATCAGGGTTGGTCAGGGTTTTTCAAAAATAATTTTTAGGCTTTTTAAAATCCTGCAGAAGCTGTCGTAAATAAGGAATATTTTTTAAAAACATAGGTCATTTTTAAAAATAATTTTGGATAGCCTATTTGCCAGTACGACTCGGTGTACAATGTATTCCTAGACTCAATAAAAGTAAAAAATTACATAGCATAAAGAAATACAGACTCGAGTGGGAAACATAGCTTCGGTCTTGAACTTAGTAGATATCCGATCTTGATCAGTGTCCAAGTGTCCAAAATGTCTTACGCAAACATCTGAGTAGCTCCGTATATCAAGACAGAGTTTGATCAATTATTAAAATCAGATTTGACCATAACCAATGGGACAATAATCTTCCCCATTTTGATAATTGACAAACCTTGAGTGATATAATATCTTTGGTATTTTTGATATGACAAAAATAAATTTCGGTAAAAAAATTGTTCATGTAATCTTACAAAGAAAAGATGTTAGATCTTATTTCTCCCACGCTATCACTTAGTAAAATAATTGCAAAAGAGAAAGCTCCCCCGCAGTATATGCATAAGCAATAATCAGTGAAGAAACACAAAAAATTTAAGAAATATTTATAGTGTTCACAGGCATGGTATATTAAAGAAATATTGAAGCATGATAAAGAGTACTATAACGAGATATGGCAAATAGTACTAAACTGATATAAATCTCTTAATTAGAGAATAAAAATGATTTTTAACAGACAAACATCACAAAAAATGTCATAAAAAGTTCTAAAACTAACACAAATAAAAGTACTGATACTAGCTTGGAATGTCGGAGCATTTTCAAGTAAACAAAGACAATAAACAGTCAAAATAGTACGACAAACTAGACAAAAATGTCTACATCACATCTCATCCTTATCATCATCATCATCAGTAGTAGTCCTAGCATGACCACCATGTCTAGAACGACCAGCTCCAGATATGCTAGCTCTAGAGGTTTGTGGAGTAGCACCCGAATCACGGTACCAATCATAAGCGTTCCTTTACTGGAACAGAGAATGGACCGCATCATCCTCAATGCGGTAACCAAATACAGCAGGGTCTCTAGGAAGAGAACTGGCAGAATGACCCGTCTGAGCAAATCGGAGATCGACAAACGAGTTGGCGATAGCCTAGAACCGAGTCACATCACGGAACTAATGTTCCCTGGAAGTGTCAACAAAGAAAGTCTGCATATCCGAAAGGTGCTGATGGATACCCTCAAAAGTCATAGGGTAGGTCTGAGGAGGAACAGGGGTAGTAGGAGCAGGAGCAGGAGGTGTAGGAGCAACGACAGTGCTACGACGAGAAAGCTGAAGATACTTGGGCTCAGGGTCCAAAGCGTAAGTGGATAAATCGATATCAAAATGCTAAAAGATGCGAGGGATAAGCATCGCATAAGAGAGATTGTGGTCTCTTCCGCGACATCTTTCCATCATCTGGATGATAGTCTTAGGAGCAGAAAAAAAGAATCCCCTTAATAATGTGATAGAGGGCTGATAGCTCAAGTGTAGTGACATCATCTTTTGAAGTAGATTTTGGAAGAATAGTGGAATAAAAGATGCGATATAACTCATAGTTAAACAAGTTCAAGTTATTAGCCTTGAACTTTCCAGGACGAGCACATGCTGGCGCACAAAGCTCATTGTTGAAACTAACAAGAGTCGTACCCTTGGGAAAGTCAAAGACGGTGATATCATCGAGCGGGACATCTTCGTTTGGAATAACAAAGATTTCTGCTAGCAACACATCATCGAACTCGATATCGATCCCGCCAACACGAGTTCTTATGGTAAAAATGTCTAATACAAAGTTATAGTAAAATAGTCGAAGGGCATTAGTAGCTATAGAGAATTATTGGATAACGAGACGGTGTGACCCTAATGCCTCAAACAAAGCGCGATGGTATGGAAATAGAGTCCATTTGATTGGAGTGCCTGTGCATATTGTACGCATGGCAAAGTAAGCATACCATAGTAAAGCTTGGTAAGTAAAACTCATCCGATATGCCGTCACCCGATTGGACCGGGGAAAAGAAGGAATCTGTATTCGGATCTGAAGATGATGCCTATTTACTGGCATTAGTCTTCTTCCTCTTGGAAGGATTGAATCCCTTAGGCATTCTTTCCCAAAACTAGATAACCCTAAGAATTTGAAAGTGGAGGAAAGAAGGAGTTATACCTTCCAAGAATCAAGTATGTTGTAGAGGATGCGATTCTCTGCACGAATCCAAATTCTGGATTGATTTCTCTACGTAGATTGGAAGAAAAGAGGTAGATAAGAGCTAGGGTTTGGAGGGACCTTCGACTGCTGCTACTGCTGTGTTGATGAAGTTTGGAAGAGATGAAAAGGAGGGGGCCTCGGGTTCTGACTAAAAACTATATAATACCAATAGAACTCCTCGCAGATGAAAGGAAGCAACAAATGTTCTTCAAGCGGCGAATCTTAGATCAATGGCAGAGCTAGTCTCTAAAATTTGGAAGGGCTGAACTTTGTATAGCTTGTACTGACACGAGGACGCTAGTATCGCATCGTCTAAAATACCAATGTTTTAAGAATTTATTTACATTTAATACCAATAGAACTCTGGCCGAATTCAGACCGAACTCAGACTGAATTTGTCTAGGGTTCTCCTGGGTTTTTAAATGAAATTTGTGGGCCACATCCTTTTGATCAACTCATTTCAAATATTTAATTCAAAGTTTAGTAATTTTAAACTTTAAATAATATAATTAATGTAATTTTATAAATTAACTTTCATTACTCTGTGCCTTTTTCAGATTAGCTGTAAGAGTACTGTCCCAGCTAACGGGAGTTCATCGGAAAACAATTAAGTACCACTTCGCTTCGACCGTAGTCGTGGTGATAGACAGACTCTTTGTAGGCTTATCTCAAAAATAGTTATTGAGTATTAAAAAATTAATTAATAAAACAAAATTAATTAATATTATTGACATCTAAAATTCCTAATTCTCGACGTAAATAATTGAAACGATCATCCACTAGAGGTTTTGTGAAAATATCAGCCAATTGATTCTGTGTGTCTATGTATACAAGGTCTATATCTCCATTTTGTTGATGATCTCTAATAAAATGATGTCGAATCTTGATATGCTTAGTACGAGAATGACATACTGGATTCTTAGTCAAATTAAAAGAACTATTGATATCACAGAAAATGGGTATGTATATGAGATGTAATCTAAAGTCTTCTAAAGGTTACTTCATCCACAAAATTTGTGCATAACAACATCCTGCGGCGATATACTCAGCCTCAGTTTTTGATAATGCGACAGAATTTTGCTTCTTGATAAACCAATAGACTAGGGCTTTTCCAAAGAAATGATATATGCCGCTGGTACTTTTTTTAATCTACTTTACATCCAGCAAAATTAGCATCAGAATAACCGGTTAGGTAAAACGACGTGGTTTTAGGATACCATAAGCCGATAGAAGAAGTGCCCTTAAGGTATCGAAAGATATGCTTAACTGCGCACAGATGTGATTCCTTAGGATTCGCTTGAAAACATGCACACAAGCAAACACTAAACATAATATCAGGTCGACTAGTAGTTATGTACAGTAAGCTACCGAACTTACCTTGATACTTACATATGTTGACGGGTTTGCCTTGTTCATCAAAATCAAGCTTGGTTGAAGTCGCCATTGGAGTGCTAAGTGGTTTGACTGCTTCCAGGTCGAACTTCTTTAATAAATCTTTTGTGTACTTTGCTTGATTTATGAACGTCCTATTGTTGGTTTGTATGATTTGCAGTCCGAGAAAGAATTTCAGCACTCCCATCATGCTCATCTCAAACTCATTCTGTATACACTTTGAAAATTCTTGACAAAGAGATTCATCGAATCCAAAAATAATATCATCTATATAGATTTGAAACAAAAGAAGATTGCTATTAAAAGATTTTATAAACAGTTTAGTGCCAACCTTTCCCTTTGAAAAACCGTTGTCAAGTAGAAAAGAGGTTAGACGATCGTACCAAGCACGAGGGGCTTGTTTCGAACTGTATAAGGCTTTCTTCAACTTGAAAACATAATCAGGATTTTTGAAATCGGTAAAACCTGGAGGTTGAGCTACATATACTTCTTCTTTTATAATACCATTCAAAAATGAGCTTTTAACATCCATTTGAAATAATTTGAAATTATGAAAATATGCAAATTTACATAACATGCGAATAGATTCTAATCTCGCAACTGGGGCATAAGTCTCATCGTAGTCGATACCTTCTTCTTGATTGTATCCTTGAGATATGAGTCGAGCCTTATTACGAGTCACTAAACTATTCTTGTTCAGTTTGTTTTGGAATACCCAATGGGTGCCAATGACCGGATGATCAATGGGCTTGGGAACAAGTTCCCAAACTTGATTCCGTTCGAATTGGTTTAATTCATCTTGCATAGCATCTAACCAAAAATTATCACTACATGCTTCTTTAATTTTCTTAGGTTCAAGTTGCGAGATAAAAGCAACACAGGAAGCTATATCTTTGTTAGAGGAATGAGTACTTACACCCTTGGTAATCTCACAAATTACCAAGTCCTTTGGATGATCTGCCAAGAATCTCATCTCTTTTGGCATATCCTCAGGATTGTTGGTTTCGGCTTCTGGTTCTATATATGATTTGCTTGAAGACTCAGCTGGTGCTTGGTGCGAAGGTTCTACGTCTTTGTGCGAAGGTTTTGTAGTAGCTATACTTGGTGTACTTATGTCTTCATTATCGTCATCGACTGAATGTTGATTTAGTTCATCAAACTTGACATTAATTAATTCTTCGATGATCATGGTTCTCTTATTGAAAACTCTGTACCCTTTACTCTTTGCCGCATAACCTAAAAAGATACCTTCATCGGCCTTTTCATCAAATTTACTCAGGTTGTCTTTAGTATTAAGAATAAAGCATTTACAACCAAATATCTTAAAATATAAAACAGTGGGTGTTCTATCAAACCATAACACATAGGGAGTCTTCTTCGATATAGGTCGAATCAGAACTCTATTGAGAAAATAGCATGTTGTATTGACAGCTTCAGCTCAAAAGTATCTAGGTATACTAAACTGGTTCAACATTACTCTAGCTATTTCAGATAGAGTCATGTTCTTACGTTCCACAACTCTATTTTGTTATGGAGTCCTAGGACAGGAAAACTCATGCAAATAACCGTGTGTGTCACAGAATTGCTTGAACTCTGTATTCTCAAATTCGCCGCCATGATCACTACGAATGCGAGTAATCATGAAACCTTTTTCATTCTGTACTTTCTTGTAAAGGTGACGAATTTTGACAAAGCATTGTTCTTGCGTGCAAGAAAATATACCCACGTGTATCTAGAGAAATAATCTACAGTGACAAATACATATAACTTACCACCTAGACTAGCAATTCTACTAGGTCCAAATAAAACCATATGCAATAATTGTAGAGGTCTAGTGGTACTTATAACGTTCTTGGACTTAAAGACGGATCGGGTAGCATTGTTCTTTTCATATTCGCTACATACGGTATCCTTCTTGAAAGATATGTCCAGTAAGCCGCGTATCAACTTCTTTGTGGATAGTTTTGAAATTGTGTCCATGTTTAATCGATCGAGTCTCATATGCCATAGTTGAATCTCAATGCTCTTGGCCATCAAGCATCTACCTGCTTTGTTAGCATCTTCTAAAAGATAGAAAACATATATGTTGTCTTCCCTGATACCTTCAAAGATAGTACTATAAGTTAAGCTATCAACTATAGTACATTTGTCTTTGACGAAGTTAATGCCATAATTATGATCAGCTAAATGGCTTATGCTGAGCAGATTATGTTTTAACTCGACAACTAGACAAACATCTTTAATCACAAGATAGGGAGCCTTACCAATGTCACCGATACCGATTATGTACCCTCTCAAATTATTACCGAAGGAGACGTATCCTTCTTTATTCTTCTTCAACATTATTGCGAATAATGATGCATCACCGGTCATGTGCCGTGAGCAACCGCTGTTGAGGATCCATTTACTTCTAGCATGTGAAGGGCGTCCCATCTACAAAATAGTTTGTAGATGAAACTCTTGGTACCCATTTCTTCTAGGGTCCTGACATATTAGTCTTTGGTATTCATGCATAGACATTTAAATCTACTAACTTTTTGATTCTACGTGCAGAGGATATATGACCAATGAGGCCACAATAATGATATTTTGCATATTGAGTGTTGAAAGTTATATAAGGTGCATGATTGGTAGGTTTTGGTTTTCTAGTATAGAAAAATGCATGCCTATAGCCTTCTTGGGCAGTGGTTTGGTAGGTTTGGTCTGACAGTGTTTGGTTTGGGTGTATTCCGATGATTGGGTAATTGACACGTGTTAGAATAGGAAGCAACAACTTCATGCCATTTTTCTAAACTAATTTCCAACTTTTTGGAGGTGTCATATAATCTAGTATAGTCAGATGTAAGTGTTTCCATTCTGACTAGTGCATACTGGAGACTCTTTCTCTCCTTAGATAGGTCTCCCTTTAGCTGGATGATAGTTTGGTCTTTTTCCTCGGATAACTTGGTAGTCTCGTGTAACAACAGCTTAATAGATGAATGCTCACCAGACTCAATAGAAGAAACATTATTTCTAACATCAGCTAGTTGGTCGGTAAGTCTTTCTATCTCACCTTTGTACTCTTTAAGTACCTTCTTAGAGGTTTTATATTTACTATGCAGTTTCCTGTAGTCATTTAACATGTCACTGAAAGCCTCTCCTAGTTGGTCAAAGGTGAAATCATCATAAGGATCAAACAGAGGATTAGTGGTTACCTAATTACAAGCTATCAAGCGTACATTTGCAGCGTCATCCGATTGTTCGTCTTCTGAGTCGTTGGCTTCTCTCTCATGCCATATGCTTGTATTGGCGTACTTCCTTGAGGTAGATCTCTTCAGGTAGACTTTGTCATATTTGCTACTTTTTTTGTTGATGATGATGCTGTCGAATAATTATTCTTCATATGTCCTTTCTTCTTACATCCGTAGCAAAGAGGATCTTTCTCGTTGTTGTTGTTGTTGCTGTCTTTTGTTCTTCTGTTGAATCTCATGAACTTCTTGAATTTTCTTACCAGAAGAGCTTTATCTTCAGAGTCAGAGTTGTTGTCGTCAGAATCATATTCGACAGTTCTTCTATGTTGAGCCTTGAAAGCGATCGACTTCTCTGACTTCTCCTTTGGTGTAGCATCTTCAAAGTCTTGCAGTTCCAACTCGTGAGTGAGTAGCTTACCCATGAGTGTTTCCAGAGACATTATTGCAAGGTCATTTTCTTCAATGATTATTGTAGCCTTTAAAATCTAGTTCTTTGTGAGAACTCGTAGAAGTTTGCGAATCTTCTCATGGTTACTGTATTCCTTACCTAATGAAGACAGAGGATTCATAATATCCAGGAATCTCGTAAACATTTGAGTAACATATTCATTTGGCTTCATCTTGAATGCCTCGTACTCTTGAGTAAGTCTGCTGATCTTTGACTCCTTGACTTGCGTTGTTCCTTCGTAGGTTACTTTGAGAAGCTTCCATACTTCATTCGATGTTGTGCAAGTCAACACCTTGTTAAACTCAGTTCTGTCTAAAGTATAAAAAAAAGCGTTAATAGCACGTACGTCAAGACTGGCATTTTTCTTTTCATCCTCGGTATATTTATCAAGGGGTTTATCAACTAAAACTCCCTCAACAGTAATACGAGGAGGCTTTTTGTAGTCATCAATAACTATAGACCATAAGTCAAAATCAAAAGATTTTAAGAAGAAACTCATCCGTGTTTTCCAATAAGTGTAGTTTATGCTGTCAAACAGTGGAGGTCTGTTTGTGGCTTGGCCTTCACTTGTGAATTTTACAGTTAACATGTGTAATGCTATGATCTATAAAACAATTAAATATAACTACAATTTTACCTTGCTTTACCTGTATAACCCGCTATGATACCAATTGTAGGAACGACGTCGTAAAGCAGAATACTCTAGAGGGGGGTGAATATAGTAGGCAGTGGAATATTGCTAATTAAAAACTTGTTAGCAGTAAGATCACAGAAATAATATCAATAATCACAAAGTAATAATTGTAAAGAAAAGAGATCAGAAGGCAAACGCAAACACAGCGATGTATAATGGTTTCCCTCTTGTAAGGACTAGTCCAGTCGGAAGAACTCTAGCTTCCAGTTGAATCCACTATTGGAAAATCCTGCAAGTTTTCATACGAAGTCCTTGCAACTCCTACAGACACAAGCTATGATACGAAGAACTCGCCCAACTTCAATTTTGAAGAGTCTTTCTTCAATTAAACCTCTAATTACAATTTCTCTGAAATCTTCTAGACTGCACCGTACCGACAAATTGACTAGAGAATTGTAACTTGCTTAGGATTTGAAAATGAAAGCTTTTTAGAAAACTCTTTGGAAAGAAACGTAAGCTTAGAAGAGAAGAGAAGAAAGTGAATGAGTGATTTGAAATAATCGGAATTCTTCTCTATTTATAGTTTTTTCAAAGGCAGAACTCTGGCAAAATTAGGGCATAATTCGGACAAAACTCTATGTAACAATCCGCAACTGAAGGGAGACCAAGTTTTTCAAACGTTCGAAAATCAAACGGTCACTAACCAAACTCTGGCCAAACTCGGGCCAGTTCTGTCAGGGTAATTTTTGGGCTTTTTGAAATCCTTCAGAAGCTTTTGTAAATAAGGGATATTTTCAAAAAACACAGGTCATTTTTAAAAATAATTTTGGATAGCCAATTTGCCGATACGACTCAGTGTACAATTTATTCCTAGACTCAATAAAAGAAAAAATTTACATTGCATAAAGAAATACAGACTCGAGTGGCAAACATAGCTTCGATCTTGAACTGAGTAGATATCCGATCTTGATCAATGTCCAAGTGTCCAAAATGTCTTAAGTAAACATCTGAGTAGCTCCGTATATCGAGACAAAGTTTGATCTATTATTAAAATTAGGTTTGTCCATAACCAAAGGGCCAACATAAGCCAGAGAGCAAAAGATCCACCATCCCATCTACCCATCCACATATGATGTCTATGTTCATAGACGACGACGATAACGTGGACAGTAGCGAAGGATCCAGTTAGCAAAAACGTGTAGAAGCCCTCGAGACGGGCCTAAATACGTTGAACGATACTATGAAGTCCTTGGCTTCCGTCGTCTTGGAGATCAGGGAGAAGTTGACACCCGTTGTCTCCGCTCCTGCGAACCAAGACCCAGGGACTAACGACGGGTCCAATGTACCCCATATCCTGAGCCAAGCAGCGCCCCCGTCATCTACTCCATTAATAACAGGACCTGCAATGTCGATTGAAGTATATCAGGCCCTCAAAGAGTTGTACGCTCGCTACGATGCCAGAGAAAAGCGAGAATCACTCAAAAAAATATGGGGATTCGACAACCATATTCGGCCGAATGGGATAATGTGATCTATCCTCCCAATTACATTCTACAGACGCTCACATCGTTCGATGCAAATGAGTCTCCCCATTGATACTTGAGGTACTTCACCTCAGTAACAGGGCATATACCAAAAGATGACGCTCCCCTTACCAACATATTCGTAGGAACACTGCAGGAGGTGGCCTATGAATGGTTTTATAGCCTCTCGGACAACTGCATTTCGTTGTTCGAAGACTTGAAGTTCCTATTCCTCAATCGATTCAACGAAGGGGGAATGGACATGACAATGTCGACTCTTATGGACATTGTCTAGAAGGAGAAGGAACCTGTACGCGTATACATTGAGCGCTTTCGCTAGGCCGCTCTGAGATTACCCCTACCAGAGCCCATGTTTATGGACTCCTGCCGTAAAAACATGCTTCCCGCCATCAAATTGTGGCACAATGCTCCTTGTATAGAGTGGACGCCCTTCATTACAGAGGAAGACGTAGCAAAAAGGAAATCTCGAGACGCGCAGCTATTGGGACTGAGTTTTCCATCGCTCGAAGATAAAGGGAGGCGCTCATCTAGCAACAATCCCACTCCCAAGGACGGTAAAAGGAAACAAACCATGACCGTCAATATCTCCAAGGGTTCAGCAATAATGAACCCTAAGCCGGCTGAAGCGCAGTGGCCGAAAGAGACCTACTCCTTCAACGACGAAGACACACTAGAACTCTTCGATATGCTAACGAAGGGTGGAAAGCTTCAGCTCCTGCCTCCTAAGCATCCCAATGAAGTGGAAAAGGTGGATAATCCAAAATAATGCCACTACCACTAGTATGTTCACCATTCGACACGTGACTGCTACGTGTTAAAAAGATAGATCTAGCTCCTCATCGACGCCAAGGTCATTTCGCTCGACTACGAGGAAAAGACTGTTAATGCCAACATGGTCACTCTCCAGTTCGGAAGTTTTCTGAGAATAGAGGCTTAAGACGGTGTAGTCCTCATCCCGAGAGCAACGATAGAAGTAGTCAATCTTCCACCGGCCCGTGACAATGCTCAAGGCCTCATTCCATTTACAATGCTGCGAGTTGAAGTGATATGGATCCATCCTGATCTCACCCCAGACATGATGGTGCCTGTAGCGCACTCTGTCAAGGGAAAAAAGTTAAGTCATGTCGTATGGTCTCTATATCAGCTGACGACACTCTGGTTACCACTCGCTCGGCTCACCAGCGAGAAGAAAATCAGGCTCCGAAAGAGGAAACACATCCCCTTGTTACGGGCACCGCCCCCGATACATCGGAAGCTGGTCCATTTTAAACTCCTGTCGCAGAAAGGCAAAGACAGAAGGAGGTTCACTTTGACAAACCTCTGAGAAAAGACTAGATAGTAGGGCCTATCAAGCTCTACAACTTCGACATATTGGCACAGCTGGCCAATACCCCGACTCGACTGTCACTCTTCGAGCTCCTCCTTTTTTCTAAAGAGACTCGAGATGCCCTCACCGTATCTTTGTAGAACGCTGACTCCTTCCTCACTCAGGTGCAACCGCCCAAGGAAGACCCTGCTGCATGCCCACATTGTCACAGTGTGGTCGAGGTGATTCCTAACATCACCTTCACCCAGCATGACATGTTGCTGATGAACAACCGACACAATAGGACCTTGTACTACACTGGATATGTTGGTGCCATTAAGGTCGATCGCATCCATATCGACCATAGATCTTCTCTTAGCATCATCCCTCAGAGTTTACACCAAGCTTTGGGGATCCCAATGCATCGACTGACTGCATCAAATACTACAATCAGCGGCTTCAACGCTAAAAAAAGTGAGCCTCTAGGCAAGATTCGCCTGAAATGCCAAATAGGCGATCTCCAAAATGATGTAACTTGCTACGTCATTGATGCCGATATAAACTACAACATGCTGTTGGGATGACCATGGATCCACGAGTACATGATCGTGCCCTCTACTCTTCATCAATGCATGAAGTATGTGGCCAGCGACGGGACCATCAAAACTGAGTTCGCTGATATCAACCAATTCTGAGGACTCGAAGCATACTATACAGATGCTGAGCTGTATAAGTCAGTCCCATAGGACGATGATGCCAATGATGCCAATGATGAGGCAGATACTGTATCGAAAAGTGAAGCTGTTGTGGAAGAACCATTGAAGGTTTGATTTAAGGGAAAACTTTCCAAAACACCAGCTCCTCTCGTTATCAAGCTTCGAGGCAAGGCTCCGGTTCAGTTACCCTCGACAATATCAGCCGTTAGCCAGGAGCCTATGCAAATAAGGCTTCCCCGGAAGGTCCCAAGGCCAACTCTGAAGTCGCAAGAACCTTCGACTACAACTCCTTGGTAGTCAAATTGAATGGAAAACCGCCTTCAACTTCTTCCATGGCAGCACTAGTGCTCACAGATGAAGAGTTGGAAGACTACTTGTGTGATGTAATCCCTCGGGATAAAATTTCATATTTTATTAATAGGAATTTTCTTTGAATTACTCTTGTGCGCATTGGAACACTAGGTATTTCTTAGACAACGCTCTATACATGTTACAAACATAAGTGACATTTGCTAATCTCGTAAGCCGAGTTGTCCTACCTCAAGGTGCCTACTTCATAGTTCCAGCAAGAAAGAAGGAGGAGGAACCCATCATCTTCGGTCGATTGGAGCATCCTCAGCGACTGCCTCCAGCAGAACCAGAACCCAATGTCATGGCCCGTACCCGCTTTTCGAATACAAGACGTGTCCAAGCCCAGCCTACGCCGCAGTGTCGGCGATAGAACGCTGTCTAATATACACGAGTCAAGGCAGTCTAGAATCTCATGGTAATCTATATCTCATCCACAAATAATTAAGTCACAACCAAGATCAATGAATAAGACATGAAATTAAGCAATAATGAATGTAACTGAATATTTCCAAGAATCAATGTCACGCCTGGCGGACACAAATCCACTACCAATAGATGGAAAGAGAAAGAAATACATGAAATATACTATCTGAATACAACCTGCTAATCAAGGCAACCTCAACTACAAGGCACCGCGATCTGTGTTGGCCCATTGGTCATAGTCAACCTGATTTTAATAATTGATCAAAACTCTGTCTGGATATACGAAGCTTGTTGGGACATCTCAGCTCCTTGGACATAAGCAAGATTGGATATTCACTCCGTTCAAGACTGAAGATCTGTTTGCCTACTTGAGTCTGTACTTCCTATACAATGTAATTTTTCACTTTATTTTGAGTCTAGGAATACGTTGTATACCGAGTCGTACTGGCAAATAGGCTACTCCCAAATAGTTCAAAATATTTTTAAAATGACCTATCAAAATGTTTACAAAAAGGTTTTCAAAAAGGTTTTCAAAAATCACCAAAAATCTATTTTAAAACCCTAACCTAACCCTGACAGAACTCGGCCAGAGTTCGGCCAGAGTTCGGTTGGTGGCCGTTTGATTTTTGAATTCTCTGGAACTTGGTCCTCCTGCAGTTGCAGATTTGGCCGAGATTTGCTCATCGAGTTCTGCCCGAATTCTGACAGAGTTCTCCCTTTGGAATTCCTATAAATAGAGATGGATTTCGATCATTTCAATTCACTCATTCACTTTCAATCTTCTCTCTATCTAAAAAGCTTTCTGCCTTCCAAAGAGTTTTCTAGAGCTTTCATTTTCAGATCCCAAGCCAGTTACAATCCTCTAGTCGATTTGCCAGTGCGGTACGGTCTAGAAGTTTCTGAGAGATTGTAATCAGAAGGCTTGATTAAAGAATACCTCTTCACATTTGAAGTTGGACGAGTTCTTCGTATCAAAGCTCGCGTTGTAGAAGTTGCAAGGACTTCGTAAGAAAACTTGCGGTTTTTCCTATAGTGGATTCAACTGGTAGCAAGAGTTCTACCGACTGGATTAGTCCTCAACAGAGGGATACCAGTATACATCGCTGTCTTTGCGTTTGCTTTCTGAACTCTGCCTTTACATTATTTTAACTGTGATTATATACTGTGATTGTGTTGCTAACATTTTTTATTTAGCATTATTCCGCTGCCAACTCTATTCACCCCCCCCCCTCTAGAGTATTACGCTTTACTATATCGTTCCTACAATTGGTATCAGAGCGGGTGTTACAGGTAAAGCGAGGTAACAGTACTATTATTTATTCATTATTTATTAGATCACAGCACATCAGATGGCTACTATGAAATTCACAAGTGAAGGTCAGGCCACAAACAGACCCCCTCTGTTTGATGGTACTAACTACACTTATTGGAAAAACACGGATGAGTTTCTTCTTAAAATCTCTTAATTTTGACTTATGGGCTATTGTTCTTGATGGCTATCAGAAGCCACCTCGTATAAATGTCGAGGGAGTTTTGGTTGAAAAACCCAAAGCACTTATACAGAGGAAGAAAAGAAAAAGGCCAGTCTTGACGCACGTGCCATTAATGCTCTTTTTTGTGCCTTAGACAGAACAGAATTTAACAGGGTATCTACATGCACAACGGCAAATGGTGTGTGGAAGCTTCTCGAAGTCACACATGAAGGCACGACTCAAGTCAAGGAGTCAAAAGTCAGCAGACTTACTCAAGAGTACGAGGCGTTCAAAATGAAGCCAAATGAAACAGTCACACAAATATTCGAGAGGTTCTTGGATATTGTAGACCCTTTGTCCTCCTTAGGCAAAGATTACAGTAACCACGAAAAGGTTCGCAAACTCCTGCGAGCTCTCACCAAGAACTGGATTCCGAAGGCTACAGCTATCATTGAAGGAAACGACCTCACCACAATGTCACTTGAAGTACTCATGGGTAAACTACTCACTCATGAACTGGAGCTACAAGATTTTGAAGAACCTGCACCAAAGGAGAAGACTATCGCCCTCAAGGCTCAGCACAGAAAAGCTGCTGAAGATGACTCAGACAGCAGTGGATCTGACGCTGAAGATCAAGCTTTCCTAGCAAGGAAGTTCAAAAGATTCATGAGACATAAGAAGAGAGTCAAAGAGAACAACAGCAACAACTGGTACCAAGAAGATGCTGTCTGCTATGGCTGTAAGAAGAAGGGACATATGAAGAAGGACTGTCCCATCAACTCATCATCGAGCAAGAAGAACAACAGGTATAAAAAAGGCAACCTGAAAAGATCAACGTCTCGGAAATATGCCAACACCAGCATATAGCATGAGAGTGAAGCTAGCGACTCAGAAGATGAACATTCAGAGGACGCTGCAAACATCTGCTTCATGGCAATCGATCAGGTACCTACTGAACCTGTAGAAACATATGATGACTTCACCTTTGAGCAATTAGGAGATGCCTTCAGTGACCTGATGCTTGACTACAGGAAACAGCGTAGTAAATATCAGACCGCTAAGAAGGTACTCAAAGAGTACAAAGGAGAAATAGGAAGACTTACCGACCTAATAGCTGAGGTTAGAGCTAATGTTAGTGAGTCTGGTGAGCTTTCCTCTATAAAGCTCTTATTACACGAGACTAAACAGTCATCCGAAGAGAAAGACAAGATTATAGACCAATTGAGAGAAGATCTTTCTAGAGAAAAGAAAAGTCTTCAATCTGCACAAATCAGAATGGAATCACTCACTTCTGATTATACTAAGTTATATGACACTTCCAAAAGGTTGGAAATTAGGTTAGGAAAACAGCCTGAGCCTGCTGCTTCCTATCCTAACACGTGTCACTTACCGAGAATTCGGAACATTCCTAAGCCAAACACTGTCAGACCAAACCATATAAAACCTTTACCCCAAAAGGTTAAGCCCAAACATGATCATAGGTATGCATTCTTCTATACTAGAAAACCCAAACCTACCAACCATGCACACCACTCAGCTTTCAACACTCGACATGCACAATGTCATTATTGTGGCCTCATTGGTCATATATCATCTGCATGTAGAATGAGAAAGCTTGTAGATTTAAATGTTTATGCTTGGATACCTAAAGCTAACAATATCAGGACCCTACAAGAAATGGGTACCAAAGGTTTCATCTGCAAACTATTTTGTAGGTAGAACACCCTTCACATGCGAGAAGCAAATGGATCCTCGACAGCGGTTGCTCATGGCATATGACCGGTGACGCTACCCTATTTGCAACACTGTCGAAGAAGAAGAATGAAGGTTATGTTTCCTTCGATAATAATTTGTAAGGGTATATTATTGGTATCGGTGATGTTGGTAAGTCTCCCTATCCAGTGATTAAAGATGTCTGTCTGGTTACCGAGTTGAAACATAATCTGCTCAGCATAAGTCATCTAGCTGATCATGGTTATGGTATCAACTTTGGCAAAGACAAATGTACTATAGTTAATAGCTCAACTGGTAGTACTATCTTTGAAGGAATCAGGGAAGACAATATATATGTTTTCTATCTGTTGGAAGAAGCTAACATTTCAGGTAGATGCTTAATGGCCAAAAGTGATGAGAGTCATCTATGGCACATGAGACTCGGTCATGCAAACATTGATACAATTTCAAGATTATCCACAAAGAAGATAGTATGCGGTTTACCAGACATAACATTCAAGAAGGATTCAGTATACAGCCAATGTGAAAAGAACAAGGCTACCAAATCCACATTCAAGTCTGTAAACGCAGTATGTACTGCTAGACCTCTACAATTGCTACACATGGATTTATTCGGTCCTAGCAGAGTTGCTAGTCTCGGAGGTAAATTATATGCATTTGTTATTGTAGATGATTTTTCTAGATACACGTGGGTATATTTCTTGACACGCAAGAATGACGCATTATCCGAATTTGTCGCCTTTTGCAAAAAAGTACAAAATAAAAAAGGTTACATAATCACTCGAATTAGAAGCGATCATGGAGGCGAATTCGAGAATGCTGATTTCGAGCAATTTTGTGACACACACGATTTTATACACGAGTTCTCCTGCCCTAGAACTCCACAACAAAATGGAGTTGTGGAACGTAAGAACAGAACTCTAACCGAAATGGCCAGAGTGATGTTAAATCAATTTAGCCTACCCAAATACTTCTGGGCTGAAGCTGTCAATACAGCTTGCTTTGTGCTCAATAGAGTTCTAATTCGACCCAAATCGAAGAAGACTCCATTTGAGTTATGGTTTGATAGAATTCCTTCAGTTTCATACTTTAAGATATTTGGCTGTAAGTGCTTTATTCTTAATACTAAAGACAACTTGGGAAAGTTTGACGAAAAGGCCGATGAAGGTATATTTCTAGGTTATGCGGCCAAGAGCAAAGGGTACATAATCTTCAACAAACGTACCATGATCATCGAAGAATCAATCAACGTCACTTTTGATGAAATGAACCAAATGTCTCTCGATGATAGTGATGAAGATCTGCCTACATCAAGTTCAACATCAGCTGAACCTGAACCAAGCTTTGTACTAGCTGAACCCCCTAGAGGAGATCCAGGAACCAGCTACCTACAGAGTCTACCGAAGAGGTTAAAATTCACAGCTGATCATCCACAAGATTTGGTAATTGGTGACATTACCAAATGAGTAAGTACTCGATCATCCAGTAGATATATTGTTTCTAGTGTTGCATTTATTTCATAGTTAGAACCTAAATCTATTGATGAAGCATGTAGTGATAGTTTCTGGATAGATGCCATGCAAGAGGAATTGAACCAATTCGAACGGAATCAAGTTTGGAAACTTGTTCCCAAGCCTATTGATCATCCGGTCATTGGCACCCGTTGGGTATTCCGAAACAAACTAAATGAGGATGGTTTAGTAACTCGTAACAAGGCTCGACTCGTAGCTCAAGGATACAATCAAGAAGAGGGTATCGACTACGATGAGACTTATGCCCCAGTTGCGAGATTAGAATCCATTCGAATGTTATGTGCATTTGCATGTTTTCATGATTTCAAACTTTTTCAAATGGATGTAAAAAGTGCTTTTCTAAATGGCTTTATAAAAGAAGAAGTTTTTGTAGCACAACCTCCGGGTTTCACGGATTTTAAAAATCCTGACCATGTTTTCAAGTTGAAGAAAGCCTTATATGGTTTGAAACAAGCCCCTCGTGCTTGGTATGACCGTCTAAGCTCTTTTCTACTTGACAACGGTTTTTCAAAAGGAAAGGTTGATACTACACTTTTTATTAAATCTTTTAAAGGCAAGCTGCTTTTAATTCAAATTTATGTTGATGATATCATATTTGGATCCACTGATGAATCTCTTTGTCAAGAATTTTCTAAGTGTATGCAGAATGAGTTTGAGATGAGCATGATGGGAGAGCTGAAGTTCTTTCTCGGATTGTAAATCAAACAAACCGACAATGGGACGTTCATTAATCAAGCCAAGTACACAAAAGATTTGCTAAAGAAGTTCGATCTGGACAATGTCAAACCTATTGGCACTCCGATAGCAACTTCAACAAAACTTG
The DNA here is from genome assembly GCA_029216955.1 of Iris pallida. NCBI lineage: Eukaryota > Viridiplantae > Streptophyta > Magnoliopsida > Asparagales > Iridaceae > Iris > Iris pallida. The sequence continues at coordinate 1,993,388 of JANAVB010019998.1, forward strand.
ATTCTGACGAACAAGGCAAGCCAGTTGACACACGTAAGTATCGAGGTATGATTGGTAGTTTACTTTACTTAACTGCTAGTCGTCCAGATATCATGTTTAGTGTTTGCCTGTGTACACGTTTTCAAGCTAACCCAAAGGAATCACATCTGACCGCAGTTAAGCGTATCTTCCGATACCTTAAGGGCACTTCTTCTGTCGGCTTGTGGTATCCAAAAACTAAATCCTTTGACCTTATTGGTTGTTCGGATGCAAATTTTGTGGGATGCAAGGTTGATAGAAAAAGTACTAGCGGTACATGTCATTTCTTAGGCAAGGCTCTAGTCTCTTGGTTTAGTAAAAAGCAAAATTCTGTAGCCTTATCAACAACAGAGGCTGAGTATATCGCCGCAGGACGTTGTTGCGCTCAGATTTTGTGGATGAAACAAACCCTAGAAGACTTTGATTTATTTTTCACACATATTCCCATTTTCTGTGATAACACGAGTACCATTAATTTGCCTAAGAATCCTGTATGTCATTCTCGTACTAAACATATCGAGATTAGACATCATTTTCTTAGAGATCATCATCAAAATGGAGATATAAACCTTGTGTACATAGATACTGAAAATCAATTAGCTGACATCTTCACTAAACCTCTAGCGGAAGATCGTTTCAATTATTTACGTCGAGAATTAGGAATTTTGGACGTCAATAATATTAATTATTTTATTTTATGATTATATATCATTATGCAAAAACTGTGTTAGAGACAAGCTAATAAAGAGTCTGTCTGTCACCACAACTACGGTTGAAGCGAAGCGGTACTTAAGAGTTCCCCGGTGAACCTCCGCCAGCTGGGACAGTACTCCTACAGCTAATCTGAGACAGTCGCTGTGTAACGACATTTAATTCATAAAATATTATTAATTATGTTATTTGAAGACTAAAATAACTAATCTTTGAATTAAATATTTGCAACGAGTCAATGAAAAAGAAGTAGCAAAAATCAACTTTGAAAGAACCCTAGGCGAATTCGGCCAGAGCTCTGACCGAATTCGGCCCGAGTTCGGTTGAGGGTGTATGTGTATATATACAGAACCCGAGAGCTTCTTCTCTTTCATTACTTCCAAACTAATTACAACAGCAGCAGCAGCCGACCCCGACCTCCAAACCCTAGTTCTTCACCAATCTATTGCTTCCAATCTACTTGGTGAAATCCTTCCAAAATTTGGAATCGTGCGGAGATCGTTCTTCTCTACAACATATCTAATTTTCGTGAGGTATAACTCCCTCTCTCTCCACCTTTCAAATTAGTGCTTTTTATTTCAATGGCACCTAGATTTAATCCGTCTAAGAGGAAGAAGACCACTCCTAGTGAGGAAGGGTCCTCTTCGAATCCTCACACGGATTCTTTGTTTTCGCCGGTCCAAAAGAGCGACGGCGCTTTCGATGGGTTCTTCTTTCAAACCCTCGATCAAGCTTTATTATGGTACGGTGACTTTTCCACCCGTTCCATATGTAGCGGCGCTCTGGTTAAATGGACGGTATTCCCTGATCATCGTCACTTATTTGAGGCATTAGGGTTACACTTACTTGTTAAACTGTGCTTCCCAATAGCTACTAATGCTATTAGATTGTTCTATTGCAGTCTCGTAGTTAACACTTTTGACGTGAGCACACGTGTCGGAGGCATAGACATTGACTTCAATGATGTCCTTCTAGCGGAGATTCTTGGTATTCCCAATGATGGTGAACCGCTAGTTGATATCACGGAATTCGATTTCCCCGAAGGCACTACACTCACGAGTTTCAAAACGAAACTTTGTGCACCTGACAGAGTACGTTCTGGAAAGTTCAAGGCTAACAACCTGAACTTGTTTAACTACGAATTGCATCGCATCATCTACTCTACTCTTCTTCCAAAATCCACTTCCAAGGATGATGTGACTTCGCTTGAGCTGTCCGTCATGTACCATATTCTTAAGGGGATTCCTTTTTCCACCCCTAAGACAATCATTCAGATGATGAGACGTTGTCGTGCTAGAGATCGAAATCACTCTTACGCGATGATTCTCCCTCGTATCTTTCAGCGATTCGAGATCGATCTATCGACTTGTACTCAGGACTCTGAGTCCAAGTTACTCCAGCTTTCTCGTCGCAGCCGGACTGCTTCAGCTCTACCTCCTGCTCCTCCTACTGCACCATCTTCACCATATCAGCCGTATGCCATGACTTTTGAGGGCATACATCAGCATTTATCATCTTTGCACGTCTCGATGACGGACATGGCTCACGAGCGAGAGTTCCGCAATGTCACCCGTTACCAGGCGATGGCAAACTCCTTGGCCGATCTGCGTTTTGCCCAGACTGGTCACTCTGCTGCTTCCATCCCTCGTGATCCAGCTTTTTCGGGTTACCGCTGTGAGGATGAGGCTGTTCATGCCTACTTCCAGCCAGGTAACGCCTATGACTGGTATCGTGCACCTCGAGATTACGTTGGTGAGTTCTATGCTGGCGCCCCTACTCATCCTACTGGCGCTGGTACTTCTGGTGCTGGTACTTCCAGTCATGGTGGCCACGCTGCTGATGATATTGATGAGGATAGTGATGATAAGATCTGATTTGATTATTAGTGATATTCTATTATATACTTGAAAATGCTCCGACATTCCAAGTTTTTATCATTTACTTTTTATCAGTACTTTGTAGTTTGATATCAGTACTTTTTATCTTCATGGACATGTTTTTGATGTTTCATTTATGACATCTCAGTTTATTTCAGCATTTTATTTAAGCACTATCTCTTTATACTGCTTCTCCATTTTAAACTGCCTGTGAAATAGCATGCCTGAGATTTTTTTTTTGTTTTTGAAGCAATACATGCCTGTGATGATAATTTGTAGAAACTTTACATTCCTGTGATGCTATATCTCTAATTCTTATGTTATATTTCTTTTATTTTCTCGCTATTTGATTACTTATGCATTGATTGCGGGGAAGCCTTCTGCATTTAATGCGGGGGAGCCTTCTCTTATGCAATTATTTTGCTAAGTGACAAAGGGGGAGAAAATTAAAAATGATCTAACATTTGATCTAACATTTTTTTTGAGTTAAAAACAGGTTATGAACAATTTCTACTTTTTGATATTTTTGAACAAGCTTAATGTTATATCATTCATAGTTTGTCAATTATCAAAATGGGGGAGATTGTTGGCCCATTGGTCATAGTCAACCTGAGTTTAATAATTGATCAAAACTCTGTCTGGATATACGAAGCTTGTTGGGACATCTCAGCTCCTTGGACATAAGCAAGATTGGATATTCACTCCGTTCAAGACTGAAGATCTGTTTGCCTACTTGAGTCTGTACTTCCTATGCAATGTAATTTTTCACTTTATTTTGAGTCTAGGAATACGTTGTACACCGAGTCGTACTGGCAAATAGGCTACTCCCAAATAGTTCAAAATGTTTTTAAAATGTCCTATCAAAATGTTTACAAAAAGGTTTTCAAAAAGGTTTTCAAAAATCACCAAAAATCTATTTTAAAACCCTAACCTAACCCTGACAGAACTCGGCCAGAGTTCGGCCATTGTTCGGCCAGAGTTCGGCCAGAGTTCGGTTGGTGGCCGTTTGATTTTTGAATTCTCTGGAACTTGGTCCTCCTACAGTTGCGGATTTGACCGAGATTTGCTCATCGAGTTCTGCCCGAATTCTGTCCGAATTCTGACAGAGTTCTCCCTTTGGAATTCCTATAAATAGAGATGGATTTCGATCATTTCAATTCACTCATTCACTTTCAATCTTCTCTCTATCTAAAAATCTTTCTGCCTTCCAAAGAGTTTTCTAGAGCTTTCATTTTCAGATCCCAAGCCAGTTACATTCCTCTAGTCGATTTGCCAGTGCGGTACGGTCTAGAAGTTTCTGAGAGATTGTAATCAGAAGGCTTGATTGAAGAATACCTCTTCACATTTGAAGTTGGACGAGTTCTTCGTATCAAAGCTCGCGTTGTAGAAGTTGCAAGGACTTCGTAAGAAAACTTGCGGTTTTTCCTATAGTGGATTCAACTGGTAGCAAGAGTTCTACCGACTGGATTAGTCCTCAACAGAGGGATACCAGTATACATCGCTGTCTTTGCGTTTGCTTTCTGAACTCTACCTTTACATTATTTTAACTGTGATTATATACTGTGATTGTGTTGCTAACATTTTTATTTAGCATTATTCTGCTGCCAACTCTATTCACCCCCCCTCTAGTGTATTACGCTTTACTATATCGTTCCTACAATCTGATGCTAACTCAAACCCTCTCGACTGCTCCTGACTCAAACTCGGCTAACCTGAAGAGATCATTAGGTCCTCAGAGAACATAGCAAGATACATAATATACATGCCTATCTAACAGTTTTATCATGCGCAAAAAAATAAACAAGAAAACGGGAACACGACAAATGACTACGAATACGAACACTAGAACAACTACGTATAAATGAACTACCAGATGAACAATGAACACGAGATCAATAGAAAAACTAAACCCTCATCCCGAGTGTGGACTCACAGGTTTGAACTAAGCACTAACCCTCATCCCGAGTGTGGACTCTCTGGTTAGCTCACGGCAAAACACCTTCGTCCCGTGTGTGGACTCTCTGGTGCCAATGAACATGACAAACACCCTCGTCCCATGTGTAGACTCTCTGGTGCACTGATCAACCCTCGTCCCGAGTGTGGACTCCCTGGTTGTGTAAAACGATAATCAAGGCTATAGCAGTTCACTACACGCACTCGTTCTATGACACTACTCAAGAAAGGTACTGGTGAGAAACTCCAAGTATGAACAACAAGATCAATATGAATACGGCTATATGTAATGAAAACAACTCAACAGAATATAACACGAAAAGCATATGTCCATAAACAATCAAAACTGGGAAATAAAAATACAATACATATAAATAAAACTGTAGAGGGAGGCAAGGTATACTTGCCGGTGGTCCTTGCACAAACCGTAGTCACAAGTCGAGGATGAGGGAATACCGATATAGGAGCTGTCAACCTATAACACATATCGCACCATGAACCGTGTACGAAAACTATAAATCAATTCTAATGTTTTAGTTCTAAATTCATGGAATAGTGGCTAGTTGGGTTACTAATCTAATAATAATCAATTCTGGAATAATTCACTTTAAAACCTAATAATAATCTGAATATAATCTAAACACGCAAGTTTGGCCATCAAAAGTCGTGTTTCATAATTTTGGAAACCATGGCACGCAAATCGAGATGTGCCGTTGACTATCTAGTCAAACGCTGTGAACTCTAGATTTTGATAGTGCACTTTGGTAGATTTCAGTGCCATGAGTGCGCAGGAATCAACCGTGCCACAAAATCATGCATTGGTCAAAAGATATCGCCGTTATGGCTAATCGTGACCAAAATGGTGATCAACCGATCAATTCTGAGTTCAACAGAATATATAAAATAATAGATGAACGAAATAATTTCTGAAAAAATATATGTCGTATAGCTTTGTGTTAGCTTTCTGAAACTTCAAACGGTTTGTGATTTTGATTTCTGGTTCTCCCGGAATCTCGAAAACACCGAAAAGTGTCAAGTTTTGGACAACCGACACTCTACAAATTTTTCAGAAATTTTGGAATAATATCTATGAAAATAAATTACATATTTAGAAAGCTTACCTCGATACGAATCCAGAAAAAAAATAGCGCACGAAAAGCACGTCGGAGTTGGCGGAAAACGCTTCGGGAAGACGGGGGATCACCGGAATCAAACTCCAAAAGTCGGCTGAGAAATAATCTAGGGTTTCTCGAAAAACCCCACGAATATATATATATATAAACAGGGCGGCTTGGTTGAGTCGGTGGGCGGCTAGGGACACGTGGCGAGATCTTCTCAGCCCCGCTCAATAGAATGAATGGCCAGATGGCCGAGTTGTTTGAGTCCAAGCCGACCCAGAGTCAGCTATAGAGCCGAGCTCCAAACAAAGGCACAATCAGCTGTGCTGACTGACAGGCGGGCCAGCTTAGCTGGCCCAAGCGGCTGACAAGTGGGCCCCCAAGCGCTGACTGGGAAAAAGGGTTTATAATATCCATAATACAGTTTTTAAAGCCATTTTAATTACAGAAAATTATAATAAATATTAAAAATAGCCAGGAAAATATGGAAAAATTCTAGAAAATGTAAAATAACATAATGAAGCCTAGAAAAATATCTGGGGTCAATATTTTCCCATAGGCTTGCATAGTAAATTCTAGAAGTCTTAGAAAATAGGGTTTTCCTATATTTAATTATCTAAAAATTCCCAAAAAATTGTAGAAAAATACAGAAAATATATTTAACCTAATAGAGCCTAAAGAAAAATACTGGGTCTCAAAATAGTCACAAAAGGCCTCAAACTAAATTGTGAAAGTCATTCATAAATATAAATCTTCATAGAATAAATATTTAAAAAATATATTAAAATGTCTAAAAATCATAATAAAATATAATATGTCTATAGAATGCATATAGACCCTATCTAGAGATAATGTAACCACAAGATGGTCATAAATCACCTGTGGGCTTAGTCACAACTCATATAATCATCAAAAATTAAATATAAACTATTCAAATAAAAAATTAAAAAAATATCACTAAATTATAATCGGGATGGCAGATGCCACACCTGATAACGGCAAGATGCAACTCTACCGTTACACTACTCAAGCCAAACACCTTATCCAGAAGATAGGCTACGACTTGAACAACAACAGAGGTCTGAACTATGGCAATGGTCGATGCCTTCCCTTACGACTTCGTGCTCCAAAAGAAAAGTCCCAAAATTACTACCAACGCACTCACCGGAGGTTGGATTACGTTACACCCACAACAACTTCAGAGAGTTCAGAGCCGGAGGTCTTGATGCAATCACACTATTCTGACTCCTCAACCTGGAACTTCGATACCAGTATCGGTCGAGCCTTCAAAAAGATATTATCAGTCAATATGGTCTCTGCAGATTCCTCAATCGAGAAGGAAGACCAAATACTTGAATTATTTGAAGATGAACCCTGGCTCAATGCCTGGGGTCCCAATGGGAATGACACTTCGAATAGCGCGAACCTTCCACTAAAGATGAAGTCGTCCAAGTCGATCTAGGAGTTGAGGCTTCCCTAAAACCCATCTTCATCAGCAAAAGCTTGATAGGAGAAGACAAGGGATCTCTGATACAGCTTATCCAAGAAAATATCGATGTTTTTGCTTGGATCTATGAGGACACGCCGGGTCTAGACCCGCAGGTCGCCATGTACCGTCTTAACATCTTACCCGACGCTAAGCCGATCAAATAGCAACAACATCATTTTTGCCCCAACGTCGTGGATGCTATTGAGAAAGAAGTTGACAAACTCATAGAAGGTGGCTTTATCCGTGAAGAGCAACACCCAGATTAAGTGGCCAATGTTGTCCCAGTCACTAAGAAGAACGAGAAAATTTGGCTCTGTATAGACGTCAGGCATCTCAACACGGCCTGTCCAAAAGACGAGTTTCCCCACCTGATCACCGACGTGATGATCGACAACACATGTGACTTTGAGCACATGTCCTTTATGGATGGTTTCTCAGGCTACAACCAGATCAAAATATTCCTCGAAGACGAGAAGTGTACTTCATTCTAGACTCCAAAAGGGGTATATTGTTACACAGTGATGCCCTTCGGGTTGAAGAATGTGGGAGCAACATACCAACGGGTTATGAGCACCATATTCCGCAAGCACCTCCGAAAATGCTAGAATGTTACGTTGATGATATTGACGTCATGAGCAAAAAAAAATCCAGTTATTTGGATGACCTAAGGAAGATATTCGACTTAATACGAACACATCGACTAAAGATGAACCCGACTAAGTCTTTCCTAGAGGTTTCCAGTGGCAAGTTCCTGGGCTTTATTGTCACAACCAAGAGTATTCATATTGACACCAAAAAAACTAAGGCGATCATGGACGTGGCTCCCCCAAAAAATCTTCGTGAGCTTCGAGGCCTACAAGGACGCCAAGCATACATCAGAAGATTCATAGCAAATCTCTCTGGTCGATGTCAACCTGTCAACAATATATATATGTACCTGTCATCTCCGCACTGAGAAATATATATATATATATAACTCAATCACATGAATCTAAGAATGATACGCACGAGAAGATAAAGATATAATAGAAATAAAAAAGCTGGAAATAGATGCAAGTCACAACATCCAACCAAAGATAGAGAGTATATCATAATGTACATATCCTAAAATAATAATATATACAAGCTAAAATGATAAGCTGGAAAGCAGTCCAGTCAAACCTACTAGTCTAGATCCCTACCGGTGGTACGTCCTCTAAAGGCACCGGCTCCACTAAATACAAGTGGTAATCTGCATCTACGCCAAACCCGTAGAAGGTCGGGCAGTCTGTATCTGAATCCTCTAAAAAATACAACGAAGTTATCATGTCAGGATATGAGCAAGTACAAATGCTAACATCAGTTCCATGTGAATTGACAAATTCTATAAGCCACAATTATAATAAAATACAAGATAAAATATCAAGACTGGAATATAAACAGAATTTGTAAATTTGGATATCATGTCAGGATATAAATATCGAGAATGTAGAGCAGTACACTAATAAATGATGTATAATGTAAACATAAACGGTGTCCTGAGATATTACAGCATTATGTGATCGGCTTGGGACATGATCAGGCTCCTCTATTTGACCGGCTATGAGTCAGAAAATACAAGAGAACCAGAATCAGGCCAGCCACAATGGAAAGCTATGAGGCAAGTAGTAACACAAGTTAGGCTTTACCCTACGTTAGGCGAGGGTAAAGCTATGATGCAAGTAGTAACAAAAATATAAGAGGGGTATTGATCACATAACCTCTAATAACTCCCCGTCCCCGAGTAGTATAATGGATCCAACCATGACACATCATGACACGAAATTTAAAGAGCAAGGGGTCAGCCCACTCCAAAATTGTTGTCTATACAAGTACAAAAAACAAGATCGAATAATATACTCATATACCAGGTAAACCAGGAATAACCTCTCATGACAAGATCCAAGGTATACTAGTCCGTGTACCATCGTGTCGGAAATCAAGTAAGTCACTACAACTGAATCAGATATAGCAGATGTCAAGACAATGAAAACTATCAGAGAATGTACTCGCCTGCGATCCTGAGCAGTCAATTGGAATCGAGGCTCAGAGGATAGTCACAGACCTAAATATGAGATATACAAGAGTTAATTAGGGTTTAATAGTGTTTGGCATGTTTTCTAGTGTATGATATTCAAATCTATGTTAAGCTCAGTCAAACTAAGTCAAACTAGGTCACACAAAGTTAAACTAGGTCAAACAGGGTCAAAGGTTGACTTGCAGTTGACTTTTGGTCAATTGGTCAACTCCTAGTCCAATATAGGTCAAACTAGGCTAATGATTGACTCATAGTTGACTTTTGGTCAACTGGTCAACTCTGGTCAAGTTCTAGTCAATTCTAGGTCCAATATTGACTTTAGTTGACTTTTAGTCAAAACAGTCAACTATGGTCAAACGGGGTCAACTCTAGCCTAGGTATCCTATTCCTAGCATTTACCTACCAAGATACCACATATCTTGGCCCTATTGGTATTCCGATACCAATATCTTGGTTTAGCACAATTACCTTAGCCTAAGGTAAACCCTTACCTTAGCTAGGTAAACCCCTTACCTAGGCATCCAACAACTATCCTAGACTAATAGCTAACTCATACTAGTTATCTATCCTATGACAAGGTAAACTAATACCTTACATTTCCATGGTATCCCAATACCTTACCCCATGACAAGGCAATCTTCATTACCTTGCCTATGCAAAGATAAATCACATTTACCTTAAGGTACTAGCTAGTATCCTAAGATATGCATTGGTATCTTAAGATACGACTCTTGGTATCCTAAGATACCAAGACACTAACTTATCTAACCATTACCTACCCTTAGACTCTAAGTTTATCCAATACCTTGAGGGTATCACAATATCTTACCCTATACTAAGGTAAACCTTATTACCTTGCAGGTAAAAGGTAAACTAGAGATATCCTAAGGTACTAACATTGGTATCTAAGATACCATGATACTAACACAAAACTAACCAATCTAGTATACCTTAACAAATTCTAACATCTAAATTACATATCCAACATACAACGTACTATCTAACATAAACTCTAACACACACATACACACACACAACTATATAAATAAACACACACACACACACACTAATATATATACATACTCACTCATATATATATATATATATATATATATATATATATATATATATATATACATAAAAATATATATATATATATATATATATATATATATATATATATATATATATATACATATACACTCCAAGACATCCCGAAACCAATCCAAATACCCAACCCTCGCAATTTTATCTACTAGGGCCTAGACACGTACCCCTAACAAGCAATCTAACTCGCACACACGAGCGAAAACGAAAAATGAGGCCCACATGGCTAAATTGCCATTTTGGCGGCTCCGGGGTGTCCGATTCGCAATACCGCAGGATACGGGTACCAAATTCTACACACGAATCCTTTATATTGATTAGAACCTATTCTAAGTGCTAGCTTATCGATTCTAGTGTCGGTGTAAAAAATTACCCATGTGTTGGAACCTAAAAACCATTTTCATGATTTCTCGCGAAACGACCCCACGTATCCAAATATGGACACGTACCTAGTCTCATCTCAGCCAAACTAACCTAATTAGGTCTAATTAGACTAGGGACAACACCCAAATATGTTAATTTAGGATTTCCCTTAATTTGGCACTAAACCTAGGCCAAAAGTCCCAAATCGGGTCCAATGGGTTCCAAATCACTCCTAATGGGTTATCCTATACCTCTAGCATCCTCTAATATGTAAATGACACTAATTAGAAGTAATTACAAAGGTTAGAGTAAGGGTTTACCTATTGGGAGTTGGAATCCCAAGGAAAAGCTCTAAAATTACTTATTTTTAGGTCAGCACAAGATCTATGCTTCCACCACCACCAAGCTAGATCTACCTAAATCAAAATTACAAATGAGAGATAAACAATGGTTAGCACCAAGATTAGAGAGAGATCTAGAGAATTGTAAGAGATTTGACTTACTTGAAGCTTGAAATCAAAGAGGAGAAAAAGAGGGTTTTGTGAAATAAGAGAAAAGAAATAGAGAGTGTGTTTTTTTGCAAATGAGAAGAATGGGGGGTACAATTATGTCCAGGCATTTCAAGGGGGGTTTTGGGCATTTGCCACATTACAAAAATGCCCTCCAAGTCAAAGAATAGAATGGTTTTGAGTTGGGATCAAAAGGGTAACTTGAAAACTCCTAATTCCAAGTTCTAAATCTAATTCTAAACTTCCAGTAAAATCAAATAAGATTAGTCAAAAATAAATATCTAGATTTGGTAATGCCAAGTTGGTTGGGTCCAAAACTGACCCGGGTCACTAACACAAGTCGAAATGAGACAAAACTCAAACCTGATCAAATAAAACCCCAAAATGCCATATTATTAAATAAATAATCACAAAATATTAGAATATTAAAAATGATAAATTTTCCTTCAATTTTAAAAACTGAAGGTGACAAATCTACCCTCCTAAAAAAATTTCGTCCTCAAAATTAGAGGAAACTAGTACAGGAAAGACAAGCAAGAAACAAACAAAATAATACCTCAAGGCTCGAAGAGATAAGGATAACACTCCCGCATGTCGTCCTCCCTCTCCCAGGTAGACTCACCTAGAGAGTAGTGCCTCCATGCAACACGGACCAAGGGTATAACCTTTTTTCAGAGTACCTTCTTCCGATGATCCAGGATCTCCATAGGCTGTTCCGGATAGTTGAGTGTAGGCCCCACCTCGATCATGAAATGATCCAATATATGGCTAGGATCTGCCACGTACCTTCACAGTTGCGACACATGGAACATGTTGTGCACTCTTTCGAGCGTAGACGACAGGTCTAGTCGATAGGCTACTCCACCAACCCTTCCAAGGATAATGAAAGGCCCGAGATAGCGTGGGCTAAGCTTCCCGTCCGGGCCAAAGTGAAATGTGCCCCATGTCGAAGAAATCTTCAAGAACATCATATCGCCAACCTAGACACAAAGTAAGACTTAATACCAATCGCAAGGAAGCACAAACTGAAACTGAAACTGAAACTAACCTCGAACTCTAACGGTCTCTAGTGGCTATCGGCCCAATGTCGCTACCTATCCTGAGCCACCCGAAGTCTATTTCAAATCAGTCTAACCTTCTCCGCTGAATCTACCACCATCTTCGGGCCAAGCAATACCATCTCGCCAACATCGTCCCATGATAAAGGAGTGCGATATCTTCGTCCGTATAGAGTCTCAAATTGTGATATCTCTATACTGGCCTGGTAGCTATTGTTGTAAACAAACTCTACCAGGTGAAGATGATCCTTCCAAGAACCTCCGAAGTCTAGCACACACGTACGAAGCATATCCTCAAGAGATTGGATGGTCCTCTCTGACTGTCCGTCTGTCTGGGGATGATATGCGGTACTGAATTCGAGCTGGGTGTCCAAATTAGTATGCAAACTCCTCTAGAAATGGAAAGTGAAACGACTATCCCGATCCGAGACTATGGTCACCGGAACTCCCTGCAATCTGACTATCTAACACACGTAAAGCTCTGCCAGCTTCTCCGTAGACAAACCAACTTTGAAAGGCAAGAAGTGGGCCGATTTGGTCAATCTATCAACGATGACCCATGGCGCGTCTTTTCCTCCAGGAGATCGCGAAAGTCCGGACACAAAGTCCATGGTGATGTGCTTCCACTTCTACTCTGGAATGGGTAGTAGCTGTAGCAATCCACCTGGCCTCTGACTTTCAGCTTTCACCTGCTGACACACCAAGCAGCGAGATACAAACTGAGCTACCTCTCGCTTCATGCCATACCACCATACGTGCTCACTCAGGTCTCTGTACAACTTGTTGGCTCCAGGATGCATAGAGTACTGAAAACGATATGCTTTCTGAAGAACCTGCTCCCGAAGCTCTCTACTCAGAATGCACAGTCTAGTACCGTGCCTCAGTGACCCATCTTTGGCTATAGAGAAATCGTCGAGCAAACCTGCCTGTACCTGCTCCCTGATGCTCCTCAGGGCAACATCATCATACTGCGCTGATCTGACTCTGTCCATCAACTCAGACTGAATCTGTTAGCCCCATATCTGAATCTCCATGCCCGGAATAATCACATCGATACCCAAACTATCCAGATCGGCCAAAAGATGACTGTAACGCCCCAGTCCCAAAATACGTAGGACTAGGAACGTGGACATGCCAGCTGTATTCATACGAAGTATACTCCAATATATGGAAGCCTTGTATAAATAAATAAGCTGTAAAATGCAGTAGAACCATAACTAATCTCATCCACACAGAATAAATGAATAAAAGACATCGCATAAAGATCATGAATTGTCTTGATACAATATATTGGGCGGAGACAAATCCACTACCAACAAAACATGAAAAAGTACATAGAAAATGAAATGAGTGGCGAGCGAAGCAAAGACGGTCCAAATGCAATCATCCTCGAAGAAGTGGCGATGAACACGGCTAGAGCTAGAACACCTGCGAAAGACAATAGCACACACCTGAAGAGATAACCAGGTCCTCAGAGGGACGTAACAAGACACATAATATCATGCCATATAAACTGAATAAATATTGTTCAAATAAATAAGTCAATCGAATTTATAACATGGTCTAATATGCACCTACTAAACGAGCGTACCATCCCCCAACCAAACAAGGACAGGAGATGGTAAACTAATTCACGGTGACGTATCTTTCCATGCTAAGAATCCAATATGGTATCCGAACCCCAACAAGGTTCAATACCTTCTCATCGAAGTAGTAAGTCACACCAACAACCAAACAAGGACAAGATGTGACAAACTAATTCACGACAAGTTATTGTTCCAAGCCACGGTCAGATACAAGTACCCAAACCAAAAGTACTCGTACCTAACGGATAAAGGTACCTAACCGTTCTAAGTGAAATGTAGTTAAGAACAATTCTTCCTACGCATGGGCCCTGGCTGAATAGGATTGGCATAGTCCTCCTTTGGGCACCAGAGGCCCCATCAGTAAGAGCATGACGTTCCGCAGAATCGTCAGTGGCCGTCAGTAATCAGGGGTAATCTGACCCGCGTCTCCGGCGGAGCTCATAGGTTACAAAAGGGAAAGTGCATCGAAGCCCATACGCTAAGGAATTGTCCTCCCTGCCCAATGCCTACTGTGTTGTATCCACAACATAAACCACTAAAACCGCTAAGTCAAACTGGCATGCAACCTCTATTAGCGGTTATTCCTATCGCACGGCTTGTACATACTGGTGGCCAGCCAATTACGCACTTCCGGGTCCTACATGCGACACACAACTTCCTGGTATAACGTGTCAAGGCCAATGAATGCAACACACAAGGTGGTCTCTTAAATCTAGGTTTAATGTGAGAAAAAAATACATAGCAGGAAATATAAATGAACAGTAAGTTCTAACAGGTTATGCCATGTATCACAGTTTATTTTGCATAAAGAAAATAAGTAATGCATGAAATATGATCTAAAATAATTAAACAGCGGATGGCAAGGTGTCTTGCCTAGTAGGACACCTGGTGTGCTGCAATTATCATGGTGGCATGAACTGCGACTTTGGTGCAACAACTGTACAAGGTGACCACGGATGGCAACACGGTCAGTTCTATTGGGTCCAGAAGGGTCAACTTAGTTTGGGTGGACATAAGGTGGTACGGATTCGGTGACCGGATAGGAATAAGAGGATTGGTCACGGACATGAGAAATATCGAAGAATAATGAATAAATACAATATATACAAATTTTAGAGAATATTCCTAAAACTAGTTTTCATGAGTCAAAATATTTATAAGGAAAATACTTTAAAATACCTAGAGTCAAGAAAAAGTCATTTTCGGCAAAAACTCTAAGTTTTGACAAAATAATTGTTTCTAAGTATAAAAATTATATTTTATATAAAGAAATATTTGAGTACTTTTTTGAAAATAATAAGGAGTTATTTAGGCCAAAACTACAACTTGTCAAATATATTTATTTACATAAAATTTGAAAAATATTTTAGAGATAACTTTGTCAAATATATTTACGTACATATAACTCGAGAAAATATTTTAAAGTCAAAATTTACTTGGAAATTCGCTAGGAAATATTTGTAAAATTTTTCTAAAATGATAATAATATTGAAATTAGTAAATTTAGCAGGACAACAAAAATAATAATAATAACAGTAGTAATAATGATAATATTAATAACAATAGTATTAACAATAATAATAAAAATAATAATAATAATAATAATAATAATAATAATAATAACTGTAAAAAAATATAACATAATAGTCCTAATAAATAATTAATAACAATAATTATAATAATCATTAACCAAAACAAAAGAAGAGAAGAAAAAAAAAAGAAAGAAAAATCAATTAAAGGAAAAATCAATAAAAGCTGGTTCTCCTCGAGAACCTCTCAGTTACAACAGCAAGGCTTCAGTACAAAAATAAATGGATAGAAAGAGATTAGGGAGAGGGAGAGAGAGAGTAAGCGCGAGGGAGAGGGGGAGAAAAATAAGCGACGACGGGTCGGTGGTCGGACGGGCGGCTAGGGCACGGACTCGGCCGGCGGAGCGGGTTATCGGGGAAGGCGCGGTCGGCGGATAAGAGGACGGCTGGCGGCTGAGGGTTTCGGTGGGGCTCGGACTGCGGGCGACGGCTCGCGGCGAAGGGGGAAGGCGCGATGGTCGGACGTGGGAAGAAAGGGCGGAGGAGGATGAGGCGGCCGGAGATGAAGGGTTCCGGCGGTCGGGGGAAGTCAGCATTGGTCGGAAGATGGTTTGGCGACAAGGGCACACCTGGCGGCCGGAGTTCTGCGCTCGTCGGTGCACGGAGTTCGCCGGAGGGGGTGCGGCTGGAGGCGGCCAGGTGAGTCAGGTGGTGTTGGTTTTTAATTTCTAAGGTTTTCTTTTGGTCACCGACGTTGGCGCCGGCGACGATGGTGTTGGTCGACTGATTTTGTGGTGGTGGTGGTTTGATCTGGTCGGGGCACGGTGGTAGGTAGCGGCCGTAGTGGTGGTGTACGGTCGCGGTGGCGGTGGTAGGGTTTCCGGCCAGTGGCCATGGTCGGGGGTGTTCGTGGGGAGTTTGGCTGGGAGAGGGAACAGGAGGTCGGGGTTGACAGGGATGAGGCTGTTAGGTTGGAGACGGGGTGTGGTTCTATTGATGGCTGTGGTAGGGTGCGATGAGGTTAGGACGGCGGTGACAGTGGTGAAGGTGATGGTGGTGGAGCGGGGAACAACGTGTCAGGGTTGTGTGGGTTTAGAATAGGGATAGGTTAGGGATTAATTGTGTCGGGATTGTCGACACGAAGGGGATGATGTATATATAAAAATGGAATAAGATTGTGGATGGTGGAACACGGACACAATACACGTTTGGTTATGGAATTTTGTGGATAAATAATATGGAGCAGTACCTGCCTATTTATAGGATGTGGGAATTCTCACTTAGATAAAGATTATGATTGTTTAAACCCAAATTAGATAAATCAATCTATTAAATTAAATCAATGAAATCAAATCTAAATCCAAATCCAATTAAATCTAATTTAATTCAAATTAAATTCTCTTAGTTTAAAATCAAATCAATAAATCAAATTTCAATTATTTAACTATTTAAATAAATACATAGATTCAAATCAAGATTTAAATCTCCACAATAAATTCAAAATATGCTTTCCAAAAATACTAATAATATTAATTTCGAAAATTACATTATTTAAAGTAAACAAATAAATAATTACGAAAATATATGTTTGTACAATTAATATTTACGTAGATATACTTTTCTAATTTACCATTTTATCAGAAAAATTTATTTATTATTATAACTATATAAATGAAAGGCTTTTCATAAAAGTCATAACTTGAAAATAATAGCTAGAAATAATTTTTGTCTATATTAAAAATAATAAAAATAATATTTTTCAAAAATATGTACGCTCGCACGTATTCGCACTCGACGAGCAAGAAAAATAATTTCGTGCGCGACGTACAATACGACTACGTGACGTACAATACAAAATTTTAAATCAGTACCAAATTTAATAATAATAAAAAAAATATAGTAGAAATTTAGGGGTTTTACATCCTACCCAACTTAAAAGAATTTCGTCCTCGAAATTAAGAATTAGTAGGGGGTGAGAAGACAAGGGGGTATCGATGGAGAACAATCGATAACAAAATTATGCCGTAAGAATCGCGATCTAGATTATAGAAAAATAATACGGTATGATCACGGGTAATGAATGTGGGTCACGATTAAGAGAACGAATTAGATTCGCTTTAATTAAGCGATTAGAGGGTCTTGATAGGGTCGAGTAGTTTAGGATAAAGATATAGCAACATCGAGTGAGAATGGTCATAGCCGATAGGAAGGCTAGAGAAAGTTCTAGTATAACGCCTTCGCCCTCCTAAAATAGATGAAGGCGAAAGCAATATAGAGTTCGAAGGAGGCGTTTATCGAATACAAATATGTGATCTAAAGACGATCGAATAATTTCAAAGGAATTGTCAAGGCAGTCGTAGATGGGATTCTAGAGGACAAGCTTAACTATGTCCCCATCCACGTAGAATAATAGGCAAAAGCGAACCAAGTGCACTCGGTTGATCAGACCATCCTGCACCGGTTCTGATTAGACGCTATGTTAGTGGGAATTCTTCCAATAACATATGTCATGAATAAGCTTGATAAAGATTTGAGCTTGCAAAAACTAGGCTACATTAGCATCATTAGTCTAGATAGTAAAAATATAGGCACGAGATTAAGATTGAAATAAAGAACAAATATGAATAGTCTAAGAGTCATAAGGATCTAAGTCTTGTTTATTCCTATACCATCATTCTACGGCGTTATTGACCAAGGCTTGGTTGACCAAATGGGTTAAATTCCTCTAGTCTCTATGGTCTAGATAATACTATTTGTATTCCCTTAATGGTCAAGGTGTCTCAGGTCGTGGGGTATTCTACCCAACTTAAAGAATTAAGCTAAGGGTGTTTGGGGCATCTAACTAGTAGGGTCAATCTCTAGCAAACACGAAAGAAAGATAAGAATAATGACAGAAGGAATCAAGCAAGATGGAATCGATGAGTCGGTAGAATATGGAATCGAAGGAAAGGTCAAGTATGTGGATGAGATCCTAGACTTCTAATCCTATTCGCAGGCTTGCTTGGTATGGTAAAGTAACCAAACAATTTATCTTGACCTGCATGGGCCACCACAAAAACATGTAACGCCCCAGTCCCAAAATACGTAGGACTAGGAACGTAGACATGCCAGTTGTATTCATACGAAGTATACTCCAATATATGGAAGCCTCGTATAAATACATAAGCTGTAAAATGCAGTAGAACCATAACTAATCTCATCCACACAGAATAAATAAATAAAAGACATCACATAAAGATCATGAATTGTCTTGATACAATATGTTGGGCAGAGACAAATCTACTACCAATAAAATATGAAAAAGTACATAGAAAATGAAATGAGTGGCGAGCGAAGCGAAGACGGTCCAAATGCAATCATCCTCGAAGAAGTGGCGATGAACACGGCTAGAGCTAGAACACCTGCGAAAGACAATAGCACACACCTGGAGAGATAACCAGGTCCTCAGAGGGACGTAACAAGACACATAATATCATGCCATATAAACTGAATAAATATTGCTCAAATAAATAAGTCAATCGAATTTATAACATGGTCCAATACGCACCTACTGAACGAGCGCACCATCCTCCCAACCAAACAAGGACAGAAGATGGTAAACTAATTCACGGTGACGTATCTTTCCATGCTAATAATCCAATATGGTATCCGGACCCCAACAAGGTTCAATACCTTCTCATCGAAGTAGTAAGTCACACCTACAACCAAACATGGACAGATGTGATGAACTAATTCGCGATAAGTTATTGTTCAAAGCCACGGTCAGATACAAGTACCCAAACCAAAAGTACTCGTACCTAACGGATAAAGGTACCTAACCGTTCTAAGTGAAATGTAGTTAAGAACAATCCTTCCTACGCATTGGCCCTGGCAGAATAGGATCAACATAGTCCCCCCTTGGGCACCAGAGGCCCCATCAATAAGAGCATGACGTTCCGCAGAATCGTCAGTGGCCGTCAGTAATCAGGGATAATCTGACCCGCGTCTCCGGCGGAGCTCACAGGTTACAAAAGGGAAAGTGCATCGAAGCCCATACGCTAAGGAATTGTCCTCCCCGCCCAATGCCTACTTTGTTGTATCCATAACACAAACCACTATAACCGCTAAGTCAAACTAGCATGCAACCTCTATTAGCGGTTATTCCTATCGCACGGCTTGTACGTACTGGTGGCCAGCCAATCACGCACTTCCGTATCCTATATGCGACACACAACTTCGTGGTACAACGTGTCAAGGCCAATGAATGCAACACACAAGGTGGTCTCTTAAATCTAGGTTTAATGTGAGAAAAAAATACATAGCAGGAAATATAAATGAACAGTAAGTTCTAATTGGTTATGTCATGTATCACAGTTTATTTTGCATAAAGAAAATAAGTAATGCATAAAATATGAGCTAAAATAATTAAACAGCGGAAGGCAAGGTGTCTTGCCTGATAGGACGCCTGGTGTGCTGCGATAATCATGGTGGCATGAACTGTGACTTTGGTGCAACAACTGTACAAGATGACCACGGATGGCGACACGGTTAGTTCCATTGGGTCGAGAAGGGTCAACTTAGTTAGGGTGGACATAAGGTGGTACGGATTCGGTGACCGGATAGGAATAAGAGGATTGGTCACGGACATGAGAAATATCGAAGAATAATGAATAAATATAATATATACAAATTTTAGAGAATATTCCTAAAACTAGTTTTCATGAGTCAAAATATTTATAAGGAAAATACTTTAAAATACCTAAAGTCAAGAAAAAATCATTTTCGGCAAAAACTCTAAGTTTTGAAAAAATAATTGTTTCTAAGTATAAAAATTATATTTTATATATAGAAATATTTGAGTACTTTTTTGAAAATAATAAGGAGTTATTTAGGCCAAAACTATAACTTGTCAAATATATTTATTTACATAAAATTCGAAAAATATTTTAGAGATAACTTTGTCAAATATATTTACGTACATATAACTCGAGAAAATATTTTAAAGTCAAAATTTACTTGGAAATTCGCTAGGAAATATTTGTAAAATTTTTCTTAAAGGATAATAATAATGAAATTAGTAAATTTATCAGGACAACAAAAATAATAATAATAACAGTAGTAGTAATGATAATATTAATAATAATAGTATTAACAATAATAATAATAATATTAATAATAATAATAATAATATTAATAACTGTAAAAAAATATAACATAATATTACTAATAAATAATTCATAACAATAATTATAATAATCATTAACCAAAACAAAGGAAAAGAAGAAAAAAAATGAAAGAAAAATCAATTAAAGGAAAAATCAATAAAAGCTGGTTCTCCTCGAGAACCTCTCATTTACAACAGCAAGGCTTCAGTACAAAAATAAATGGGTAGAAAGAGATTAGGGAGAGGGAGAGAGAGAGTAAGCGCGAGGGAGAGGGGGAGGAAAACAAGCGACGACGGGTCGGTGGTCCGGCGGGCGGCTAGGGCGCGGACTCGGCCGGCGGCTGAGGGTTTCGGCGGGGCTCGGAGTGCGGGCGACGGCTCGCGGTGAAGGGGGCAGGCGCAATGGTCGGACGCGGGGAGAAGGGGCGGAGGAGGATGAGGCGGCCAGAGATGAAGGGTTCTGGCGGTCGGGGGAAGTCAGCGTTGGTCGGAAGAGGGTTTGGTGAATAGGGCAAACCTGGCGGCCGGAGTTCTGCGCTCGTCGGTGCACGAAGCTCGCCGAAGGGGGCGCGGCTAGAGGCGGCCAGGTGAGTCAGGTGGTGTTGGTTTTTAATTTCTAGGGTTTTCTTTTTGTCGCCGGCGACGGTGGTGTTGGTCGACTGCCTTTGTGGTGGTGGTGGTTTGATCTGGTCGGGGCACGGTGGTAGGAAGCGGTCGTAGTGGTGGTGTACGGTCGCGGTGGCGGTGGTAGGGTTTTCGGCCATTGGCCGTGGTCGGGGGTGTTCGTGGGGAGTTTGGAAGGGAGAGGGAACAGGAGGTCGGGGTTGACAGGGATGAGGCTGTTGGGTTGGTGACAGGGTGTGTTTCTGTTAATGGCTGTGGTAGGGTGCGACGAGGTTGGGACGGCAGTGACAGTGGTGAAGGTGATGATGGTGGAGCGGAGAACAACGTGTCAGGGTTGTGTGGGTTTAGAATAGGGATAGGTTAGGGATTAATTGTGTCGGGATTGTCGACACGAAGGAGATGATGTATATGTAAAAATGGAATAAGATTGTGGATGGTGGAACACGGACACGATACACGTTTGGTTGTGGAATTTTGTGGATGAATAATGTGGAGGAGTACCTGCCTATTTATAGGATGTGGGAATTTCCACTTAGATAATGATTATGATTGTTTAAACCCAAATTAGATAAATCAATCTATTAAGTTAAATCAATGAAATCAAATCTAAATCCAAATCCAATTAAATCTAATTTAATTCAAATTAAATTCTCTTAGTTTAAAATCAAATCAATAAATCAAATTTCAATTATTTAACTATTTAAATAAATACATAGATTCAAATCAAGATTTAAATCTCCACAATAAATTCAAAATATGCTTTCCAAAAATACTAATAATATTATTTTCAAAAATTACATTATTTAAAATAAACAAATAAATAATTACGAAAATATATGTTTGTACAATTAATATTTACCTAGATATACTTTTCAAATTTACCATTTTATAGGAAAAATTTATTTATTATTATAACTATATAAAGGAAAGGCTTTTCATAAAAGTCATAACTTGAAAATAATAGCTAGAAACAATTTTTGTCTATATTAAAAATAATAAAAATAATGTTTTTCAAAAATATGTACGCTCGCACATATTCGCACTCGACAAGCAAGAAAAATAATTTCGTGCGCGACGTACAATACGACTACGTGACGTACAATACAAAATTTTAAATCAGTACTAAATTTAATAATAAAAAAAAATATAGTAGAAATTTAGGGGTTTTACAATGACGATCTGCTGTCAAATACATAGTGACTGGATACATGCTCAAGATATCTGCAACTATATTGGCCTTATCTGGATGGTACTGCAACGAGATATCGAAGTCCTTCATCAGCTTGAGCCACCGTCTCTGCCGCATCTTCAACTCCTTCTGGGTGAACACGTACTTCAAGCTCTTGTGATCCGTGAATATCTTAACTCGCTTTCCGTACAAGTAATGCTTCCACAACTTCAAGGCAAAGATAATAGCTGCTAACTCCAGATCGTGGGTAGGGTAGTTCTTCTTATGAGGACATAACTGCCTAGATGCATAGGCAATCACCTTCCCGTGGTGCTGAAGAACGCAACCCAAGCCCTTCCAAGAAGCGTTACTGTAGATCGTGAAACCACCAGTCCCAGAAGGCAACGTCAAGATAGGAGCTGAGGTCAACCTCTTCTTAGCCTGGCACTCCTCAGTCCAGATGAACTCTATGTCCTTTCTGGTAAGTCTAGTTATCGACTCTACAATCCGAGAGAAGTCCTGGATGAACTACCGGTAATAGCCTGCTAGACCCTGAAAGCTTCGAATCTCGATGACAGAACTAGGTATAGACCAAGACTCTACAGCTGAAATCTTCTTCTGGTCCACTGAGATCCCATGCTCGGTCACAACATGACCTAAGAACTCTACCTGCTCCAGGAAGAACTCACACTTCGACATCTTCCCGTAGAGTTGCTCCTTCCTGAGGGTCTCTATCATAATCCAGAGGTGCTCCTCATGCTGCTCTGGTGTCTTCGAGTAGACCACGATGGCATCTATGAAGACCACCACGAACCTGTCAAGGTATTGATGGAATACCTTGTTCATCAAGTTCATGAACACTGTCGGGGCGTTGGTCAAACCAAATGGGATAATAATGAACTCATACTGGCCGTTCTAAGTCTGAAAAGCTATCTTCAGAATGTTTTTTTACTTCACCTTCAGCTGATGGTAACCGGACCTCAAGTCTATCTTCGAAAATACCTTCGTGCCGCTCAACTGATCGAACAAGTCATCAATCCTCGACAACGGGTACTTGTTCTTGATAGTAAGGTTGTTGAGCGCTCTGTAATCGATACACATGCTTACCGTACCATTCTTCTTCAGTATAAATAGAACAGGTGCGCCCCCAGGTCAAGAACTGGATCTGATAAAACCCTTGTCCTGCCAAAAAAGAAGAAGAAACGATGTCTTTTCTTATTAGCAGAAGGCACCACAAATCGAGTACGACTGAGAGATCTTGCACTAAAGATCCCCGAGTACAAAATAAATTCTGGGGAATGGGACGATGGAGATCGAGCGACAGTTGCTCCTTTACTCCATTGACACTCCGGTTAAAAAAGTGGAAAAAAACCTAAAAAAATTGCTAACTCTTGGCTCACTAGCAAGAAGGGCAGCAATTTGGCTCTTGAAATGCTCTCTGTTCTATCTGTTTTTGGAGAGGTATGAGACCCCTATTTATATTCAGTTTGTACTGAAACAACTGTTATACGCCCACAGTTAGAAAATATACTGATTTTACTGTGTGCGCATAACACCCCTTTGGGCGCATAGGGTGTAGGCGCATAGACACTGGATGATCGTGGGTAGATCGTACGGTTGATGTGGCCGCATGCTTCGGTGCATGATTGCTCGTGGAGACTGACGTGGCCGCATGGTTCGGTGCATGACTGATCGTGGATATTAACTGAGTCATAGGGATCTGCTGCCTTGGGCTCATTGTATGGGAGTAAGTTTATGCGCCCACACTTGGGTGCATATTTGATCTATAAAAAAATAATATGGGTGCATAGCCCCTCTTCGATCATGTAGGCACATAGCCCCTCTTCTATCATGTGGGCGCATAGCCTCCCTTTGGTTCGGTGGGCGCATAGCCCCCCTTTGGTTATGTGGGTGCATAGCTTCTTTTGTCTTCTTCATATGGGATACATAGTCTTATATTTTTCATGCTTCTACAAGACCTCCTTCAAATTTTTTGAGACTCGAACGATTATCGAAATACTTT
This sequence comes from Iris pallida, assembly GCA_029216955.1. Lineage (NCBI taxonomy): Eukaryota > Viridiplantae > Streptophyta > Magnoliopsida > Asparagales > Iridaceae > Iris > Iris pallida. Next base: position 2,017,720 of record JANAVB010019998.1, read on the forward strand.
GAAAGAAGCATGGAAAAAATTGTCTCCACTAGGTTTATGGGCGCATGATGGGTATGACCCCTTTAGGCGTATAGGTATTTTCCAGGCTGTCGAAATGTGGCCGTTGAGATCTTCCTTGGAAATCTGAAGCGATAGACTCGTTTTGGAATGGAATTTGAAAAGGTCCGCTCTTTATGTGATGTTTATGCATAGTCTGCATCAGCGAATAGCAGGAGCACAATCTGCAAAAGTCTGTCTCTGTATAGCCGCATAGATCATATGGGCGCATAGATCGTGTGGGTGCATAGGCTATGTGGGCGCATAACTTCCCGTTCGTGCCTATAAATAGGCCTTGAGGATAGAGAAAGTTCATTCTCTCTTATTTTTCTTTAGAATTTTCAAAGAGTTTTTTCTTATACTCTCTTTCGAGCAATCATGTCTCCCAAGGCTGCTACGACTCCCAAGATGTCTGTAGCAACTAGTTCTCCTCCTTTGGTAGCGTCTCGTCTGGTTTAAGACCCCATCCTAGGTGAGGTAATATCTCAAAAAATGAAGTCTCGAGTGTTATTTTTTGACGCTCAAACTTTTCTCTGCTTGGGCGCATAACCATCGATATGCGCCCAAAGCAAACACACTTCTTTTGTGAGAAGTCTTATGCGCTCATAGATGCATACGCCCACACGCTTTGTTGTGTCATGTGCCTACGTATTTGGTTGTGTCATGTGCCCATACACTTTGTTGTGTTATGCGCCCACACAGAACATGTGCTTATCTGTCCACAGGCCCTTTGGGTGCATAACATCCAAGCGCATATAATTTCACAGTACTTAGCTTCTTTTTCTGTAGATTCTAAGTCTGACTTTTTCTTCTGTCTTCACAGTTGACATGGTTGTCTCGGCTTTTGGTGGGATTTCTCTTGGCTCTGCCCGCCATGCTTTGGATTCAAGCCTCGTTACCTCAATGGTCAAAAATGCTCAGGTGAAGATCAGCCATGACCATCCTTCGGTGCGGGTGATCATTATGCTTGAATATGACAAAATGTTCTTGAAGCAGATGATGAATGATGAGAAGTTCACATTCGGAGGGGCACGGAGCTTTAAGAGACTGGACTTCTTATTTGGTGATAGCCTGGGATTTAAGGACGAAAAGACGATATGTCTAGAAGACCCTCTGGTGGTCAGGTTAAATAACCAAAGGATATGGTTACCATCGATGAAGTGACAATACCTTTTATCGACGTTTACTGATCTAGCTGTACGGAGGCAAATGAAATAGGACCTGACCCCTGAACTACATGTGGTCATTTTTGGCAGGATCCAATTCAACTCTGGTGACCGGAAGAAGGACACTTTCAAGTGTGTAAGGGTTCCACGTCCTACTCTATGAGGAGGCTGCATCCTGGGGCCATAATAAACAATGTCCCGACTGATCTTCACCCTTACGCTGCTGAGACTCTCTCCAACCTGATGCTGTCAAAGAAGGAGTCTTACCCGGAAGGAAAGCTGCGGATGGAAGGTTGGAGATACTCTGTCCCATTCTGGAGCGACCTTACTGAATGGTTGCTCTCGACTTACGAGGCCACCCTGAAAGCTACCGACCATTTTTATGTCGTTAGAGCCATCCAATATGGCATAAAGGTTAATTGGCCTATATTTGTCTCGTTGGTGGAGTTGTACAACTATCACATATGTACCTTCTTCACTCCAGGTGGGGAGATGGATCTGGCTCTTCACGAGATACAGGCGATATCAAAACTTCCCTAGGGGACCGAGCCATACGAGGAATATGTCCCTGTGATGAGGAGCTCTTGGATTTGGAGTGAGAGAACTCTAAGATGATGGAGGTGTACAAAGAGTTACTTTGTCACCTCTTCATTTGTTACCAGGTCACAAAGAAGGGTAAGACTGAGGGGTCCCTTCCTCATAGGAGAGCCTGGACCAACTACATCTTTATTAGAGAAGAAGGAGACGTCCAGTCTCTTTTTCTACTCGCAAGCCCTCGACGAAATCTGAGATAGAGCAACTGATGACAGATCACGGGATAGTAGATACTAAAGATAGTGATGATCCCGAGGGAAACTTTCCCGTTTATTATTTCTTCAGGCAGGCTGAGTTTAAGCTGTTAAAAAAGGCTATGCTAGCCGCCTTTCTAATGACATGGCTCCACGATTGTGTAGTACCCGGTGGTTCAGGGTCTATTGAAAGGATAAGCTGGGGTATAATACTTCCGGCTGTAAAGCTGGCATTTGGATACTAGCTTGCCCTGCTTCCTGCGATGGTCTGTGCCATCCAACGAGGCTTGCGATACTTTGTTGTTAATGCGGTGACACCCGAAGGTAGAAAAGATTTTGTCGGGACTGAATTTCCCTTTTATTACCTGATGGGATGGTTGGTGCCGCACTGTCCCAGATTAATGAATGTCGGGCTGATGGCAGACTCTTTGGCGGGAGTTGCCTTTCTTCGAAGATTCAAAGCTGCAGATTGGACCGTCACAGGGGTGCATGTTAGCAGGAAGGCTTTGAGTTTCCTACAGAATTATAAGTTCTTCATAGTGTCGCCTTTGTCTGGTAGTGGCTGTGCAGGAGACACTCTAGTAGATGAGGGAGCACTTACTACTAGCCTTCCTATTGGGACATTACATTGACTCCATTCCATCAGGCCTTTCTATCTGGTGCTCAGGACTAGGAAACACACATTCCTGGAACCTTATCTGCCGAGTCACTTTGTACGGCAGTTCGACTACAGCCAGCTTCTTTTGGGCAACCCAAACCCTCATCTACAGTCAATAGGAAGCCTGATCAATGGGGTACGTGCATGGGGTTACTACAATGTCGGATGTACGGGGGCAATTTTTATATTGCCAGAAGATAAGCCTGAAACTCATATGCTCTTTGCTGCTGCCAAGTTCTATATTCAGGTCAATACCCTTCATTCTCGGTATGACCGTGAGCAGAGTTTAATATCGAGGCCTAGGCTTGCCCCCACTCTTGTCGATATAGGACGAGTGCACGTAATGTTGGGTCACAGAAGGGAAGGTGCCGCACCCTCAACTGAGCTGGCTGCAGCGCCACGGCAGAGAGTCGCTCTTGAGGAGCCGGTTGTTACAGTACCTCAGAGAGAGGATACTGAAGAACCACTTCCTGATATTCCTCAAAAGAGGAAAGCTTCCACTGAGCTGGTTCAACGGTCCAAAAGGAAGAAGGTTGTTGTCTCCAGGGGAGAAAGAAGGTCACGGATGTAAGCGCCGGCTCGCCTCCTCCTAAAGATCTTCCCGACAGACCGGGAGAAATGGAACGGCATTGCCGGCCATTACCATTCGGGAGGTATATCCCTTCCTAGACTCCATACCCGTTTTGGTCAAACTGTTAGAAGCTTTCTCGCCATTGCGTTTGTCCTTTGCGTAGGATGTTGAAATCACAACCGCGGCAGGTGCTTCTTCGTCGGAAGAGGTGGACATAACAACAGTATCCCCTGCTCGTCCTCAACCGATGGATGAAGGTGGGTCTTCTTCAGTTGTAAGGTTTGAGCAAAGGGATTATCAGGGCGAAGGCCAGACCATGATGGCAATCAGAAAGCCAATCCCTCCTTTGACATTTCTTTGGAGATATGTCTGTGATATGAGCTATGATGAAAGATTTGTATGAAAATCAAGTCCAATCAGCTCACCCTCCTCTGGGTATGTCATTCTTGCACTTTTCTTCAGATGAGATTTTCCGACTTTAATTTTGCGTGCAACTTGTGAGGCTGACTTCCGTCGTATATTTCTTTGTTGACAAGGAGAGGGAACAAAGCACGGAGGTTGCTCCAGATACCGGGGCTAGACAGGAAGCTGCCCTTGGTTATCCCAGTAAACCGGTATCGGTTACTGAAGAAGGCTTTGATCGGCCCGTTGAGGCGGCCATTATTAAATCTGCTTCGGTTCTAGCTGGGACCGTGGAAGGTATACAGCCTGATGCTGCTTTGGCTGATGTTGGCAGTAAACGACCTGGGTCTGCTTTATTTTCTCAGTTCCAGTTGATACTGAGCCAGCAGGAGGTATGAACTTACAACTCATTCATACTCTTTAAGTAAATTTTTTTGTTACTGATATGTATATTGGTTTATTTGTCAGGTTCGACTTCATCCCAAGTAGCTCTCCCTGGGACAAAAGATCCCCATCAAGCTTCATCTTCCACGACCTCTTCTGAAGATGATGAGATGGCTCAGGAAGTCATAAGAGCATTATACTCCAATTTGAAAGTAAAGCTTCCTGGAGTTTTGAACCGAAATGTCTCCTTCGGGCCTGTGAAGGCTGTTGCTGAATGCCAGGTGATGGTCCTTGAAAGTATTACTGGCTATTGTTTGCAAAAACAAAAGTATTCTTTATTTCACAAACTTTGTAAGAAGATTACAATTGAATTCTTGGAAAGTACAACTATAGGAATCCGATCTAAAGACGATCGCTTTATCCCTTGGACGATGTGAACTTTGAAGACGGTACCCTCTGAAGAATGCAGCAGCACTTTGGCAAGAACTCCTGATCTTTGGTGATGATCTTGAATGATCTCCTCTTAATTCTGATTATCTCTGATTCTCTCTATGATCCCCCATTATGAAGGACTTGAAACTCTATTTATAGAGTTCTGGAAAATAACTAATTAGTAGTTATTTCTGGATTACGCAGGATGGATTGCGCAGGCATTGGACTGCGCAAGCAGCGAACTGCGCTGGCAGTTACTCGATCGTAGGCCAACTGTATGAGACACGTGGCATTGTTTGATTGAAATGTGCTTGGTCGTATACAGACGGTTGCCACGTTGTGAGCAATTGATGGCATGTATGCCACGTACAAAATATTAGTTATCTTGATGGATTGCACCACTTGAACTGCGCTAGCATCAGACTGCGCTTCCAATGGGTTGCGCTAAGACTCGGATTGTGCTGAGGTTGAGCTGTCAGACTGTGCTGGCTTTTGGTAGCTGGACCGTGCTAGACAGCTGTCATGGCGGCGTAGCACAAGAAACGAACAGTTTCCTCGTTCTTCGGGCTGTCAGTTGTCAGAAGATCTAATTTTGTGTCAGGTAATGATGACGTTGCCACGTCAGCTAGTGCGCTTGGATGGGTGCGCAGTTGAGTTGTTGCGTAATCTGTCTCCTGCGCTGTTCATTTGAAGGATGCACAATTTGATTTTCATTGCTTCTTTGATGGGTGCAACTTAATTTTTAGGACCTACAAGACCCCCTTCAAAGTTTTCAAAATTTGAAAATATTCAAAGTTTCGAAATACTTTGAATTTCTAATTTAAAATCAAGTTGCGCAAGTGATGCTTTGACTGCACGTTTGGAGGAATCAGCTCCTAATTTCTCGGCACAATCTGAGGCGACTGTTACTTTTAAAAAACTATAAATAGTTTCCATTCTTCTTTCTTTCATTCTTTACTTGTTTTCGACTGTTCAAAAGAGAGAAAAGCTTCTGTGCCAACTCCGACTACTTCTTCTTCTCTTCGTCGTCGACGTCAATGGCCCCCAAACGTTCAGCCACCGAGAAGGGCAAAGCCCCCGCTGAGTCTTCGACTCGGGTTGCGCCTCAAATTTATCGTCATGAAGTTGGCCATCCCGCGCTGCAAGGTAGATGATGAACTCGATCAAAAACCCTTTTTAGGGTTCTTGACATTTTCGAACCTTCATACCTCTCTCATTTTAGAGATTTGATGGTATTGTGCCGCCCTATTTAGGGTTTTGGTTGCACACACACAATAGTTTTTATTTTTATGAAAACTATATTCTTGTGCAATCGATTGAAAAGTGCTGGCAGATGTTCGGTACAATCTATCGATTTGCGCAAGTCTGTTGAGCCAGCGCAAACTGATGCTTTGTGCAAGTAGGTTAGCGTAACCTGATGTCTTATGCAAGTGGATGTATTAGCGCCATTAGATATTTTGTGCATGTAGGCTGCATTAGCGCAATCTGATGCTTTGTACATAGCACAATCTGATACTTGCGCAATTTGCTGATCTTTTGAACAGACTCTTTGATTTTGTATGTACTGAATTTTGTCTCTTTGTTTGATGCAGTTAACCTCAGGGAAGACCCCAATTATGAGGTCTTTGTAGGGACTTTGGCTGAACCTAAGTTTAAGGAGGATCTTTCCCATGTAACATTTCCTCAGTATGCCCTGCCATCATCTCGACAAGCCATCCTAACAGCATAAGACAATGAAACATTGCTGAGTCTGATGAATGGGCAGCCTCTGCAAATTGCTGACGCCGTTATACATAAGAAGCCTCTGTTTCTGTTCGGTGAGGCTCTTGATAAGAGTTCTTAGCCCAGACCTCAAGTTGAACAAAGACTTTTTCATAGAGGCAAGAAAAGGATACTTTTACAAGAGATTTCCAGATGCCTTCACCTATCTCGCTATGCTTTTGCGAGCTATCCCAGGAGAATGGAATGGGATATAACTCCTCTTCAACAAGCCCGAACAGGGAACATTTGTGTGAAGAAGGGGCCAAACAACAAGGACATGTTTTACAGTTCCTCGCAGCATCACAGCTCCCTACTCAGAGGACTAAAACCTGGGTGCATCCCACCAAAAAACTCCTCCCTGCTGCTACCGGTCAGAAGGCCGATATTCGCAAATGAGTTTGCGAAGGTTGAGGGAAGATATCCTGATCAAGATTCCGATTGACTGGTCTTGTTAATCCAGATAACAAGAGATGGAATTGTATAGCCAATTGGATATTGGCCCAATTCGAATAGAAGCTCAAGGAGATTGAGCTGTACCAACCGGTGTACTCGACCGTTTACAGCTTCCACCCCAATCTTCACCTATTCCTTGTATTGGCAGCAAGGTATAACTACAGAACAGGTACTTTTATGACGTCCTGTGGAGAGATCGGATTGGCTCTTCACGAGATGAAGTACATCTCGAGCCTGCCAATGAAGAATATCCCTTATGAGGAATTTGTCCCAACTAATGACGAGTTGGACAAACTTCGTCAGGAAAATGCTGATATGGTGGCCGTTTTTGAAGAGCTGTTGTGCCACTATAAGATCTGTTCCTTGTATTACAAGAGTAGTTCATCAGGCACCTGCTACTCGATGAAATGGTTGCCATATCTCTTTTTCAACCACATTATGGAGAAGAAAACCAAGGAACACGATAATTGTAAACCCAACTTCTTCAAACCACTTAGCAGCAGCGAAGTGATATGATTGATGGAGGAGAACAAGGAGATGGATATCAAGATCGATGATGACCTTCAATATCCTCCTTTCAAGACAGGAGATATTATTGAAAGTTTTATGAGGATGGGCTATAGGCCCATGTCAAAAGAAGCCCAGCTGGCGGGTTTCCTCACCTAATGGCTTCGACGATTCGTCGTCCCTGGAGCCAGCACCATCGATTGCTTTCATCGAGGGGTACTGTTTGCTGCCGTCCGCTTAGTATTCGGCTATCGGATAGATCTATTATCAGCAATGACTTGCAGAGTGAACGCTGGTCTCCGTCTTTTTATCGATTCGATGCTCAATAGAAAAGGCGAGAAAGGAAGCTTTCCTCGGCTAGAGCTACCATATACATATCTATTCGGATGGCTGCTTTTGCACTATCCTGCCTTGATGAATCCCGATATGGGAGCGGTAAGTGGCAGCTTCTTGAGGAGATTCTCCAGAAGCAAGTGGATATACACCAGTTTAAGAGATTGCAGACGTGCTCTGAATCTTCGAAAGGGATGGAACTTCTATTGTGTTCACCCTCCAGCTGGCTACGAGCATATTTCTTCAAATCTGGTCGACTCTGGGAGGCAGCCTTTGGGTCATGCAGTTTTTGATTTGCTGAGGACAATCCGGCCGTCACACCTGGTCTACAGATTTGAAGACAAATATTATTTGGAGCCCTATCTTCCCAGCCGTTTTGCGCGCCAATTCAGTTATGACCAGTTTCATGTAGGCAACGCCATCACGTACCTACAAGGAAAAGGTTATCTGATCGATGGAGCCCGGGCTTAGGCTTATTATAATGCTCGAGACACAAGAACAACATTATCAATACCGATGAAGAGCGATCATGGTCCTCGGATGCTGTATACATATTCACTCTTCTATACATCCGCGAATACCTTTGCCGAGAACTTCAGTCTCGCAGACAGTTTTGCGACAGCGGCCCGATTAAAGAAGAGAACATCTGTTGTGTTGGCTCCTGGCAATGATGAAGAGCGTGCGCCGGCCGATGCACCGTTGGAAGCTTCGAGGGAAGCCAACTTCCCTGAAGAAGTCAACGAGCCACTGCGCATCTCCTTGAAGGTTGTCAAATCTCCAGCCAAGGAAAAGAAAAGAAGGATAGAAGAACCTTCTTCTCCAGTTGCTAAGAAGAAGCTTGTCTTGGAATCATCGAAAAAGGTTACTACCCGGTCACAATCTCGGCAGCAGGCCGAGTCAATTCAAAGAGAAGAGGTGACGACCCCGACCTCTATTCAAGGACAAGAAAATATTGTAGATGTAGAGAGTCCGGAGAGACCTCTACACAGAAAGAAAATAGTCTTCAGGAGAAAAAAAGTAATCACTCCTCCAAGACCTATCATGTCATCGATCGTGGCTAGTGCCGTCGTCGGAATCACAATGTCGTCTCCTACACCTATTCCTGAGCCCAGACAAGAAGCTTTGAGTCCAGAGAGGAGGGATGAGGTTGTAGGGACCAGGGAGGAGGTCATGGAGAAAGAGGATGAAGTGTTGCGATCTTCTACACTTGCAGTAGAAACTATCCAGCTTCCAGCTACACCGAGAACACTTCGTGATGAAGAAGATCGATTAATGATCGATGCTCTGAATGACTGCGACTTTGGCCTCCATGATGATGTGGATCCGGTCGCAGCAACTGATAGCGAAGAAGCACCAGAAGAAAGTGTAAATGATGAAAATACATCAACAGAGGCCGTTGATGATACTCAAAATCTAGAAGAAGATGTTGATGTACATGCATCACCAGAAAAGAATGCAGTTGAAGAAGTAGCACCTGAGGAAGTTACTATTGCTGATCCCAAAGGTATTGAATGATATTATCAATCCTCTTTTCATAGATTAAATGGTTGACATCTAAATTTTTATCCATGCATAAATTGAATCTTTTTCGATTCCTCCAACATGCACTGATATAGTGCCAATAAAGGAGATAGCCAGCAGTAGCAGACATTTTTCGGGCGGCTCCGAAGCGGGTAGTAGCCAGGCTGTAATGTTTGAAGCTACTTCTATGAGGTTGCAACTCGTGTCAGCAGAGGACAAACTTGTCACTGGACCCAGCAATAGTAAGATTGCTCTTACTTTTGATCCTTCTCGATAGTTGCTAATGACAGCCAACTAATGGTGTTTGTTTGATTTTGCAGAGAAACATCTGGGAGGGGCGACTAGCTCTACCATGGCTCCTTTGTCCAGAGAGACCTCCACTCACGTGCAAGAAGCTGAACGTCCATCTATACATGCACCTGCTGCTTCAACATCCATGGGAGTAGCTGCTACTCCTGGTGCCATTGCTACTAATAGATTCATAATCGGTTCGTTTTACTAACCTTTTCTTCAATTCACTAGGACCCTTAGTAGAAAGGGTAATGGGAAAAGAAGATGTTGGTTTCATAACTGTTAGGGGTCTAACCTCTTATCTGATAGCTTCCATCCGAAGTCAAGGTGATGAAGCGCAAGCTGCTTACCTTGAACACATATTGGATGAGCTAGAAGAATCAGTTAAGATCTATAAAGATCTCAATCGGGGAGAGGTGGAATCTTTGGTACATGTTGAATTCGAGAGGATGTCTCAAGAGGCTGCAGTTGTAAAAGTTGATTTCCAGATTTTCTTGGACACTTTCGCTGCCAAGTCTTCAGAGTATAACTCTCAAATAGAGATAAAAGCATCTGCTGCTGAGGAGAAAGGAAAGAAAGTTGCTGAGCTAAAAGCAGAATCTGCCTGTCTTCAAGAAGAGTTGAGACTTGTTCAGCTTGCTCTGGAAGATGAGGCCATACAACATCAAGCTACAGTTCAGCAACTGGACGCCCTGACTCAGGAAATAAATGAGTATGTCATAACTCATCAAGCTAAAATCTCCCGCAGACTAGTAACCTTGCCGACTTTTGATGATAAGTCTGGAATGGAGGAAGCTAGGAGGCGGGTGATGGATTCTCGTGAGGAGCGACTTCAAATTTTAAAGCAGCAGATGGCTAGTTTGATGACCCCACCAGCTGAATAAAAAGAATTTTTGTATCTTCTGTTTTGTGACATGTCGTTTTGTAATGTCTTTTAATTTTGATCAATAAAAAGACATTCTCTTTGTGGCTCTATTATTTATTGCATATCTCATTTGGATATAAATAATAGCGATAGAAAATATATTCAGAGGTCCGAGACATGATATATTTCTTAATTTAGAAAATAATTATATTCATTATATCTGCTCAGAGGTAATGTGGACATGGCAGAATATAATTTATTGAATATTATTATTTCAGTAGACAACTTAATAAAAGATAACGAATACATTACAAGTTGCTGATATGAATGAAATGGATGAATCATCAAAATATGTGAACGAAATGAATCGTCAGGATGAACGGATGGACCGTCAAATGAATGAAATGAACGGATGAACCGTCAGATAGATGAAATGAACGGGCGAACCGTCAAGCGAATGTAATGAACGGGCGAACCGTCGGATGAATGTAATGAACGGGCGAACCGTCGGATGAATGTAATGAACGGGCGAACCGTCGGATGAATGTAATGAACGGGCGAACCGTCGGATGAATGTAATAAACGGGCGAACCGTCGGATGAATGTAATGAATGGGCGAACCGTCGAATGAATGTAATGAACGGGCGAGCCGTCGGATGAATGTAATGAACGGGCGAACCGTCGGATGAATGTAATGAACGGGCGAACCGTCGAATGAATGTAATAAACGGGCGAACCGTCAGATGAATGTAGTGAACGGGCGAACCGTCAGATGAATGTAGTGAACGGGCGAACCGTCAGATGAATGTAGTGAACGGGCGAACTGTCGGATGAATGTAATAAACGGCCGAACCGTCAGATGAATCTGTCGCTTCATTGTCTCACGAATCTCTGTCTATAAATAGGACAGAAAATCAGATGGAATGATCACTTTCACTTTTCAACACAAAGATGTCGTCTGGAGATGCATCCAAGAAGGCTGAGATCACCCCGAAGGTTGAAGCAGTTAATGAAGAACGTCCAGTCGAGCCGGCCCAGCCAAAGCAGACAGAGGCAGGCGAAGGTTCGTCTGCACCCAAACCGCCAAGGAACATCTTGGACTTCCTTCTTGAACCAGGGATGACAGAGGAAGAAGAGGCCATGAGGATGGTTGCTTGCAAATTCCTGGTGGGTTCAAGCAAGGATGTTCTCAGCTCTTTTGTTGATTATGTTTCTGAAAAGGATGGCAGTGGTCCTCGTCCTGTCTATAAAAAGGACGATAGTGATTCTCGTCCTTGATATTATGTAACATCATTTATGATAAAATAAAATCGAACTATATTTATGAACTATCTGATCATATTTACATGAAATCCCTGTTACATTCATACATAGTAATTTTTTAGAAATTTGCCATTGATAGGCATCATTGCAACTCGACCGTCTAGCTCTGAGACTTGATAGGCTCCATTTGAAAAGACTTTGCTCACAAAAGGCCCTTCCCACTTCGCATCGAACTTGCCCTTGCTCATGTGAGTCATAGTCATAGGACGTCTGACAGTTAGAACGAGATCTCCTTTCTGAAAGGCTCTAACCTTAACTTTGCGATTGAAGGTCTTCGAGATGCGGGCTTAGTATAACTCAATATGCTGTTGAGCCAATAGCCATTTCTCGTCAAGCCCTTCTAATTCTTGAAGTCGAAGAAGGTCGTTGTTCTCTGTAGTGAGATCGTTGGCGATGGCAATCCTTAAAGACAGAATTTGAAGTTCCAGGAGTAGAACTGCTTCACAGCCGTACACCAAAGAGAAGGGTGTACAGCCTGTAGGGTTGCGGACCGTAGTACGGTAGGCCCATAGACATTCTCTAAGCTTTTCACTCCAGTTTCGTTTGTTAGTAGACACAAAATTCTTGAGGAGCTTGATGATAGTCTTGTTGAAAGCTTCAGCCAAGCCATTAGCAGCAGGATTATAGGCTGTCGAAGCGACATTATCAATCCGATGATCGTCACAGAACCTTGTGAACTTTTGACTGATAAACTGAGGTCCATTATCATGAATGAATCGTTGAGGTACACCAAATCTATAGATGACATGATATTTGACGAAGTTGATGACACTGCTGGTTTTGACTTCAGCCAGAGGAATAGCTTCGGCCCATTTGGAGACGTAGTCGGTTATTGCCAGTATGAACCGATGTCCTCTAGAAGAAGGAGGATTGATAGGACCTATAATATCCATGCCCCAAGCTTCAAAAGGCCAGGAAGCAACAGTCGGATGAAGGAATTCTGATGGTTGATGAATGAAATCTGCGTGGATTTGACAAGCTCGATATTTCCTTGCATATTCAATGGCATTAGATACCATAGAGGGCCAGTAGTAACCCATTCGTCAGATACGGTCTTGTAGCTTAGGGCCGGGTTGATGTGCTCCGTAAACACCGTCATGAGCTTCACGCAATACTTGCTTCGCTTCATCACCAGCAAGACAACGCAAGAGTAGGCCATTATAAGTCCGTCGGTAAAGAGTTTTGGTGGTCTGATTGTAGTAGAATCGCAGAGACCGCTGACGAATACTCGTAGCTTCCTTGGGATCTTCAGGAAGTATGTCATGAACTACGAAGTCGATGAAGGGAGCTCTCCAATCTTCATTGACAACATTGGCTTCAGTAAGATTACTGAACTCAATATTACGATTGTTTTCGATGCAGAACAATTCCCGATTAGAGACAACCACCACCTGCTGTCTTTTGATAGGGATGGCTAAGACTGCTGCAAGATTAGCCAAAGCATCTACTTCAGTATTGCAAGCTCGACGGACATATTCGATGAAGAAGGCTTTGAATGATGTAGCCATGTTGATTGTCGCTTCATAGTAAGACACTAGATCTTGATGGCGAACTTCTTAGGTTCCTCTAACCTGGTTAACAACCAGCTTGGAGTCACCATAAACTTCAATATATTCGATTTCTAGTTGTTTAGCTAAATGAAGGCCAATGAGTAGAGCATTGTATTCTCCTACATTGTTGGAGCAAGGTTCATCTAAGGAGTAGGCTCTTTGAATAGTTGACCCGTCTAAAGAAACAAAGACAACTCCAACTCCTGCGACAATGGCACCATTGGGTCCAATCCTGGATGCACCGTCAAAGAATAGACACCAAGTAGGAAATTTTTCGGAGATCATATTTGATTCCAATGTCTCGTCTGGAAATTTATCATAAAGTTTGGATGTCTCTGGAACAAGATGAGCTGCTAAGAAATCTGCCAGTGCTTGATCTCTAACAGACTTTTATGGAACATATACCATGTCATATTGGGCTAGCAGAATGGCCCATGTAGCTAGGCGAGAATTGAGTGTGCTAGGCTTCTTCATCAGTACTCGAAGAGAATTAACTCAGGATATGACATGAATAGTTTGGCCAATGATGTAATGCCTCGTCTTTTGAACAGCAAACATAAGAGCTAGGCATTCCTTTTCGACTGGACTATAACGGTGTTCAACACCAATCATAGTACGACTGAGGTAGTAGATGGCTTGTTCATGGCCTTCTTTGTTCTTTTAGGCAAGTAAAGCACCCAATAAATGATCCATAGCACGGACATACATTAAGAACGGTATGCCTGAGATCGGTGGTACCAAGACTGTGGGTTCATGAGATATCGCTTTATGTCGTCAAATGCTCGTTGACATTCTTTGGTCCAAATAAAAGATACACCCTTCTTCATTAGCTGAGTAAATGGTCTGCAGCGTCCAGACAGATTCGAAATGAACCTCCTGATGTACGCAAGTCGACCTTGGAATCCTCGTAGCTCTTTTAGGTTGCGTGGAGGATGCATCTCTTGAATGGCTTTGATCTTCTCGGAATCCACGTGTATACCCTTAGAGGTAATGACGAAGCCGAGAAATTTGCCACTAGAGACACCCAAGAATGACTTAGTGGGATTCATTTTGAGTTGATGTTGGCGCATCAGATTGAAGATAGTTCTCAAGTCTTGGATGTGATCTTTCTTTAGATGACTTTTGACAGCAATATCGTCAATGTAGCATTCGACAGTCTTGCGAAGATGATCTCGAAAGATGGTACTCATGGCTCGTTGGTAAGTTGCACCAGCGTTCTTGAGACCAAATGGCATTACGGTATAGCAGTAGACTCCGCGAGGAGTGCAGAAAGAAGTGTATTTTTCATCTTCAGGATTCTTCCGAATCTGATTGTATCCGGAGAATCCATCCATGAAAGATATTCGCTCGAACCCACAGGTGTTGTCAATTATGACATCTGTGATAGGGAAAGGAAATTCATCTTTTGGACATGCTTCATTAAGATCCCGAAAGTCGATGCAAACACGAACTTTTTCGATTTTCTTTAGAACTGGAACGACGTTGGCTACCCAATCTGGATGTTGTTCTTTTCGTATAAAGCCACAAGCGATGAGCTTCTTGACTTCATCGTCGATTGTGTCCATCATTTCTGGCTTGAAGCACCGTTGTTGCTGTTTGACTGGTTTTGCATTAGGCAGGATATTCAATTTATGAGTAGCAACTTTGGGATCTAGACCTGGCATGTCTTCATAGGTCCAGACAAAGACATCAATGTATTCTTGAATAAGAAGAATTAATTCTTGCTTATCTGCTTTGGAAGGTTCTTGCTGATGAATATTGGACGAGGTGACCCGCTCTCTCCTACATCAATTTGAACCAATTAATCTTCGGTAGGAGGTTCTCGTTGTTCGAATCGGAGTTCCCATTGGGTATCCATTCGTTGAGCCCAAGGATCTATTTCGGGATTTTCTTTAATATCCTCGTCATAGCCTTCTGGAATTTCAACGGAGACCATATTAGAAGATACGATCAACCGATGAACATGACCGATGCTGGTGTCAGAATCCCATGATCTGGAATCAGAAGAGTTAGAGCACTCTTCACTATCGTATTCGGAGGCTGCTGGAGATAATACCGGAGGTGAAGCATATTCGAGTCCTCTTTTTGTCCTGCTATAGTACATCTCTAATTTTCCTTCCGGAAGAGCCATACGGATAGGAGTTCTTCTACCCTTACCGTAGTTGAGAACATTCTTGAAGTCATAACTCATCTTTCGGATGATGTCTTTTGATTGTTGACTATAACGACGAAGTTGAAGATGCCCCGTATCGTTACTTTTGCTATCATCCGTATAACTAAATTTTTGTTCTGGTCCTTTACTAAAAAGAATTGGACTTTCGCCTCTCTTTCGAGAAGGGACAACAAAATATGAATCATCTGGGTTTTCGAGTAAGACTTCTGTTTGAAGAGACTGTACAACTCCTATTGTAAATGACTGAAAGCTATCTAACATATCCAAATAGCACTTAGCATGATAAATAACATCAGTATACTGGAATAGAGATGCTTTTTCATTGATTTGTACATCTGTATTTACAACAGGACCTTTAGCCTTAGCAGGCTTGGTCAGATTGATTACAAGAGGGGGAAAAGAAGAACGTAGAGGAGGATTGGACTTGTTACGATGGAGGTCAATAACAAGTAGCTCAGAAGAGGTGAGCTCCCTTTTATCCTTGTTACGGCGTAGGTCGATAACAAGTGGCTCAGAAGAGGTGAGCTCCCTTTGATCTTGACCACCATCAATTGGTTGCTTCTGGACTGGCAAGTGAATAGAGGATTGAGGACGAGAAACACGCCCTTTGACAGGTATGATGAGGGTGTCATTAGGCACTGCTTCTTGTTCTTCTTCAGTATCCAGAGCCAGTACTACCTTTATGAACTTATCCTTATACATGCGAGCATCGTTACAATATGCTTCGACACCTTTAAAAGGATAGAGATCTGCAACCTCCTTTTGAACCTCTCCATTGTCATCAACCTATTTGAAACATTGATGGTGAATCGAAGGAACAATATTGTGTTCATGTAAGAATGGTCTCCCCAACAGAGTATTGTAAGAACAACCATGGTTGTCTATGATATAGAAGGTCACCTTTGTGCGAAGATTGCCTATTTGGAGTTTTAGGCGAATCTTGCCCAGAGGTTCACTTCTTCCCTGGTTGAACCTCAATATGGTGGTAATTGTGCCAGAAAGACTATGTAATGGGATCTTTAGTATATCTAGCATTGTCTTTGGCATGATGCTGAGTGCTGACCCTGGATCTATCAGAATACGATCGACTTTCATCGAGTCGACATATCCTGTATAGTATAGAGGACTGTCATGCCTATTGTCTTCCATCAGCATATCATCCTGTGTGAAGGTGATGTTTGGAATTAACTCCAACACACTATGACAATGGAGGCAAGAGACAGGCTCTGCCTTCGGCTTCTTTAGAAGGGTTAAACAGGTTTTTGCCTGTATTAGAGCTTCACTCAGAGTTTCTCGAGTTTCTTTGGAGAGACGCAAGAGCTCGAAGATTGACAGTCTGGCCGGTGTATTGGCTAGTTGGGCCAAAATATCAAAGTTGTATGGCTTTTCAAGTCCAGAAGGAGATGACTTCTTCAAAGGTTTATCGAAGCGGACTTGTTGTTTGCCTTTGTCGGCTACCATCAGTTTGTGAGGAATGGGTTCTACAACCGGTGAGGATGCAGAAGGGATGTCCTCAGTGGAAACAGGTTACACTGGAGCGGACTCAGAAGAAGAAGCAGGGTTTTCTTGATTTTCAGAAACTTCCCGTAGGTAGGTTTTCCCTGATCTGGTGTCCAGCAGGATTTCCTCTTCAACTATAGGGTCAAAAGACACCATATTGCAGATCTTTGTTCTACACTTGGAGCGTTCTTTCTTCTTGGAGGAAGAGGGAACTTCGAACTCCGAAGCAAGATCAGGGTGAATCCACATAATCTTGCCATTGTCAAGAGACAAGGGGACGAGACCTTCACTTCGTGGAGGAGGGAGATTCTCGATCTCAAGAGTGGCCTTGGGGATAGGTATGACACCGTACTGTACCATCTGCGGAGGGAAGTTACCGAACTAAACTGAGACCATGTTCGCGGTAACCGTCTTCTCGTCTTGCTGCAGAGTGACAACACCAGCGTTGACTAGCTCTTGAATCTTGCCTTTGAGCACATAACATGCTCGAGTGGGATGCCCAATGAACCTGTGATAGACACAATATTTGGGATGATCAGTCTTACCGACCTCATCAGGCTTCTTCGGGTCTGGGAGTTAGAGCTTATTGCTTTTGATCAAGCAATCTAAGATGCTCACAGTGTCATTCTCATCAAAGGAGTACTCTACTTTCGAACGAGGTTCCCTTGGTGGAGGTGCAGAAGGAGTAGAAGTAGACGAAGGTGGAGCTACGTTGACCGCCAGAGATTCTTTGTTCTTCAAGTTGATATTCAAAGTTTCTTTTCCCTTGCGGTTGTTCTGGCGATTACCGCTACTCGATGTCGGGTGTTCGTCCCGGTCAGGGTTAGACATGTGTACCCCTAGCTGCTTGAACTTGTCAGTACTAACTTCAGCTGCTTTAGCATTGACAATGAAGGATGGCCAGTCTTGGAACTGAGTTGACCCCGTCCACATGCTGATAGTAAGCAAAAGATTTGCCTTGCAGGTGTCTATAGTTACAGCGACCGGAGTTCCATGAGGCATTTTTAAAACTTCTCGGAAGAATCTTTCAATGAAACTCTCAGCAGTTTTATTATGTCTTTGTTTGATTTTATTAAGGGCTGACATGGTCATGTCGTTGATCCCCTCATAGAATCTTTCCAAGAATATCTATTTGAAACCCGAAAAAGAGGTGATACAGACATCAGGCAAGCTTCTGTACCAATCGTATGCCACACCTGCTAAACAGTCGACGAATACCCTGGTAAGAAGAGCATCATTTGGCTGAAGTTGGACAGTCATTACCTCAAAGTGGTTAATAAACTGACTAGGAGAAGTGCTGCCATCAAACAGGGTGATTGTTGGAATCTTGTATATAGGAGGAAACGGAACTTCCTTCCATTTAATAGGATAAGGTTGCTTGATTCCCAATCTCTGCAAATTGTCCTTCTTTTTGAAAGCCTCGAATTGAGTGCGCAAGAGTTTGACAGCTTTATTAGCATCCTCCGATGATAAAAAAGGAGTAGACTGAATAAGAGTGTTAGGGAAAGGAATATCGTGGTAAGCACTACCCCCAGCACCTGACTGACTGGGTATAGGTTGAATTTGTATAGGAGGGACTTGAGGAGATACTACCCCCAGCCCTGCATTGACAGGCACCGACGATGCTATGATCTCAGGATTAGCAGCAGGTACAGTCGATGGTACTGTATATTGGGCCACGATGATAGAATGCATACTTGCAACCATTTCAGCCATGGTCTTCAAATTGTCTTCTAGTGCAGCTATTCATTGTTCTTGACTAGCTGAACTAGAAGCATCTGGGTCTTCAGTAACAACATAAGCTGTCACTTCTCTAGGTACAGTGGAGGACATTGTCTGTTCAGAACTTTCGCTATATGCATCATAATCGGAGAAAGAATCATCTCCTGAGTGAGAAAGAGGGAGATGACCGGAAGGATCTTGGAGAAGATTCCTTTGACCGATTGTATCTCGACTTCGGGATCGGGTATGTTGGAATACTCCTTTAGAAGATTCTTGGAGTAGATCTAAATACCGCTGGCTGGGCTTACGAGGCTTACCGTGCTTGGAGCACTTTCTACCCCCAGTGTCTCGAGAAGTCATGTTGACGGAAGCATACAACACTTCGTCTTCATCTTCTGACATTGGTTCAGACGTTGCAAAATTCAAACGATCGAAGACAGATTATTTTGTTGTCTAACAACAACACTTGATGACAACCTTGTGATTACAATGGTGTCCAAGTGGTTGAACTGGAGGTGTTGAGATGTTGTCCTGTTTTTGTTTGAGGTGTTCTCGGAGATCAGGAAAAATGACGGGACGAGAAGAAGTCTGAGGGATATGTTCTTTGACAACATTCGGAACATGGTTTCGGTTCTTCAAATATTTTGTCCCATTAGTATATAGAGAAGTACTCATTTCATTAGCATAGGTGTCAGGATTCTTCATCTTGGAAGTTTGTCTCTGATGCTGGTTGATCTTCGGCATTGGCTGTTTGCGTTTCATAGAAGATGGTCTATTGAGATAAGTCCTTAGATCAGCAAATTCACCTCCAGGGGTTTCTGTCTGAGACACCAGTAATTTTCTCTATTTTAAGTGGGATATCCTGAGAGTTGGGAGATCTTAGAATTCTGCTACCGGAGTAGGCCGAATACCTCTTTGATCAGTACACTTCCCTTTGGCAAGGAGGGAAGAAGAACTCTTGTTTGAGAGAGTTCTTGTACTGATTGGTGCCGAGACACGTTCAGATTGATCTTCCAAGTTAAAAACCGAGGAAGACTGAGAAAAGACCAAAGGACGTTTTCCCTTTTTTGTGAAGAAGGGTTGGCTAAAGAGTGTTTTCCTCTGTTGTCTTCCAAGTCGTGGAACGAGGAAGTTTGAGAAAAGACCAACGGGCCTTTTCCTTTGTTCTGAGGAGAAGGAGGAATAGTCAACAGACTACCCCCAGTAGATTGTGCTGGAGCAACAGGGTGCTTGGAAAGAGGAGCAGAGTTTTTCCCCTTGCTGTGAGAAGAAGGGAGATTAGCCAAAAGGCTATCCCTCTTAGACTGCGCTGGCACAGTTTGCGCAGGGGTTGAAGTGGCAGTAGGCGCATTGGCTGGTTGCGCATGAGAAATTTTGACAGATGGTCTTTTGGCCATAGACACTGTAGCTTGCGCAGCAGGAGTCTTGACTTCAGAGTGCTTGAGTTGCATTCTGGTTGATGGAGTGGTGGACTGCGTAGGAAGAGTTGCAGCCAACTGTGCCAGGGGAAGAGGAGTCTTGCACTTTGCCAGAGTAGCATAGGAAGTTGTTTGTGCACTGACAAGAGGAGCAGTATACTGCGCATGGGCAGTAGAGGTAGCAGACTGCGCAGTAGTTTTGGGAGCAGAGACAGCAGACTGCGCAGAGGATTGCGTAGAGGATTGTGCAGAGGACTTTGGAGTCCACACTGAACAGACTTTGCTTTTGGTAGAAGTTGCAGTGCGACGAGTAGCCCCGGAGTTGATCATCGCCTTTTAGGCCGTCTGTTTGACCTTTACAACTAGCATCTTCTGCGTCTTTTCGATAGACGCAACGTCACATTGAGTTGTCACTTTTTCGTCGGAGGAGAAAGTCGTCCCCAGCAGAGTCGCCATTTTGTTTGCAAAAACAAAAGTGTTCTTTATTTCACAAACTTTGTAAGAAGATTACAATTGAATTCTGGAAAAGTACAACTATAGGAATTCGATCTGAAGACGATCGCTTTATCCCTTGGACGATGTAAACTTTAAAGACGGTAGCCTCTAAAGAATGCGGCAACACTTTGGCAAGAACTCCTGATCTTTGGTGATGATCTTGAATGATCTCCTCTTAATTCTGATTATCTCTGATTCTCTCTCTGATCCCCCATTATGAAGGACTTGAAACTCTATTTATAGAGTTCTGGAAAATAACTAATTAGTAGTTATTTTTGGATTACACAGGATGGATTGTGTAGGCATTGGACTGCGCAAGCAGCGAACTGCGCTGGTAGTTACTCGATCGTGGGCCAACTGTATGAGACGCGTAGCATTGTTTGATCGAAATGCGCTTGGTCGTGTACAGACGGTTGCTACATGGTGAGCAATTGATGGCATGTATGCCACGTACAAAATGTCAGTTATCTTGATGGATTGCGCCACTTGAACTGCGCTAGCATCAGACTGCACTTCCAATGGGTTACGCTAAGACTCGGATTGCGCTGAGGTTGAGCTGTCATATTGCGCTGGCTTTTGGCTGCTGGACCATGCTAGACAGCTGTCATGGCGGCATGGCACAAGAAACGAACAGTTTCCTCGTTCTTTGGGCTGTCAGTTGTTAGAAGATCTAATTTTGTGTCCGGTAATGATGACGTTGCCACGTCAGCTAGCGCGCTTGGATGGGTGCGCAGTTCAGCTTACGCAGTTGAGTTGTTGCACAATCTGTCTCCTGTACAGTTCATTTGAAGGATGCACAATTTTATTTTTATTGCTTCTTTGATGGGTGCAACTTGATTTTTAGGACCTACAGCTATGAAGAGCGAGCTAATGCTTTAAGGAAGGTCATGGCTGACCTGGAAAATCAAGTGGCCAAACTCTGAGAGGTCAGTCAGCGAAGCCCAACAATATTGTTTCTTGAGGAGGACATGGCTCTGATGCGGCTCTTAAGGAGGAGGAAGCTACTTTCCAGGCGAGGAAGAAGGCCCTGGCTAAAGAGATCAGTGAGCTGGCTGATCAGTATGAACAGTTTGATGCTGCAGGTAGGGCTCGTATTGCCTCAAAGACTAAGCTGGCCATTCAGTTCGCTGAAAAGTACAATCAGATTGCGCAGCTTCGCAAAAAGATTGCCCAACTTGAGGTCAACTTGCAAACAGTTGTGTCTGAGCAAGAAAACTACGTGGTTCAGGCTGCTGCGACTGCCATAACTTAAGACCAATTGAAGGCTCAGCTGGTGAAGTTGGAAGAGGATCATATGAAACTGATTCCTTTCGAGGATGAAGCTGCTCGGCAGGAAGAAGCACGTCGTCGTAACACTGTTAAATCTTAAGCTAAAATCAAGGCTCTGAGGGATAGCGTCAATCGATTGTGTATCCCTTAAGTTTTTGTTTGTAATTGTCAATTTTAGCCGTAAGACTCTTGTATTTTTTTTTCTCCGTCGTTTGATAAACGTTTTTAATAAAGAATCTTTTGGCTTTCAAAATCCATGAATGAAGTTTGTGAAATATCAGAACTAGAGGTAATGTGGACATAGTAAGGATATTTCTGAGGGTATTCTGCTAGGGAATTTAATGTGGACTTATTATCCGTTTTATATTCAAGGTTCTTGAATATAGATAATAAGTTGAAAGAAGCTGCTAATAGAGGTAATATGGACATAATATCAGAGAATGTTCTATATCTGACCAGAGGTAATATGGACGTGGACAGATTGTCCCTACCATATTTTAGATTGAGGGTATTTTGGTTATTTATGAAATTTTGAATTTATTTTAAATTATTTGAATTGGTAATTGTGATTGTTGACTTTGACTAGTTGAGACTTTGTAGACTAACTTAGGTGTTGACCCTAACTATGGTGATTATGTTAACATGGTAAGACCCTAGTCTAACTTAAGTCAACCTTAGTTAGTCATGTAGGAATAAAGACTTGAATAGAAGGATTAGTGAATTGGTCAATAGGCTTGAGGCTTAGGAAATTGATTCTGGACTAGTGCTAGTTGGCCCATAGCCCAATAACTAAACCCTAACCCTAGAATTCAGCACATGGTTGGCCACTTAGAGCTCCCCCCTTCCCTATAAGTATTCTCTTAATTTGTTCTTACCTCTTTTGTATTGAAGGAGCACATAGAGAAAGAAAGGCTTGTCCATTCTTCCCCATTCCATAGATTCTTCATTTTAAATCCTTTTCCACTCTTGTTTCTTACATTAGAGCCTAATACTCTCCTATATTTTGATTGTGGAGTTTAATCCCAGCTTTGGGACAATTTTGAGCATTGGAATAGCAAGGAGGAACCCCCCTTTTGGAGCTTTTTCTTGCTATTTGCACCTATAGGTAAAACACTTCTAATTGTTCTAATATTCTATTTTCTTTCTGTCACTACCACTTTTCTAGCTTGAGGGTATTTTGGTCATTTTCAAAATTTTGGAATTAATTTAGAATTATTATTATTAATTATATTTATTAGAATTTTTAAGTGATTTTTGGTATAATTGTTTTGGTGCTATTTTAGACTTTGACGAATATTGACTTAGGAGACTGTCTTAGAGGCTAACCTAGGTCATGACTACTTGGTTAGGTTAAGTAACCCTAGCTTGACCTAAGTTAGTGATAATTAACTCATTAGAATTAGTTTGGGGAAATTATGAATTAGTTTGATTAAGGAATGGCTTGTGATTTCACAAGTCATTATATGACTTAAAGCCTTAAAAGCCCATAAGCCCACACCATGAACCAAATCCTAGCCAAAACCACACTTGGCCGGCCACTAGGTCTTCCTCTTCCTATTTAATCCCCTCCTAGAAATTAGGGCTAGCCTCCATTGGGATTATTGCAAGTTTGAAAAGAGGTGAGTCCCCATCTTCCTTAAATCATAGAAATTCCTATTTAGCTCCTTTTCCACCCAAACAAATTGGATTAGGTTCTAAATTTTCTGTTCTTGCTGTTGGTATTGAGTATTTTCAGAGTTTGAACAATTTGGAAGGAGTTTGGGGGCTTGAGGAACCATTTCATTTGGGGCTTTTGTGTAGATTTGCACCATAGGTAAACTTCTATTCTACTCCATAAATTCTTGATTTTATTTCATATCTAGGATGCCCTAGCCCTACCCTAGCTGTAGGACTAGCTAACCCTAGGGTTCGAGTCCATTACGTGTCCGTATCAGACACGTATCAGCATGTATATGAATGTGTTCGACGAAATGCCCCAAAGGGCATTTCGATCCTTTTTCTGAGTTGTGGTTGAATAAGAAAATAGGTTTAGACCTCGCTTATGCATTTCCATTGCACTAAGCACATTTTAGTGTCGTGTTGGGTCACGGGGGACACTGGAACACGCGGGTGCGTGTGCGCGCGCGATATTGTAGCTGCCCTGCTACTCGGGGCTTGCTGTGCAGTGCACACGACACTTTGACACTTGAAACTTGACATATGTGTTGTGTCCACGACTGACATGAGGTTCCTAGGGTGACACTACCCCCCGTGTCATGTCGGACACACATTTGCGTGTGTACTGTGCATGCACTGTGCGTTCAGTGCACTGAGTTTGTTTCCCTGTTTTAATTCGATTTTAATATTTTAATTGTGTTATTAATTGCTAATCTCGATCCTAACATGTCTAGTTAACTGTGTTAGATTAATTTACATGATTGAAATAAGTTGTTGACGTGTTTTGGTTCGATTTGGGGCAATGGCAGGTTAGCTGATACTATGTTCTGATACATTGGTTTCCTATTCTTTTAAACACATTTAAATTTCTGTCAAATGATGTTTCTCACTGATTAAAATGTCTCCACATGTTGCAATTCATGTTAGCTAAGTATTTAAATTCAAATATGGGCTTTTGAATTGAAAATGAGATTTTTGGATAGTGAGTTGGTTCAAAATCTGTCAAAACTGAGTATTGATTTGGACTGAGTTCTGTGTTTTTGAACTGAGATAAATTCCAGTTTTTACATGTTGCATTGGTTGTGTAAATGGTTGGAATTCACATTAGGTTGGTTAGCTAACTGTTATTACATTCCCATTTACCTGAAATGAATTCTTTGAAACCTGAATTGGTTTTCTTTCCTTCTTGGAACTGTGATTGAGTGAAAGTATATTCATTTGTTAGCTTCAGGTTCCCTTCATTAAAACCTGAGAATGAACTTTGATTCACTGAATAGAACTAATTCCTATTTCCTAAGAATGTTTTCCTATAGGCCAATGTGTACTGTAAATTCCAGATTTCACATTGTAATTAGCTTACTGATTTTTACTGTTCATCTTTTTCCTAACTAATGATTTGTCTCATAAACTGTTAACTGAAATAGAATGAACCATTCATGTGTTAACTGATTCCTGTAACTGAATTTCCTATAATGTTTAACTGATTTCAGGATTTCACAAACACACACACCCACCACTGCCACTGTTTTATTTCCATGTTTTCCTTTCCTTTCAAAATGAATGTTGATTTCATTAAGTTAACACACATGTACACCACACTGTCCTCATGACAGTCCCTCCCTTCACTCTCTCATATCACACACTCTATGTTCACATACCCTATTGCCATTTCCTGATTTCCAGTTCACTGTTTCTCACACTTGCTTCCTACACCCTACTGACACCCTCTAGCCTAACACACACACACACACACACACATGAGCACTAGTGTAATATATACATGTATAGAATTGAGATGAATGGATATATATATAAATATATATATATTTTTTTGAATGGATATATATATATATATATATATATATATATATATATTATATAATGTGTTGTACTTATATATATACTAGATATATATATGTATGTGATATATATAGGTAGCCTGCATGTTAGGTATAATCCTATATTAGATTGTATAATATAGTAATGTGTGTATTATAGTTAGGCTTATAGATTGACTTGTGTATGTGGGTTATGGGTTGGCTTATGGCATGGTATTGCCTGGTGAGCCTAGATTAGACTTGTTAGTCTTGTTAGACTTAGAATAGACTAGTTAGACTAGTATAGACTAGTTTGACTTAGGTTTGACTTGGTTGACCTAGTTTGACTTCTAGGGTTGATCATAGTTGACCAAGAGTTGACCTTGGTCTAGGTTGACCTAGATTCATGTAGAACGCATTGTAGTATATTTTATTACCATTCTGGACTTGTTGTGACTTGTGCTGTTCTAGGAGCCAGACACCACTCCTCGGACAGTACTTTCATCTTGGACATTCAGTTAGCAGGCGAGTACATTCTCTGATCTTTTTATACCTGTCTGGACTATATTCTTGCTCTAGATTACTCTACATGATGCTGACACATATCTTCACGGAATAGTACTATATGGATCCTTTTCTGAGATGTTATCCCTCTACGGGTGCATCGGGTATTTCATGTTCATGTACTTTATCACGTGCATCAGGTACTCCTTGTACTCGTACTAGTTCATGTTTTTACATGTTCTCATGTGCTTTATCACATGCCTCATGTACTACTCATTACATAAGTTCACGGATCTTTAGCTGTATTCATGTGCCTATAACGTAACTTGAATGGATCCTTGTGTATTGATTTGGACGGGGTGAGTAGAATTGGTTATGTGATCATTATCCCCAGTAGCTGTATTCATGTGCCTCTTAGTTGTATTCATGTGCCCCTAAGCCGTTTACATAACCATATTGTACTCTAAATTACTTAGCCACTTACAGTCTCTACTTATCATGTATTTATGTATTTTGACCAATTCAAGGTAAAAAAGGGGGTTGCTCCCTCGGCAAAACTGGGATAAAGTTGAGCCAAAAGATCCCGATTCAAGATAAATTCATGAGGAAGTGGTATCTCTTTAGGATCAACTCCAGCATTGAGAAATTGGTTAATCGGTAAAGATACATGGATTTGGTGTCCCGCCCAAGAAAGAGACCCAAGTCCTAATAATCCCGCTAAATGGTGATTCAACATGGATTTCAGTTACAAAATATCTCATGTTTACTCGTACTTCCTTTTCAGCACTTCCTGTATTTTACTCTATTGCATGTTTTATACTCTGAACCTGTTATGAACTATTGAGAGATATGTGCTCGTTCCCGTCCTGATTGGACCTGTTGAAAATTTTACAGAGGACGAGGAGGAGGCATGCTTAGACACTTACTATGGGACAGCCTTAGAGGATACTTGCGATCCGGACTTCCAGTCGGATCCCTTAGCAGTAGAGACTGTTGCTCCATAGATAGTTTATCTTATTTCATTGCATTGGAGTTGAGTTGTATATATATTCTGGATCTGTATTATGTCTGGATGTTAGTGGAGTTTATCATAGACACTTAGCTTCTCTCTATTTGTATTCCTGTGGATTTGGATCTTGCATCTTTTATTATCTATCTATCTTCCTTTCATGTTCTACCGTAGCTGTGATTGAGATATATTCTGTTATGTTACCCCCATTCGGGGAGTATAACTGTTATTTACCTTAAACTGTTAGATGTAGTGACCTAGGACAGCATTCTACCGCCGACACTGCAGCGTAGGCTAGACGTACCCACGTCTCGTGCCCTTACTCTAGGGTGCGGGTCGTGACACATTTTTAGTGGTGGCCCATGCAGGTCAGGTTAGAAATATAGTGTTATTCGAACTAGAATATCACTGCAGCCTGCAGTAGGAATTAGTATATTTTTGAACGTACTCAATCACACTAGGAAAAACTCCTTATCAGATTCCGTATATCTATTTTGCTGCTTATTGTCTTCCTTAAAAATTTTAACTGTCCTCCTTTGATATTTTGATTCATTCTCAGTAATTGTTTCTTGTTTGATCTGTGTCTCCAGGATGGTTGAGATACGATCGCATCACCCTGGACTGGAAGACGCTAGAGAGGGGTCTAGCACCTCTCGACCTCAGCAGCAGCCAGCTCCCGGTGCCACAGGGCCAGTGCAGCCATCAGGAGTCGGTGTTTCTGGCACTTTTGGAGGAGCACCTCCACCAGTCAGGAGGCCGGTTGTGATTCCTGAGATCCTTCCACCGCAGCAGCCTCCGCCTGCGGGGATGGTAGACGCTGCACATCTTTTCTCCTTCGTGGGGAGCATTCTTAAGTCCCACCAGCAGCAGCAGACGAGGCAGACTGCAGATTTCCGTCAGGGGATCGATGAGGCACACCAGTTAGTTCGTACTATAGTCGAGATGATCACAGCTCAGGGGATCCAGCTGCAGCCCCATCGGAGGGAGAAGGATATACAGGACTTCCAGAAGATGCACCCTCAGGAGTTCTTCGGCACAGAGGGCATCTACTATGCAGACGACTGGATAGAGCATATTGAGGAGATCTTCAGGCTGGTGGAGATACCAGCTCGACTCCAGATCGAGGCGGCGGGCAGTCAGATGCAAGACTTGGCCCGTGCATGGTATCAGACAGATCCTAGGATGGAAGTTGAGGGCCAGACTTGGGCCCAGTTCAAGGAGCTGTTTAAGGAGCAGTTCTTTCCTGATGTGGCCTTGGGAGGTATCGAGGCACAGTTCGAGGGTCTGGTTCAGGAGAACCAGACGGTAGTTGAGTATGTTGTGGAGTTTTGTAGACTGGCCCGTTTTATAGATGACTTGACTGAGAAGACGAAGGCGAGGAAGTTTCGCCGAGGTCTGATTAGAGAGGTTCGGTCGCTGACTAAGAGCGAACGGAATGCCACATTTGCTGAGATATTTTTTGGGGCCATGGCGGCGGAGGACGACCTAGGGCTGAAGTAGAAGAGGGGTCGTGACTTTCAGGGTGGTAGCAGCAGTCAGGGGCAGGACAAGAGGCCTCACTTCCAGCCTCAGCAGCAGAGGCCAGTTCAGCAGTATCAGCAGCAGCACCAGCAGCAGTATCAGCAGCAGGGTCGTGCACCTTTTTAGCAGGTACAGCACCAGCAGCAGAGAGGGCAGCAGGTACCCCATCAGCAGCAGGTAGTCGTTTGTGCCTTCTGCAAGAAGCCGGGACACATGATCCATGAGTGCAGGAAGAAGCTAGGAAAGTGCCTTCTTTGTGGTGCGGAAGATCACCAGTTGAGGGATTGCCCTGGGGCTTTTGGGCGATGAGCTCAGGGAGGTGGAGCCAAGGCTTCAGCAGGCCAGCAGAGGGGGCCACTATAGACCCAGCAGCAAAGGTTCCAGCAGCACCAGCAGCAGGCACGAGGTGGACAGCAGGGGCGAGCTTTTGCCATGGCAACTGAGGATGCAGAGGCCATCGGAGAGCTGATAGCAGGTTCGGTTCTCCTAGACACCCTTCCAGCATTTGTACTCTTTAATTTCGTGGCTTCCCACAGCTTTGTGTCAGTATCGTATGCTATTAGACACAGTCTGGTTTCTGAACCATTGCCTTGGACCTGCAAGATCACGACCGTAGATGGGGTCATCCTCGTGAGTGATGTTTGCAGAGGGCGGAGCGTCATATTGGGAGGCCGAGCGTTGGGAGTGAGTTTACTCGTCATGCCATTACCGAACTAAGATATTGTATTAGGTATGGACTGGCTGAGTAGACACCACGCCCGCATTGATTGCCGAGGGGGTAGAGTTTTGTTCTGGATGCCAGGAGAGCCAAAGTTTGAGTACACCCGACGGCAGGCAGAGCAGGACGGCAGAGTTTTCTATAGAGCATCAGTAGAGGAGCAGGTGGCTCCGCATCACTTGATCGCAGAGTTTATGGACGTATTCCCAGAGGAGTTGCCAGGGCTTCCACCGGACAGGGATGTAGAGTTCTCGATAGACTTGGTTCCCGGTACGGAATCGATATCTCAGCATGTCTATCGAGTGAACAACAGTAAACTGGTGGAGCTGAAGAAGCAGGTGGATGAGCTGCAGGACAAGGGCTTCATCCGTTCGAGTTCTTTACCTTGGGGTGCACCGGTACTCTTCGTACCCAAGAAGGATGGGTCGGTACGAATGTGTATCGACTACAGGTCACTTAATAACCTGACGATCAAGAACAGATACCCACTGCCGCGGATCGATGATCTCTTTGATCAGTTGAGCGGAGCTCGGGTGTTCTCCAAGATTGATTTGAGGTCAGGTTATCACCAAGTGAAGGTGAAGAGGGAGGATATTCCAAAGACCGCTTTTAGGATGTTGTACGGGCAGTTTGAGTTTTTGGTTATGCCGTTTGGGCTAACCAATGCACCAGCAATATTTATGAATCTAATGAACAAGGTGTTCCACCAGTACTTAGATAAGTTCGTGGTGGTGTTCAGTGATGATATCCTAGTGTATTCCAAGACAGAGGAGGAGCACGAGGAGTATCTGCGGATAGTGCTGGAGACTCTAAGGAGGGAGCAGCTTTATGGGAAACTCTCCAAGTGTGAGTTTTTCTTGGACCGGGTGGACTTCTTGGGGCATGTGGTGACTGGAGATGGTATCTCAGTTGACCCTAATAAGATTGTAGCAGTTGAGGCATGGGCAGCGCCGACTTCAGTGGCAGAGATCAGGAGTTTCCTGGGGCTGGCAGGATATTATAGAAGATTTATGCAGGATTTCTCCCGGGTTGCAGAGCCGTTGACACGGTTGACCCGGAAGGATACTGAGTTCGTTTGGTCAGAGTAGTGTCAGGCAGCTTTTGATGAGTTGAAGAAGCGGCTTACCACAGCTCCGATTCTAACATTGCCTTCAGGATCAGGTGGATTCACTATTTATAGTGATGCATCAGGGAAGGGGCTGGGTTGTGTCTTGCAGCAGCATGGAAAGGTGATTGCCTATGCTTCCAGGCAATTACGTCCCCATGAGAAGAACTACCCTACCCATGATCTGGAGCTGGCAGCGATGATTTTTGCTTTGAAGTTGTGGAAGCACTACTTGTATGGCGAGAGGGTGGAGATTTTCACAGATCACAAGAGCTTGAAGTATGTGTTTACACAGAAAGAGCTCAACATGAGGCAGCACAGATGGCTAGAGTTGATGAAGGACTTTGACATCTCACTTCAGTATCACCCAGAGAAGTCCAACGTGGTTGTCGATGCCTTGAGTAGGTATCCGACAGCCATGTGTTTGACTATGGATCGGCACTTGCTTGCAGACTTGGAGAACCATTCATGGGATTGAGGTGATTGTGCCAGGGGTGAAGAAGCAGTTATGGGGCCTTCAGATATAGTCGGACTTGATGGAGAGGATCAAGGCGACGCAGTTCGAGGATGTGGCTCTGCGGTGTATCCGAGAGCAGGTTCGTGCAGGTTTGGTGGATGGCGAGTTTTTACTTGCAGAGGATGGTGCCTTGAGGCACGGTTCCAGGTTATGTGTGCCTAGCGGGGAGCTTAGAGAGCAGATTATGCAGGAGGCTCACAGATCGCAGTACTCTATACATCCTGGTGCCAACAAGATGTACAGAGATCTACGAGAGCATGTCTGGTGGTATGGGATGAAGCAGGAGGTGTCCCACTTCGTAGCTAGATGCTTGGTCTGTCAGTAGGTCAAGGCAGAGAGGCAGAGGCCCGGAGGATTATTGCAGCCGTTGCCCATTCCAGAGTGGAAGTGGGAACATATAACCATGGATTTCGTATCTGGGTTGCCGCGTACACCAGGAGGGAAAGACGCGATTTGGGTCATCGTTGACAGGTTGACCAAATCGGCCCACTTCTTGCCATTCAAGGTGGGTACGTCTACAGAGAGACTTACGGAGTTGTATATGAGGCAGATAGTCAGGATTCACGGAGTTCCCGTCAATATTATATCAGATCGGGATAGTCGCTTTACTTCCCATTTTTGGAGGAGTCTGCAAACTAGTTTGGGCACTCAGCTCAAGTTTTGTACTGCATACCACCCCCAGATGGACGGACAATCAGAGAGGACTATTCAGACCCTTGAGGACAAGCTGTGGACGTGCTTCCTGGATTTTGGAGGTTCCTGGGAGGATCATCTACATTTGGTGGAGTTTTCTTACAATAACAGTTATCAGACCAGCATTGAGATGTCGCCGTTTGAGGCTCTGTATGGGCGTAGGTGTCGTACACCCTTATCTTAGGATGTTGTTGGAGAGCGAGCTTTACTGGGACCTGAGATGGTTGTTGACGTAGCCGAGAAGGTGAAGCTCATCAGGGACAGACTTCGCGTGGCGCAGGATCGACATCGGCACTGGGCCGATAGCCACCGGAGGTCGCTGGAGTTTGAGGTATAGATTTAAAGATAGGATTAGAAGTAGGTTGTATTTTTGTATTTTGTTTGATTGAGCGTGTTTGATTTTTAGTAAGTTGAGACCTTGCTTGTGATTAGGTTGGAGACATAGTTTTTCTGTGGATATCTCCGACTCATGTTACGATACGTTTTGGTGGAGGTAGGAAGCTTAGCCCGCACTTCATCGGCCCTTTCGTTATCAGCGGGAGAGTCGGTGACGTGGCATACAAGCTAGACTTGCCACCTGCACTAGTGGGAGTTCACAACGTTTTCCATGTATCACAGTTGAGACGGTACGTGACTGACCCTAGCCATGTGCTCGATCATTCGGAGATTGAGGTTGGACCTACTCTCAGTTATTCAGAGCAGCCTGTGGAGATTCTGGATCGCCGAGAGAAGGTACTGAGGAAGCAGGTGATACCCTTGGTACGCGTCGCATGGAGGCATCATTCTCCAGGAGAGTCTACCTGGGAGCGGGAGGATGAGATGCGCGAGCGGTACCCCTATCTTTTTGGACCTTGAGGTATACTTTCTATCCTTCTCAGCAGTTAGTTTCGCCTTTAATTTCGAGGACGAAATTATTTTAAGGGGGGTAGATTTGTCACTACCACTTTTCTAGCTTGAGGGTATTTTGGTCATTTTCAAAATTTTGGAATTAATTTGGAATTATTATTATTAATTATATTTATTAGAATTTTTAAGTGATTTTTGGTATAATTGTTTTGGTGCTATTTTAGACTGTGACTAATATTGACTTAGGAGACTGTCTTAGAGGCTAACCTAGGTCATGACTACTTGGTTAGGTTAAGTAACCCTAGCTTGACCTAAGTTAGTGATAATTAACTCATTAGAATTAGTTTGGGGAAATTAGGTATTAGTTTGATTAAGGAATGGCTTGTGATTTCACAAGTCATTATATGACTTAAAGCCTTAAAAGGACATAGGCCCACAGCATGAACCAAACCCTAGCCCAAACCATACTTGGCCGGCCACTAGGTCTTCCTCTCCCTATTTAATCCCCTCCTAGAAATTAGGGCTAGCCTCTATTGGGATTATTGAAAGTTTGGAAAGAGGTGAGTCCCCATCTTCCTTAAATCATAGAAATTCCTATTTAGCTCCTTTTCCACCCAAACCAATTGCATTAGGTTCTTAATTTTTTGTTCTTGCTGTTGGTATTGACTATTTTCAGAGTTTGAACAATTTGGAAGGAGTTTGGTGGCTTGAGAAACTATTTCATTTGGGGCTTTTGTGTGGATTTGCACCATAGGTAAACTTCTATTCTACTCCATAAATTCTTGATTTTATTTCATATCTAGGATGCCCTAGCCTACCATAGCTGTAGGACTAGCTAACCCTAGGGTTCGAGTCCATTACGTGTCCGTATCGGACACGTATCAGCATGTATATGAATGTGTTCGACGAAATGCCCCAAAGGGCATTTCGATCCTTTTTCTAAGTTATGGTTGAATAGAAAAATAGTTTTAGACCTCGCTTATGCATTTCTATTGCACTGAGCACATTTTAGTGTCGTGTCAGGTCACGGTGGATACGGAAACACGCGGGTGCGTGTGCGCGCGCGCGGCATAGTAGCTGCCCTGCTACTCGGGGCTTGCTGTACAGTACACACGACACTTTGACACTTGAAACTCGACACATGTGTTGTGTCCACGACTGACACGAGGTTCCTAGGATGACACGACCCCCCGTGTCATGTCGGACACGCATTTGCGTGTGCACTGTGCGTTCAGTGCACTGAGTTTGTTTCCCTGTTTTAATTCGATTTTAAATGTTTTAATTGTGTTATTAATTTCTAATCTCGATCCTAACATGTCTAGTTAACTGTGTTAGATTAATTTACATGATTGAAATAAGTTGTTGATGTGTTTTGGTTCGATTTGGGGCAATAGCAGGTTAGCTGATACTAGGTTCTGATACATTGGTTTCCTATTCTTTTAAACACATTTAAATTTCTGTCAAATGATGTTTCTCACTGATTAAAATGTCTCCACATGTTGTAATTCATGTTAGCTAAGTATTTAAATTCAAATATGAGCTTTTGAATTGAAAATAGGATTTTTGGATAGTGAGTTGGTTCGAAATCTGTCAAAACCGAGGATTGATTTCGACTGAGTTTTGTGTTTTTGAACTAAGATAAATTCCAGTTTTTACATGTTGCATTGGTTGTGTGAATGGTTGGAATTCACATTAGGTTGGTTAGCTAACTATTATTACATTCCCATTTACCTGAAATGAATTCTTTGAAACCTGAATTGGTTTCCTTTCCTTCTTGGAACTGTGATTGAGTGAAAGTATATTCATTTGTTAGCTTCAGGTTCCCTTCATTAAAACATGAGAATGAACTTTGATTCACTAAATAGAACTAATTCCCATTTCCTGAGAATGTTTTCCTATAGGCCAATGTGTACTATAAATTCCAGATTTCACATTGTAATTAGCTTACTGATTTTCCCTGTTCATCTTTTTCCTAACTAATAATTTGTCTCATAAACTGTTAACTGAAATAGAATGAACCATTCATGTGTTAACTGATTCCTGTAAACTGAATTTTCTATAATGTTTAACTGATTTCAGGATTTCACAAACACACACACCCACCACTGCCACTGTTTCACTTCCCTGTTTTCCTTTCCTTTCAAAATGAATGTTGATTTCATTAAGTTAACACACATGTACACCACACTATCCTCATGACAGTCCCTTCCTTCACTCTCTCATATCACACACTCTATGTTTACATACCCTATTGCCATTTTCTGATTTCCAGTTCACTGTTTCTCACAATTGCTTTCTACACCCTATTGACACCCTCTAGCCTAACACACACACACACACACATGAGCACTAGTGTAATATATACATGTATACAATTGAGATGAATGGATATATATATATATATATATATATATATATATATATATATATATATATATATATATATATATTATATAATATATTGTACTTTTATATATATTAGATATATATATGTATGTGATATATATATATAGGTAGCCTACATGTTAGGTATAATCCTATATTAGATTGTATAATATATTAATGTGTGTATTATAGTTAGGCTTATAAATTGACTTGTGTATGTGGGTTATGGGTTGGCTTATGGCATGGTATTGCCTGCTGAGCCTAGATTAGACTTGTTAGTCTTGTTAGACTTAGAATAGACTAGTTAGACTAGTATAGACTAGTTTGACTTAGGTTTGACTTGGTTGACCTAGTTTGACTTCTAGGGTTGACCAGAGTTTACCAAGAGTTGACTTTGGTTTAGATTGACCAAGATTCATGTAGAACGCATTGTAGTGCATTTTATTACCATTCTGGACTTGTTGTGACTTGTGCTGTTCTAATATGAGCCAGACACCACTCCTCGGACAGTACTTTCATCTTGGACATTCAGTTAGCAGGCGAGTACATTCTCTGATCTTTTCATACCTGTCTGACTATATTCTTGCTCTAGATTACTCTACATGATGCTGACACGTATCTTCACGGATTAGTACTATATGGATCCTTTTCTGAGATGTTATCCCTCTACTGGTGTATTGGGTTTTTTATGTTCATATACTTTATCATGTGCATCAGGTACTCCTTGTACTCGTACTAGTTTTTGTTTTTACATGTTCTCATGTGCTTTATCACGTGCCTCATGTACTACTCATTACATGAGTTCACGTATCTTTAGCTGTATTCATGTGCCTATAACGTAACTTGAATGGATCCCTGTGTATTGATTGGGGCGGGGTGAGTAGAATTGGTTATGCGATCATTATCCCCAGTAGATGTATTCATGTGCCTCTTAGTTGTATTTATGTGCCCCTAAGCCGTTTACATAACCATATTGTACTCTAAATCACTTAGCCAGTTACAGTCTCTACTTATCATGTATTTACTTTCAGTTACAAAATATCTCTTGTTTACTCGTACTTCCTTTTCAACACTTCCAATATTTTACTCTATTGCATGTTTCATACTCCTAACCTGTTATGAACTATTGAGAGATATGTGCTCGTTCCCGTCCTGATTGGACCTGTTAAAAATTTTACAGAGGACGAAGAGGAGGCCTGCTTATACACTTACTATGGGACAGCCTTAGAGGATACTTGCGATCCGGACTTCCAGTCGGATCCCTTAGCAGTAGAGACTGTTGCTCCATAGATAGTTTATCTTATTTCATAGCATTGGAGTTGAGTTGTATATATATTCTGGATCTGTATTATGTCTGGATGTTAGTGAAGTTTATCATAGACACTTAGCTTCTCTCTATTTGTATTCCTGTGGATTTGGATCTTGCATCTTTTATTATCTATCTATCTTCCTTTCATGTTCTACCTTAGCTGTGATTGAGATATATTCTGTTATGTCATCCCCATTCGTGGAGTATAACTGTTATTTACCTTAAACTGTTAGATGTTGTGACCTAGGACAGCGTTCTACCGTCAACACTGCGGCGTAGGCTAGACGTACCCAAGTCTCGTGCCCTTACTCTAGGGTGTGGGTCGTGACACTTTCCATTTTGGGCTAGATCTAGGTGTCCCCTAGTTGTCCCTAAAGTTTGGATAAATTTTGTGTCTATTTGGTGTCCATATGGACACGTATCATAGTGTATAGATAGGTGTTTGATTAAATGCCTCTTAGGATTTTATTTCTGATTTTTGTGGAACTAATTACATGGATCCCTAGATCTATATGTGTATATTAATATTTGTGAAGACTGATTTATGTTTGTGTCAGTTTTCGTGTCGGATTTGGTGTTGGACACGCAACACGGAGGCTCGGTCGGGTGCCCTACTGCCCGTGTCCAAGTTCTCAACGGACACGACACTTCTTGTAACACCCATATTCTGAATACGTATTTTTGGTTAAGCCTGCATGTATCATGAACCTGTATTTTATTTTCTCAGATTCTGGCCTGTAATTGTATTTCTGGCTCGACTTGCAGATTTTGGGTTTTCTCGTAAAATGGGTTTTGACTTGGCTTGGTTTTATTTTGTGGAGGAGATTTGGTTTGGTTTGGTTTAAAATGCATAGGAGCACTTTAACCTACACTCCACCCTCATTCCACCACAACCCACCATCATAAATCCCCACCTACTTTCTCTCTCCTCCATAATTTCCATTTACTTCTCCATCTTCTTCTTCTTCCTCCCTCTACAAAATACCAACACCCATAGGCAAGTGTACCTTACCACCACATGAGAACCACTTTTTATTTGTCCATTAGCTAGATTAGGCCATGGTGATCAATATTAGTGCATGACATTTTGTGATTTGGAGTCTCCATTGTTCTAGATCTAGGTTTTAACTATTTTTGGATTCACATGGTTTTGATCTATTTTGGTTGGTTTTTGTGGGTTTTGATGCTTCCATGTGGAAGAGAATTCAATTTTACTCAAGTTAGAACTTTGAAAATCTAGATTTGGTTTTGATTTGACAAAGATATGAAAATTTGAATTCTTGGTGTTCTTGGTGTTCTTCTCGGCCTAGAGTAGCAGCCTGCAGCCTGCGCTTTTTAGCGCAGTGCTGGACTGCGCATCCCCTCTCTCGGCCTGCGCTCTTTAGCGCAGCGCCGACCGCGCAGCTTGTCTCTTGGCGAACTGCGCTCAACCCGAGTGCGCATGGATTCATGCGCAGTCTGTTCATGCGCAGTTTGCTCATGCGCAGTCTGCTCATGCGCAATCCGTCCCTGCGCAATCTGACCCTGCACCATCCATTCCTGCGTAACCTGATCCAGCGCAATCCATCTGCTGCCCCATCCACCCCTGTGCAGTTGGTACCCTGCGCAGCTCACCCCTGCGCAGTTGGCTCCTGGAGCACTTGACTCCTGCGCAACCCGACCCCAGGGACCCTTACGCAATTTGTCCAATCATGGAGATTAGGTTTTATTTTCTTTAAGCTTGGCTCTTCTATAGTCCTGTATATTAATATTTTATTAGATATTTTACGCCCATTTTATATCCTTACGCCTTTTGTCATGAACTTGATTTTACATAATATGTTTGGAATGACTATTGTACATGGCATGGTATGACAAGAAACTAGCATAACACAACAGTGACCCATAGTGGTGCACTCCTGACATGACCAACCTGACTTGATAGTGGCCCGTCGTGGCGCACTCCTGACTAGTACACTTGATATGATAACTTGACCTGATATATCTTGAATAGCTGTTACGACGGCTACCTGACATGACATGACCTGTATAATTAATCCTGACACCGTGGACGATTGTGCTTGTACAAATAATCCAGTCATGTCTTGTATCATGTCTAGGAGGGGACTCCTGAGTACCACGGTCAGGAGTACCTACTGAATTGGACTAAGGTTAATAATTAGTATAATTCACTAGTCATGAAGAGATGTTCCCCAGTTACAGGTGATCCCGTTATCCCGGCCGCAAATGATTGGACTTGTAGCCTGCCGACGAGTAGGGCACATTTCCAGCCCACTGTTATGTGGGGCACCCACCATTGTCACTTAAATGATTGAACTCTATTGTCACTATAATGCATTGTACTCTCCAGATTGTCACTATAATGATTGCCTGGATAACCTGGATAGCTGCAGGGCCTATGACTACTTGGAACATCTCATTTCATCTTGTTAGTAACTAGGATTGTGATAACCCTAGTTAGTTAATGTAGAAAGCCGTAGGCAATGATTGGCCGTGATTGCTTGGATGGAGTCTAGTCCAGTATAGTATTGTCTAGAATTGATTGATTGTAAAATTGTACCAGAATGATTGAAGGATTGTCACTATAATGATTGTCACTCCAGATTGTCACTATAATGATTGTCACTCCAGATTGTCACTATAATGATTGTCACTCCAGATTGTCACTATAATGATCGTCACTCAAGATTGTTACTTGACCTGATTTATTATATTCACCTAGCCGATAAATGGTGGGAAACCAAGTTCCGTTCAGACGAAGGGTTACAACCCCGGTCCTTGTTTGGTTTACGGGTTGTAACCTGGCCATCTGAATAGTCCCATGGTTATCTCATCGTATATCATCCTGTCATGCTTTTCCATATGTCCTGTCTTTTTAGTGATTCTATACAAGATTGTCTTTCATATTACCCATCATGCTTTTCTTAAATTACTGTCTTTTATTATGTAATTATATTATTGTGTTGATTGCTGGTTTTTGTTCTTAATTTGTGGCCTCCTTTGTGGCACTTGCTCTTTCTGGGGTCTGACCTAGCTGGTTTTGTATGGCCAGATACCAGAGCAGCTCCAGAGGATCTACCTGTCTTCCAGCCCGATGGTGAACACTAGACGGAACCCGGGCAACGAATGGATTTTCTATTTTGTTTCGCTCACTCTATTGTAAAATTATTCTTTTGAGGCGTTTAGCCGACGAGCACCTGTTAGCTCGATGCACTTTTACTTACTGTCTGCCTCCGGGCTGTAACATGATTGGCAACTCGAGGTTGATCATGTATGACTTAACTCTTGCTAGTCCTTACATTTTGTACGACTAGCTTCATGATCATCTGAATATGTAATGTTTGGGACGCCTTATAATTGTATATTTGGTGATCTGATATCTTGTGATTATTATTAGTTGATTGAGATTGAGACAATAGGATAATTTATGACCTTAAGAGACTGATGGATTGTAGTGAAACCCTCACATATCTAGATAGCCGTGACCGTATAGCGGTGTGTATTCTATTCCGTTATACGTAGCTGGCTATGTCTGCCCCCGCTCTCCAGTATTCTGGTTCTGGGGCGTGACACTTCTGGACACCAAAATTGGTGTGAACCTTCACTAGGTGACTGACACCAAGCCCCTAAAATGTTGTGGGACCTTTTCGAGTGATTAGAGAAAAATTTGGCCCGCACGGATTTTCACTGACACTGCACAGTCGGCCCAAGTGGCTCTGACACAGTATTCGTGTCCCACGAAGACACGTATTAGACACGTTTCAGGGTGACCTAACCCTAGCCCTATCCTAAGCGAACCCATCGGCACGAGCACGTGTCCTAATTCGTGTCAAATCGTGTCCACGAGTGATGTGCACGCGTGCACGACACTGTCTGTACACAATTTTGTGTCTGTGTAATGTGTGGTCGTTTGGACACGATTCGCATCCAGTTCTTGGACATGAAGACACCCCTTGACACTATCACATTTGTATCATTAATTACCAACCTATTTAATTAACTATTTAGTGTTATTTTCAAATCGATTTCAGGAATTCCTAATTTTACTGATACTTGACTGTTTCTTGTTTCCCTGAAAACTTGATTATGGTTAACCTGTGTTTGTGATTAAATTGTGTTGCATTATAACCTGGGAATTAACCTACATGCAAGGGATTCATTTGGCATAGGATTTCAGTTTCGAAATTTCATTTCGGGCTTTGGATTCAATTGATTAACTGTTACACTTTGCACTGTTGTGAAATCCTGAGAATGTTGTGGACTGTTACACACATTGATTGGTTATTGAAATCTGAGATTTAATCTGTAAACCTGAGAATTATGCACACACTTGCACTCTAGGTATCCTAAGAATTCCTCTGCCATGTTTACTAATTTGTTAGTTCAAATTTCAATGTGACTTCCTATATTTTGTTGAGTTTAAGTTTCAAATGGATTTATAAATTGTGGTAATGATTGGGTTTTGATTTGTTTGGGCTTGAGATCACTGTTAAGACTGAATACTCACACTCTTAAACTGAGAAAACTGAGAACCACATTGGTTCACAGGAGACATACCCCAAATCTGAGAACTTACACCTTATCACTCACACACACATGCGAACTCTAATGTACACACACACCTAACACTGAGAACCTGAGAACATGATGTTATCCTAACTACACACACATTACACATGAGAAAACATTTCACCACTGATTGAAACTGTCACATGACACTCTCTACTAAACTGTTACACACACACCCATATCATTCACATCATATGTTACACACAAAACTGAGAACATGATATCCCTATATATACACTGTCACCCACATTTCCTACTGGAAATCTGAGAATATTCACTCACCCATGCCACACACCACCTCACCCCCTATCACTCTCTATATATATAGTGATATATATAATATTGGATGTAGTATCTAAATAAATATTGACTTATGTATATATCCATGTATGTATAGACTTGATTGGGTCTAGGTTGACCTAGTTGACCCAGCATTGACTAGTTAGTTGACTGAAGTTGACCAGGGTTGATTTTAGTCTAGAATTGACCCAACATCATGTAGAATGCATTGTAATGTTACATTTTACCATTCTGGTCATGTTGTTGTAGAACCCTAGAGGGGGGGGTGAATAGGGAAATAAAATAAACTATAACAAATGATGCAATAAAGAGTAAATAGTAGAAAGATCAAACGCAAACGCAAGGATGTATCCTGGTATCCTCTTTTGAGGCAATCCAGTCCCGGAACTCTCTCCGGCTTAAATCCACTATTATGCAAATAGTACACACGAGTTTGGATCCGAAGAACTCGCCAACTTCAACACGAGTTTGGATCCGAAGACTCGCCAACTTCTACACACGAGTTTTCTTACGAAGGCTCGCCAACTTCAAACAAAAGAGAATGAGAACTTGCTGATCTTCTAACACGTGAAGATCGAAATGTACAACTCTTTAATACTCTAGCACTTTGGGAGAGGATGACAATGAAAAGCTTTGAGAGAGTATTAATGGTGGAGCTCTTGGTTGTTGGAAAATTTATGGAAGAGTTGGTAAGGAAGCTCAAGAGAGAGAGAGCTTCCTTTTATAAGAAAAACCAAGAGTGGGTGGCATTTAATGCTTCTGAGTGTACGCAGACCGGCATGCCGTCGGTATGCCGCGGCATACCGCCGGTATGCCGCGGCATACCGCCGGTATGCCGGCCAAATAGTAACGGTCATATTTATGACCGTTCAAGAGCATTAAATGCGGCCATTAATGCATGTCAGACCAAATCGAAAAGCAGATTATTCGAAATTCGGTATACCGCCGGTATGCCGGAGCATACCGTCGGTATGCCGACTAAAGTCACAGAAAGTTTTAGAGCTATAAGAAACGGCATGCCGCCGGTATGCCGTAGCGTACCGTCGGTATGCCGACAATAAATCACAGCATCTATTGTGTTGCTAGGAAACGGCATGCCGCCGGTATGCCGCAGCATGCCGTCGGTATGCCGACAATTCGAGACAGCAACTTTCTGGACACAGAAAGCGGTATGCCGCCGGTATGCCGAAGCATGCCGTCGGTATGCCGCTTATTGTGACAGAAACATTTCTGGACACGAAAACGGTATACCGCCGGTATGCCGTAGCATGCCGTCGGTATGCCGCTTTTTGTCACAGAAACTTTTCTGGACAAAAGAACGGTATACCGCCGGTATGCCGGAGCATACCGCCGGTATGCCGCTCTGAATAACTTGATTTTCGATTTGTGCTTTAAGTTATCATCCATCCTTTAGTGTTTTACAGAAATACCTACACCAGTACAGACTCGAAAACACTAAGCATGAAGACGCCGACTTTATGCAGGGAATGCCGGTGAACGCCACAGTCTTCAAGAAATCAGAAAGTCCTTGATCTTCTGAGAGAATAAGAATCTGAAGAGCAAAAGACTAAACTACGAAGATGCTGTTAATTACTCAAAATAAAATGTGCCAACAAACTCCCCCATTTTGATAATTGACAAAATAGAGAGATAGCATCTTCAGGGAGTATCTCCCCCGTAGGTAGACAGCTCCCCCTCAATACGATTTCTCCCCCTTTGTCACTTATTCAAAGATGGGGATAACTAAAGTAAACAGTGCACATATAAATGTAAAAATACGAGAAGAGTGATAAAAGCATGCATGAATATATTGAAGGAAAAGTTAAGATACATGCTTGACCCATACAAAGCAGAGATAAAGAAAATAAAGACTCTCCATTACGAGAGCCGGACACTTGAGACAAACATGGATAAAGTCCCCGAAGGACTGCAAAAAGCAAGAAACAACCACACCGGTCCCCGAAGGACCACAAAAGACAAACAAGCAACACATAAAAACAAGAACCACTAAACCACTGAGACCATCACCAAAGGAGAACCATCCCTAATCCTCTGCCGGATCATCATCACCATCATCATCCTGAGCCTGCTGGAGGGCGCCAAAAGGATCAATGCCGTCCGGGTACATAAACCCGTAGGCATTGGGGTCAGAGAAACGCGGGGCCGTGTACATGGGATCCTGAAGATTAAGATCCAGAAAGGCATCCCGGTCTTGGAGAGTGCGCTGGATGAAGTAGCCCTGATCGTGGAAGCGAGACTGGATGAGGGCGCCAAGTCTACGAGTGTGGGTCCGCATCTGCTCCTCCGCCTGGGCCATCCTCAGATCAAAGTGGTGCTGAGTAAGTAGCATATAGCGGCCCGTAGATGGAGGGGTAGATGCAGGGGCAGCAGGAGTGGAACCCGGTTGCTCCTGGGAGGAGGAAGCACGGGAAGAAGAGCCGCCAGCAAGGGTACGGGAGACGGCCAGAAAAGAGGGGACCCCATCCGAGGAGCAGAGAGACAAGTCAACTTGTTTGGCCTCCATGAGTAAGGTGATGAAGGAACCATAGAGGAGGTTCTGCTTCCCCGCAGGCATGGTACGCCGGAATTGCAGAAGAAGAGTCTTGGAGAAGGAGAAACGCTTCCGGGCATAGAGATGGTACATGAGAACAAGAGCGTCACCAGTGATGGCGTCATAGTTCCCGCCCTTTGGAAACAGAGTGTGGCACACGATACGGTGGAGCTCGTAGTAAAACGGCTCCAGCTGGACGGAGAGTGCCGGGATGGCGGAAGGGTTGGGACCCTTGCAGATGATGCGACAGAATTCGTCGAAGGGTGATGCCGTCGAGGAGGTGAGAGCTCCCAAAAGAGGTAACGCATCACCTCTGTCCGGAACGCCCAAGATAGCCCCCACTTCCTTAGAGGTGAGACGGAAGTGGCGGTCATTCACCATAGATTGGATGGCGGAAGGGTCGTCGTCATCCGGTCTCATGTTGCAGTAGAATAGACGGACGGCAGCCGGGTAGACAGGGATTTGGCGCCGAAGAAGAGAGGAGAGACCGGCATCGTCAAACAAAGGGACGTGACCGGGGAAGAGGTTCCAGTTGATGGCCCGTCCTTTGAAGACGTTGTGGTTGGCGAAGTGTTGGAACCAAAGCTCGGCCGCCAAGGCGTTGGAGAAGACGCGTTGGTCATAGCCGGAGGGAAGCGCCACCGGAACGAACGGGTTGAACATGGTGGAGGAGGATCGGGGGCGCTTTGGGTTTGCCATGAGAGAGGAGCAGAGCTATGTAGTGGAGAAGGAAGGAGTAGAGAGGAGGAGGAAGA
The DNA here is from genome assembly GCA_029216955.1 of Iris pallida. Classification (NCBI taxonomy): domain Eukaryota; kingdom Viridiplantae; phylum Streptophyta; class Magnoliopsida; order Asparagales; family Iridaceae; genus Iris; species Iris pallida. The sequence continues at coordinate 2,061,593 of JANAVB010019998.1, forward strand.
AAGGATGGTATATAAAGGAGAGAGGGAAGATGAAGAGGTGAGTTTGAAAAAAGGTGGAGGAGGGAACGGTTAAAGAGGAATGGTGATGGGGTAGTTGAAGAGGTGATTAGATGGGTGGAGTAAAAAGAGGAGAGAAAAGAGGAAGGGTAATTAATGGAAGGGAAGTTGAGGAGATGGGTAATAAATGATGGATTTGATGGAAGAGAGAGAATAAGGAAGGGATGGAAGGAATAAGAGAGGAGGGAATAAAGAAGGGGCCCGCACAATCAGTTCAGCATTAAAGCCCGCAGTCGTCCGGCATGCCGTCGGTATACCGTAGTATACCGTCGGTATGCCGAAGAACTAAACAGAACGTTATTCTGGTTAGAAAAAACGGCATGCCGGCGGTATTCCGTAGTGTACCGACGGTATGCCGAAGATCGAAACAGAACTGAATTCTGCTTCGAAAAACGGCATGCCGCCGGTATACCGCAGTATACCGTCGGTGTGCCGAACGAGAAACGGTTAGGGATCAAAGGATAAAATGCCGAGTTCACGACAAAGGAAAGAGAAGCGGTCTTCCGGGAGAGGTTTAGTGAAAATATCGGCTAATTGATAGGTAGTATCAATAAATTCAAGATGGATATCTCCTTTTTGTTGATGGTCACGAAGAAAATGGTGTCTAATTTCAATGTGCTTCGTGCGTGAGTGACAAATCGGGTTTTTCGTGAGATTGATAGAGGTAGTGTTATCACATTTAATAGGGGTGCAAGAATGAGAAATACCATAATCTAAAAGTGTTTGTGACATCCAAAGAATTTGTGCACAACAACAACCAGCCGCAATATACTCTGCCGCAGTGGTTGAGAGAGCGACAGAGTTTTGCTTCTTACTAAACCACGATACCAAGGACTTCCCGAGGAATTGACATGTGCCACTAGTGCTTTTTCGGTCAATCTTGCATCCGGCAAAATCCGCATCCGAAAAGCCGTGAAGCTCAAAGGATGAGGATTTCGGATACCAAAGACCCATGTTAATGGTGCCTTTGAGATAACGAAAAATGCGCTTGACGGCACTCAAATGTGATTCCTTTGGATTGGCTTGATATCGTGCACACAAACAGACACTAAACATGATATCCGGACGGTTAGCCGTTAAATAAAGTAAGCTACCGATCATACCTCTATACTTACGAATGTCGACCGATGTGCCATCTTCATCATTGTCAAGCTTGGTCGTTGTAGCCATAGGGGTCCTCATTGATTTGGATGAGTCAAGGTCGAAACGCTTGAGGAGGTCCCTTGTATATTTTGCTTGATTGATGAAGGTTCCTTTAGGTCCTTGCTTGATTTGTAACCCCAAGAAGAAGGAGAGTTCTCCCATCATACTCATTTCAAACTCTTCCTGCATAACTTTGGCAAATTCTACACAAAGTGTGTTGTTAGTAGAACCAAAAATAATATCATCCACATAAATTTGAACCAATAAGAGAGTCCCATCATGGGATTTAATGAAAAGTGTGGTGTCAACTTTTCCCTTTGAAAAATTGTGAGAAACAAGAAAAGAGCTAAGACGCTCATACCAAGCACGTGGAGCTTGTTTGAGGCCATAAAGGGCTTTATGAAGTTTGAAAACGTGGTCAGGAAATTGAAAATCTTCAAAACCGGGAGGTTGTTTAACATAAACTTCCTCCTTAATAATACCATTAAGAAAAGCACTCTTAACATCCATTTGAAATAGCTTAAAGTCATTAAAACAAGCAAAGGCATAAAGCATACGAATGGATTCAAGACGTGCAACCGGAGCATAGGTTTCGTCGTAGTCAATGCCTTCCTCTTGGTTATAGCCTTGGGCAACCAATCGGGCTTTGCACTCCTTGTCATTGTCGGAGTCGCTTGCGTCGCTTTCACACCAAATGCTAGTGTTGGCGAACTTTCTGGAGGACGAGCTTCCCTTGCTTGGCCTCTCGTACTTGCTTGAATCTTTTCGTACCATCGGACAATCCCTCTTGATGTGTCCGGGTCTTCTGCATTGATAGCATGCCGGGTCATCTTCATTTTCCCGTCTAGAGCGGTTGGCCTTGTTGAACTTTAAGAACTTCCTGAAGTGCTTAGCTGTGAGAGCTATTTCTTCATCGTTGTCCGACTCATTGTCGTCGGAGCTATCCTTGGAGTAGGACCTTGAAGCTTTGAGAGCAAGAGTCTTCTCCTTTTCTTTGGTCTTCTCCTTCTCCTTCTCTTGAATGGAGGATTCCTCTTGATCCTTCATGTCAAGCTCGTGAGTCATCAGCTTACCCATGAGGGTCTCTAGGTTCATGACGGTAAGATCGTTCCCCTCAATGATTGCGGTAGCTTTAGGACTCCAAGCTTTCGTCAAACCTCTAAGAATCTTCCTTATCTTTTCATGAGCGGGATATTCCTTTCCAAGAGAAGAGAGAGGGTTAATAATATCACCAAAGCGAGTAAACATGCTAGCAATAGATTCATCATGCTTCATTTTAAAAGACTCATATTCTTGCGTGAGTCTACTGATCTTAGATTCCTTCACTTGTGAAGTCCCCTCGTGTGTAACTTCAAGCAACTTCCAAATTTCATTGGAAGTCTTGCAAGTAGAGATTCGATTGAATTCACTACTGTCGAGAGCACAGTAAAGAGCGTTCATTGCCTTGGCATCTCGACAAGCAAGCTTCTTGATGTTTTCAGTGAGTGTTTCCCGAAGGATGTCAGAAGCAATATCCTCTATAGCTCTGGAAGGAGTAGGGATGCCATTTATCACGCAATCCCATAAATCGAAATCTATGGATTTGAGATAAATGCCCATCCTAATCTTCCAATAGTTATAGTTGTTACCATCAAATAGGGGAGGCCTATTTGTGGAGTGTCCCTCATTGTGAAACGTGTTGATGCTAGGGTTAGAGGCCATGGATCACTCAAGGGTGTAAATCCAAATCAAGAGAACAAAGCTCTGATACCAATTGTAGAACCCTAGAGGGGGGGTGAATAGGGAAATAAAATAAACTATAACAAATGATGCAATAAAGAGTAAATAGTAGAAAGATCAAACGCAAACGCAAGAATGTATCCTGGTATCCTCTTTTGAGGCAATCCAGTCCCGGAACTCTCTCCGGCTTAAATCCACTATTATGCAAATAGTACACACGAGTTTGGATCCGAAGAACTCGCCAACTTCAACACGAGTTTGGATCCGAAGACTCGCCAACTTCTACACACGAGTTTTCTTACGAAGGCTCGCCAACTTCAAACAAAAGAGAATGAGAACTTGCTGATCTTCTAACACGTGAAGATCGAAATGTACAACTCTTTAATACTCTAGCACTTTGGGAGAGGATGACAATGAAAAGCTTTGAGAGAGTATTAATGGTGGAGCTCTTGGTTGTTGGAAAATTTATGGAAGAGTTGGTAAGGAAGCTCAAGAGAGAGAGAGCTTCCTTTTATAAGAAAAACCAAGAGTGGGTGGCATTTAATGCTTCTGAGTGTACGCAGACCGGCATGCCGTCGGTATGCCGGCCAAATAGTAACGGTCATATTTATGACCGTTCAAGAGCATTAAATGCGGCCATTAATGCATGTCAGACCAAATCGAAAAGCAGATTATTCGAAATTCGGTATACCGCCGGTATGCCGGAGCATACCGTCGGTATGCCGACTAAAGTCACAGAAAGTTTTAGAGCTATAAGAAACGGCATGCCGCCGGTATGCCGTAGCGTACCGTCGGTATGCCGACAATAAATCACAGCATCTATTGTGTTGCTAGGAAACGGCATGCCGTCGGTATGCCGCAGCATGCCGTCGGTATGCCGACAATTCGAGACAGCAACTTTCTGGACACAGAAAGCGGTATGCCGCCGGTATGCCGAAGCATGCCGTCGGTATGCCGCTTATTGTGACAGAAACATTTCTGGACACGAAAACGGTATACCGCCGGTATGCCGTAGCATGCCGTCGGTATGCCGCTTTTTGTCACAGAAACTTTTCTGGACAAAAGAACGGTATACCGCCGGTATGCCGGAGCATACCGCCGGTATGCCGCTCTGAATAACTTGATTTTCGATTTGTGCTTTAAGTTATCATCCATCCTTTAGTATTTTACAGAAATACCTAGACCAGTACAGACTCGAAAACACTAAGCATGAAGACACCGACTTTATGCAGGGAATGCCGGTGAACGCCACAGTCTTCAAGAAATCAGAAAGTCCTTGATCTTCTGAGAGAATAAGAATCTGAAGAGCAAAAGACTAAACTACGAAGATGCTGTTAATTACTCAAAATAAAATGTGCCAACAGTTGTGACTTGTGTTGCTCTGATTAGGAGACAGACACCACTCCTCAGACAGTATTTCACTTTGGGCTATCAGATATCAGGCGAGTACATTCTCTGACCGTTTTATACTTGTTAGGACTATTTTCTTGCTCTAGATTATTTTACTTGATACTGACACGATAGAAACACGGATTAGTACTATATGGATCCTTTCATACGATGTTATCCCCCCCGGGAGCATCAGATACATCATGTCATGTGCGTTTTACTTTCATCATGTATTCTTGTGCTTTCACCATTCATGTGCACTCTCATGATTCATGTACTCTCATGTTCACGGAGCCCCCATGTTTATATTCATGTGCACCCATTTATGGGCCTTCATGTGAAATTATGTACAATAACATAACTTGAACGGATCCTTGTGTATTGATTGGGGTACGGGGGAGTATAAATAGTCATGTAGATAATTTCCAAAGTAGTGTAGCCATGTACAACCTCTCATGTTTATTATCAAGCCGTTCACATGTCTAGCTTGTACTCTAAATCACTAGTTCACTGTAGCTCTTTATTTATAGTAGATATTTCATTACAGTCTTCTCTTTTACTCATGTATACTCTTCAGCATTTCATGTATCTTACTCTATTGACTGTATTATATTTCTGTCATGATATGAACTGCGTGAGATGTACAGTGCTCGCTCCAGTCCTGAATGGACCTGTTGAAATATTACAGATGACTTTAAGGAGGTGTGTCCCACTTATTACAGAGCAGGCCTAGATGACACATGCAAGCTGGACCCTCAGGAGGACGCAGCACTTGAAGATGATTCTACCCCAGTAGACTAGGCTAGTTAGCTAGACTAGTTCTATTATTAGTTTGTCTATTGGATACACTTGTATTTATTTCGAGATTGTATTCAGGATTTGTGGAGTTGTTTATCTTAGACATTAGCTATCTCTCTATCATGTATTATCAACTGTGGATTCTGTGTTTCATCTATTCTATCTTATCGAATATTCTTCCTTAGTTGTGAATGAGTTGTACTTTATCATTTCACCTCCATTCGGAGTGTATATACTGTACAGGTACCTTATAACTATTAAATGTATGTGACCTAGGACATCGTTCTACCGCCGACACTGCGGCGTAGGCTGGACGTAACCACTTCTCGTGCACCTATATTGTGTGTTGGTCGTCACACGGATATATAACATTAGGTAGGAGTGGATAATTCAAAGGTAATATGGACGTGATTATCTTTGATAAATATTTTGCTCAAAGGTTATATGGACGTGGCAAACACTAAAAAAATTTGTCAGATTAGCGACGTCTAAATACGTCGCTAATCTCAGCGAAAACATCGCTAAATCAATTTAGCGACGTTTAGGGCGACGTTTCAGGAACGACAGAAAAAAACGTATCGCTAAACGAGGAAAACGTCGCAAACCGTCGCTAGGGCGACGCAATTTCGCGACGTCAATAACGTTGCTAATTCGCGACGTAATTTGCGATGTTTGTTATTTAACGCTAATCAGCGACGTAAAAGGCGACGTTATCGTGTGGTCGCCGTTTAGCGACAGTTTTGCGACGTTTTGGTGACGACGAGCTGACATCAGATTTGGTGCCACGTGTTGCCTCGTCAGAATTTAGCGACGCTTTAAGTGACATTTAATGACGTAGCTAATATGTAGCGACGAATACTAACGTCGCTAAAAACGTCGCTAAATTAAAAAAAAATATAAAAAAATAGGTTCCAGAAAGCAAATGATGCTGGAGCTGGAGCCTGAGCCAAAATACAGAATACAAAATACAAAATACAAAATACAGAATCCAATCCTTGGGTTCGCCGACCCCCTCAGTGGAACACTCAACACCGGCACGCACAATACATTCCAGAATATACAAAAAAATATAAAGAAAAAATACTATCCGCAACGTACAATGTCAATATATAATATCCTCAACACAACCAAATCAATATCCGCAAATACGTACAAACTCAGTATCCTCAACGAAAAAACTGAATATCCCCAAATACGTACAAAGTCAAAATACAAAATACAGAATCTAATCCCTGGGTTCGCCGAAAATACAAAAACAAAGATTGACACACAGTTCTAATTCATATGTGTTTTAAGTGTGAGAACGGATGGCTCAGAACACAACCCAAAATTCATTCTAGCATACATTAGTGTGAATCATCTATGTTCTGTTCATATGGTGTAGTATACGTTCTTATCGAATCTAGTATCTAGTATCTGAAGAATGTAATAGAGTCAAGATAAACTCACATAATGTAATACTAAGACATCATCTACTACTATATAAGATATAGTGATAGGTTGTCGTATCATCATTGCCGAGGGATGAGGGTCGGAGGACAGTCAACTTTATCTACGGCTTCATAGTTTCTGCCTCGCCAGTCGAATGGCTGCAGGGACTATGTCCTGATCACCATGTCATACCGTAGATTTATGCAAATGGAGCTGGAGCTGGAGCCAAAATACAGAATCCAAAATACAAACTACAAAATCTAATCCATGGGTTCCACCACCAATTCATTTCTTCCTATTTTACTCTCTCACTCTCTCTTCTCCCCCCCTCCGGCGCTCTCACTCTCTCCGGCGCTCTCACAGTACTAATTCATATCTATTTAAGTGTGAGAACGGATGCCTCAGAACAGAACCTAAAACTCATTCTAGCATACATTAGTGTGGATCATTATGTTCTGTACATATGGTGTAGTATATGTTCTTATCGTATCTAGTATCTGAAGAATGTAACAGAATCAAGATAAACTCACATAATGTAATACTAAGATATCATCTACTACTATATAAGATATAGTGATAGGTTGTCGTATCATCATTGACGAGAGGTGAGGGTCGGAGGACAGTCAACTTTATATATCTACGGCTACATAGTTTCTGCCTCGCCAGTCGAATGGCTGCAGGGACAATGTCTTGATCACCATATCGTACCGTAGATTAATGCAAATGGAGCTGAAGCCTGAGCCAAAATACAGAATACAAAATACAAAATCCAATCCCTGGTTTTGCCAACCTCCTCGGTGGAACACTCAACACCGGCACGCACAGTATATTCCAGATTATACAAAAAATATAGAAAAAAATTCTATACACAACGAACAATTTCAATATATAATATCCTCAACAAACCAAATCAATATCCGCAAATACGTACAAACTCAGTATCCTCAACAAAAAAACTGAAGGAAGGATCAGTGCTTTCTAGTTCTCTTCCATCCATTCATTCCTCCGTTCTGATCAAGCCTCTTCCTTTCTCCTCTAATCCACCATGGCTCTGGACCCATCTGCTCCTCCCTACTTCCCTTCTTCTTATTTGACTCTCTCAGCCACATTTGATATCCAGCTCAAGTGTAGAGGCGGGAGAGAAGAAGTGGGCAGGAATAGGAGGCCGGGGAAGCAGCACAGTCGGCGGCACGACCTGGAGGAAGTATATAGGTTTTCTTCAACATCCGTACGAAAACTATAAGGATATATCTTTTCACAACATGTCACCTTGTCAAAGACCCTTAATGTGAATATCACGTTATCGCGGTGTCGGAAGACTAACATGTCATAATTTTCTAAGCCGTATGCTTTGACATAATCCTCCCAACTCTTTCCTCCTATATAGTAATGCAAGCTACATAGGAGGAAAGAGTTGGGAGGATTATGTCAAAGCACACGGCTTAGAAAATTGTGACATGTTAGTCTTCCGATACCGCGATAACGTGATATTCACATTAAGGGTCTTTGACAAGGTGACATGTTGTAAAAAGATATATCCTTATAGTTCTCCGACGGATGTTAAAGAAAATCTATGTACTTCCTCCAGGTCATGCCGCCGGCTGTGCTGCTTTCCCGGGCTCTTATTCCTGCCCACTTCTTCTCCCCCGCCTCTACACTTGAGCTGGATATCATATGTGGCTGAGAGAGTCAAATAAGAAGTAGGGAAGTAGGGAGGAGCAGATGGGTCCAGAGCCATGGTGGATTAGAGGAGAAGGAAGAGGCTTGATCAGAACGGAGGAATGGATGGAAGGAATAGAACTAGAAAGCACTGATCCTTCCTGTTGTGAGAACGGATGGCTCAGAACACAACCCAAAATTCATTCTAGCATACATTAGTGTGAATCATCTATGTTCTGTACATATGGTGTAGTATAGTTCTTATCAAATCTAGTATGTAGTATCTGAAGAATGTAACAGAATCAAGATGAACTCACATAATGTAATACTAAAACATCATCTACTACTATATAAGATATAGTGATAGGTTGTCCTATCATCATTGCCGAGGGATGAGGGTCGAAGGACAGTCAACATTATCTACGGCTACATAATTTCTGCCTCGCCAGTCGAATGGCTGCAGGGACTATGTCCTGATCACCATGTCGTCCGTAGATTTATGCAAATGGAGCTGGAGTTGGAGCCAAAATACAGAATCCAAAATACAAAATACAGAATCTAATCCTTGGGTTCGCCGAAAATACAAAAATAAAGATTGACACACAGTTCTAATTCATATGTGTTTTAAGTGTGAGAACGGATGGCTCAGAACACAACCCAAAATTTATTATAGCATACATTAGTGTGAATTATCTATGTTCTGTACATATGGTGTAGTATACGTTATTATCGAATCTAGTATGTAGTATCTGAAGAATGTAACAGAATCAAGAATGAACTCACATAATGTAATACTAAAACATCATCTAATACTATATAAGATATAGTGATAGGTTGTCGTATCATCATTGTCGAGGGACGCGGGTCGAAGGACAGTCAACTTTATCTATGGTACAAAGTTTCTGTCTCGCCAGTCGAATGGTTGCAGGGACTATGTCCTGATAACCATGTCGTAGTCCAATACAAACCAGAGATTGACACAATACTAATTCATATATGTAGTCCAATACAAATAGTCTAATACAAAAACAACCCACAATACAAATAGTCCAATACAAATAAGTACTAATAGCTACTGAGAACCACGCAGCTCACGCAAATGCTTAGTGATACGATCACGCAACCACCTCGAAAAAGTGGGATCGACGGCATTTGGAGAGATATAGTCCCTTGCAAGTGCTGCATCAATAGAACTCCCGGTCTCACTAGCTACCGGTGCTGGATGAATAGAACTCCCGGTCTCACTAGCTACCGGTGCCACTTCCTCCTTAACAATAGGAGGAGCCACCTCAGCATTCACTGTTTTCCTCAAACGATGTGCCGTTCCTCGGGTCATGGGTGCCATCTGGTAAAATCAATATTGACAGGGGAGAGCGGTTGAAAATGATTGAGAGAACTATCAGAGAATCACATAAAACTAACTAGAACAGAAATACAATAATTGACAAATAAATGAGAGAACTATCAGATGTGATACTTAAGTATCAATGCGATACTCGAGTATCGGTATTGTGATTGCGATACCGATACACATAGGAATGGTCTGATACTCAGAGTATCGGTATCGGACCATTCTGTATTACTCAGAGTATCAGTAATACAAAATGACAAAAATATAATACGTATAAAGAATTAGAAAACTTACATAAGCTTTGGCAGCCATCTTCTTCGTCATCTCTGTCCAGAAATCCGCTCTGAGTCCATCCTTTGCCCCAGAGCTCGAGTGGACATCCTTGAGTAGGACGTATACTCTGAGAGATCACCTTTACAAGAATGATATCAGTAGTAGGATCGAGTGTTGGAGGAGATATTATCAGAGTGTACGTCCTACTCAGATGGGTCTCTTACCGTTACTATTTTTTTCTGACAGCATGGTAGATGTGCTCCGTCAACAGATTCTTGCTTTGAGCCAAAACTTTGTCCCGGAGCTCAATTGGATATCCTTTGTGTAGAGCTCGAGTGAAAGGTTCCTGACAGCATGGTGGTCTCTTTTGTCAAAGGATTCATGCTCATCCCACAAAGGTTGTGGGACGAGCAAGAATCATTTGACAAAGGAGACCACCATGCTGTCAGGAACCTCTCACTCGAGCTCTACACGAAGGATGTCCAATTGAGCTATGGAGCAAAGTTTTGGCTCAGAGCAAGAATTTGTTGACGGAGCACATCTACTATGCTGTCAGAAAAAAATAGTAACGGTGTGAGACCCATCTGAGTAGGACGTATACTCTGACAATATCTCCTCCAATACTCAATCCTACTATTGATATCATTCTTGTAAAGGTGATCTCTCAGAGTATACATCCTACTCAGATGGATCTCTCAGAGTATCCTCTCCGGTTGGTTGTCCTAATTTATATGTGTTTTAAGTGTGAGAACGGATGGCTCAGAACGCAACCCAAAATTCATTATAGCATACATTAGTGTGAATCATCTATGTTCTGCACATATGGTGTAGTATACGTTCTTATCGAATCTAGTATGTAGTATCTGAAGAATGTAACAGAATCAAGATGAACTCACATAATGTAATACTAAGACATCATCTACTACTATATAAGATATAGTGATAGGTTGTCGTATCATCATTGCCGAGGGATGAGGGTCGGAGGACAGTTAACTTTATCTACGGTTACATAGTTTCTGCCTCGCTAGTCGAATGGCTGCAGGGACAATGTCCTGATCACCATGTCGTACCATTGTTTCTGCCTCGCCAGTCGAATGGCTGCAGGGACTATGTCCTGATCACCATGTTGTACCATAGTTTCTGCCTCGCCAGTCGAATGGCTGCAGGGACTATATGTCCTGATCACCATGTTACCAATTAACCAACCAACAAAACTACTTGTTACAAATATTGGCACTATCGGTGCATTCGAAACGTAGTATCATATTTTTCAGTGTCGGAAAATAAATAATTATTACTAAATTATCAGATTTTTCGGCACTATTGGTGCCCCTCACCAAGCCACCCCCCCACACCACCCCTAGCCCTATCCCGAACCCTACTCCTAGCTCCCCTCCCCCAGCCGCCCTCGTCCTCCCTGCCCTACCCCCCCAGCCACCCCCAACTCACCCTCGAACCATCCGCATCCCCCCAGCACCTCCGTCTGAGCCACGCACACCCCCCAACCATCAACAACCAAAACAGCCGGAGAGAGAGAGAGAGAAAGAGGGAGGGTAAGAGTACCACGTACCGGAGAGGAAGGAGAGTCGCCGGAGAGAGTGACAGCGCCGGAGAGAGTGAGAGCGCCGGAGGGGGGAAGGAGAGTCACCGGAGAGAGTGACAATGCCGGATAGAGTCAGAGCACTGAATGGGAAATGAACCCTAAGCTAAACCCTAACCCTAGCTCCCCTCCCCCAACCGCCCTCGTCCCCCCTGCCCCATCCCCCAGCCACCCCCACTCACCCCCAACCACCTGCATCCCCCATGTACCTCCCTCCGAGCCACCCGTACCCCCCTAAACCACCAACAACCAAAATAGACGGAGAGAGAGAGAGAGAGGGAGGAGGAGAGTCACGTACCGGAGATGGAGGAGAGTCGCCGGAGAGAGTGAGAGTCGCTGCCGGAGAGAGTGAGAGCACCGGAGGGGGGAGGAGAGAGAGTGAGAGAGGAAAATAGGGGGAAATAAAACGTTGGGGCGGAGATATAATTAGAATTTAGCGACGCTTAAACTACCGTCGCTAAATTCGTCGCTATTACCGACGTCCCAGCGACGTTACGCGACGACTGGGTCATGTGCTTAATATACGTCGTTGTTACGTCACTTAGGTCGTCGCTAGTAGCGACTATTAGCGATGTTTATATAAAACGTCGCTAATGTACACAATTTAGCGACGTTAATCGAACGTCGCTAAATATACGTCGCCAATTGAGCAGATTTTAGTAGTGAAAATGTTTCTTAATTATCCTACTGGGAAATAATTATCAAAAAACTGTTCAGAGATAATATGGACGTGATTGTTTTCATATGACCATGTTTGGGTAGAGTCCAAAACAAAGATAATTCTACTGGAGAATCTTTTTAAAGGACCTATTATCCATGGCTTATTCAAGACTCTTGAAATACGGATAATAGTTAGATGATTTTTTCGAGTCACATAAATATTACACTGTACATTTATATGACTGAAACAGGGTATATGTGAACTCTGTTCATGAAGGTTACACATAATATTTCTTTAAGAACTTGTCGTTGATCGCCATCATGAGCAAGTTACCATCAGGCTTGGTTAGTCGATACGCACCGTTAGAATACACTGATTCTATAACGAAAGGACCTTTCCATTTAGGCTGGAATTTTCCTTTTGTCTTGTGTGTCATGACCATTGGTCTTCTCACTGCTAACACCAGATCACCAACTTGAAAGATTCTTTCCTTCATCTTTTTATTAAATGCTCTGGAAAGGCCGTGCTTGGTATAGCTCAATACGCTGTTAAGCTAATAAGCATTTTTCGTCTACCGCTTCCAGCTCTTGCAGTCGCAGACTGTAACTTTCTTTGGCAGTCAACTCACTGGCTAAGGCTACTTGAAGAGAGGGAATCTGGATTTCTAGGAAAAGAACTGCTTCACTCCCATAAACCAGAGAGAATGGCGTACTGCCTATTGAAGTCTGGACCGTTGCATGATAGGCCCAAAGACATTCGCCGAACTTCTTATTCCAATCGCGCTTGTTTGAAGATACGAACTTCTTGAGAAGTTTGATGATAGTCTAATTGAAGGATTCTGCTAACCCATTAGCCGCTGAATTGTAAGCAGTAGAGGCTACATTCTAAATTTGATTCTTATCGCAGAACAGATAGAATGCATGGCTCACAAATTGTATACCATTATCATGGATGATCCTGCGAAGCAGGTCAAAGCGGTAGACAACGTGATGTTTGATGAAACTGATCACATTTGACGTCTTTACTTCAATGAACGGTATAGCTTCTACCCATTTGGAGAAGTAATCGGTTATAGCTAGGATAAACCGATGTCCTCAGGAGGATAGCGGGCTAATTGGGCCTATGACGCTATACCCCAGGCTTCAAAAGGCCAAGATGCCATCGTCGGGTGTAGAAACTCCAAAGGTTGATGAATGAAGTCGGTGTAGAACTAACAAGCCCTATACTTCTTTGCATATTCAACAGCATCTGCTATAATCGTGGGTCAATAATAACCCATTCCTTTGAGGCGATCTTGTAATTTGGGGCCTGGTTGATATGCACCATAAATTCCGTCGTGAGCCTCACGGAGTGAATGTTTGGCTTCTGTGTCCGATAAACATCGTAACAGTAGCCCGTCGTAAGAGCGTCGGTACCGCATTTTAGTAGCTGTATTATAGTAAAATCTGAGGGATCGCCTTTGGACAGACACTGCTTCCTTTGGGTCCTCAGGCAGGATTCCGTAGATAGCGTAGACTATGAAAGGAAATCTCCAGTCTTTAACGTCGATGTTTGTTTCTGTTGTATAACTATGATGAATATGCAAGGTATCTTTCGTACGGAATAACTCTCGACCAGACACTGTGATCGAATGCTGAGTATTGGTAGGGACGGTCAAGGATGCCGTAAGACCGGCTAAAGCATCTGCTTCTATATTTTGTAATCCAGGCACGTGCTCGAAGAAGAATCTTGCGAAGGTAGAAGCCAATTCGATTGTCGCTTTGTGATATGGGATGAGATCTTCATGACGAACTTCATAATCCCCTCGGACCTGACTAACTATTAGCGTAGAATCATCGTAAGATTCTAGATAGTCAACTCCCAGTTGTTTTGCCAATTAAAGGCCGATCAGTAGGGCGTTATATTCAGCCACGTTGTTGGTGCAAGGTTCCACGAGAGAATATGCATGGTGTCTAACCAGGTGGTCGGGTGACACAAGCACGATGCCTACTCTGGCCACGATATTTCCTTTAGGTCCTGTTCTTGATGCACCATCAAAGAACATTCACCAAATGGGGATTTCCTCAGTTGCGGTGTTAGACTCCACTACTTCATCCAGGATTTCATCGTAGAGTTTGGAAGATTCTGGCACCGGATGAGCTGCTAAGAAATCAGTTAATACTAGGCCTTTTACTGTCTTCTAAGCGACGAACAGCATATCGTTTGGAGTCAACAACATTGCTCATGTAGCTAAACGGGAATTAAGAGAACCCAATTTAGTCATGAGTATTCTGAGAGGATTGAATATAAATATGATAGGGATAGTCTGCCCAGACACATAGTGACGTGTCTTCTGGATAGCAAATACCAGTATAAGATATTCCTTTTCCACATGTATGTATCTGTGCTCGGCACACACCATCCTGCGGCTGAGGTAGTAGATTGCCTGTTCATGGCCTCCTTCAATCTTCTTAGATAATAAGGCACCAAGGGAATGATCCATAGTGCGGACATATAACAAGAAAGGCTTTCCAATTATCAGAGCCACCAACACTGGGAGGCTTGTGAGATACTTCTTGATGTCGTCAAATACGCGTTGACATTGTTCAGTCCAGACGAAAGATACTCCTTTCTTCATAAGCTGAGTAAACGGTTGACACCTTCCAGAAAGATTTCAAATAAATCGTCTGATGTAGGCTAGCCTTCCTTAAAGTCCGCATAGCTCTTTAAGATTTCTTGGAGGACGCATATCGAGGATAGCTTTTACTTTGTCCGGGTCAAGATGTATACCCTTTGAAGTGATAATAAAACCAAGGAACTTAGTGCTGGAGACTTCCAGAAAAGACTTGGTTGGATTCATCTTGAGTTGGTGTGCACGCATTAGTTCGAACACCGTTCTCAAATCTTGGAGGTGGTTTCCCTTGAGATGACTTTTAACTGCGATATCGTCTATATAGCATTCTACTATTTTGTGCAAATGATCGCAAACAATTGTGTTCATAGCTTGCTGGTATGTCGCCTCTGTATTTTTTAATCCAAAGGGCATCACCGTATAGCAGTATACCCCCAACGGTGTTCGAAAAGATGTGTGCTTCTTATCGTCGGGGATCATCTTGATCTGGTTGTAGCCTGAGAATCCATCTATGAAGGACATCCGCTCGAAGCCGCAAGATTGTCGATCATTACGTCGGTGATCGGTAGAAGAAACTCATCTTTCGGGAATACAGAGTTCAAATCACAGTAATCAATACAGACACGAACTTTACCGTTCTTTTTCATGACTGGAATAATGTTAGCGACCCAGTCAGGGTGTTGTTCTTCGCGAATGAACCCACTTGAAACAAGCTTCTTGACTTCACTTTCGATGGCCTCCATGATATCTGGTCGGAACCGGCGTTGCTGCTGCTTCACTGTCTTAGCTTTAGACGAGATATTTAGGCAGTGCCAAGCAACTTTAGGGTCCAAGCCTGGCATATTTTCATAGCTCCATGTAAAGATGTCAATGTATTCTCTTATAAGCTGTATAAGAGATTGTCATTCTTCACCAGACCGACTTTTGCTGATGAAGATTGGTTTAAGAGATGATTCATCTCCTAAATTAACTTGGATGACTTCGTCTTCAGTAAGTGGTTCACGTTGTTCGAAACATAACTCCCACCTGGTATCCACCTTTTGAGCCCATTATTCAAGCTCGATTGATTGGACATCGTCTGCAATTTGGTCAACTGACACCATATTGACGGACAAAGTTGCTTTGAACATGTCTCCAATGCTGGAGTCTACATCCCAGAGACAGGAATCAGAAGAATGAAAACAATGATCAACTTCAACCTCTGATCCTTCAGGAGTTGTTAGAGGAGCAATGTAACCAAAACCAATACCGTTTTGTTGATAATAGTTCTTAGGTTTGCCGAGAGGAGCAAAGTGACGTACTGGAAATCGTCGCCCTTGACCGTAGTTTAGTTCGTGGTCATTTTTTATATCATATCCCATGTTCTGGATGATATTCTTGGCCAGCCAACTATAACGATAAAGTTACATTTTTCCAGAATTATGGTCAGCTTCAGTGTTGTGATTGGCAGTAGTAAAGTCCAGACCGAACTTTCTTTCGCCAATTATTTGACCGAAGATGATTAATTCTTCACCCTTCTTTCTAGCTGGAACGATAAAGTAGTGGATATCTTCTGGCCAGACTTTTTCTCGTAGACGAGGCGTCATGACCGACATGCAGAGATGTGGTCCTATGCTATGCTCTAGGGCATATATCATATCTATGTACTGGTTTACAAATTGGTAGACATCGGAGTAATTCAAAGATAAACCTTTACTTAGATAATATGCAAGTTCTTCTTCAGGGATAACATCATCCACTGAAGGTACATTATTTTGAGTATTGATATACTCATTGAGGGGATCATTGTCCGAAACAGGAGCTACAGACTTGGCCAAGTTTACCATGTAGGATAACTCATCAGGATTGGGAGGACGGACTTCAGCAGGCTCCACCCGAGTCATTTTGCAGAGAGTGACGGTCAATGGTTTAACAATATCAGGATTCTTCCTTTTGACCCAGATTGTGAGAGGCTTTGGAGTACTTTTTGGAATAGTAAATCCTTTGACTCGGAAAACAATGGGACCATCACTGGTGGATGAACTCACTTCAGCTTCATCTTCAGCTTCGTTGCCGTCATCCTTGGAGGGCTGAGATTGGTAAAGTACCGAATCTCTATAGTAGGCTTCAACACCCTTAAAAGGATCAACATCGGTAAACTCGGTCTTCACGATGCTATCACTGTTAATGTACTTGAAGCACTGGTGAAGGGTAGAAGGAACGATCATGTTCTCGTGCATCCACGGACGTCCTAAAAAGACATTGTAGGACACATCGGCGTTGATTACATAGCAAGAAACCTCTGTTCCGAGATCACCAATCTGGCACTTGAGGCAGATCTTGCCTAGCGGATGGCTTCTTCCAGCATTGAAAGCCATGATAGTTGTATTGGTTGCAGACAGCTTGTATAGGGGGATCCCTCGAATTTGGAGTAAATTTCTAGGGATGATGCTGAGGGAGGAACCTAGATCGATATGCATTCGATCCACCTTAATCGCCCCGATATACCCTGTATAGTATAGAGATCTATCATGATAATTATTTTTTAGTAGCATATTCTCTTATGAAAAGGTGATATTGGGTACCACTTCCATAGTACTATGACAGTGAGGACAGCAGAGGGATCTTCAGCGGGGGCTTTGACTTCAGCGAGATAAGAGTCGGCATATAGTAATGTCTCACTTAAAGCTTTTTGCGTCTCTTTGGAGAGTCACAGTAGATCGAACAAAGACAATCTGGCAGGTGTATTGGCCAGCTGTGCCAGTTTGTCAAAGTTGTAAGGCCGATCCATGCCTTTAGGAGTTGGTGCCTTCAGAGACTTGTCAAATCGTGTCTCTTTCTGTTTATCTTTGTCGGTAGTTGAGGACTTAGATGGACCAGCTTCTGAACTTGTAGGGGAAGCAGGAGCTTGAGAATGTACTACATCTTCTTGTGTGGGGTCATAAGTCCGTAGGTAGGTCTTCCCAGATCGTGTCTCGTCAGATAGAATTTCGTAAATGGGAGAAGACACCATATGCCATGATCTATATTTCTTGCCCCTCTTTACTTTGGAAGACACCACCCCCTGCGTCATTTCTTGCACAAGGTCTGGATGGACCCACATGATCTCACTACGTTCTGTCGTGAGTGGCACCAACGTTGACATTGAGTTGCGAGCTGGCGACAGGTTGACGACTTCTATTATTACCTTGGAGATTAGAACTATGCCGTCTGGGACTTCTGTGGGACGAAGTCACCAAATTGAAGAGAGATCATGTTAGAAGATACGACCTTGTCTTCAGCTTCAAGATTGATAACTTGGCTGTCGATAAGTTATTGTATCTTCTTCTTCAGGACGATGCAACCCTTTGTAGAGTGGTGCACGTACTGATGATAAAGACAATACTTGCGATCGTTGAGTTGGTTTACCTCCACAGGACATCATGGTGGAGGCAATGTCAGTTTATTACCCTTCATCAATGTGTGAAAAATGGTAATAACATCATCTTCGTCAAAGGAGAAAGTCTTCTTGGGTTTGTCAGGAGCTCCCTGAGAAATAGAAGCACCCTTGGAAGTGTCGACCTTCAAGACTTCTTTTCCTTTACACCCACAGATAGGGATGTTTTGGGGGTACTTGCTTTTGTCTTCAGATTTGGGTGTCTTCAACCCTAGTAATTCCAGATTAGGGACGTCATTTTCAGTAGCATCAGCAGCCCCGATGAAAGTGGCCATGTATCATACTTACGTATACTCAGACAGAACTTTACTATAGGAAGGAAGTTATGTCGACAAGTATCCATAAGCTCTGAGTCTGGTATACCGAAGGGCATCTTCAATGCTAGTCGCCTGAAGCGTTAGATGAAGGCAATAACAGACTCACTCCTCCTTTGCTTTGCTCGATGAGGGTGGACATAATAACATGCATGCCACTCTCATAAAACCTGTTGAGGAATAACCTCTCTAAGTCTTTAAAGGAATTAATGCGACCGTCAGACAGACTGCAGAATCATTAAAAAGCAAACACCTGCAAGGTGCTAATAAATAGCTTTGACAAGAACAGATCATCCCTTGGTAAGTGCAGAGTCTGCATATTTAAGTATGTCATGTGTTGGCGAGGAGAAGTCATCCCGTCAAATGAATTTAGTGTTAGTGGCTTGTGGTTAAGAGGGAAAGTAGCATTCTGTCACGACCCGCACCCTAGAGTAAGGGCACGAGAAGTGGGTACATCTAGCCTATGCCGCAGTGTCGACGGTAGAACGTTGTCCTAGGTCACAACATCTAACAATATATTTCTAAGCAGTTTATACTCCCCGAATGGGGGTGACATAGCAGAATGTAAACCCAATCACAACTAAGGAAGAAGAAGCATGATATGATATACAACTCAAATGAAATACAGATGATCAGAAGAGTCTAAGTGTCTAAGATAACATCTCAGCAAACATCCAGAATATAAGGTCTCAACTACAGTGTATGAAAGAATATATACAATCCAGATCTCAATGACAGAAATAAAGCCTAACTAAGCTAGTCCCAAGACAACATAAGTAAGATAAAGCCTAACTAAACTAGTCTAGGCAGTAGGGGTAATGTCATCAGCTAGAGCTGGATCCTCCTTAGAGTCCAGCTCACAAGTGTCGTCTAGGGCTTTCCCATAGAAGGTGTCAACACCAGCCTCATCCTCGTCCTGTAAACATTCAACGGTGCCCAATCAGGACGGAGCGAGCACAATACATCTCAACAGTTCATAGCAGGTTAGAAAATATAATCATGCAGTAAAGTAAGATACAGGAAATTAAAGGAAAGTACAGAATATAAACAGAGAGTGAACTGTAATAGAAATATCTACTATAAGTAGAGAACTAACAGTGGCTAGTGAGTCAGAGTACAATATAAATATATGAATGGCATAGGAGATTCAGATGAGACACTAGGAGGTGATCAGATGAGATACTACTTGGGTATTATTCACATATCTACTTCTACTCCCCCGTATCCTCAATCAGTACACAAGGATCCAGCCAGGTTATGTTATGATTCATGTAATGGCCCACAAAGGGTGATACATGGTAGGCCCAAAAATGGGTGATTCTAGGAATGCCCATAAATGGGGGATTCAAGGAAGACTCTTTGATCATAAGAGTACATGTCACAAGTGATCAATGAACCATGAAGCATAGTGATACACAATGTAAGTGAAACGCACAGAACATGTAGTATCCGATGCTCCCTGAGGGGATAACATCTTAAGAAGAGATCCATATAGTACAAATCCGTGTGACCAACGTGACAGTATCAAGTAAAGTAATTTAAAGCAGGAAAATAATTCTAACAGGATATGAAATGATCAGAGAATGTACTCGTCTGCTATCTGAGTGTCCGGATGAAATGTACTGTCCGAAGAGAGGTGTCTGGGTCCTAATCAGAACAGCACAAGTCACAACAAGTCTAAAATGATAATAAGATGCAATTCAATGCATTCTATATGAATCTAGGTCAATCTAGGTCAATCTAGACCAAAGTCAACTCTTGGTCAACCCTGAAAGTCAAATTAGGTTAACTATGTCATTCTAGGTCTAAACCTAGTCTATCAAGTCTATATTAGTCTAATCAAGGCTAAACTAGCCTATACTAGTCTACCAAGTCCATTCAACCTATACAAACTGTCCAAGTCATTACACATTACCTATAGGCACACATTACTTAGCATATATATATCTACATATATATAAGCATACATTTACATACCTAATAGGCCTATACATGGAAATCCCATAATACATATATATATATATATATATATATATATATATATATATATATATATATATATATATATATATATATATATATATATATATATATATATATTTTATATGTATAAGTATATATATATATATATATATATATATATATATATATATATATATATATATATATATATATATATATATATATATATATATATATATATATATATATTAAAAAAAAATATATATATATATATATATATATACATATATATATATATATATATACATATAGGCTATCACCACATGTATATGTATATATAAAATATATATATATATATATATATATATATATATTTTATATATATATATATATATATATATATATATATATATATAAAATATATATATATATATATATATATATATATTTTATATATATATATATATATATATATATATATATATATATATAAAATATATATATATATATTTTATATATATATATATATATATATATATATATTTTATATATATATATATATATATATATATATATATATATTATATATATATATATATATATATATATATATATATATATATATATATATATATAAAATATATATATATATATATATATATATATATATATATATATATATATATATATATATATATATACATATAGGCTATCACCACATGTATATGTATATAGGCATTCTAAATAGGCATGCAACATTCATGTTATACTTACATATATTCATTATATATTATATACATTATACACATTATACATTAACTATATATATGAAGAAGAGTCAACAGTGTGTGTCAAGTGAGTGATACATGTGAGCTATCAGTCCAACTGGGCAGCAGTGTAGAATGTTCAGCAAGTTAAGTGCAGAAATGAAAAAAAGGAATGAAAGAAAATTAGTTCAGTCTATGTTCTGTAGAAAAAGGGAAACCAAAATATTGTATTCTCAGTTCAAATTAGTCAACCCAAAACTCAATATTCAGTCCAATCTTTCAAATCCAGATTACAAACCCAATCAATCACCATAATTCCCCAAATTTGACATACAAGTAGATTAATCATAGGAGAACTA
Organism: Iris pallida; assembly: GCA_029216955.1. Lineage (NCBI taxonomy): Eukaryota > Viridiplantae > Streptophyta > Magnoliopsida > Asparagales > Iridaceae > Iris > Iris pallida. Next base: position 2,083,102 of record JANAVB010019998.1, read on the forward strand.
TAATAGGATATAAAATATATAAGTAGAAGCATTAAATTGGATTAATCAGTTGGCAAATTTTATTTTTAAAATCTAGAATTAAACTGAAATAGGAACTGATACTTAGGTTTCAGAAAATTACTAGGTAAATGAGAAATTATGTATGAAAATGAACTAAAGTGTCAAAATATTTGTTGGCAAACAAATATAGGTTGTATACGTGTCATACAGTGTAAATGTGTCCCACCACGAGGACACAAATGTGTCTAAACAATTTAAAACACCAAAACATCAAACTGGACGCAGTGCAGTACAAAGCAGTGTCGTGTACGTGTTTCCAGTGCTCGTGCACTTGACACAAAGCGACACAGATCTCGTGATCGTATCCCAGTATCGAGGGGGACTAGGGCTAGGTTGGGGACACCCTGATACGTGTCCACGACGCGCGTGTGGGTGATACGACTCATGTATCAGTGTCAAAAATCTACTGACACACACACAGTGTAATACCAGTGCGCAGCTAATTACGTGTACGACATGACACGAGAGACCCTGAAACTTGACACACGTGGTGTCAGTCAATGCCCCTTCGTGTGTGTCCAATATCTCGTATCCAAGTGTCGTGTCCACTGTGCATTCACAACCGAGTAGCAGGACAGATCTGTGCAGCAGAAATGTGTGTGTTCATGTGTACAAATCGACACGACACAACACAAAAACCAACTCAGTCAACCAAATTCTAACAAGCAACACTAAACCCTAGAATTCTATTCAAAAGTTTCCTAGAAATTAGGTCAAAATCCCCTTTGGGGCATTTCATCAAACACCAGGTCATAGGGACTGATATGTGTCCAAATAGGACACGAATTGGACACAATATCCTACAGAAATCTAGGGTTAGCTAGGGGACACCCAGATCTAGGCTAGTATACAATAATAACAGCAATTCCAATAAGTTTGAAGGAATTACCTACAGGTGTCAATTTCCCCAAAATGCTCCAAAGAGGGGTGTTCTTCTTGATGGCCAAACTTCACCAAATTGTTCACACTCTGAAATTTCTCAACACAAACAGCAAGTAGAAGGAATTTAGAACCTATTGCAATTGGTTTGGATGGAAAAGGAATTAAATTGGATTTTCTAGGAATTATTGAAGTTGGAGATTTACCTCTTTTTCCAACTTGAGAACTTTCTAAAGGAGGCTAGCCCTAAGTTGAAGAGAGTACTTATAGAGGGGGAATTACTAAGTGGGTTGGCCGGCTATAGGTAATTAGGGTTAGGGTTTACATTGTGTTGGGCTTTGGGCCTCTATGGGCTTAAGTCATTAATCATGACTTGTGAAGTCATAAGCCATTAATCCAATCTCTATTCTAATTCATATTTCCATATTGGTTGTAATGACAAGGATATGATTAACTTAAATCACACTAGGGTTTCATAATCTAACCAAGTAGTCATGGCTAGGGTTAGCTTCTAGGTTAGTCTCCAAAGTCAACAATAGTCAAAGTCTAGAATAGTCACTAATTAAAATTTTACCAAAAATCACATTAATTCTAATAAATCTAAATAATACATAATAATTCCAAAATAATTCCCAAAAATTCAAAAATGACCAAAATACCCTCAAGCTAGAAATGTGGTAGTGACAAATCTACCCTCCTTAAAATAATTTCGTCCTCGAAATTAAAGGCAAAACTAAACTTCTGAGAAGGATAGAAAGGTATACCTCAAGGTCCAAAAAGATATGGGTATCGCTCGCGCATCTCATCCTCCCGCTCCCAGGTAGACTCTCCTGGAGAATGATGCCTCCATGCGACGCGAACCAAAGGTATCACCTGGTTCATCAGTATATTCTGTCGTCGATCCAGAATCTCCACTGGCTGCTCTGGATAGCTGAGAGAAGGCCCAACCTCAATCTCCGAATGGTCGAGCACATGGCTAGGATCAGCCACATACCGTCTCAACTGTGATACGTGGAATACGTTGTGGACACCCACTAGTGCAGGTGACAAGTCTATCCTGTAAGCCACGTCACCGACTCTTCCGCTGATAACGAAAGGGCCGATGAAGCGCGGGCTAAGCTTTCCACCTCCACCAAAACGTATCGTACCACAAGTCGGAGATATCCTCAAGAAAACCTGGTCTCCAACCTAATCACAAGCAAGGTCTCAATTATTAAATAATCAAACATGATCAAAATCATAAACACAAACCCTAAATATAATCCAATCTCTAATCTGTACCTCAAACTCCAACGGCCTCCGGTGGCTATCGGCCCAGTGCCGATGTCTGTCTTGCACTACGCGAAATTTGTCCCTGATGAGCTTCACCTTCTCGGCTGCGTCAACAACCATTTCTGGTCCCAGTAAAGCTTGCTCACCAATATCATCCCAAGATAAGGGCGTACGACATCTACGCCCATACAGAGCCTCGAAAGGTGACATCTCAATGCTGGCCTGAAAACTGTTGTTGTAAGCAAACTCCACTAAATGTAGATGATCCCTCCAGGAACCTCCAAAGTCCAGGACGCATGTTCGCAGCATATCCTCAAGTGTCTGAATAGTCCTCTCTGACTGTCCGTCCGTCTAGGGGTGGTATACAGTACTAAACTTGAGCTGAGTGCCCAAGCTAGTCTGCAGACTCCTCCAGAAATGAAAAGTAAAGCGACTATCCCGATCTGAGACGATGCTGACCGAAACCCCGTGAATCCTGACTATCTGTCGCATGTACATCTCGGCAAGCCTTTCTATAGACGTACCCACCTTGAATGGCAAGAAGTGCACCGATTTGGTCAACCTGTCGACGATGACCCAAATCGCGTCTTTCCCTCCTGGTGTACGCTATAATCCAGAAACAAAATCGATAGTGATATGCTCCCACTTTGTAAAACCCCTAAATTTCTACTATTTTTTAAAATAAATTTGGTACTGATTATTTTTTTTATTTTGTAATGTACGTCGCGTAGTTGCAATGTACGTCGTGCGCGAAATTTATTTTTTTGTAATTGCTCGAAGAGTACGAATATGTGCGAGCGTACATATTTTAGAAAAACATTTTGTTCTATATTTTTTGTTTCAAATAATAGATATAATAATTAGTTTTGCTATTATTTCTAAGCTTGTTATTTTAAGTCATTTCTAAAAGTTATTAATAAATAAATAATATTTTTGTACACTAGAAAAGAATAATTATGTAAAGACTATTTGTGCATACATCTATTTCGTAATTATTTAAAAGTTATTTATAAATAAATAATGTAATTTTTTTTAGAAAATATATTTCAAAATTATTGTGGCGATTTAAAACTTGATTTGAAATTTTGGATTTATTTAAATAGTTAAATATTTGAAATTTGATTTATCCCATTGATTTTAAACTAAAAATTTAATTTAATTTAAATTGGATTTGTATTTGGATTTGGGATTTATTGATTTTAAATTAGTAGCAATTATCTATTAGGTATTTTAATCTATTCCTAATCCCTATCCAATTCGGAATTCCCACATCCTATAAAAGGCAGGTACTCCTCCAAATTCCTATCATTATTTTCTCCACATTATTCTCCATCCACCACAAACAAACGTGATGTGCATCGTGTCCATGTTTTCACATCCAAACTCTTATTCCATTTGTACATATACAATTTTTTGTGTCGGACACTTCCCCGACACCATAAGATTTTCTAAACCCTAACCCTAATCCTAATCCTAACCCTCTGCCTCCTCCTGTCCCGTTCGACCCGACCAAGTCCGAATCCCCGACCACCCGCTGCCCCATCACTAGCACCATGCCGCCAAACTTCGCTCTGCGGAGCACTCGATCCCCGACCACCATCCTCCCCAGACAAAAGACCCCGACCCAGAGATCACCTCCACCACAGCCATCATCACGGCCATCCCCACTGTCAGCACCACCGCCACCATCCCGATCGCAAACCACCACCGTGGTCACCATCCGAACCACCACCACCAGCCAAACGGCCGCCACCACCATCGAGAATGAGAAAACATTAAAAACCCTAACCCTAAACTCACCTTCGGACGCCTGCCGCTGGCACAGCACGTCGCCGGCCAAACCCCCGAACTCCCTCCACCCGACCGCTCCCCTTTCCACCGTGCGGCGTCGCCCCAAATCCCCTCACCCGCGTCTAGCCACCGACCTCCGTCCTGGCCCTCCGCCGCCTGAACGGAAACCCCCGCTGCGCTCCGCCGGCGAGCCGCGTGACCCGACCGCCCTCTGCTCTTCCTCCTCGATCAGTGTCCCTCTCGTCCCGGCTCTTCCCTCTTCTCCGACTCCACCCCGAGCAGCTCTGACCCTCCGCTCTCCGACCGGAGCCCGATCCCGCTGCCGCCGCTCGCTCAACTCCGCTCCCCAATTCTCTTTCTCTCTTTTTTTTTTGGTTTCTTAATATTCAAGTACTGTTCTCTCGAAAGAGAGAACAGCTTCTCCTTTTTTATTTTATTTTAATTTATTATTATTATTATTATTGTTATTATTATTATTAAATTTGGTTATATTTTCTTATGTGTTACTTTATTTTAGTTATTTAGAAATATCTAGGTAAATAATTATGTGTAGCTTATAATTATAATTGTATAGTTATTAGTACTACTAGTGTGGTTGTTAAAATCATTGTATACTGTTAGTTTTATTTTAATTTAGGAAAATATTATTATGATATTTTAGCTAAGTTTCAAATGATAGTTTTAATCTAAAATTTATAAAAAGATAGATCTAAAAATAAATATTTTACCCATAAAATTAGTTTTAAAATCATAAACTAAAATTTCTAGTATTTCTAATATAGTTCTATATCAAACCCTATTTTTATAAACTTAGAGTTTTTTTCGTAAAAATAATTTTGGATATTTTAAGTATTCTTCTAAAAAATTATTTTGGGCTAAGAAAATATATTGTTACATAGAAATCATATTTTTACAAACATATGATCTTTGGCTAGAAACGATTTTTATTGTATTTTTGTAAAAATTATTTTGAATAAAAGAACATATTCACTATTATATGATGTCTCACTATAGTTCTGGACCCACCAATTATATTTGACACAAGTTAGGTTTTTGTCTTACAATGGTTTCGTATTTTCAAGGATTAACTTAAACAGTTTTAACTAATATATTTTATTATATAAATACTTTTCCAAAATAGTATATGTATTATTTCCTCCAATTCCATCATTTTTGATTCTCGACCATCATATTCCTACTCTCTCCGAATTTAGACTACCTTATGTAGAACCTAACTAATTTGACCCTTCTGGACCCAATGGAACTATCCGTACCACTACCCGAGGTCACCTTACATAGTTGTTGCACTGAAGTTGCAGTTCGTGCCACCTTGATCATCGCAGCACACCAGGCGTCCTACCATGCAAGACACCTTGCCATTTGCTGTTTATTTATTTTAGCTCATATTTCATGCATTATTAAGTATTTTTCTTATGCAAATAAACTGTGCTACATGGCATAACCTGTTAGAACTTACTGTTCATTTATATTTCCTGCTATGTATTACTTTTCTTACACATTAAACCTAGATTTAAGGGTCCACCTTTGTGTGTTGCATTCATAGCCTTGACACGTTGTACCACGAAGTTGTGTGTCGCATGTAGAACACGGACGTGCATGATTGGCTGGCCACCAGTACGTACAAGCCGTACGATAGAAATAACCGCTAATAGAGATTGCATGCTAGTTTGACTTAGCGGTTATAGTGGTTTTGTGTTGTGGATACAACACAGTAGGCATTGGGCGGGGAGGACAATTCCTTAGCGTATGGGCTTCGATGCACTTTCCCTTTTGTAACCCGTGAGCTCCGTCGGAGACACGGGTTAGATTACCCATGATTACTGACGGCCACTGACATACTGCGAAACGTTATGCTCTTACTGATGGGGCCTCTGGTGCCCAAGAGGGGACTACGCCGATCCTATTTAGCCAGGGCCCATGCGTAGGAAGGATTGTTCTTAACTACATTTTACTTAGAACGGTTAGGCTACCTTATCCGTTAGGTATGAGTACTTTTTGGTTTGGGTACTTGTATCTGACCGTGGCTTGGAACAATAATTTATCGCGGATTAGTTCGTCATATCTTGTCCTTGTTTGGTTGTAGGTGTGGCTTACTACTTCGATGGGAAGGTATTGAACCTTGTTGGGGTCCGGATACCATATTGGATTTATAGCATGGAAAGATACGTTACCGTGAATTGGTTTACCATCTCCTGTCCTTGTTTGATTGGGGGGATGGTACGCTCGTTCAATATGTATGTATTGGACCATGTTATAAATCAATTAACTTATTTATTTGAGCAATATTTATTCAGTTTATATGGCATGATATTATGTGTCTTGTTACGTCCCTCTGAGGACCTGGTTATCTCGCCAGGTGTGTGCTATTGTCTTTCGCAGGTGCTCTAGCTTTAGCCGTGACCATCTCCATTACTTCGAGGATGATTGCGCTTGGATCGTCTTCGCTTCGCTCGCCAACTTTCATTTCTTTTCTCATGTATTTTCCTTTACTTGTTGGTAGTAGATTTGCCTCCGCCTAACATATTGTATCAAGACAACTCATGATCATTATATGATATCCTTTATTCATTTATTCTTGTGTGGATGAGATTAGTTATGGTTCTACTGCATTTTACAGCTTATGTATTTATACGAGGTTTCCATATATTGGAGTATACTTCGTATGTATACAGCTGGCATGTCTACGTTCCTAGTCCTACGTATTTTGGGACTGGGCGTTACATGTTTTTGTGGTGGTCCATGCAGGTCAAGATAAATTGTTTGGTTACTTTACCGTACCAAGCAAGCCTGCGTATAGAAGTCTAGGATCTCATCCACATACTTGACCTCTTTCCTTGATTCCATATTCGAACTACCGTTCGACTCATCAATTGCATCTTGCTTGATTCCTCCTATCATTATTCTTATCTTCCCTTCTTGCTTGTTAGAGAGTGACCCTACTAGTTGGATGTCCCAAAACACCCTTAGTTTAATTCTTTTAAGTTGGGTAGAACGCCCCACGACCCGACACACTCTTGACCATTAAGGGGAAGATAAATAGTATCATCTAGACTATAGAGACTAGAGGAATTTAACCCATTTGGTCAACCAAACCTTGGACAATAAAACCATAGAATGATGGTTAGGAATAAACAAGACTTAGATCCTTATGACTCTTAGACTATTCATAATTGATTCTATTCATCTACCATCGTGCCTATATTTTTACTATCTAAACTAATGATGCTTATGTAGCCTAGTTTTTGCAAGCTTATCTTTTTATCGAGATTGTTCAAGACATATGTTATTGGAAGAGCTTCCACTAACATGTTGTCTAATCAGAACCGGTGCATAATGGTCTAATCAACCAAGTGCACTTTGGTTCGCTTTTGTCTATTATTCTGCGTGGATGGAACATAATTAAACTTGGCCTTTAGAATCCCATCCACGACTGCCTTGGCAACTCCTTTTGAATTATTCGGTCGTCCTTGAACCACGTATTCGTGTTCGGTAACGCCTCCTTCGAACTCTATATTATTTTTCGCCTTCACCTATTTTAGAAGGACGAAATCATTTTACTAGAACTTTCTCTAACCTATCTACCGATTATGACCATTCACTCAACGTTGCTATATTTTCATTCTAAACTCCTCGTCCTCTTTCTCGGCCCTATGCTTACTATCATGACCCTCTAATTGCTCAACTTAGAAGTAAACCTAATTCGCTCTCTTAAATCGTGCCCTTAACCTACTCTCAAAACCTATCTTTTTGGTCTCTCATTTTGATAGCATATTACTCCTTCCATGTTATCATGACTAACTTTAACCCTAATCATTTTTCCTATGACTTTAGTTAGCTATATCCATGATTTAGTTTCGTTATTATTTAAAATCGCGATTTTCTAATGCATGTTTGCATTGAACGTCGTTCTTTGTCTCGTCCAGTGACTTGATCGTATTCATTACCGATACCCCCTTGTGTCTTCTCACCCCCTACTTATTCTTAATTTCGAGGACAAAATTCTTTTAAGTTGGATAGGATGTAAAACCCCTAAATTTTTACTATTTTTAAAATAAATTTGGTACTGATTTTTTTTATTTTATAATGTACGCCGCGTAGTTGCATTGTACGTCGTGCGCAAAATTTATTTTTTTGTAATTACTCGACGAGTGCGAATATGTGCAAGCGTACATATTTTAGAAAAACATTTTGTACTATATTTTTTTGTTTCAAATAATAGATATAATAATTAGTTTTGCTATTATTTCCAAGCTTGTTATTTTACGTCATTTCTAAAATTTATTAATAAATAAATAATATTTTTGTATACTAGAAAAGCATAATTATGTAAAGACTATTTGTGCATACATCTATTTCGTAATTATTTAAAAGTTATTTATAAATAAATAATATAATTTTTGAAATTATTATTATATGTATTTTTAGAAAATATATTTCAAAATTATTATGGCAATTTAAACCTTGATTTGAAATTTTGGATTTATTTAAATAGTTAAATATTTGAAATTTGATTTATCCCATTGATTTTAAACTAAAAATTTAATTTGATTTAAATTGGATTTGTATTTGGATTTGGGATTTATTGATTTTAAATTAGTAGCAATTATCTATTAGGGATTTTAATCTATTCCTAATCCCTATCCAATTGGGAATTCCCACATCCTATAAAAGGCAGGTACTCCTCCAAATTCCTATCATTATTTCCTCCACATTATTCTCCATCCACCACAAACAAACGTGCTGTGCATCGTGTCCATGATCTCACATCAAAACTCTTATTCCATTTGTACATATACAATTTTTCGTGTCGGACACTTCCCCGACACCATAAGATTTTCTAAACCCTAACCCTAATCCTAATCCTAACCCTCTGCCTCCTCCTGTCCCGTTCGACCCGACCAAGCCCGACTCCCCGACCACCCGCTGCCCCATCACTAGCACCACGCCGCCAAACCCCGCTCTGCCGGAGCACTCGATCCCCGACCACCATCCTCCCCTGACAAAAGACCCCAATCCAGAGATCACCTCCACCACAGCCATCATCACGGCCATCCCCACTGTCAGCACCACCGCCACCATCCCGGTCGCAAACCACCACCGTGGTCACCATTCGAACCACCACCACCAGCCAAACGGCCGCCACCACCATCGAGAATAAGAAAACATTAAAAACCCTAACCCTAAACTCACCTTCGGATGCCTATCGCCGGCCTAGATTCGCCTCCGCCCGCGCCAAGCCGCGAGCACAGCACGCCGCCGGCCGAACCCCCGAACTCCCTCCACCCGACCGCTCCCCTTTCCACCGTGCGGCGCCGCCCCAAATCCCCTCTCCGCCTTGATCGCCTCCGAGCTCCGGCGTACCCGCATCTAGCCACTGACCTCCATCCTGGCCCTCCGTCGCCTGAACGGAAACCCCCGCCGCGCTCCGCCGGTGAGCCGCGTGACCCGACCGCCCTCCGCTCTTCCTCCTCGCTCAGTGTCCCTCTTGTCCCCGCTCTTCCCTCTTCTCCGACTCCACGCTGAGCAGTCCTGACCCTCCGCTCTCCGACCGGAGCCCGATCCCGCTGCCGCCGCTCTCTCAACTCCGCTCCCCAATTCTCTTTCTCTCTCTTCTTTCTTTTTTTTGGTTTCTTAATATTCAAGTACTGTTCTCTCGAAAGAGAGAACAGCTTCTCATTATTTTTTTTAATTTATTATCATTATTATTATTGTTATTATTATTATTAAATTTTGGTTATGTTTTCTTATGTGTTACATTATTTTAGTTATTTAGAAATATCTAGGTAAATAATTATGTGTAGCTTATAATTATAATTGCATAATTATTAGTACTACTAGTGTGGTTGTTAAAATCATTATATACTGTTAGTTTTATTTTAATTTAGGAAAATATTATTATGATATTTTAGCTAAGTTTTAAATGATAGTTTTAATCTAAAATTTGTAAAAAGATAGATCTAAAAATAAATATTTTACCCATAAAATTAGTTTTAAAATCATAAAATAAAATTTCTAGTATTTCTAATATAGTTCTATCAAACCCTATTTTTATAAACTTAGAGTTTTTTTTGGTAAAAATAATTTTGGATATTTTAAGTATTCTTCTAAAAAATTATTTTGGGCTAAGAAAATATATTGTTACATAGAAATCATATTTTTACAAACATATGATCTTTGGCTAGAAACGATTTTTATTGTATTTTCGTAAAAATTATTTTGAATAAAAGTACATATTTACTATTATATGATGTCTCACTATAGTTCTGGACCCACCAATTATATTTGACACAAGTTAGGTTTTTGTCTTACAACGGTTTCGTATTTTTAAGGATTATCTTAAACAGTTTTAACTAATATATTTTATTATATAAATACTTTTCCAAAATAGTATATGTATTATTTCCTCCAATTCCATCATTTCTGATTCTCGACCATCATATTCCTACTCTCTTCGAATTTAGACTACCTTATGTCGAACCTAACTAATTTGACCCTTCTAGACCCAATGGAACTGTCCGTACCATTACCCGAGGTCACCTTGCATAGTTGTTGCACTGAAGTCACAGTTCGTGCCATCTTGATCATCGCAGCACACCAGGCGTCCTACCAGGCAAGACACATTGCCATTTGCTGTTTATTTATTTTAGCTCATATTTCATGCATTATTCAGTATTTTCCTTATACAAATAAACTGTGATACATGGCATAACCAGTTAGAACTTACCGTTCATTTATATTTCCTGCTATGTATTATTTTTCTTACACATTAAACCTAGATTTAAGGGACCACCTTTGTGTGTTCCATTCATGGCCTTGACACGTTGTACCACAAAATTGTGTGTCACATGTAGAACACGGACGTACGTGATTGGCTGGCCACCAGTACGTACAAGCCGTGCGATAGGAATAACCGCTAATAGAGATTGCATGCTAGTTTGACTTAGCGGTTATAGTGGTTTTGTGTTGTGGATACAACACAGTAGGCATTGGGCGGGAGGACAATTCTTTAGCGTATGGGCTTCGATGCACTTTCCCTTTTGTAACCCGTGAGCTCCGCCGGAGACGCAGGTCAGATTATCCATGATTACTGACGGCCACTGACGTTCTGTGGAACATTATGCTCTTACTGATGGGGCCTCTGGTGCCCAAGAGGGGACTACGCCGATCCTATTTAGCCAGGGCCCATGCGTAGGAAGGATTGTTCTTAACTACATTTTACTTAGAACGGTTAGGCTATCTTATCCGTTAGGTATGAGTACTTTTTGGTTTGGGTACTTGTATATGATCGTGGCTTGGAACAATAACTTGTCGCGAATTAGTTCGTCACATCTTGTCCTTGTTTGGTTGTAGGTATAGCTTACTACTTTGATGAGAAGGTATTGAACCTTGTTGGGGTCCGGATACCATATTGGATTCATAGCATGGAAAGATACGTCACCGTAAATTAGTTTACCATCTCCTATCCTTGTTTGGTTGGGGGGATGGTACGCTCGTTCAATAGGTGTGTATTGGAACATGTTATAATTCAATTAACTTATTTATTTGAGCAATATTTATTCAGTTTATATGGCATGATATTATGTGTCTTGTTACGTCCCTCTGAGGACCTGGTTATCTCGCCAGGTTTGTGCTATTGTCTTTCACAGGTGCTCTAGCTTTAGCCGTGACCATCTCCATTACTTCGAGGATGATTGCGCTTGGATCGTCTTCGCTTCGCTCGCCAACTTTCATTTCTTTTCTCATGTATTTTCCTTTACTTGTTGGTAGTGGATTTGTCTCCGCCCAATATATTGTATCAAGACAACTCATGATCATTATATGATATCCTTTATTCATTTATTCTTGTGTGGATGAGATTAGTAATGGTTCTACTGCATTTTACAGCTTATGTATTCATACGAGGTTTCCATATATTGGAGTATACTTCGTATGTATACAGCTGGCATGTCTACGTTCCTAGTCCTACATATTTTAGGACTGGGGCGTTACACACTTCCACTCGGGAATGGACAGCGGCTGCAATAATCTACCTGGCCTCTGCCTCTCTGCCTTGACCTTCTCACAAACCAAGCACCTAGCTATGAAGCGAGCTACCTCCCGCTTCATCCCGTACCACCAAACATGCTTCCTCAAATTTTGGTACATCTTGTTGGCACCAGGGTGTATAGAGTACTGAGATCTATGGGCCTCCTACAAAACTTGCTCCCTGAGATCTTCGCTGGGCACACATAACCTGGAACTGTGCCACAAGGCACCATCCTCTGCAAGAGAAAACTCGCCATCCACCAATCATGCTCGAACCTGCTCTCGGAGACACCGCAGAGCAACGTCCTCAAACTGCGTCGACTTGATCCTCTCCATCAAGTCCGACTGTATCTGAAGGCCCCGTAACTGTACCTGCACTCCGGGCACGATCACCTCAATCCCAAGGCTCTCCAAGTCTGTAAGCAAGTACAGATCCAAAGTCAAACACATGGCCGTCGGATACCTACTCAAGGCATCGGCAACCACGTTGGCCTTCCCTGGGTGATACTGAAGTAGGATGTCAAAGTCCTTCATCAACTCTAGCCATCTGTACTGCCTCATGTTGAGCTCTTTCTGTGTACACACATACTTTAAGCTCTTGTGATCTGTAAAAATCTCCACCCTCTCTCCATACAGATAAAGCTTCCACAACTTCAGAACAAAAATCACTACTGCAAGCTTCAGGTCGTGGGTAGGGTAGTTCTTCTCATGGGGACGTAATTGCCTGGAAGCATAGGCAATCACCTTTCCATGCTGCTGCAAGACACAACCCAGCCCCTTCCCTGAAGCATCACTATAGATAGTCAATCCCCCTGATCCTGAAGGGAATGTCAGAATCGGAGCTGTCGTAAGATGCTTCTTCAACTCATCAAAAGCTGCCTGATACTCCTCTGACCAAACATACTCAGCATCCTTCCGGGCCAACCTAGTCAACGGCTCTGCAACTCGGGAGAAATCCTGCACAAATCTCCTATAATATCCTGCCAGCCCCAAGAAACTACTAATCTCTGCCACTAAAGTCGGCGCTGCCCATGCCTCAACTGCTACGATCTTCTTGGGGTCAATTGAGATCCCATCTCCAGTCACCACATGCCCCAAAAAGTTAACCCGGTCCAAGAAGAACTTACACTTGGAGAGCTTCCCATAAAGCTGCTCCTTCATGAGAGTCTCTAGCACTACTCTCAAGTGCTCCTCGTGCTCCTCCTCAAAATTGGAATATACCAAGATGTCGTCAATGAATACCACCACGAACTTGTCCAAGTACTGGTTGAAAACCTTGTTCATTAAGTTCATAAACACTGCTGGTGCATTGGTCAGCCCAAACGGCATAACCAAAAACTCAAACTGCCCGTATCGCATCCTGAAAGCGGTCTTGGGAATATCCTCCTCCTTCACCTTCACCTGGTGATAACCTGACCTCAAATCAATCTTGGAAAATACCCGAGCTTCGCTCAACTAGTCAAAAAGATCATCGATCCGCGGCAGTAGGTATCTGTTCTTGATCGTCAGGTTATTGAGTACCCTGTAGTCAATACACATCCGTACTGACCTATCCTTCTTCGGCACAAACAATACTGATGCAACCCATGGCGACGAACTCAAACAGATGAAGCCCTTGTCCTGTAGCTCATCCACCTGCTTCTTCAGCTCCACCAACTCACTGTTGTTCACTCGATAGACGTGCTGAGAGATGGGTTCTGTTCTTTGAACCAAGTCTATCGAGAACTCAATGTCTCTGTCTGGTGGCAATCCAGGCAACTCCTCTGGAAAAATATCTATATACTCTGCTATCAAGGGATATGGAATCGTCTGCTCCTCAACCGAGACTCCGCAGAAAAATTCGTTGCTCTGCTCCGCCTGACGTCAGGAGTACTCGAACTCTGGCTCCCCCGGCACTCTGAAGAGAACTCTACCCCCTCTACAATCAATGCTGGCGTGGTGCCTGCTCAACCAATCCATACTGAGTACTATATCGTTGTTCGACAATGGCATTACGAGCAGGCTCACCTCCAACTCACGGCCTCCCAAAACAAACTTCTGACCCTTACAAACATCACTCACGAGGATAATGCCACCCCGGGTCGTGATCTTGTAAGTCCTAGGCAACGATTCAGCTATGATACCATGTCTAATCGCAAATGATACTGATACGAAACTATACGAAGCACCGGAATCGAATAATGCAAAAGCTGGACTGGAGTCGAGAAGAATCGAACCTGCGATTAGCTCTCCTATCACCTCTGTATCCTCGGCCGCCATGGCAAAAGCTCGCCCCTGCTGGCCTCCTCTGGCCTTCTGCTGGTGCTGAACGAACCTCTACTGCTGTGTCGACAGGGCTGGTCCCTTCTGTTGGCCTGCTGAGTCCTGGCTCCTCCTCCCTGAGCTGCTCGTGCTACGAGACACTCCCTCATCTAGTGGTCTGCTCAACCACATACCAGGCACTTGTCCAGTCTCTTCCTACACTCGTTCCACCCGTGCCCTGGCTTCTTGCAATAAGCACAGCTGGTGGCCTGCCGCCTCGGTGCCTGCTGCTGCACACTCTGCTACTGATACTGCACTGGCTGATGCCTCGGCTGCTGAAACTGCTGCGGCTGGAATCTCTGCTGCAGAATACGGTCTCTTGGCCGATCCTCCGCTACTGCTGCCTCCCTGGAAGTCTCGCCCCCTATTGAGCCTAGGTTCAAGATCATCCTCAGCCAATAAAGCTTCCGTCAAAATCTCCTCGAAAGTGGCATACTTGTTGGCCTTGGTCAAGGGCTTGACTTCCTTGACCAGACCCTTTCGGAAACTCTTGGCCTTCGCCGTCTCGCTCAAGTGCTCTACGAATCTGTTGAGGCGGCCGAACTCCCCAGCGTACTCCTCTACTGACAGGCTCCCCTGAACTAAGCTCTCAAACTGCGACTCGAAGGCTCCGAACGCTGCATCTGGAAAGAACTTCTTCTTGAAGAAGCCCTTGAACTCCTTCCAGGTCTGTCCGGTTACCCCCACCCTTGGGTCTGACTGATACCAGGTGCGAGCAAGATCTCGTATCCGGCTAGCTGTTGCCTCTATCTGGAGATCTGCCGGTATCCAGGCCAGGCGAAGGATCCCCTCTATATGCTCGATCCACTCGTCAGCATATAAAATCCCCTCCGTCTCCAGGAAGTCTCTGGGGTTCATCTTCTGGAACTGCTCTATCCCAGGTATCCTCGGCTGCTGGACTGCTGGCCGAGCTGCGACTGTCGTAAGGGCCAACTCCATGCTCCTGGCCTGCCGGGTCTGTTGTACCTCCATAAACTGCTAAAAGTAGGCGAACATCTGTGCCGCATCCATGTATCCTGTAGGCGGCGGCTGCTGAAAAGGTACCTCTGGGATGACTGGGTCCTGCCTTCGAGCTGGTGGAGGCATCCCAATACGAGCAGAGGTGGCAAAGCTGCAGTCTCCTGACCCTGCTGAACTGGCTGAGAGGTACCAGTCCCCTCTACAGTATCCCCATAAATGGTACGCTGTGACCGCGTCTCCACCATCTTGAAGACAGATCAAACAAGGGTATCAATTGCTGAGAAAGAAGCGATATAACAAAGGCAGACAGTTAAAATTCAAAAGAATCAATTGACAGTAAGGATTTAGATGGTAGAAATAGAGTTTTTCCAAATGTGATTGAGTACCTTGAAAACTAATGTCCTATATCCTACTGCAGGCTGTAGTGATACTCTGGTTCGAATACCACTACACTTCTAGTCTAGACCTGCATGGGCCACCACTAAAAATGTGTCACGACCCGCACCCTAGAGTAAGGGCACGAGAAGTGGGTACGTCCAGCCTACGCCACAGTGTCGACGGTAGAATACTGTCCTAGGTCACAACATCTAACAATATAATGCTAAGCAGTTTATACTCCCCAAATGGGGGTGACATAGCAGAATGTAAACCCAATTACAACTAAGGAAGAAGAAGCACGATATGATATAGAACTCAAATGAAATACAGATGATCAGAAGAGTCTAAGTGTCTAAGATAACATCTCAGCAAACATCCAGAATACAAGGTCTCAACTATAGTGTATGAAAGAATATATACAATCCAGATCTCAATGACAAAAATAAAGCCTAACTAAGCTAGTCCCAAGACAACATAAGTAAGATAAAGCCTAACTAAACTTGTCTAGGCAGTAGGGGTAATGTCATCAGCTAGAGATGGGTCCTCCTGAGAGTCCAGCTCACAAGTGTCGTCTAGGACTGTCCCATAGAAGGTGTCAATACCAGCCTCATCCTCGTCCTCTGTAAACATTCAACGGTGCCCAATCAGGACGGAGCGAGCATAATACATCTCAACAGTTTATAGCAGGTTAGAAAATATAATCATGTAGTAAAGTAAGATACAAGAAACTGAAGAAAAGTACAGAATATAAACAGAGAGTGAACTATAATAGAAATATCTACTATAAGTAGAGAACTAACAGTGGCTAGTGAGTCAGAGTACAATATAAACATGTGAATGGCATAGGAGATTCTGATGAGACACTACGGAGGTGATCAGATAAGATACTACTTGGATATTATTCACATGTCTACTTCTACTCCTCCGTACTCCCAATCAATACACAAGGATCCAACCAGGTTATGTTATGATTCATGTAATGACCCACAAGGGGTGATACATGGTAGGCCCAAAAATGGGTGATTCTAGGAATGCCCATAAATGGGGGATTCAAGGAAGACTCTGTGATCATGAGAGTACATGTCACAAGTGATCAATGAACCATGACGCATAGTGATACACAATGTAAGTGAAACGCACAGAACATGTAGTATCCGATGCTCCCTGAGGGAATAACATCTCAAGAAGGGATCCATATAGTACTAATCCGTGTGACCAACGTGACAGTATCAAGTAAAGTAATTTAAAGCAGGAAAATAATTCTAACACGATATGAAATGATCAGAGAATGTACTCGCCTGCTATCTGAGTGTCCGGATAAAATGTACTGTCCGAGGAGTGGTGTTTGGCTCCTAATCAGAACAGCACAAGTCACAACAAGTCTAAAATGATAACAAGATACAATTCAATGCATTCTATATGAATCTAGGTCAATCTAGACCAAAGTGAACTCTTGGTCAACTTGGTCAACCGTGAAAGTCAAACTAGGTCAACTATGCCATTCTAGGTCTAAATCTAGTCTATCAAGTCTATATTAGTCTAATCAAGGCTAAACTAGCCTATACTAGTCTTCCAAGTCCATACAACCTATACAAACTGTCCAAGTCATTACACCTATAGGCACACATTACTTAGCATATATATATATATATATATATATATATATATATATATATATATATATATATATATATATATATATATATATATATATATATATATATTTAAAAAAAAAGAAAAAAAAAAAAATATATATATATATATATATATATATATATGTATTATGTGATTTCCATGTATAGGCCTATTAGGTATGTATATATATATAAGCATATATTTACATACCTAATAGGCCTATACATGGAAATCACATAATACATATATATATATATATATATATATATATATATATATATATATATATATATATATATATATATATATATATATATATATATATATATATATATATATATATATATATATATATAAAAACATATATATATATATATATATATATATATATATATATATATATATATATATATATATATATATATATATATATATATATATATATATATATATATACATATAGGCTATCACCACATGTATATGTATATAGGCATTCTAAATAGGAATACATCATTCATGTTATACTTACATATATTCATTATATATTATATATATTATACACATTATACATTAACTATATATGAAGAAGAGTCAACAGTGTGTGTCAAGTGAGTGATACATGTGAGCTATCAGTCCAACTGGACAGCAGTGTAGAATGTTCAACAAGTTAAGGGCAGAAATGGAAAAAGGAATGAAAGGAAATCAGTTCAGTCTATGTTCAGTAGAAAAAGGGAAACCAAAATATTGTATTCTCAGTTCAAATCAGTCAACCAAAAACTCAGTATTCAGTCCAATCTTTTAAAACCAGATTACAAACCCAATCAATCACCATAATTCCCTAAATTTGACATACAAGTAGATTAATCATAGGAGAACTATAATAGGATATAAAACATATAAGTTGAAGCATTAAATTGGATTGATCAGTTGGCAAATTTCATTTTTAAAATCTAGAATTAAACTGAAATAGGAACTGATACTTAGGTTTAAGAAAATTACTAGGTAAATGAGAAATTATGTATGAAAACGAACTAAAGTGTCAAAATATTGGTTGGTAAACAAATATAGGTTGTATACGTGTCATACAGTGTAAATGTGTCCCACCACGAGGACACAAATGTGTCCAAACAATTTAAAACACCAAAACATAAAACTGGACATAGTGCACTGCAAAGCAGTGTCGTGCACGTGTTTCCAGTGCTCGTGCACTTGACACAAAGTGACACAGATCTCGTGATCGTGTCCCAGTGTCGAGGGGGACTAGGGCTAGGTCGGGGACACCCTGATACGTGTCCACGACGCGCGTGTGTGTGATACGACACACGTATCAGTGTCAAAAATCTACTGACACACACATAGTATAATACCAGTGCGCAGCTAATTACGTATCCGACACGACACGAGAGACCCTGAAACTTGACACACGTGGTGTCAGTCAATGCCCCTTCATGTGTGTCTAATATCTCGTGTCCAAGTGTCGTGTCCACTGTGCATTCACACCCGAATAGCAGTACAGATCTGTGCAGCAGAAATGTGTGTGTTCACGTGTCCAAACCGACACGACACAACACGAAAACTAACTCAGTCAACCAAATTCTAACAAGCAACACTAAACCCTAGAATCCTATTCAAAAGTTTCCTAGAAATTAGGTCGAAATCCCCTTTGGGGCATTTCATCAAACACTAGGTTATAGGAACTGATATGTGTCCAAATAGGACACGAATTGGACACAATATCCTACAGAAATCTAGGGTTAGATAGGGGACACCTAGATCTAGGCTAATATGTAATAATAACAGCAATTTTAATAAGTTTGAAGGAATTACCTATAGGTGTCAATTTCTCCAAAAAGCTCCAAAGAGGGGTGTTCTTCTTGATGGCCAAACTTTACCAAATTGTCCACACTCTAAAATTTCTCAATACAAACAGCAAGTAGAAGGAATTTAGAACCTATTGCAACTGGTTTGGAAGGAAAAGGAATTAAATTGGATTTTCTAGGAATTATTGAAGTTGTGGATTTACCTCTTTTTCAAACTTGAGAACTTTCTAAAGGAGGCTAGCGCTAAGTGGAAGAGAGTACTTATAGAGGGGGAATTCCTAGGTTGGTTGGCCGGCCATAGGTAATTAGGGTTAGGGTTTACATGGTGTTGGGCTTTGGGCCTCTATGGGCTTAAGTCATTAATCATGACTTGTGAAGTCATAAGCCATTAATCCAATCTCTATTCTAATTCCTATTTCCAAATTGGTTCTAATGACTAGGATATGATTAACTTAAATCAAACTAGGGTTTCATAATCTAACCAAGTAGTCATGGCGAGGGTCAGCATCTAGGTTAGTCTCCAAAGTCAACACTAGTCAAAGTCTAGAATAGTCACTAATTAAAATTTTACCAAAAATCACATTAATTCTAATAAATCTAAATAATACATAATAATTCCAAAATAATTCCCAAAAATTCAAAAATAACCAAAATACCCTCAAGCTAGAAATGTGGTAGTGACACATTCTCCCATTCAGGAGGATAAGGTTGAGATATCCCCATCTTCTGAAGCTCGTCTTTGTGTGAGATGGTATCGAGAGAGAAATAAAAGAATCTATTACATCTTGTTGATTGAGCAAATGTTGAGAAACGGCTACTGTACGGTTGTCAAGGGTCGTTGGCGAAGGACCACCCCCAACATTTACGGGATTTGGAGGAGGTGCAACGAAATGATACTCTTTTGTAATGAAGGAGGGTTGTCACTATGTGCTGGACTAGCGTGTGCTGAGACGTTCGGTTGAGGTAGAGGAATAGCCCTAGCAGTTTGGACTGCCATGATACTGGTAAGCATATCAGTGATCTTGGCAAATATCGTTTCAAGACTCTCTAGCCGCTTGTTGGTCTGATTACTAGCTTCTTTAGGTCTCTCTCCATCCGCCATGTATGCAGATAACATGTGAGGATGAATAGAGGAGACAGTACAACTGGTGCTGATACTGTCTCTCTCTGAGTTGAAAAGACCTTCGTCTTTAGGCAGGGGAGGTAGATAGTCACCGTTGGACTCGAAGAGATCATCGTCATCTAGAAGGCTACCACCAGTGTGAAGGTCATCTGCTTCAGATTCTGAGGGAATACTACCCCCAGCTGAAGGATCATCACCCCCAGCTTTGGAGTCCTCGTCATCTATACGAAATCTCGTCCTTGACCGAGTACCCATATAGACTCCTTGAGATGTAATAGCTCGATGGCTATCTGTTGGTAGACTTCTTCTTCTGTTAGCAGAACTGAGAAAAAAAGTTGGGTTAGTGGTCCACCTTCTTTGAATGTGGCTCCCATAAAGAGGACCCTATGAAGCCATATTGGATGAAACGTATAGCGGCTTTTTATCATCAGAGGGCTACAGTCGTCGAAATACGGACTTCCTCTGAGGCACCTTCGTTGCTTTGGAGCAGTAACAGTTGATGACAATACTGGTGCACGGATGTACGCCATGAATTATAGTATCCTTCATCGCTTTACGCTTATGATTTATCATGTCGCATAAATCGACAGAAGGGAGTTTTGCCTTAAAACCCATGTCACATGCATTGCCGAGCTTTGCATATGGGTTTGTAAGAGGAGTTGGCGCATCCGGACTTAGTTCATGTGCAGGGGCAACCCCCATACCTAAGTTCCATAATGACCTTGAAGACAGCCCCGTGCTATTCGCGGTGGGATCTGTCTTTTTGCTGTGGGCGCATAGACCCTGGAGCATGCCCTTGGGCACATGCTTTCCTGAAGTCCTGGCAGCATGCCTGGCCCTTCTGGATGTGGGCGCATAGAATCGGTTATTAGAGCCTGGGTGCATAACCTTGGGCACATGGCCCTGGGCGCATAGCCTATCGAAGACAGAAGTCCTCTGGCTAGAGTTATGCGTCGACATACTGCCTTAGACGCATAGCTTTGGGCGCATGCTTTGGAAAACAGTATTGTTTTTTCTCAGTTTCTCCTTCTTTATTTGTGAACCTCGCTGAGTTTGTCCAGAGCATCGAACACTTCGATTCATGGCATCGTAGTATTTTCTTTTGCCAAGTTTTGAGTGTTGAACACTCTGTTGTTGATTGCACAAGAGGGAAGTCGCTGGGCTAGTAGAGCCCGGAACGGTATGTGCCTTCTTCGTATCAGGAGCCTCTGTGACAGAGCGATGCACCCACAGGGGAGATCCATGCGCCCACGTAGAAGGCCTATGCGCCCATGTGACAGAGGTCTTCGGTTGTATATCTTCTACGACAGTGGCAGGATATGCACCATGAGCCTTCGGAAGCCAAGTCTTGCGAGACTTGTTCAGCTTCACTGATTTTGAGGGAGTAGAGCCGTCCCTTGAGAGCATCTCTTCGAATGCCGGCTCATCGAACTTCATGATCAACATCTTCTGAGTGCTCCCCACTTTATCGGTATCAGATTGTGTCACCACCTTCTCGTCATAGGAAAAGGTAGTCCCCGGAAGAGTCACTATTTTTGTAGACGCACGCAAAAAAGAATAAGAAACGATGTCTTTTCTTATTGGCGCAAGGCACCACAAATCCAGTACGCTTGAGAGATCCTGCACTGAAGATCCCCGAGTACAAAATGAATTCTGGGGAATGGGACAATGGAGATCGAGCGGCAGTTACTCCTTTACTCCATAGACACTCCGATTACAAAAATGGGAGAAAACCTAAGAAAGTTGCTAACTTTCGGCTCACTGGCAAGAAGGGTAGCAATTTGGCTCTTAAAATGCTCTACGTTCTATCTATTTTTGAAGAGGTATGAGACCCCTATTTATGATCGTTTTGCACTGAAACGACTGTTATGCGCCCACAGGTAGAAAATACAATGATTTTATTGTGGGCGCATAACACCCCTTTGGGTGCATAGGGTGTAGGCGCATGGACACTGGATGATCGTGGGTAGATCATGGGGTTGACGTGGCCGCATGCTTCGGTACACGATTGCTCGTGGAGACTGACCTGGTCGTATGCTTCGGTGCACGACTGATCGTGGATGTTGACTGAGTCGTAGGGATTTGCTGTATTGGGCGCATAGTATGGGAGTAAGTTTATGCGCCCACACTTGCGTGCATGTTTGATCTGCATAAAAATAATATGGGTGCAAAGCCCCTCTTCAATCATGTGGGCACATAGCCCCTCTTCGATCATGTGGGCGCATAGCCTTCCTTTGGTTCTGTGGGCGTATAGCCACCCTTTGGTTATGTGGGCGCATAGCTTCTTTTGTCTTCTTCATGTGGGATACATAGTCTTGTATTTTTCATGCTTCTACACATCCCAGGCAACTCCTCGAGAAAAATATCCAAGAACTATGCTATCAATGGATGTGGCAATTCCTGTCCCGCCAACAAGGCTCCACAGAAACCATCTTTCGGCTCAGCTGCTCCCCTAGCGAACTCAAACTCTGGCTCTCCGGGCGGCCTAAACAAAACCCTACCTTCTTTGCAATCTATACTAGCATGGTGCCTGCGCAACCAATCCGTACCGAGTACTATATCGTAGCTCGAAAGTGGCATTACGAGCAAACACGCACTCAATTCCCGGTCTTCCAGTGTAACACTCCGCCCCTTGCAAACATTATTGACTAGGATAATGCCTCTCCCATTCATAATCTTGTAAGTCCTACCCAAGGATTCAGCAATAATATTGTGCCTAAAAGCAAAAGATACAGACACAAAACTGTGCATAGCGCCAGAGTCAAATAAGGCTAATGTAGGAAATGAATCGAGAAGAACAAAACCTGCCACGACATCTGTTATGGGCTTAGCCTCCTCTGCTGCCAGTACGAACGCTCTGCCCTGGGGTGCTCCCCTCTGATGTTGGGCAAAATGATGCTGCTGTATCTGAAGTGGCGGGCCCCTCGGCTGAACTGCAGGTCCAGCTGGAGCTCTAGCAGGTGGTGCTCTGTCCTGACCTCCCTTGGCTGCACGAACAGGGCAATTCTTCAGCTGATGGTCAGAAGCTCCGCAGAACAGGCAAATGCCCAACCTCCTCCGACAGACCTCTCGGGTGTGCCCCGGCTTCCCACATTAAGCACACTGAGGAACCTGCCTCTCTCCCTGCTGCTGATGGGCACGTGCTGGTGCCTGATGCTGCTAAAACTGAGGCTGTTGGAACGGCCTCTGCTGAATGTGGGACGCTTGGCCGGCCCCGCACTTGAACTAGCTCCCAAAGCATCACCGCTCCTCTTGGGCCTAAGACCATAGTCCTCCTCCACCATCTGAGCATCTATCAGAATCTGCTTAAAAGTCGTCTCGCGATGCCCAGATGTACGAGAACAAACAGCATAGATCAGGCCCCTCCTGAACTTGAGGGCCTTCTCTCCCTCATCTTAAACCTTCCCTGGGGCGAATCGGCTCAGGCAAAAGAACTCTGTCGTATACTCGTCCACCAACGAGTTCCCCTGGACCAGTCCTGCTACATTAGGATAGAACTTCTCCTTGAATAGCCTCCAAAAGTTCTCCTAATTCAACCCTCTAACAGATGCACGAGGATCTATGTGGTACCAGGTCAACACAATATCGAAGAACTGGCTCGCTATGCTGATACCCACAGCCTCTTCAGGATCTCTGCCAGCTCCAAGCTTCTCTCCACGTCCTCTAGCCAATCATCAGTGTAAAGGATGCCCTCAGTTTCCTTGAATTCTCGAAGGACCATCTTCTTAAAGTCCAGCACTGTACGAGGCCTCGACTGCTGCTGATGCGGCTCCTATACCGGAGCGCCCTAAACCGGAGCCGTAACCACCTTCTCGACTGCTGCCATAGCTAACAGATGAGCATTCTACATGCTCTGCCTCAAAACCTATGTCTGACGCTGCGACGCCTCAGCCTGTGCTCGCTGTGCCTCCATCATCTGCTGGAGAAGTGCGAACATCTATGTAGCTTCTACCGACAGTGCAGGTGGAGGCAGAAGAGTCTCAGGCACGACGACACTAGGCCCCTGAACCTGCTGCGGAGGACCTCCACGTGATGTTGCCTCTGCCACCTGGATGGTAGAAACAGTAGGGACAGCCTCTTGGACTGCCACACTCGAATCCGGAGGAATAGGTCACGACGGATCGGACCTCATCGGCACTGCAACGGATCCAGCGGCCTGAGCTCGAGTCATTGTCATCCTGGTGACAGATTCGAGCAAAATATCAATATGGCACAAGATAAAATATTATCAAATAAGAAAAATTAAATTAAAATACAAGAGGAGTTGTCATGATAATCAAAAGATCAAAAATTTTCCTAAAATGTGACCGAGTAACTCCTATCGTAACCTAGAACCTATATCCTAACTACAGGCTCGTAATTAGTACTAAGTCGAGTACCATTACGAGATCGCACAAGTTGCGACATGGACCTGCTTGGGCCACCACAATAATGTGTCACGACCCGCATCCTGTTTAGGAGCACGAGCACGTGGGTACGTCAAGCCTACGCCGCAGTGTCGGCAGTAGAACGCTGCATAGGTCGTCTATAAAATCTAACATCAATAATATATATATGTACCTATCATCTTCGCACGGAGGAATATATATATATAACTCAATCACATGAATCTAAGAAAGATACGTACGAGAAGATAAAGATATGATAGAAATAGGAAAGCTGGAAATAGATGCAAGTCACAACATCCAACCAGAGATAGAGAGTATATCACAATGTACATATCCCAAAATAATAATATACTAGAAGCCAAAATGATAAGCTGGAACGCAGTCCAGTCAAACCTACTATTCTAGATCCCTACCGGTGGTACGTCCTCTAAAGGCACCGGCTCCACTAAATCCAAGTGGTAATCTGCGTCTACGCTAAACCTACAGAAGGTCAGACAGTCTGTATCTGAATCATCTAAAAAACACAACGAAGTTATCCTGTCAGGATATGAGCAAGTACAAACGCTAACAGCAGTTCCATGTAAATTGACAAATTCTATAAGATACAGTTATAATAAAATACAAGATAAAATATCAAGACTGGAATATAAATAGAATATATAAATATGGATATCATGTCAGGGTATGAAATACTGGTAATACAGAGCAGTACAGTAATAACTGATGTATAATGTAAACATAAATGCTGCCTTAAGATATTAGAGCATTATGTGATCGGCTTGGGATACATGATCAGGCTCTTCCATTTGTCCGGCTATGAGTCAGGAAATACAAAAAAACAAGAATCAGGCCGGCCACAATAGAAGTCTATGAGGCAAGTAGTAACACAGGTCAGGCTTTACCCTACGTGAGGCCAGGGTAAAGCTATGATGCAAGTAGTAACAAAAATACAGGAGGGGTATTAATCACATAACCTCTAATGACTCCCCATCCCAGAGTAGTATAATGGATCCAATCATGACACGTCATGACACAGAATTTAAAGAGCAGGGGCCAGCCCACTCCCAAATCGGTGTCTATACAAGTACAGGAAACAAGATCGAATAATGTACTCATATACCAGGTAAACCAGGAATAACCTCTCATGACGAGATACAACGTATACTAGTCCGTGTACCATCGTGTCGGAAATCAAGTAAGACATTACAATTGAATCAGATATAGCAGATATCAAGACAATGAAAACTATCAGAGAATGTACTCGCCTATGGTCCTCAACAGTCAATTGGAATCGAGGCTCAGAGGATAGTCACAGACCTAAATATGAGATATATAAGAGTTAATTAGGGTTTAATAGTGTTTGGCATATTTTCTAGTGTATGATATTCAAATCTATGTCAAGCTCAGTCAAACTAGATCACACTAAGTCAAACTAGGTCACACAAAGTCGAACTAGGTCAAACTAGGTCAAAGATTGACTTACAGTTGACTTTTGGTCAACTGGTCAACTCCTAGTCCAATCTAGGTCAACAAGTCTAATGGTTGACTCACAGTTGACTATTGGTCAACTGGTCAACTCTGGTCAAGTTCTAGTCAATTCTAGGTCCAATGTTGACTTTTAGTTGACTTTGAGTCAAAACTGTCAACTATGGTCAAACGGGGTCAACTCTAGCCTAGGTATCCTATTCCTAGCATTTACCTACCTAATACCACATTTCTTGGCCCTATTGGTATACCGATACCAATGTCTTGGTTTAGGACAATTACCTTAGCCTAAGGTAAACCCTTACCTTAGCTAGGTAAACCCCTTACCTAGGCATCCAACAACCATCCTAGACTAATAGCTAACTCATACTAGTTATCTATCTTATGACAAGGTAAACTAATACCTTACCCTACCATGGTATCCCAATACCTTATTCCATAACAAGGTAATCCACATTACCTTGCCTATACCATTGTAAATCACATTTACCTTAAGATACTAGATAGTATCCTAAGATACGTATTGGTATCTTATGATACGACTCTTGGTATCCTAAGATACCAAGACACTAACTTATCTAACCATTACCTACCCTTGGACTCTAAGTTTATCCAGTACCTTGAGGGTATCATAATATCTTACCCTATACTAAGGTACACCTCATTACCTTGTAGGTAAAAGGTAAACTAGAGATATCCTAAGGTACTAACATTGGTATCTAAGATACCAAGATACTAACTCAAAACTAACCAATCTAGCATACCTTAACAAATTCTGACATCTAAATTACATATCTAACATACAACGTACTATCTAACATAACCTCTAACACACACACACACACACTAAACTATGTAAATAAACACCCACACACACACTAATATATATACATACTCACTCATATATATATATACACATACCCTCCAAAACATCATGAAACCTATCCAAATACCCAACCCTCGCAATACTACCATCTATGGACTAGGCACATACCCCACACAAGCAATTCAACTCGCGCACGCTGGCGAAAACGAGAAACGAGGCCCGAATGGTCAAATGGCCATTTTGGCGGCTCTAGGGTGTCCGATTCGCGATACTGCGGGATACGGGCTCCAAACCAATCCGGATTCAATCCAAATTCTACCGACGAGTCCTGAATAATGATTAGAACCTATTCTAAGTGCTAACTTGTCGATTCTAGTGTCGGTGCAAAAAGTCACCCGTGTGTTGGAACCCGAAAACTCCGAAAAAGTCCATTTTCATGATTTCTCGTGAAACGACCCCACGTATCCAAATATGGACACGTACCTAGCCTCATTTAACCCAAACTAACTTAATTAGATCTAATTAGGCTAGGACAACACCCATATATGTCAATTTAGGGTTTTTCCCAAATTTGGCACTAAATATAGGCCAAAAGTCCCAAATCGGGTCCAATGTGTTCCAAATCTCTCCTAATGGGTTATCCTACACCTCGGGCATCCTCTAATATGCAAATGATACTAATTAAAAGTAGTTACAAAGGTTGGAGTGAGGGTTTACCTATTGGGAGTTGGAATCCCAAGGAAAATTTTAGGTCAAAGCACAAGATCTATGCTTCCACCACCACCAAGCTAGATCTACTTAGATCAAAATCACAAATGAGAGATAAACAAGGGTTAGCACCAATATTAGAGAGATCTAGATAATTGGAAGAGATTTGACTTACTTGGAGCTTGAAATCAAAGAGGAAAAATAGAAGATTTTTATGAAATGAGAGAAAAGAAAGAGAGAGTGTGTTTTCTTACAAATGAGAAGAATAGGGGGTGCTATTATGGCCAGCCACTTCAAGGGGGGTTTTAGGACATTTGGCACATTACAAAAATGCCCTCCAAGTCAAAGAATAGAATGGTTTTGAGTTGGGGTCAAAAGGGTAACTTGGAAACTTCTAATTCCAAGTTATAAATCTAATTCTAAACTATAATCCCACTAAAATCAAATAGGATTAGTCAAAAATAAATATCTGGATTTGGTCATGACGAGTTGGTCGGGTACAACTGGGTCCAAAACTGACCCGGGGCACTAACACAAGTCAAAATGAGACAAAACTCAAACCCGATCAAATAAAACCCTAAAATACCATATTAATAAATAAATAATCACAAAATATTACAATATTAAAAATGACAAATTTGTCCTCAATTTTGAAAATTGGAGGTGATACAACCCTTCATCAAACTGATGAAGAAAAGAGTATCTTATGCAAGGACCGAAGAATGCCAGTGCGCGTTCGATGACATCAAAAAGTACCTCACTAGTCCTCCAGTACTAGTTGTACCGGTCTTGGGGAGACCCTTCCTGCTATACGTCTGAGCTATGGACCATTCTTTCGGTGCTCTGCTAGCCCAAAAAAGCAATAAAGGCCACGAACAAGCGATCTACTATCTCAGCAGGACCATGATTGGGGCCGAGTATCGGTATAATCCTGTAGAGAAGGAGTGTCTTGATCTGCTCTTTGCCATCCAGAAGACACGCCATTATGTGGGCGGACAGACAATCCACGTTGTCTCCCGAGTCAACCCCGTTAGTGTCCTCATGACTAAGCCAGGGGCTTTAACTCGCGATTAGCCACATGGGCGATACACTTGACTCCTTATGACATGGTGTTCGTTCCATAAAAGTCAGTCAAAGGCCAAGCATTGGTCGACTTCTTAGCGGCACATCCTATGCCATAAACATAGAAGCTCTTTGTAGACATTTCCGATAAAATCCTAGAGTCCAATGCCATCTCACATAACCCGATTTGGCACATGTTCTTTAACGGCACTTCAAAAACAAGACGCAAAGGCGAGATCATCGCAGGGGTCGGAGTCATTCTCATCACTCCCGATGGCCTGGTCATCTACCGTGCATATTCTCTCATGGAGTCGTACACCAATAATGTTGCTGAGTATAATGCTTTTATCATCGGACTCCAGCTCGCTAAACAGTTGGGGGTTGACTGCATCGAGGCCTATGGCGACTCAAAATTAATCATTAACCAGGTTCAAGGACAATACGAGGTCCATCATAAGGATCTGATTCCTTACCACCAGGCAGCAATCGATATCATTTCCACCTTTACAAGGTTCTTTATAGAACATGTACCTCGGTTGGAAAACTTTGAGGCCGACGCACTCGCTGGCCTCACAGCTTCTCTAGCAGCTCCGGTTGGAACCCAATATACCGTCACGGTAATGGCACGACAGCTAGTTTGCCCAAAGAACAATCTACATATTTGTCTGAGTTACGCAGTACAAACAGACACTAATGGTGACGTTCGGGACTGGCGATTCCCGGTTATAGACTACACAGTCTACGGTATCCTACCTGAAGACCTGAAGGAAGCTACTTCTGTTAAGAGACGTTTTCTTCGATTTTTCTACGACACGGCTACCAAAATGTTGTATCGTCGTTCAAACGACGGGCTTCTCCTACGATGTTTATCTAAGACAGAAGCACAAGAGACACTACGGAAGGAGCACAATAGCATTTGCGGAGCCCATCAGCCTGGTCCTAAGTTACAAGATTGATTACATCGCATGGGTTACTACTGGTACACTATAATGGCACAGGCCGTTGATTATGTAAAAATAATGTCGAGTATGTCAGTTGCATGTTGACTTCATCCACCAACTTTTTGAGTTTCTACACCCCATAACGGCCTCTTGGATTTGAAGCATAGGGAATGGATATTATCCGGCCAATCAGTCCATCGTTCTCTAAAGGACACCAGTTTATACTCGCCAAGACCGATGATGATGACTCTTAAGACAGCTGGGAAGTTTGAACCCAAGTGGGAAGGACCGTTCGTCATAGAGACGGTCTACTCCAATGGGGCCTACCGACTGGCCAAACCTAACGGCGACTTGCTAATGATGCCAATCAATAGCAAGTTCCTGAAGAAATACTATGTCTGAAGTACAAATAAACATAGGTTCCCGCATCCCCCATGAGTGCCTGTGAATTCTATTACTGAGTTCACCTCTTTCATAACTCCCCCAGTAGAAAACTTTTTACGTCTATATTACCACTGAATTGTTATTCTACACCCTAGCGAAGATTGTGCCTACCATGTCCATAACACATATGAGTAGACATCTCTCCCATGACAATACCCCGTGATTGTCATAATTATCCATAGAACCTTTCACGTCCATACTACCTCTGAATCGTTCTATACACCCGAAGAGTCTATCCTTGCCATGTCCATATTACCTCTGAGTAAGGAAGATCCTACCACCAAAAAGTTCATATTTACCATGTCCATATTACCTCTTAGTAAAACACCCTGTCCCCAACGGAGTTATCTTCGTTCCCTCATGTCGTACTACCTCTGAGGGATTTCTCACTCTTGTACAAGAAAAGCTCAGAGCAAAAGATGAGCGAAACCAAATTTTCATTTATAGAATGAAAGGGTTTTCTTTTTTTGCTACAAAAATAGTCTCTCACAAACCAAATCGAGAGACAAGAAGACAAAAAGAAGGTCAAAACTGAGAAGACCGATGTATAAGTCCTTCTAGTCGGCTCCTCAAAAGAGCAATCTGGGGGTCAACCGATGTTTGGGCTCGACGCTCGGCCTCATGACAGCGAGCGGCTTCATCATTAACTGGAGACAGGTTTAGGCGTGCAAGGGCCAGTTTTGCCTGACGCACGCCAATACTTTCCTTCTCTCGGGCCAAGATCTCGGAGCGCTAATGAAGGGACTCCCCCTCGTCCCTCGACTTCTCCAGAACGCTCTCCGCAAGGTCCAATGTCTATTCCAGCCTCCGGATATGCTCCCGGAGGGCCTTACACTGCTCCTTCGCGGCTGTGCGACGCAGATATGAGCCTCTTCGATTTTGGTCACCTTCTCAATTGTGACCTCAATCTCGACAAGTCTGTCAGCCAAGGCCCGACATTTTTGCTCATGCTAGGATGCTTCAGAAGCCATTTTCTCTAGCTCCGCAGCAGCTAGGGCGGGAAGACCGCACTCAAGATTTTAAAACTCTGCAGCGGTACCTTCTAAATCTGTCAGCAGATCGTCTATCACATCCGCCTTCGCCTCGTTTTCTAGATAGTCGCACAAGGCTACCAATTGGGCCCCCACTATAGTCCGAGCCCGTCTAAGCGATTGGCTGCCCTGCAAGACACCCTCTATGCTGCTCATCAAATCTTGATGAAGGGTGCCCAGAATTATATTGATATAGTATGTACTGTCAGCCAAACTCATTGGGGTCACCGGAGATACCACAATAGAAGGTCCAGCGGCGACTACGGCAGCCAACATGTGTCTAGGTATGGCAGTCGGAACAGGTGATGCCGTGACTATAACAAAAGCCATCGATGGTCCAGCAAACAATGTATGAAGTATAACTGGTTCTTCAATAGACTCTCTCGTTGGTGATTCAACTACCTGCGCAACTAAATCTGTATGAACCGGAGTATGAGCAACCTCAGCGACTGTTTTCTCAACGGTCGGCATGACCAACTCCTCAGTGGTCTTCTCAACCGACGCTTCAGCAACTGGCTCGTCAGCAATCTTCTGGGCCTATTCTTCCATAGTCCCCTTGGCCAGACTCCTGGTAGTTACGTCGGCGGGCTCATCAGCAGCCCCCTCGGTTGGAACCTCAGTTGTCGGCTTATTCTTCATTGGTCTCCTCGGTTGTCTTGCCAAGGACCATATCAGCCAATACCTCAATAGCCCCCTCGGTGACTTTTAGAATAACCTCATCAACCAGTTGTTCGATAGTCATTCTTGCCAGCCTCAACAGTTCGGTCGACCGATACTTCGATAGCCTTTGCCGTCAACCCTTCTAGAGGATCTTCGACCAGCCGATGAGACGAATCCCCAAAATTCGTCAAGGACAGCTCCTCGGCCGAATGATCTTTTTTGTCTCCCAACGCATCGGGATTATCCTCAACCCTTGTTTTGACATAGAGAGAAGGTATGATGGAAAGGTTCTGGGTAATATCTTCAGCATCCATGTCCACCTGGCCCATCACCGGTACAGACTCTGGAATACCGCCCTCGGCTGCCACCACGTTAACCTCAGGGACCTTCACGGGCTTGTCCTTAATCAGCCCCATGAAATTTTCCTATTGGAGCGAAGCCAACGATTCCGAAGAGCCTCGAGTCTCATACTCGAAGGGAGCAGAAGGAGAGACACCTTCCGGGTCAGTAGTTTTATCAGCTGCAGTCTGCCCCTCGGTCCTTATGACTCGGGATACCTCTGGAGCAGGTTCCTCAGGAAGATTCCTGAGTCTTTCAGGCCCTGTGGTTCCACCTACACAAGCAAAGCAGTGATAAAAAGAAAGTACTGAATGAAACCTCAAAAAAAAAATTACTAAGGCTCACTCGTAAAGGAGGTCTAATGGGTAGGGCACTCAGTTCCAATAAAGGCTGTTGGGAGGGTCCACCTCGCAGAGGTACAGCTATCCTTGTTCTCTTAAAAGGAAGAGGGCTCACCCCTGAAGAAACCTGACATTTCTGCTGGTTACTCAGGAGAAATTCCTCCTCTCTTCCCTTCCTCGATGAGCTGGAGCCATCGACGGATCTGCTCTCCGATGATGCAGGCTCCTGGAGACTTTTTGAAACCAATCGAAGATTTTCGAACATCATCCCCTCAAGCAAACTTCACTCTCGATCGTACTCCGATAAGAAGTTGTTCGCAATGCAGTAGAACTTCACAGCGAAAAACAAGACACGAGTCTCCTCATACATAGAGGGGATCATAAATTTTGCTCCAGTACCACCAGCATTATAATAACACCATGCCCTGGCGCCATCCAGTAGACTCCCTTCATAACCAAGACAGGAGCTTGGATTGCCCATCATGGTCTGACTATAAACAAAATAACGGGCGAATTGGGTCGGCAAATAAGGCTCCAAGTACACCCGTTTCTGGTTTTGATACAACAAATGGAAAGGACGGATGGACTACAACCAGTAGAAGGCACTGAAAGTCAGATCACTATCAACTAACTCATCATTCACAAGAAAACCCTTGTATGTATGCAAAACCTTGTTGAAAGTATATCTGTCAAAATGGCCCAACATCCACCTACAGACAGGGACCTCCTGGTGGAGCCATTTTGTACGATGATAGTTACGTAGTGTGACATTCCCTTCATCGTAACCCTCAAGAGTGATGGGGACTATCAAACTAGGGCAGTGTAAAGCCAACCAATCCATCAGGTAGTGGTAAGGGAGTCCAACCTAAGAAAACTCATTGTTCCATCCGTGGCACTCTATTATCCTCTTGGATAACTCCTACAAACCGCACAGGATGTCACATACCATAGCCGGCAAGAGAGCCAAAGAATGTTTGAAGGCAAGCCTCACAGCGGGCAGAATAAGTTCCAGACTAATCTGTCCTGCAGGCCCAGAACCTCCGGGAACCCCAGCCTTCCGCAACCATATCATCAGAAAAGCGGCTAAGGTTGCTTTCGGACTTAAAGCAGTTATATTCTGATATAAATAGTAGTAAACAATAGAGGTAGGCTTTCCCTCGGCATCTACGGAGGGAGCATAGGCCCCCGCTTTAGCTTTCAAATCGTCCACTTCGTTAGCAGTATATGCCCGGTGCGTGGTAAAATGAACCTTCTCCAGCATCGATGGATGCTTTATGATGATATAATCCGTCTAGGGCTTGATGTATGGAGGAGCCTCCGCTCTACCCAAGCACGTGCATACTTGGTGATAGCAAAGCAATTCCTTATACATAGCCATCATCTCGGGACATTTGTTCTCCAGCACTAGAACTCCTTGCAAGGGGTATATTCCTTATATGGCACGTCCCCCCATGGCAACTTCGAAATGGCATGCATCTCATGGAGGGATAAACCCATCTCTCTGCGAGGGTTGAAGAAAGTCCCGATGTGGTGATTAAATAGTTCTAGCAAAGCCATGATTAGAGGCCGATTGATCTCTATACCATGCTCGATGGCCTTGATGCCACGACGCAGGCCTGTACCTAGCAAGTCTTTCTTGAACCTGCCCACCACCCATTGGGTCAGTTCGTACCATTCCACCTTAGGATAAATCTAACCTTCGACTCGGAAGATATCCTTCAGATATGTATAGCTTGTGGCCAGAAGCCTGTTAGCGAAAAGAGAGGCTCGGAACGGATGCTCCTCTGTGGTAAACTCTATGAGCAGACGACCAGGGAGTAACACCCGCAGCGTACAGGATGGACCATCAGGAGCACTCTTAAAAGAATCCCTCCGATTATAGTAACCTTCCACTTCGATATGATCGGTCATTAAACCTCCTAGTTTCGGGGTCAGATCCCATTTCATAAGACGCTTCTCGACAATGCAGAAGAAAACTGAAAATGGGATGTGTCAGTTGATCGACGGAATGTACAAATAGAGACCATCGTTCTCAAAATACAAGTTTTCGTTTATCTCCAGAAGCTTGGTATGTTCCAAGACCAGCTGATCGCCAAAAAGAAACGAAGGTTTCAACATCTTGACAGGATCAGAAGGGAGAGACAACTTGCCTTGATCCATCATACGTGAAAGTATATGAGCTATTGATCTCATATCATGGCTAGTCGCCCTTTTGGTTGACCTTGGGCAATCAACTGCCTGACAAGAGTGGTGAGCACCTCATCAAGGTTCATGCCTGAGGCAAAGACCGA
Organism: Iris pallida; assembly: GCA_029216955.1. NCBI lineage: Eukaryota > Viridiplantae > Streptophyta > Magnoliopsida > Asparagales > Iridaceae > Iris > Iris pallida. The sequence goes on from JANAVB010019998.1 coordinate 2,117,883, forward strand.
TACGTTTAAAACGATTTCCCTGAAAAGAGATGTAGACACAGGAACTGCACAGAAACAAAGTGTGTCAGAAAGACACAAAAGATTTTCTGCAAACACAGAAAGCAAAATCACTGCGCCAAGATAGAAAAGCATCTGCACAGTCACTACATCCGTGTAGGCACTATCAAAGTGCACTACGCGTTAGCCAACAACCATCCGTACAGGTACTTTATAAAAAGAACAGCACAAGGAGAATTGCTGCACATCTATAAGAAAATTTAGCACATTGATAGTCGTTACTTTGTAAAAAGTAACAACTGTGTGCGCCAGTTAATAAAGCTTCAGCACATCTACGGAACACCACTCCGAAGAATGGCGCCCATGCGCATCAGCCAGAAAAAGCATCAGCCTATCTTCAAGACGACGCTCTTAAGAGTCGACGCTCATATGCATCAGCGAATCAAGAAATCAATGACAATCAGACACCTACTAGCAATGGGTGGTCGCACGTCTCCGTGTACTAAGACTCCTACGATAGGAGCTTGCTCAATAACGACGACTTCGGAGGCCAACTGCTTCCCTTTGTACTGTCGAGTGCTCATCGTAGCCTCTCCAACTTGCCTCGCCGACGATGCTCTAGTCGGTCTTGCACTCACTACAGCTGGCCGGGGGCTAGCTACTGACCAATTGGCCTTTTTGGAGCCCGTCGCAGGAGCTTTTGGGGTTCTTGATTTCTTGGGGGCCATGGAAGGAAAAGTTAGGGTTTGAAAGAGGAAGAAGACTCTGATGAAAAGCTTCTGTAAGAAGAAAAAAAGACAAAAAACTTCTCCCTCTCATAACAGACCCTACTTATAGGGTATGGCCACGTCAGTGAAAGAAGACAAAACTCTTCGTGAATGAGGAAACTCTTCGGACGACGTGGGAATTAAGAGTAAAGATCATGATGACTGTTCCCTAGAAATGAGGACTTGTGATCAAATTTTAATGAAGTGATGGCTCAAGGCATTTAATGCCAAAGGCTAAGCGTGACCACAACCTGTCAGTAAGCGTACCGGGCATTCGCTTGCAAAGGACACGTGTAATGCTTATGTTTAAAGTATTCCGAGCTTGCTCAAGTTCGGAATACTTTGAAGGGGGTTTTGTAGAAGCATGAAAAAAGCACAGACTTATCAAAAGTGCAGGTGGCGTTCCCACTATACATGGCTTCACAAAAGCGTAGGTACCCCAAAAGCGCAGACAGATAATCAAAGTCACACAGACATATAACAAATGGTTCATAAAGAGTTCTTTATTAAAATCATGTCTACAAGGATCTATTACAGATTTGTCATGATTACATGAAAAGAACTTCTTTATTAAAATCATGTCTACAAGGATCTATTACATATTCTTCATAAAAAGAACTAAAGCACCTAAAAATCTACAAGGAGGTTAACCTTCACAGATGTGCAGCACTGTCTGAGCGAGCCACTTTCTGAAGCAGCTATTGGCCCGAATAAGAACTCTGTCCACAGCACAGGGTGTGGCACCACCATTAAGCAGGACAGAGCACAACCTGTGGCTCTTCAGATTGGCAATCAATCCAAACCTGAAAGCTTGGATCTCAAAGAACACCAAGATGTTGTTCAGGTTCGAACTCCCTACGCCAAATGCTCAAGTGCATCTCAAAACTCAACAGTAGTTCTTCTACAAGGACACAACTTCTTTGAATGAAGGAATCCTTAACCAACAGTCGACTTGTGCAAGGCCAATGGTCGTTCGAAGCTAAGTCAGAATCGAACATGACGGTGGGAACGTTAAGAGATAAAAGACACAACCCTTAGGAAAAGCTTCCCTTTATATAGGGTAAGTATTGTCCAACCCACATGCCACGTGGCTGTCGGTCAAAGGCTCCTAAATTAGTAGGATAAACCTAAGACTCAGCACAATGAATCTCATTTAGTAGGTTCATTCAACTAAATCCTAGGCCACAGACTTCTTGAATTTGCCAAATGATAGCTGTAATTAAAGAAGAGGATGACTGACTCATCCATCAAAAGTGCATTCATTAATTGCTCTTATGACTTCGATAGAAACTAGCTCCTTCGACTCAGAAGTGCAGCCAGTTCATTCCTTCCACTGCGCCCTCACTTCAACCCATAAAGTACAGTGACTCCGTTGCCCGAAGCACAAGTCCACTCGTCGTCCTAAAAGCGTAGTGATTCCGTTGCCCGAAGCACAAGTCCACTCGTCGTCCTAAAACTGCAGTGACTCCATTGCCTGAAGCACTCGTCCACTCGTCACTCTAAAAGTGCAATAAATCCGTTGCCTGAAGCACAAGTCCGCTCGTCGCTCTAAAAGCGTAGTGACTCCGTCGCCTGAAGCACTTATCCACTCATCGCTATAAAAGCGCAGTGACTCCGTTGTCTGAAGCCCAAGTCTATTCGTCGCCCTAAAAGTGTAGTAACTTCGTTGCCTAAAGCACAAGTCTACTCGTCGCTCTAAAAGCATAGTGACTCCGTCTCCTGAAGCACTTGTCCACTCGCCACTTTAAAAGCACAGTGACTCCATCGCCTAAAGTACAGTCTACTTATCGCCCAGAAGCACAGTGACCTCAAAGCCTCGCCAGAAGCGTAGCTCACATAGAAGCACAGTCTTACGGGATAACGTAGTTCCACGTGGCCAGACGAGTGTTTATGTCCTTTCAGATTGGTTCGTTTAAAAACCACCGCTCTTAAGATAGGACAGAGTTCAATTATGTTGATAAGAGCAATATCCTATTGGTTTGTTTAAACCATAGATAAGGATAGAATTTGTTCCTATAGACGAGGGCCATATCCAATTGGTTTGTTTAAACCAATGGCCTCCTAAGATAAGATAAAATCTAACTTCAGGGATAGAAACAGAATCTGCTCAGGTTCATTCGATCAACAGTAAACACACGCCATGTGTCGTTTATTCAGTCATGTTGATAATTCCTCCATGATCTCGATAAAGGAGAATTCAAGTGTCCGCCACGTATCGCTCAGCAATAGTTCTCACCGTGCAACTTCGAGATTCTCTCATATCTCTACGTGAAGTGTTCCGTACAATCCTTATGCACATCATATATGTGCTTTCCTATAAATAGAAGGAGTTTTCCTTCGATAAAGAGGCTTCAAAATCTTCACAAATTTGGCATCCTCTTAATTGGTAACCCCAGTGTTCCAATAACAAGCACCAGAAAGCCAGAGCAAGTTCAACTCGTCGTCAGATCGTCAATGGAGTAAAGGAGCCACTGTAGTGCTTAATCTCCACCGCCACACTTCCCCAAAAAACTTTGTACTTAGATGTCCTGTTTAAGAATCATTTGTACTCTTTTTATGTCTAATATACAAAATGTTTGCATAACCATTTGTCATGGCAAATAGGAGCAAAGGGAGATTACCTCTTCTGAGCCTCTTATCATTGACCTTCATCGTAACAAGCCTATTACTTCTCTTTTTCCTCCTTTTATCATCGACTGTCTTCAGCCAAGGTCGAAAATGATGTTGTAACTGTTGAAGCAGTAAAAGATATATATATTAATAAAGCAATGTCGCCTTCGTAGTATACTGATATCACTTTTTACACACAATATTACATAAAAGTTTTTGATAATTTTGAACCTCTCACCCTAGGAGCAATTCAGCCTTTCCAGGATAAGATATAATTTGAACCAGTACAAAATTCGTTCTTCGTAGTTCTTCCTCGGACCGATGATGAGCATCCAATTCTCTCTTCAGCAAAGGACATAACCAAAAGACTATACTCGACAGTGATTCTAAAAATGATGATCATGGAAGAATGTAACTACGTCGTTATAGTCAACAATCCAATAATATCATCTAAAAAAATGGGTTATAATTTCAGGTTTGGACTTAATAGAGGTAAAGGTAGACGAACTCCTATCGGACTACCTGTCCTGAAAGGAAAGTCATCACAATATTACAATAAGACTAGACATGGGTTAGGCTATACTATGTCGATCACAACCGTAGACACATCTAAATTGGGCGAAGAGATACGATCTCACTCCTTTGATTCTTCCTCATGGGACTCAGACACCAGTATAGGGGATGTCTATCGACTGACTCTATCTGTCAATATGGTGATGACTAAATTCACAGAAGACAATGATGACTTATCAAGGCTTATGAGAATGAACCTTAGGTATAAAAGATAGATACTCACTAGAAACTTTGCTTCGAACAGCGTAAACTAGCCACTGAGGACGAAATAATCCAGATCGACGTCAGAGTTCTCCAAGGCCAATATTTATCAGCAAGAGCCTCCCTGAGGCACTCAAAAAAGACCTGATCTAGCTCATTAAAGAGTACATTAACGTATTCGCTTGGAGCTACGAAGACATGCATAATATCCTCAGATTGCTACTCATAAACTCAATATTTTGTCGAACGCAATGCCTGTTAAACAGCAACAAGGACGATTCTGACATGATATGATAGATGCTATAGAAGTTAAAGTCAAGAAGCTCAGCGCATACGGCTTTGTTAGGGATGAAGAACATCCCGACTGGGTAGCTAACATTGTCCCAGTTATAAAGAAGACATGAAAAGTTTGAGTCTGCATTGACTTCAGAGACCTCAATACAGCTTGTCCCAAAGATGAGTTTCCTCTTCCAATCACTGATGTCATGATCGACAATACCTGCGGGTTCGAACAAATATCTTTTATGAATGGATTCTCTGGTTATAATTAGATCAAAATGAATCCTGAAGATGAAAATCATACATCCTTTCGCACTCCTCTGGGAGTTTACAGCTACGTAGTCATGCCGTTCGGTCTTAAGAATACTGGTGCCACTTATCAGCGGGCCATGAGTACTAATTTTCGTGATCATTTACAAAAAATAGTCGAATGTTATGTCGACGATGTTGTTGTCAAGAGTCGTTTAAAGGAAGATCATATCCAAGACCTGAAGACTATCTTCGATCTAATGTGTCAACATCAACTCAAGATGAATCCCACCAAGTCATTCCTGGGTGTCTCTAGTGGCAAATTTCTTGGATTTGTTATTACCTCTAAGGGTATGCACGTTGACCCCGATAAAGTCAAAGCCATTCAAGAGATGCGTCCTCCACGCAACCTAAAAGATCTATGAGGATTCTAAAGACGACTTGCCTATATCAGGAGATTCATCTTAAATCTCTCCGGACGCTGCAGACCGTTTACTCAATGAATGAAGAAATGTGTATCTTTTATTTGGAGTGATGAATACTAGCAAGCATTTGAAGACATTAAGCGGTACTTGATAAACCCTCTAGTCTTAGTTCCTCTGATCACAGGAATACCCTTTCTGATGTGCGTTCGAGCAATGGATCACTCTCAGTGCCCTCCTAGCCCAAAAGAACAATGATGGCCATGAGCAAGCAATCTATTATCTCAGCCACACAATGATTGGTGCTGAACACCGATATAGTCTGGTAGAAAAAGAGTGCTTAGCCTTGATGTTTACCGTCCAGAAGATGCGTTATTACATCACATGCTAAACCATCCTTATCATCTCCAGAGTCAATCCTTTGCGAGTACTAATGAAAAAGCCTAGTACACTCAATTCTAGACTTTCTACATGGGCGATATTGCTAGCATAGTATGATATGGTCTATGTTCCACAAAAGTTTCTCAAGGGTTAAGCCTTAGCTGACTTCTTGGCTGCTCATCCAGTTCTTGAAACTTTGAAACTCTACGACAATATTTCTGATGAAACCCTAGAGTCTAACACGGCTTCGGAAAGAATACTCGCTTGGCGTCTTTCCTTTGATGGTGCATCTAGAATCGGACCAAACAGTACCATCATTGCTAGAGTAGGGATTGTCCTTGTATCCCCAGAAAGGCTAGCCATTCAAAGAACCTATTTTCTGGACGAGTCATGTTCTAACAATGTTGCTGAATATAATGCTTTTCTTATCGGTCTCCAGTTAGCTAAGCAGCTGGATATCGACTATCTTTAAGTAAATGGAGACTCAAAATTGATCGTCAATTAGGTTAGAGGTACGTACGAGGTCCGACACCATGATCTCATTCCCTACCAAGAAGCAGCAGTTAAACTTGCTATGTCATTCAAAGGTTTCTTTATTGAGCATGTATGCCGAGCGTGCAATACAGAAGCTGATGCACTCGCTAATCTTGCAGCAATATTAGATGTTCCTATAAAAAGGCAACAATTAATCGTCATCGCCAATCGAGAATTATCTTATGTCGAGAATAATCTGAATATTGAATTTAGTCATGCGGTCTAGATTTATAGTACCAGTGAAGATTGGAGGACTCCCTTTATTGACTTTGTAGTACATGACATCCTGCCAGAAGATCCTAAAGAAGCAACGACAATTCATCATCGATCACTTCAATTTTGTTACAATCACTCATCCAAGACACTTTACCGTCGATCTTATGACGGCATGCTCCTGCGTTGCCTCGCAGGTGATAAGGCAAAACATATATTACATGAAGCTCACGAATGTGTGTGCGATGCATATAGCCTAGTCCTAAGCTACAAGACCGTATTAGATACATGGGATACTATCGGCCCACTATGGTGGCGGTTGCAATTGAATATGCAAGAAAATACAGAGCATATCAAATCCATACAGATTTTATCCACCAACCGTCAGAATTCTTACATCCAACTGCAACATTGTGGCCCTTTGAATCCTGGGACATGGATGTTATTGGTCCTATCAACCCACCACCATCACGAGGACATCGGTTCATCCTGGCTATAATCGACTAGTTCTCAAAATAGACAGAAGCTATTCCTCCAACTAAAGTCAAGGCAAGCAGTGTCATCAACTTTATCAAGCATCATGCAATTTATCGATTTAGAGTTCCTCGAAGAATCATTCATGACAACGGACCTCAGTTTGTGAGTCAAGCATTAACTCGATTATGTAATGACACTCGAATCAACAATATTGCTTCTACAACTAATAATCTCGCAGCCAACGGTTTAGCAGATGCATTCAACAAGACAATTATCAAGCTTCTCAAGAAGTTTATTTTTTCCAATAAATACAACTGGAGCAAAAATCTTGGAGAATGCCTATGTGCGTATCGTACTACTATACGTACCCCGACTGGCTATACACCCTTCTCTGTTGTGTATGGATGCGAAGCCGTCTTACCATTGGAGATTCAAATTCCATCCCTGAGAATAGCTATCACCAATGAGCTAACGATGAAAAATAATGATCGTCTTCGACTTCAAGAGCTTGAAGAGCTCGATTAGAAGCGGCTGCTAGCAAAACAACACATTGAGCTATACCAAGCCCGTATTTCAAACGCTTTCAACCATAAAGTTAAAAAATAAACTTTCAAAAAGGCGAGCTAGTCTTTAATGTCTGACGTCCTATGACTATGACGCACATGAGCAAAGGCAAGTTCGAGCCAAAGTGGGAGGGTCTCTATGTCATAAGCAAAGTCTTCTCTAACGGAGCTTACCAGCTGACCGGGATGGATTATCAAATAGCCATGATGCCTAACAATGGTAAATTTCTAAAAAAATATCATGTTTGAAAGTATGTATTATATTTTCTAGCAAAATATTGTACATATACAAATATTCAAATTGTTATCTTTTATTCACTCCTTCGTGAATAAACCTACAGATAATAAGTCCTCAAAAATCCCCAGTGGAGTCTAACCCAGAGCTTATGGTACATCTTCAAAAGATTAATCCATAACATCCATCACAACATATCGTCACAATATCATCTTTTGAAACCCAGTTATTTTAAAAGATATCTTATTCTTGATCCCCAATTGGTTTAAGGATAATCAACAGATATATGAATTCACGTCAATACCTCTGAATTCTATTGTATGTGTCAACGACTTGTCACGTCCATATTACCTCTGATAACGTTGTCCCAAAAATAACATCACGTCAAGTTATATTCTGTCACGTCCATGACCTCTGAACGGATATAATAAGTGATGCTATTTTCAAAGAAATATGTCACGTCCAGTACCTCGTAATGTACAATTTCTACAACTTTATTTATTGCTTGTGTTTCAAACAGATACATAAAATAACAGAATCATAAAACAATAGCTTTTTTATTTTATTTCAATATCAAGAACATAAATTATTACATTGTTGTCCAAAAAGATTATTATATTTTTTATTGGGAAGGGGTAACGAGATCAGAAATTGTCTTCTTCAAAGCTTTGGCTTGTTGTACTCTGGTAGCAATCACCCGCTCCCTGGCCAAGTCCCTCATGAAATCTTTAGTTAATGGCTGCATCGCAAGAATATGACGCTCCATCTCTGTATTTTGAGCTCAGAGAAGGTCATCCATTTGCCTATTCAGATCATCCACACGGCTTGAGGCAAATTGATATAGCTCAATCACCTTTTCTTGGCACTTTCTAGCTGCTATAATTGATGCACGGATACTGGCTAGTTCAGCTTCTAGCTCCTAGATGCGATTCTGACCCTCAGTCACTTCTCTATCTTTATATGCTTCCTCGGCCTTATAAAGTTCAATGGATAAAGTGGCCTCAGGAATCCCAGACTCTATATCTCCATATTGTATTGTGAATGCTACCATAGAATTATCCAGTACGACTCGTCGTTCCTCGTAATCACGAGCTATGGCTTCGTACACAGCATCCATCGGTCTATTTATATTTCCTCTTGTAAGCTCCTGGTAAGATTGGATAGGCTCTTCGAGCCCTGTCAGGATCTGCTCTAAGGTACTTGCCTTTCAGTGTCGCCAAGGTTACGTGTGGTGCCAGTTGGATAGAGATAAGATGTTCTTACAAAATTATAAGAGTAATTCTTCTCTATGGCCAACTGTACCAAAGAACGCAGAGAGCTGAAGAAGGCGTCCGTATAAGTACAAATAATGCTGCTCATTACCACTTGCACACCAGGTGCCGCTGTTGCGGCTGAAACCCCTCTTTCTACAGAAGTCGAAGGAATATTGACAACCAACATAACATCAACATTTGGTGATTTTCGTACAAGCATTCCTGATGAGCTTCCCTCTATGGCGTGAGTCCCAATATCCAAGGGAACCATTGTTGAACTAAGGCTAAATGGAGTGGCGGCTATTGGGACTTCGGTGATCGGTCCTATATGACATGTTGCAATTCAAGTAAAAATTGTCATATCACACAACATTAAATAAAAAAGGGGGGCAATGGGGAATAAAGTCAAAATTTTACCTGGGCCGATGGGAACGTAAGGAGTGTTAGTAGGTGCAGCATCTCTTTCTGTAATGAGTCTTTCTATTATAGAAGTAGATACTGTTGCACCTGCTTGGCTGCTTTCTGCCTCTGAACCTCCTGACATGAAGCAACTACTCCCTGCGTCTGAGCCCACATGGCTGCCTCTAGCCCCTGACTCAACCTGGCCTTCCTGGACTGCCACTTCTGCCTCTTTGTTTCAAAAACGTGCTAAACAGGGGCCTAAATCCCCTCAGTTTTAGCATCGGGGATCTCATCACCCACGAGGCCTTTTATACCTTTAGCGAGGCCTTCATCACCATCATCTTCATCAACTGGGCTTCTGTTGCCCTCAATTTCTGTATTAGAGTCCTTATCTCCCAGTGATTCATCGACTCTGATCATCATCACTAGGGCTTTGGTCGCCCTCATCTTTAGTAGTGTGCTCATTACCCTCGATTGTAATCTGGCCATCCATGGCCACCAAGTTCTGACCCACTTGGGTCACTACTTAATCTGGGCTTAATTCATCATTTTCAAGGTTAGAGGCAGCATCAACAGGCTCCTCCTTGATCTGTTCGTCGCCAAAATCAAAGTCCTATAGCGCCTCTATCATCTATTCATCATTTCGAAAAGGTATCTCATCAAGGGTAGGGGCTACAGGAGTTTGGATTATAAAATGAACTGGAACTTCCTGAGCAGCCTCCTATGGAACTGACGCCTCCTCAGGAACTATGGCCCTTGAAGCGTTATCAGAGGCTGGTGGCAACATCAGACTAGCTGAACCAAGCACCGTGACTATCTTTGCAGATAGGGGAACATCGGCTTCAACGGTTACTGGTTCTGAAATAGTAACCGGAGGGACGTCCACTGCAGCAGCTATAGCCGGTTCACGAGTCGGTGGAGGTTCTAGATATGAAGAAAGGTCAATATAAATCTCTAAAAGATTAATATCTAACAACTCTTATTGAACTAAGAGAATAAGGATATCACCTTATGGAGAGGATACGCCTCTAGGTGACGGCAACAATGGCTCACGACTAGGAGACTGCCCAAGAAAGGAACAGAGAAGCTGCTGCCATCGCTTTCACCATTCTCGTTACCACCAATTTCCTTCTCGCTTGAGTAATGGTTGTGGGTAAACGGCAGCAGCAGGTCGATCGTGTGACGCTTCAGGAGTAATCTGCTCTCTACATGACTCCTATATCCTGGTCTCCTTCTGGGCAGGAGATGGGGTGGTTCCTAAAAGAAGTTGTTCCTCCAGGTGAAAGTCCCGCTTCTAACTGTCATGTTTGAAGCCATGTCCTTGCCATAGGCTTTTCAACGGCAGTCGTTTCTGTCACGCCCTGATTCGGGAAATCTTTTGTCCTCATTTTGATTCATGCCGAATCGTTCGTCCTCACTAAAGCGTGATATCGTACAAGTCTGGAATTGTACTTGTATAAGACGTGCTCGTGTATATTTTATAAAAGAGACATTTTGAATAGAGTTCATAGCAAGTTCACAGAGAAATTGAAGAACACAGGTGGAAACTAAAATAAGCTCTTTATTGATAATTTTGTATAGAAAACATAAGACTCTCAAACAACTTAGATGAAATATCAAACTTGGCTACAACTTGCAGAAATATTGAAATATGATACAACTTGTTCCATACTTCATATTCCTTTATTAAAATGTGGCAATAACCACCTTTATCAAAATGCCTTCTTCTTCAAGTAGTAACTTCAAGGAAGTGTGAAGCTTCTAAAGAGTCAGACAGCAAGCCTTCAGCATCTAAAATTATCCACTAGGTTTCTGACACTTGTACACACGAGGGTCAGTACATTATCATATATGTACTGGTGAGTGACCGTAACCAATCTCACCATAGATCAACAGTAGTAAATTATGTGATTGTATACTATTGATTTGTGATCTTTCTATCATCCCCATTTTCCGTTATCCGTATTTCCAGTATACGTATACGGAATCCTGACACGTATTTGTACTTCTCATACCTTGCTAGCTAATTTTGGTTTAATCTTGCTTTGGTTTGTCATGGCATATCATTGTTTGACTTGGTTCATTTTGGTTTGGCTTGGTTTATTTCCTTGGTTTATTATGTTAACCCCCTCCCCATTTTCCTTTATAAACCCACCTACTTTTCCCTCTGCTCCTTTATTATCATTTACTGTTTCTTTCTTTCTTCTCCCTTTACTCTTCCAACAACCAAAGAACCAATAGGCAAGTTCAACTTGCTTCATGAGAGAACCCTATTTTTGTTGTTCCATTTCCTTCTACACATGATTCTAAGACACTTTAGTTCTTTGCATTTTCCATTTTGGTGGTTTATTTCTTGTAGATCTAAGTTTAATGCATTTTCAGTTTTTTTGGGTTTTGATCTACCAAACTTGCTTGTTTTCAAAAACTAGTTATTCTATGTTGTAGAGAATTTCGTTCTACCCTATTTTGACCTATGGAAGTCCAAATTTGGGCATAAATTGAAGGTTCTATGGAGCATGGAAGTCATGGGTTCCATGGCCTTCTTTTCGTAATTTTGGAGAAGAAGAACAGTGCTGGCGCATAACTATGCGTCCACGAGTTGTGTGGGCACATGGCGCTGGGTATATAACCCCCTGGGAGCATGCCTCGTCTTTGGCGCATGTGTCCTAGACTCCCATTTCTCTTGGGCGCATGCAACCATGGACGCATGCTACCCTGACCACCCCCATGCTTAAGTGCATGTTACCTTAACCATCCCCAGCTTAGGTGCATGACCTTGTGTAGGCCATGCCTTAGGCGCATAACCCTGGCACATGTACCCTTTGGGCGCATAGCCCTAGGACCCATGTGTGGGCGCATACACCCCCTTGGGCGCATGATGTCCCCAGGTTCCCCTTTCTTGATTTTTGTATCTATTTTATATCCTTACGCCTTTTCGATATGAAATCGACATGAACACGATGTGAGCATGACATGTTAATAGAATGATAGCACATAATGGTGGCCCATTGTGACGCACCCTTGACAAGCAATATTGATATGATAATCTGAACACGACAAGGTAATGAATACCACATGTTTAGTGGCCCATCGTGGCGCACTCATGACACGTAACCTTGACATGATAAATGACATGATAGTGGCCCGTTGCGACGCACTCTTGACAAGTAAACATGACATGTAATCTTGATAAGTAACCTAACATGATAACTTTGATATGCTGTTGCGACAGCCATCTTGACTTGCTAAGTAACCCTTGCCTTGACACCATAGGTGTTTGTGCTTATATAAGCTACATGTCTCGTCTTGCATCATGTCTAGGACATGAATTCCTTGTTACCACGGTCAGGGATTCATACTAAATCTGACTAGGATAATAACTAGATTAATCAAGTAGTCCATGAAGAGATTCCCAGCTACAGGCAGTCCCGTTATCTGGACGCTTTAATTGGACTTGTAGCCTGCCGTCGAGTAGGGCACATTTCCAGCACAGTGTCATGTGTTGCACCTCTAAGTCACCTAATCCAACTCTCTCAACTTGTGACCGGATAACTTAGATTAAGACTGCAGGGCTTGTGGCTGTTGGAACATCTCGATGCATCTTGTTAGTAACTAAGCTTGTGATAACCCTAGCTAGTTAAAGTATCAAGCCGTATTCATTGCTTGGCCGTGATTGATGGACGGGGTCCCGTCTGGTCTTGCCTAGACGAGACCAGTCATGGTTATTTTAGCCTATTACTGTTTTACTTTACCTTATAGATAATTGGTTGGAGACTAAGTTCTGTTTAAGAGAAGGGTTACAACCCCAGTCCTTGTTTGGTTTACGGGTTGTAACTTGGCTACCGGAATAGTCCCTTAGTTGTCTTATCGTTCATCACCTTATTTTCCCTAACTTATGTCTTTTATTATCCTTTATGTCTCATGTGCTAATATGTTGGTTTTAGTTCTTAAGTGAAGCCTCCCTTGTGGCACTTGCTCTTTCTGGGGTCGGACCCAGCTAGTTTTGTATGGCCAGATTTTGGAGTAGCACCCGCGGATCTTCCAGCATTCCAGCCAGATGGTAAATACTAGGCACAACCCTGGCAACGAGTGGGTTTTATTTTGCTCTCCCACTCCATTGTAAATTATTTTTTTAAGGCGTTTAGCTGCCAAGCAAGTATTAGCGCGTGTTAAATTTACATTCCTGTCTGCCTAAGGACTGTAACATGATTGACAATTCCTAGGGTTGATCATGTATGACTTAAACTCTTGCTAGTCCCCATATTTTGTATGACTAGCTTCATGATCATCTGAATATGTAATGTATGGGACGCCTTACTTTGTATGTCTGATGATCTACCATCTTGTTACACTTACTTGCTTGCTTGAGATTGAGACACTAGGATTGTTATTGACCATAAGAGATTATTGGCTTGTAGTAAAACCCTCACGTATCTAGACAGTCGTGACCATACATCGAGGTGGGTTACACTTCAATGTACGTAGCTGGTTGTGTCTGTCCCCCGCTCTTCAGTATTCTGGTTCTAGGGCGTGACACGGTTTAAGTGGTGGCCCATACAGGTCTTATAAATCAAGATATGTGAGGGTTTTACGAAATAGATGTCTCAATCAGCACTCGCCCTTGATCCCTACTCGTGTCTTCTAATCTTTTCGAAATCTTGATCTGATCACATGCTTATATCCTCGATCTATCATGGTCCTTCTTTATTCTTCCCCATGTTGTTTCTTCAGCGGCATTATTCCTTGTCCTACCGATCAGCAAGTCGGAGCACCTCCAGTGAACCAGCAGCAACCTGGAGACCTTGTCCAACATTCAGGGGTAGCCTCCAGAATCATGCCTACCGGGGGTCAAGAGCCACCAGTTCAACCAGTCTAGCCTGTAGACCTGATAATGGAACCCTGGTAGGACTCATCAATGAATTGCTTGTATCTCAAGATCGTCAAGGCAATGCCCTACACTAGACGGTACAAGATGCCATAGGCAGAGTTGGTTACCAAGGGAACAACGCGGCCAACAGCTTCAAGCATCTGAACACTCCTTTCTTTGATGGCAGTGAGGATGCTATCGCAGTTGATGCATGGCTTCAGGACATAGAAGTTATCCTGGAGGCAGCTAGGATTCCTAAGGAAGAGAAGGTGGTCGTTGTGCGCCTGCAGTTATTGGATTTAGCCCGCAGCTGGTGGACGATGTTAGCAGTTGGATTACCGATGCCTGTCTCATGGGCGGTATTCAGCAATAAGTTCCAGACCAAGTACTTCGATGCAGTAGCTCGATATGATCTACAGACGAGATTCACCAATATTAAGTAGATGGGCAGGACGATCGATGGATATGCGGCCGAGTTTTCTAGACTCAGTCGGTTTGCTCCTACCTTGGTGGCAACTGAGTTGGATCGAGCCCAGCGATTCCAGCAGGGGCTCCACCTAGAGATTATCATGTAAGTGGAGCAGTTTGAGCATCAGACTTTTGATACCGTCTTCCGAGCAGCAAAGAGGCATGAGTATACTTCGCAGAGGATTGTAGATAGAAGTGGAGGACAGAAGAGGTCTCATGGGCAGATGTCCCAGTCATCAGCACCAACCCCGGCAGCTAGGGCTTTGACTATTGGAGCTCCTAGGAGGGCGACCACAGTTTCATCGATTCAGCACTCGACACTGACGTATCCTCCGTAGTAGAAGCAGTCTTCCGCAATGTGTTGCTCTCATTACAGAAAGCAAGGACATGTAGTATCAGAGTGTCGTAGAGAACAGGGATTGTGCTTAGCTTGTGGGGCACCAGACCATAGGATAGGGTCTTGTCCGAATAGAGCTAGTTTATAGTGTCAAACCTAACCAGTCCATCGGTTTGGGGTCCAGCACCAGTGCAGCAGTAGAACCATCCTCCGAGGCCATTGCCGCCTCAGGCTCAGCAGTATGCCCAAGCTCAGATTTAGAATCGGCAGAGAGGTTTCCAGCAGAGGGGACCAGTACCAAGAGGCCAAGGTCAGGCTATGGCTCTGACCGTAGCAGAAGAAATAGCATAAGGTGAGGTGGTGGCAGGTACCATTCTTGTCAACTCTTTTCCAACATCAGTATTATTTGATTCGGGTGCATCGTATTCATTTATTTCGGCACGATTCGCAATACGGATAGGACTAGAGCCCGAATCATTATCAGTATGTCTCAATATACTTACTGATAACGGTCTTGTGGGAGTAGATAGAGTATATTCCTCGTGTCGAATCGTGGTTAGCGGTAGAGAGTTTCCCGCTAGGTTGATAGAATTTTCGATGGTCGACTATGATGTAGTCCTAGGGATGGATTGGTTGAAGGATCAATACGCAAGAATAGACTGCCATATTGGCAGGATAGTTTTTGGTATTCCCGACGAACCAGAGTTTTTGTTTTTTCGAGGTGAAGTAGAACCTTCTCCACCAGTATTACGGATGGCAGTAGCAGTAGCAGTTCAGTTTTCCAGAGTAGTGGAAGAGTTCTCTGATGTATTTCCTGAGGAGCTTCCAGGCATGCCTATAGAGAGAGATAGAGTTCACCATTGATTTACTTTCGAGGACGGCACCAGTGTCAGGGGGATTCTACAGGATGGCGCCTTCAGAGTTGGAGATCTTGTACAAGATGATTGAAGAACTTAGAACCAAGGGATTCATTCGTGCTAGTGGATCACCTTGGGGAGCCCCGATACTTGTTGTAAAGAAGAAGGATGGTACGTCAAGATTGTGTGTTGATTATCATACCTTGAACTCTGTAACAGTCAAGAACAGATATCCTCTACCAAGGATGGACGATCTATTTGACCAACTCAGAGGAACGGCAGTATTCTCGAAGATTGACTTACAGTCAGGATACCATCAGATCAGAGTCAGAGAGCAAGATGTCTCGAAGACAGAATTCAGATCCAGATATGGACATTGGGAGTTTTTTGTTATACCATTTGGAGCGACCAATGCGCCAGCCGTATTCATGGACCTCATGAATCATATCTTCATGCCCTATTTGGACCAGTTTGTGATAGTGTTTGTAGATAACATCCTAGTCTATAGCAAGAATGAGGCAGAGCATGAGCAACATTTTCGTGTAGTTCTTCAGATCCTCAGGGAGCACCAGTTGTACGCAAAGTTCACTAAATACGAGTTATGGCTTGATCGTATTTCGTACCTAGGGTATATCATCACCAGAGGTGGAGTAGAAGTGGACCCCCATAAGATAGTGGCTATAAAGTCATGGCTAGTTCCCAGTACCATCGTAGAAGTTCAGAGTTTTCTAGGATTGCCCGGCTATTACCGGCGGTTTGTATCAGACTTTGCTCGAATTTCAGCACCACTAACGCAGTTGTCCCGCAAGGATGAGCAATTTTTTTTGGACAGTAGAGTGTCAGAGTTAGTTTGAGAAGTTGAAGCAAGAATTGATGATGGCACCCATTCTAACACTTCTAGATGGAACTGGAGGATTTTCAGTCTATTGTGTCGCTTTCGACAAGGAATTGGGATGCATCTTGATGCATCATGGTAAGGTAGTAGCTTATGTGTCACGTCAGCTTCATGATCACGAGAGGAATTACCCAACCCATGACTTGGAGTTGGCAGCAGTAGTTTTTGCACTTAAGTTGTGGAGGCATTCTTTGTATGGAGATCGGGTAGAGATTTTCACCGACCATAAGAGTCTTAAGTATGTGTTTACCCAGAAGGATCTTAATATGCGTCAGAGGAGATGGCTAGAGCTACTTGTGGATTATGACATCAACCTACAGTATCATCCTAGGAAGGCCAACGTTGTTGTAGATCCATTGAGCAGAAAAGCCGGAGTTTATTTTCTAACATCACAGCCAGAATTGTTAGCAGATCTTCAGAAAATGGGTATTGAAGTTATTCTTCCTACTAATATAGCATTGATGGCCAGCATGTAAGTTCAGTCTAGTATAGTTGAGAGGATTAAGTTAGCCCAGTCAGTGGATTCTAAGCTTCAGCGGCTTAGGGCAGAATGTGTAGCAGGACGAAGAGCAGAGTTATCTATCCATGAGGACAGTACACTTCGACATAGAAGGCGTCTTTGTATACCCAGTGGTGATATCAGACAGGAGATCATGACATAAGCTCACAGTTTGCAGTATTTAATTTATCCTGGCGGTACAAAAATGTATCGGGATATCCGTCAGCATTTTTGGTGGAATGGCATGAAGAGGAAGATAGTCCTGTTTGTCTCTCGTTGTTTAGTTTGCCAATAAGTTAAGGCTGAACATTAGAGACCAGCTGGACTTCTTCAACCTTTACCGATCCCAGAATGAAAATGGGAATACTTTACCATAGATTTTGTAACTTGGTTACCTAAATCCCTAGCTAGAAGAGATGCTATCTGGGTTATAGTTGATCGTCTTACAAAGGCTGCTCGTTTTCTTCCTTTCAGAATTGGCCAGTCAACGGATCAGCTAGCAGAGATGTACCTCAGGCAGATTGTCAGATTGTATGGAGTGCCAGTTTGTATCATATCAGACAAAGATTCAAGATTTATCTCATACTTTTGGCGGAGTCTTCCCGGGACCTTGGGGACTCGCCTCAAGTTCAGTTCAGCTTATCAACTACAGACAGATGGTCAGTCAGAGTGCACGATCCAGACTCTTGAAGATATGTTACGGTCATGTGCCCTCGACTTCGATGGTTCGTAGGAAGATCACTTGCACCTAGTAGAGTTCTCGTACAACAACAGTTTCCAAGCCAGTATCCAGATGGTGCCTTTTGAAACCTTGTACGGCAGGAAGTGCAGATCCCCGTTAGCATGGGATGATATAGGCGAGAGGCAGATGCTTGGTCCAGAGATGATTACGCGGACTATTGAGGTGGTCAGACAAGTCAGAGATCATCTTCGAGCTGCCCAAGATCGCCAGCACCATTGGGCCGATTCTCATCAGCATCCCCTTGAGTTTTCAGTCAGCGACTACGTGTTCCTCAGGATCTCGCCTACCCGTGGCATCATTCGATTTGGCGTACAGAGAAAGCTTAGTCCTAGGTACATAGGGTCGTTCGATATCCTTAAGCGAGTAGGTGATGTGTCCTATCGTCTCGCTCTTCCACCATCGTTACGTGAGGTACATGATGTCTTCCATGTATCCCAATTGTGACGATATATTCCGGATCCGAGTCATGTCCTTGATCATTCAGAATTGGTTGTTGGTACCAACCTTTCGTTTGAGGAAAGACCCGTATCCATATTGGACCTGAGAGAGAAGGCACTCAAAAATAAGACTATTAGTTTAGTCCATGTTGCTTGGTGTCGTCACTCTTTGGGAGAGTCAACGTCGAAGCGTGAGGATGATATCCGATCGCGATATCCACACATGTTTGACTCATAAGGTATAATGTCCTCCTTATGCCTTATGTTTTTAAATCCTTGCTTGCATGAATGATTACTTGATTAACTGATAGTCGTAGATTGCTCGTGATTAGTATAGCTTGCCCTGACAACTCTAGCCTCTTGATTAAATTCCGAGGACGGAATTCTTTTAAGGTGGGTAGAGTTGTCATCTCCATTTTTCGTTATCCAGATTTTTAGTATACGTATATGGAATCCAGACACGTATTTGTACTTTTTTTACCTTGCTAGCTAATTTTGGTTTAATCTTGCTTAGGTTTATCATGGCATATCATGGTTTGACTTGGTTCATTTTGCTTTGGCTTGGTTTATTTCCTTGGTTTATCATGTTAAACCCCCATTTTCCTTTATAAACCCACCTACTTTTTTTTTTCCTCCTTTATCATCATTTACTCTTTCTTTCTTCTCCCTTTACTCTTCCAACAACCAAAGAACCCATAGGCAAGTTCAACTTGCTTCATGAGAGAAACCTATTTTTGTTGTTCAATTTCCTTCTCCACATGATTCTAAGACACTTTAGTTCTTTGCATTTTCCATTTTGGTAGTTTATTTCATGTAGATCTAAGTTTAATGCATTTTTGGTTTTCTTGGATTTTGATCTACCAAACTGGCTTGTTTCAAAAACTAGTTATTTCATGTTGTAGAGAATTTCGTTCTACCCCATTTTGACCTATGAAAGTCCAAATTTGGGCATAAATTGAAGGTTCTATGGAGCATGGAAGTCATGGGTTCCATGGCCTTCTTCTCAGAATTTTGCAGAAGAAGAACAGTGCTGGTGCATAACTATGCGCCTACGAGTTGTGTGGGCGCATGGGCGCAGGGAGAATAACCCCCTGGGCGCATGCCTCCTCTTGGGCACATGTGTCCCAGACTCTCATTTCTCTTGGGTGCATGCAACCATGGGCGCATACTGCCCTGCCCTTCCCCCATGTTTAAGTGCATGTTACCTTGACCATCCCCAGCTTAGACGCATGACCATGTGTGGGCGCATGCCTTAGGTGCATAACCCTAGCACATGCACCCTTTGGGCGCATAGTCCTAGGACCCATGTGTGGGTGCATACACCCACTTGGGTGCATAATGTCCCCAGGTTCCCCTTTCTTGATTTTTGCATCTATTTTATATTCTTACACCTTTTCGATATGAACTCGACATAAACACGATGTGAGCATGACATATTAATGGAATGATAGCACATGATGGTGGCCAGTTACGGCGCACCCTTAACAAGCAATATTGATATGGTAATCTGAACACGACAAGGTAATAAAAACTACATGTTTAATGGCCCGTCGTGGCGAACTCATGACACGTAACCTTGACATGATAAATGACATGATAGTGGTCCGTTGCGGCGCACTCTTGACAAGTAAACAAGACATATAATCTTGATAAGTAACCTAACATGATAACTTTGATATGATGTTGCGACAGCCATCTTGACTTGCTAAGTAACCCTTGTCTTGACACCGTGGGTGTTTGTGCTTGTATAAGCTATATATCTCGTCTTGCATCATGTCTAGGACATGAATTCCTGGTTACCACGGTCAGGGATTCATACTGAATCTGACTAGGATAATAACTAGATTAATCAAGTAGTCCATGAAGAGATTCCTAGCTACAGGCAGTCCCGTTATCTGGGCGCTTTAATTGGACTCGTAGCCTGCCGTCGAGTAGGGCACATTTCCAGCACACTGTCATGTGTTGTACCTCTAAGTCACCTAATCCAACTCTCTCAACTTGTGACCGGATAACCTGGATTAAGACTGCAGGGCTTGTGGCTGTTGGAACATCTCGATGCATCTTGTTAGTAACTAAGCTTGTGATAACCCTAGCTAGTTAAAGTATCAAGACGTATTCATTGCTTGGTCTTGATTGATGGATGGAGTCCCGTCTAGTCTTGCCTAGACGAGACCAGTACATGGTTATTTCAGCTCATTAACGTTTTTTCATACCTTATCGATAATTGGTTGGAGACTAAGTTTTGTTCAGGTGAAGGGTTACAACCCCGGTCATTATTTGGTTTACAGATTGTAACTTGGCTACCGGAATAGTCCCTTAGTTGTCTTATCGTTTATCACCTTGTTTTCTCTAACTCATGTCTTTTATTATCCTTTATGTCTTATGTGCTAATATGTTGGTTTTAGTTCTTAAGTGAAGCCTTCCTTGTGGCACTTGCTCTTTCTGGGGTCTGACCCAACTGGTTTTTTATGGCCAGATTTCAGCATAGCACCCGAGGATCTTCCAGCCTTCCAGCCAGATGGTGAACACTAGGCGCAACCCTAGCAACGAGTGGGTTTTATTTTGCTTTTCCACTCCATTGTAAAATATTTTTTTGAGGCGTTTAGCCACCGAGCAAGTGTTAGCTCATATTAAATTTATATTCCCCGTCTGCCTAAGGGCTGTAACATGATTGACAAATCCTAGGGTTGATCATGTATGACTTAAACTCTTGCTCGTCTTCGTATTTTGTATGACTAGCTTCATGATCATCTGAATATGTAATGTATGGGATGCCTTACTTTGTATGTCTGATGATCTACCGTCTTGTTATACTTACTTGCTTGCTTGAGATTGAGACACTAGGCTTGTTATTGACCATAAGAGACTGTTGGCTTGTAGTAAAACCCTCATGTATCTAGACAGCCGTGACCGTACATCGAGGTGGATTACACTTCAATGTACGTAGTTGGCTATGTCTGTCCCCCGCTCTCCAGTATTTTGGTTCTGGGGCGTCACACTTTCTATCTTGCCTTAGGGTCCATTAATAATTCATATTAGATAGGAGACATAAGAAGTACACATTCATGTTAGAAACATAATCAATTCATATTGTTCTAACATAGGCAATTCATATTGTTCACCAATTTGGTAAATCTTATCCACGATCGATAGCCATCCCTGTATATTTATGAATAACACTTACTCTTTCCTGCATAAGATATTGTTAGCTATGACACCTGTTTATATGAAAGTCACTTGCGACACGCTATCTTGGACCGTCTTACTGGTATAACGGCACCCCTTTCAGTAAGGGTAGCTAGCCCCACTGAAGGTCTTGTATACCGATGCCAATACGTCGGCATCAATCACTGTTCCCTCTAGGACAAATTGGGTCCGTGAGTACAGATTACCGTTCGAGGAACTACCTTGTACACAAGTTGTCCATGACTATGCACGTAATGCAACTTAGCTAATAAGAAACATAATGTAGCTCCCCTTCCCAAAAAATTTTGAAATATTTTTATTATTATTTATTTGATTTAAATGGTGATTTTTAGAATTTTTATAAATAATTATTTAGCTAATTATTACGGTAAAGGACTTTATCCACGGGTAAGTTTCGAAGTACCAAACGACTAGGAATCATGGTACGGATAATGCAATGGCGTGCCTTGACTAGTGTATTAGCCATAATAGGGATGGCCGAGCCATAAGTGTGCTCCAACTAGGAAAACCAGGCTAAGTTGCGACTTAAACCCCATAGATAA
This sequence comes from Iris pallida, assembly GCA_029216955.1. NCBI lineage: Eukaryota > Viridiplantae > Streptophyta > Magnoliopsida > Asparagales > Iridaceae > Iris > Iris pallida. Next base: position 2,139,890 of record JANAVB010019998.1, read on the forward strand.
TTTAATTATTTATTAATTATATTATTAACTTGTAGGAGACCCGGTTGTACCAATTACGCCCGAACGGGACCCAAACCAAACCTGAACCCATGTACGCATGTAGTACGTCCAAAAGATGTCCATGTAGTTAATTGTTGGTGTAGTTTAATTAGTGTAATTATTTTAGTGGATAAATAAGTATTTCTTATATAAAAGAGTTTTTATATAATAAATAAGATGCTAAGAATAAATTACTAGATTTTGGGTTTTAGGATATATTATAGGTACATGTTATATAAGTATCTACATGGGTACGCATATATACATGTATATACGTCAATTTAGATATATAAATAGGTTTATAGAATACGAGAATTAGGCTATATATATATATATATATATATATATAAAATATATATATATATATATATATATATATATATATATATATATATATATATATATATATATATTAGGCTATTTAAATATATATATATATATTTATATATATATATATTTATATATATATATATATATATATATATATATATATATATATTTTAGAGAATTAGGCTTTATATATATAAATATATATATATATATATATATATATATATATAAATATATATATATATATATATATATATATATATATTATAAAAAAAAATATATATATATGATATAAAGTACATAGAAGATATGATCGCGCGTTGCCCTAGTGCGCCGAGCCCCTAGATCTTAACAGTTCTTCTCCGGCGGCTCCGGCATAGCCTTTGGCCGGGCCGGCGTCATCATGGCCAAGTCCTTTGCAGCTGTTGTTGCAGGACGGGTCAAAGATCCTCCTCGTTTGCCTCCGAGAACGACTTTTTCGTTTAAGGGAGCTCCAGCAATTTCTTTTACAGATGAAGAAGAACAAACCCTTTCCAACCCACTCCGGTTCGCTCTTATTGGAAAGTTCTCACATTACAAACCATCGATTGAGGTGAGCCGTAAAGCTTTATCAGGATTTCAATTCCAAGGTTCTATTAAAGCTGGTGTTATTGACAGAAAGCATATTCTTATTCGTCCTTCTGCTGAAGAAGACTATCTTCGTCTGCGCTCTAAAGACACTTGGTTTGTTTCGAAAGCACCGATGCGGATTTTTAAGTGGGAACCAGATTTCTCACCATCTTTTGAATCATCCCTCATGCCTGTGTGGGATGATCTTCCTGCTTTACCACATCATCTATATGACAAGGAGGCGCTATTTGCTATTACTTCTGCAATTGGTACACCACTGAAGATTGACAAAGCCACGTCTGATATCTCTCGACCAAGTAGAGCCAGGGTTTTTGTCGAAATTGATGCAAGTAAGCCTCTTCATCACCGTCTTCACATAAATTTGCCTCGTGGTAGAAGTTTTTGGCAAAATTTTGAGTATGAATACACACCTCTTTATTGCTCACACTGTCACCATCAAGAGCATGTTGTTACTCATTGCAACTAAAGAATAAAGGGAAAGAAGTAGTGCATGAAGAACCAATTGTAGAGAAGGCTCAACCGGAGAAGGACACGCGTCATGCGCAGGATGACTTAGTTGTTACTCATATTCTGCAGCATCCCAATGAAGGGAACTTACAAATTAATGACGGGGAACAGGGTGTTAACCCACCTTCCGAGGCCATCATTACGGCAGATAAAATAAAATTAATTATAGTAGATGAGCCATTACTTCCTTCTACCCCACCAGACCCAACTGAACAAACCGTCACCAACGCTCCAGGCCCGAGAATAGAGGAGAATGCTTCACATCAGCATGTCTCATCGGAGGAGACTGAGAAGGAACCGGCAGCAATTGAAGCTGTTGAAATGGCTTCTACTGATAATGAGTTAGTTGGTGATCCACATGCTACAGGAGAAGCTGTTGAAGGAGGTACTGCTGCTGAAGGAGATACTGACCAATTGGAGGAAGGAGAAGTTCGGGATCCTCTGCTTAGCTGGGCTGATGAAGTCAAGAGAGAGGACACTCAGATGGAGGCCAGAGGCAGTCAAGAAGAGAGTCGTATTCCAGGAGGAGATTCTCAAGCTAAGAAATCTACAGTCCAAAGGAGGAATAAATCCAAGAAGGAGATCGTGCCTTTCGATCTTGTCACTCGTCAACAAGCAAACTCACAAGCCTCAAGTAAATTTCAATCCATTAATGTTTAACATACTTTTATGGAATGTGAGGGGTGTCGCGAGCAAGATGACTATTAAAAGAATCAAACTACTAGTGAGGATGCACAAAGTTATGTTTCTTGCCATCATCAAGCCTAAGGTTGAAGCTGCTCAGCTAGACTATTATAAGATTAAGCTTGGATTCTCAATGGCTTTTTCTAATGATCGTGGTAATATATGGGTGTTGGCAAAAGAGGAATGTGACATTAGCCTTAGCGACTCTTTTGATCAAGCTTTATCTGTTAAAGTTGTTCATCATTTGCTTCCTTCGGATGCAATGTTCACTGTGGTCCATGGTGATAATACTAAGGAGGGTCGTCGTGTGCTTTGGGACAGGTTATCTCAGCTGCAGGATTCTTATTCTCTTTTTTGGGTGGTTAGGGGTGATTTCAATGCTGTTCTCAGGTCAGAGGAGAAGATTGGTGGCCATGTCGCAGATCCAGTTTTGATTCAGGAGTTTGCTAATTTTAAAATGGTTGCTGGCTTATCTGAGCTTCCATACTCTGGGAGTTGCTTCACTTGGTTGAAATCGATGAAGGATGGCAAGTGTGGCTCTCGACTTGATCGAGTTATGGTTGATAATGCATGGATCAGGCTGGCCCCATTGTCTAAAGTGGATCATCTTAACAAATTGGAATCGGATCATGCCCCGATTCTAGCTCAGTTTAAACGAGAACCTGTAGGGGGAGGAAACAATTCAGATTCTTTGATTTATGGACATCGCATGGGGAATTCTCGTCCATTATCAATCAAGCTTGGCACTCGGTTGATCATCCGAATGCTGTTACTAGAGTGTCTCTTCATCTTGATGCTTACAGGAAAATGCTATCCACTTGGAGTAGGAAATCATATGGTGATATCTTTCAATCGGTTAAGGAAGCAGAAGATGTGGTGTTAAGTGCAGAATTACATCATGAGGCCATGAATAATCCTGAGTCACTTGAACAATTATCTAAGGCCAAGGCTCTGCTTAAACAGAGAGTTTGTACTGAAGAGGCCTATTGGAGACAAAAGGCCCGGCTTAAATGGGACCTGGAAGGGGACAAAAATACAGCATACTTCCATGGCTATGTGAATAATCGAAAGAAGTCGCTGCATAGTCATTCCGTCACCACTGATACTGGAGTTATTCTTACGAAAAAGCAGGATATTCATAGCTATGCGAAGGAATTCTTTGCAAAATCATATGAGAGGGGGGATATACAGGAAGATGGAGATTTGCTCAATCTTATACTGAGTATTGTGACAGACGAGGACAATAACACTCTCATTGCTGAACCTACAAAGGATGAAATTCTGGATACAATCAAGAGCTTGGATAAATTGAGTGCCTCAGGTCCTGATGGGTTTACCCCTTCTTTCTATCTACAAAGTTGGGCTACTGTTGGTGATGACATTCAAGAGGCTATTTCTATGTTCATGGACGGGTTTTCCCTTCCTCGGGCTTTCACTAACACTTCTATTGTATTAATCCCTAAGGTCAAACAACGTCACACCTTTGGTGATTACAGGCCTATCAGTCTCTGTACTGTCTTTAAAAAATCATATCGAAGCTATTATCTCGCCGATTAGCTCCTTTGCTACCACGTCTGATTTCACAGGAACAGAGTGGGTTTGTGCAAGGTCGGAAAATAGTTGACAATATTCTTCTGGCTCAAGAGATGAAGGCCAAGATGAATAAGAAGCACAGGGGAGGTAACATTGCGCTTAAGCTTGATATGATGAAGGCTTATGATAGGGTGGATTGGAGATATCTTTTGAAGGTTCTTCGTCGCTTTGGCTCTCATAATAAGTGGGTGGATATGATGTTGAGGATTATGAATAATATGTGGTATTCACCTCTTATCAATGGGGAATCGATCGAATATTTTCAAGCTTTTTGTGGTTTGAGGCAAGGTGATCCATTGTCTCTGGTATTGTTTATTTTAGCAGCTGAAGTTCTCACTCGGAGTCTGAAACGATTGCGAGATACTTATGGTTTCACTCCTTTTTTCACTCCTCGTGGATGTCCTCTTATTACACACCTTGCATACGCCGATGATGTGCTTCTATTTTCAGCTGGGGATTTGCGATCGGTAGGGATGATCAATGAAGTTTTGTCCAGGTATGAAGCTATGTCGGGCCAAAAGATTAACAAACATAAGTCTTCGATATATATTTCTTCAAAGGAACGACCAGAGAATGGTGATGAACTGGCCTCTCGGTTTGGTTTTCAAGTGGGTCCTCCTCCGTTTACCTACCTTGGTTGTCCTCTTATGGCAGGCCGGCGTAATGGAGGGATGTACGAAGAATTATTAGACAAGATCAGACATAAATTGGAAGGATGGCACAACAAAATCCTTTCCCCTGGTGGCAAATTGGTTTTAATCAAGAATGTGCTAGCTTCTATTCCAGTTTACACATTGGCCGCGTGTGATCCACCTATGACAGTGTTAAATAGGATGGAGTCTATGTTTTCCTCGTTCTTTTGGGGCTCTCATGATGTAGTTGCGAAGAGGACTTGGCTGGGATGGGCTTATATTGCTCGTACTAAAGATGAAGGTGGCTTGGGTGTTCGACAGTTGGAGGACGTCATGACTTCGATGACGATTAAATTATGGTGGAAATTTTTGACTCAATCCTCGCTTTGGACTCATTTTTTCAAGATGAAATATTGTTCTCATGAGTCTGAGACTCAGGTTCAATTAACTTCTAATGCTTCTCATGTTTGGAAGAGACTAGTTCATGGCCGAAGGCTTGCGGGTCAGTACATCACTCAGGTTAATGGTGCTTGGCAATGGCGCTATGCGTATTCAGGTACGTTCTCTGTTACTTCGGCATGGGAAGTGGCTCGCACTCATTTACCAAGACTTCCTTACTACAAGCATATTTGGAACAAGTGTATCCCAACAAAATGGTCGATCCTTTGTTGGGGTATGTTGCATGAAAATTTACCAACAGATGATAACATATCTAGGCTTGGATATAGTATGGCATCAAAATGCCATTGCTGTGTTGATCCTTCCACTGAAAACATGGCACATATATTTCATGAAGGAGAGTTAGCGGCTAAAGTTTGGGCCTCGGTTCAGCAAGCATATAGGATCAAGATGAGTGGCAGTACTTTGCTACATAGACTTCGCTCCTGGTGGATAAAAAAGAAGAATCATAAGAAAGAGATTGTGGTGGCAGCGGTTATATGGGTGCTGTGGAAAAATAGAAATAAATGGCGCTACGAGCAGTATTCTTATGGAGCGAACATGCTGATTAGGGAAGTTTGCAGGCAGGTTGATAAGGCTTTTGTTAAGTGTAATCACTAATGCTTCTGTAACCTGAGTTGGGACTCACACTTTTGAATGAATAAAATCTAGTTTTCCCAATATATATATATATATATATATATATATATATATATATATATATATATATATATATATATATATATATATATAAATATAAATATATATATATATATATTTAGAAAAAAATATATAAAATATATATATATATATATATATATATTTTATATAATATATATATATATATATATATATATATATAATATAAATATATATATATATATATATATATTTATATATATATATATATATATATATATAAATTAACTTTATATATATAGATTTATGATTTATATATAGTAAAAATACTGACTATATTTAAAATATTTTATTGTCTGTATGGAATTTGTGGTATATATAAGTATAAATATCAAGATATATATATATATATATATATATATATATATATATATATATATATATATATATATATATATATTGATTAAATAGGCATGCAAATATATTTATAATTTATTAAGGTGTATACATATATATGTTATATATATGTATGTGTGTGTATATATATACATATATAATAGGCTAAAATAATATAATCAAAATAAAAAAAAAATTATTAAGGTGTATACATATATACATATTAAAAAAATATAATAATAATAATTTATTAAGGTGTATACATATATACAAGTTATATATATGTATGTGTGTGTATATATATACATATATAATAGGCTAAAATAATATAATCAAAATAAAAACCCAAGGCCCAAACACTTCCCTGCACAGCAGTAACCCGACCCCCCCCCCCCCCCCCGGGTTGTACATATAGAGATTGAGAGAGATCGAGAGGAAATACTCGGAAACCCTAGCTCTCCCTCCTTCCCCAAGACCACGTGCACCCCTTCCCCATGCGCGTGCCACTACGGGCCACCGACGGCCGGCCAGAGCCGTCGCAGAACCACGTGCGCGCGGCAGACCGAGGCACAACGGCAGCGACAGCTCCGGGCCGACCCCAACTTCGTGATCAAATTTCACCCTCGTTGCTCGATCATTTTCAGAGCTATTTCTTCAGGTAAAATCCCAATATATACACCTTTGATTCCCATCAATTAGTCTAATTTTAGGTAATCTATATTGCCCGAAAAATCGAACCCAAGTTCGATGAAAACCTGTCCTAAAAACAGGACTGACAATAGTCAAACTATACTACTTTGCACTTAATTATCTACCAAACCCTGCATGATTTCAAAAATATATTTGAAGGAAAATATTGACAACATATAGGTCTAGAGAACCCTTTTTACAGAAATCAATTTTGATAATTGTGCGTCGAGAAATCGGTTTCCCAATATTGAGAAAAACCTGTTCTGAAAACATAAAAATCCTTCGATACGACGTACGTCCCAACAATTCGGGCGAGGTTGTCACAAACCGAAAGCATCAAAAGGTGCGTATCGACTTCGCGGACGTATGGGCTTTGACGGAATTCAAATTGGTCGCTTGTGCGCGACAAATTTAATGCGTATCCGTCAAAATTTACCGTATCGGCTTCTGTACAAATTTCCAATTACATTGTGTACGTTCGTCAGATCGAGACAAAACTTGTGCCAACAGGACCGTATCATTTTTCTGGTCCTGTATGCCAAGTTTGGCCCGATTCTGAGACAGTTGATTGGATCGCCGTTTTGCGGACCCCACGATCCGACTCAACGGGCGATTTTGTGCACGGTCTGCCGGAATCCAACTTTGGACATACGGTTGGGTTTCTATCAAAAAACTGGACCTGTTGATATATAGTTTGTTGACATTAGATACCATAGACTTTGGTACGCTTTTCGGTACAAAGCGGGTCCAACGGCGGACACCGTTTTGACCTGAAATTACTGTTTTGCTCCTGTGTCCAGAATTGGACTTAAGGACATGCAATTGTAGATAATTTGACTATTCTAAAAATATTGGTAATGTTTATTTCAGCATCCGGAGACTTCTGCATGTGTTGACTGTTGTGGCTCATTGAGTAGTATAGTATTATCGGTTTCACCAACACAGGACCTCAAGCGAGTACATCTCTGATAGTTTTCATATTTGATTATCTCTATACTTCTTGTATTTAATAATGTTTTACATTGATATCACGTTGATTCTTGACATGCTTGCCACACGAGATAGTAGTTATGGATTCTTGCATGTTGTTCGTGACCAATACATTTTCGTGTTCGTGACCTGTTTGAATCCATAGGTACTAGCCGGGTGGGGAAATATATTAGTAGACATGTAAATATACCCAAAAAATATCCCATGTGTCTATTCTTGAATAATAGCAGCTGCACACGACACTTACAGGGTGCTGAATTTACCCCTTAGCCGTTTACATGTCGAAAGTATATTTTAAATCACTTGTTAGATATAGTCTTGCTACATTACAGTTTCTTGTCATTGCTTGTCTTGTGTACCATGTCTTCCTGCTTTTTACTCGTATGATTCCTACCATGTTTTCCTGTTTATTCCTTATCATGTATCTCAGTATTATTACAGATTTATGGATTTCGTCATTTATTGATTCTGTTATGAGGATGTACTCGTTCCATTCCTGACTGGAAACCAATATTTTTCAGTTTTAGCCGCGATCACTCTTAGCACTGGGAAGGCATGGGTATGCTGAGGTCAACCTAGATAGTTGAACAAGCTGTCTTTACTATTTTGTGAGATATTGTATTTTCTAAAAATATGAAGTTGTAAAACCTTGTAATTTGTAAAATGATTTAGTAATGTGTATGAGAAATATATGTTACATTTTATGATTTTGAGCATCTTGGCCGTGACAACGTTCTACCGTCGACTCTGCGGCGTTGGCTGCCTTAGACATGTCTCGTATCCGAAAAATAGGTACGGGTCATGACAAGTTTTTGTGGTGGCCCATGCAGGTCAATTTTCGCAAATTATGCGAACTCATGGTAGTACCATATTAGTTGTACTACTGCGAGCCTGCGACTAGGAAATGCTCATTCACAACTGGGAGTAAATTAATTTTTAAAGAATGGTTAGGATTAGGAGTCCCTAGTTTAATTTGACAGTTGGGTAGTTAAGGTTGCTACATAGGCTTCAACGAATTCTAAATCCTATTAGATGGTTTTATCGAAGGATGCACTATTGTATTCTGATTCGATAATATTTCTAAAGTGAGTAGATTCGTAACCCCTCTTTCCGAAAGTTTGGAAATATCTTTTATTTATTGTTTGAGTTAAAATATTATTTTTAGAATTTTATAAATATTTATTATAGAAGGCCTTAGTCACGGTTAAGTTTTGGAATGCAAGATAACCAAGACTTTTGGCACTGAGAGTGTGATCGAGTGCTTTGACTAGTGTTCTAGCCATGGTAGAGAAGATCGAGTCATAGGTGTATACTGACTAGGAAAACCAGGCCAAATCGTGATATAACCCTAGGAATAATTTAATTACCTATTAATAAGATTATTGGCTTTTAGAAGACCTGGTTGCTCCAAACTAGCCCGAACTCAATCCAAGTCCTGGTGGTCATGCAGTATGACCAACGTTGTCCAGGTAGATATATAGATGTGTATATATGTTTTAGTAGTCCATTTCTAGTATTGTGAATAATTTTCTATAAATTATATATTGAATATAATATATGTATTATTGCTATTTAAATTTAAATTTTTCTTGGAAATAGGATAACCTTCTCTTAGAATGATATTTTAGAATTTTTGGGATTTACTTAGGCTATACATATATATACTTGTGTATAAATATATTCATAATAGGTAGACATAGTGCCTTATACATGTTTTTCCTTGATCTTGAATATTAGAGAAATATAAATTTAAGTTTATATTTCTTTTGCCTTCTATCATTTTCTTCCTAATCATGATCACGTGTACAACTTTATCTTATGTCTTTTCTAAACATTGCCATATCATAAAGTTTGTATCACTTATATTCTTTCCTGGTACCTAAGAAATTATTTTTTTAAAATAACTTCTCACTCAATTGTCTATTAATCTCGAGTTAAGTTTTTGGATTCAAAAGTTTTCTCTCAATCGGTGAATCTTGAATATCCGTGAAATAAGGATTATAAGATTTTACTTATTTTGGCTTCGATCATTACCCTTCCTAATCAATCGTTTTCTTTTCAATAAGTTGATCTTATACTTGAAGAACAGATACTTGCACTTTTTCTATCTTTATCAACTTGTATGATATTTTAAACTCCTTTGATATTCTTGGGGATATAGTTGGAATAATTTTGATGACTTGTGATGACAAGACAGCAGCGCACTATCGTCACTTATTTGAATTATCGAGACTGCGGGTTCACTGCAGCTAGCAGCGCACTGTGTAAGCCCCCTGAATTTAGGGGTTATTTTTTAAAATTTTCTAAATGATTTATCTTTCAATAAATATTTCATTATGATTATTTTATTCTTAAATGTACTTTTTTGTGCCTTTGATTTTTGGAGCGTCAGAGATGTCCATCTCTGGAAACTTCCTTCATGAGTTTTGTAGTAGACAAGATTACCTTCATTTTGATATATAATGTCCCACTCAAACTTGTTCCCTTGTGCACTTTTTGCATCGTACAACTTCGAGTCGACTAAGACCATTTGATCGATCAATTAATTATTAATTAATTTTCTACTCTTTTATTTGATCATCATATGCACGTTACCGTGTCTTTTAATTTAGGCGCACAAGACTGGTCGTTTTCTCGAAACCAACTTCTCCTGCATAATCTACTCGAGGCACCCTACATCCATGACCTTCGTGTCCTACTCAGACACACCATTTTGTGCTTCATTTGCTTCGCACAACTTTTGAGTCAATTTAGGCCAATTAATTATCCCCTATAAAATATGACCTGACTTCCAATTTAATTTCGGGACCCGACATCGACCCAAACCTGTCAAACCAAAATTTAGACATGGCCCACATAAAGCCTACTACCCGCTTGACACTTATGTCCCATTTATTTGAGCCTCCACAAGCTACTTATTTACCCATGATCGTAAATACCTAATTTAATTTATTTATTGCACCATGTCCGATTTTGACCAGACCCGGCTCAACTGAACTCAACCCAAGCTTCACGTTACCCCACATGAATACCCACACACACTTTTTCCCCATAAAACACCCATTATTGATGTATCTTATTTCGTTATCCTTATTATTATTCTATTAATATCATTATTATTATAATGGTTATTATTATAAATAATATATATTTATTTTGGTCTTTGTTAAATTTATGAGTAAGAATTTACATATTTAAAGGGGTGTATATTTATATAAATAATAGAGATAGAAGAATATATAAGGTATGTGTGTGTGTGTGTGTCTATATATATATATATATTACTTCTCATATATATTACTTATCTCTCCTCTTCCAAAAAAATGGCACAGCCGAACTCCTTCCTCCCCCATGGCCGATCTTCTTATTCTTCTTCAACTTCTTCATCATCTTCCTCATCACCATCATTACCAACATCCTCGTCATCTTCCTCATCACCGTCATCACCAACATCCTCATCATCATCAAAAACCACCACCATCATCACCAACACTATTACCATCTCCATTCAACCGTCGGCCATCGCCCTCGCCGCTGGTCGTGCCACCGTCGCGGCTTTTCGGCCTTCGCCGCACGATGACAGTGCAGCCGCAACAGCGAGCAGCAGCAACATGAAGTGCACAACAGCAGCAGCGCACACAGTGCGCGCGTGCGCGGGCAGCCGTCGGGCGCCGCCGCAGCGCCGCACGGGCGTTACGTGGCCGGCCACCGCCGACGAGTACTCTAATGACCTCCCCAGTACGCCGCCTTCCTTCCCGATGCGCCACGTAGGCGATTCGTGCGATTGGCACGGGATTCCGTCGTGACGAACGCGGGATCGAACTCAGAATCGCATTTCGAGGCAGCAACTTCGTGCGTGATTTTCGAGAAATTCGACTGTTGGATTGTTGAACCGTTTCTTCCATCTCAATCTCGGTATGTATCCCTTCACCCCTGTCAAGTTTCAACCATTGATTAGATCGTCTGATAGATCAAAACCGGCCACCAAGTTGACAGTTTAAATTGTATAATTTTTGGACAATTTTGTGGAGTCAACTTCGTCGGCTTGTATCTCCGCCATCGCAGCTCCATTTCGTGCGCCGTCTGTTCCAGTGCACAGCTGGTATGACCCTCTTCCTATTCCTTAAGTTTTGTTTCATTGTGAGCACATTTTTCTGGTTGAATTTGACGCAAAGTTGGTCGTCCGAATTCGTAATTCCAAACTTATAAAATTCTATTTTTGAACCTAGGACTCCAGATTTCAATTCTGACACCACCAGTAGACTCGTGGCATCGTTCTAGCACATTTTCATATAAAGTTTGCTAGGTTTGGAGGACCTGGGCCCTGACACGTATTTCGGTGCAAAGTGGGCCCCATAGTCCGAGTCAACGGGACATTTTGAGATCGGCTCATCGGAATCCAATTTTGGATATACTGTTGAGTTCGTATCGTCATTCTAGACTCGTTTAACATATAATTTGCTGAATTTTGAGAGCATTGGCTCCGGCATGCTTTTTCGTGCAAATCGGAACTTCAATGTCCTAGTCAACGGACCATTTTGACAACGGGTCAATGGAATCCAAAATTGGACATACCATTGGAATCATCTCGTCAAAATAAATTCGTAGACATGTAGTTTGACGACTTTAGAGACCATTGACCCTGGCATGCTTTTCGGTGCAAAGTGGGTCCAACGGCGGACACCATTTTGGCCCAAAATTATCGTTTTGCCCCTGTGTCCAGAATTAGAATTATGGGTAGGCATTTCTAGCTAATTTGACCATTCTAAGAACATTGGTAATGTCTATTTCAGCATCAGGAGACTGTTGTACGAGTTGACCGTTCGTGGCTCATTGAGTGGTTTGTAGTTCGATTTGACCATTCTAAGTACATAATTCAGTTGTAGTTTTTTACTTGATTCTCGATACGATGGTACACGAACTAGTATACGTCGGATCCTGTCATGAGATGTCATTCCTGAGTTACTTGGTATACTTGTACATTGTTCGATCTTGTTTCTAGTACTTGCATAGTCGCCGATTCCTAAGGGTATTTTCTACCCTCTTAGAGAATCCCGTGTCATGACCTGTTATGTCTGGATCCATACACTATTCGGGGAATGGAGAGTTATTAGTGGTTATGTGATCATTACCCCTACTTGTTTATTACCTGTGCATAGCTCCACCCTCACCACACGTAGGGTGTAGCCTGACCTTATACTACTTGTGCATAGCTTTCTATTTTGGCTGGCCTGATCCCTATACTATTATACTACTTGTGCATAGCCGGTCAAATGGAACAGCCTGATCTTGACCCAAGCCGATCACATAACGCTCTATTATCTCATGGCACTTTTTTTATGATTACATTCATACCTCAGTTTACTTTCCACTGTTTATATTCCACTTTTATCTTATATCTCACACATAACATAATATCGAGTTCTCCTGTACTGTTTACTTTCGGTCTTGATATTTTATCTTGTATTTTATTATAATTGTCTCTTATAGTATTTGTCAATTCACATGGAATTGTTGTTAGCATTTGTACTTGCTCACATTCTGACAGGATAACCCCCATTGGTTTTCAGAGGATTTAGATGCAGATTTACCGACCTACCAGGTTTGACTTAAATAGAGACTACGATCCGGACCAGCCTGTGGACCCGGTGCTCGTAGAGGACGCACCGCTAGTAGTGACCTAGATTACTTAGATTTTGTCTTGATTACATTCCAGTTTGATACTTCGAGACTTGTGGTATTTTATTTTAGGATATTGTTTCATGTCTTGGTTTCTGAACTTGTGATTGCGACTCAGCGCTGTTTCAGACTATTTATCTCATCTTTATCTTTATCTTTATCTTTATCTTTATTTTTATCATCGTGCTTATCTTCTTTAGAATTATGTGATTGAGTTGTGGTTATATTCCTCCGTGCCGAGATAACAGGTTACATTATTCTGTCTTAGATTCTATATATTCTAGATGACCTTTATAGCGTTCTACCGTCGATACTGAGGCGTAGGCTGGATGTACCCACGTGCTCGTGCCCCTAAACAGGGTGCGGGTCGTGATATATTTTTATGGTGGCCCATGTAGGTCAGAGTCGCAACTAGTACGATTTCGTAATGGTACTCGACTTAGAGTACTAATTACGAGCCTGCCGTTAGGATATAGGTTCTAGGTTATGATAGGAGTTGCTCAATCACATATTAGGAAAATTTCGATCTTTTGATTTTCAAGACAACTCTCCTTGCATTTCGAAATAAATTGTCCTTCCTTGGCGACATCTTATCATGTTCCATATTGATATCTTTGCTTAGGACTTTTGAGAGATTCCTGTGATGACCCTTGGAAATCTTGTTTTGAACGTCAATTTGAAATCATTTCCCCTTGTGTTTGTCCACCCTTGCTCCTTATTATTGAAGTTGATTTTGATGAATTCATTGTTGAATTTTAAATCTAGATGTTAGTTGTTGATTTGGGTTTTGAATATTCTTTTAGAATTAAGGTATAATCTGATAAAATACTTGATAAGGACAGTAATGTTTGCCATTGATTGTAAAAGTACAAAACAATTTTATAGGAGGACTGAACTTAGACTCAAAATACAAACTCGCTCGTACAAAGAAAGCCTAGGAATGAAAACCTAGGTACAGCAATCTAAGTACGATTGTTTATTTTTGATTCTGGGGGGTAACGGTAGAGGCTCGGGAAAGCGACGTCAGCTCTGCCTTACTCCTTGGACGATCGGACGTAGCCTTGGTTCCGATGAAGAAATGCTCTTGAAATGTGTGGGGAGACTCTTCTGTGCGTGCCTTTTTCTCTCTGTGTGTCCAACCGGGGGTCTATCTCTATTTTTTTCTATCCTTTTTTGTTGCAAAAGAATGGCACCTCGCTATTTATAGGAGTGGGGTGTGATCATTAGGGTTTGTAACGATTGCCCCCTAAAAAGTTGGCGGTTTGGGGATTAACTACCATTTTCCTTGATCATGTTTTGTTGGCAATTAATCTAGGCCATTTATCTTGATTGTAACACATCTGGGTAGTTAATGTTGATTGTACTAAATCCATATGGGCAATTAATATTGATTGCCACGAATCTTTGTGATTTATTATGACAAGCTCGGATCTCCTGCCACGTGTTTAATCTGCTTGATTGTAATAAATCTGATATGATCCGGGTAATTATGGTGATTGCACTAAATCTGGTTGTTGGGATTTATTGATAAATCTTGATTTATTTGGTGCCACGTATCCAACCATCATTATGCTGCGAGCCGGGGGAAACTGCTCTTCTGCCACGTGTCCTAACCGCGGGCCACGAGGACAGGGTGTCTTGACAGAGCCGCATGAGGGTGGCTTCAGGATTTGAACCGCATGAAGGTGGCAGCCGCATAGGCATGGCCTCCGAAATCTGAGCCGCATGGGGGTGGTTTCTAACTGGATCGCATAAGGCTGGCCACGTGTCTGTTGACACAAAATCACAGTCAACCATATATTGATACAATTGACAACATAAAACTTGTAATATTTCAATACGACACATGAAGACTGAATTCGGTACAAGCCAGACGACAGCTCGTACCTGCAAAGCTTCATAATTTGGGTATGTATTTTACACTTTATTTGAGTCTAGATTTATGTAAACTGAGCTGTGCTGAGCATTTTGAGACTTAGACTATACCTATACCTCAAACCAAAAGCCTTACTAAACATCCAAATAGCCCATTGGCCCATTTGACCTATTCTGTGCTCTGGAGACAGAGTTCGGGCCGAACTCTACCTCCACACAGAGTTCGGGCCGAACTCTGCCTCCTAAATTCTAGGACCAATTTTTAGGGTTGGCTGGATGCAAGTTGTCCAACGGCCAAATTTTTGAATATTCTAACCAGAATTCTGGCCAAATTCTGCCTGTATGGTATCCTATAAATAGGCCATAATTCTTTCATTTTCAATCATCCAATCTTCTCTCTCTTCTCTCTAAAGCCTTATACAAGCCATACCCTTCATCTACTAGCCACAAGCACCCTAACCTCAAAGTGCTCAGTACTTATGAGTTAGGAGTTTGTGCAAGAGTTCAAGAAGTCGCTTGGAAAATTCCAAGCATCGCCACTGCGATCTCTGTAAGAAGTTTATGTGCTCTTCTGAAGAAAAGGTATGGGGTGTAACTACTATTCACAAATAGTGGATTTAATCCTGAGCTAGAGTTCTCAGGCCTGGACTAGTCCTCCACGAGGGAAACCAGGTTAAAATCGGCTGTGTTTGCGTATGCTTTCTTACTCTTTACTATTTCCGCATTTACTCTGATTATTTTCTGTTGTGAAAGAGTATAATTTTTAATTGGACATTATTGTCATAAACTCTATTCATCCCCCCTCTAGAGTTGCCTATTTGTTCTTCAATTGGTATCAGAGCTTTGTTCTCTCAACAAGGACTAACATCCTAGAGCTGATCCATGGCAACCACATAATCCATGATTTCCAATCACGGTGAAGGGCAGTCCACTCATAGTCCTCCCGTATTTGATGGAACTAACTACAACCTATTGGAAAATAAGGATGAGTTTTTATCTCAAGTCGCTAGACTTCGACCTGTGGACCATTGTCATCGATGGTTACAAAAAGCCCTCCAGGATAGTTGTCAATGGTGATCTCGTTGAGAAAACCCATGACAAATATTCTAACGAGGAGAAGAAACAGGCAAGTCTAGATGCAAGAGCTATTAATGCTTTATTCTGTACTATAGACAGGAATGAGTTCAACAGGGTCTCAACATGCACCACCTCTCACGAAGTATGGAGACTTCTAAAAGTGACGCATGAAGGAACCACTCAAGTGAAGGAGTCAAAAATAAGTCGTCTCACTCAAGAATATGAGGCTTTCAAGATGAAGCCAAATGAGACGATCACACAAATGATTACAAGGTTCCTCGACATCATCAATCCCTTGTCTTCTCTCGACAAATAATATACAAATCACGAGAAGATCCACAAGATACTTAGGGGGCTACCAAAGATTTGGAACCCTAAGGTGACAGCCATCATAGAAGGAAATGATCTCACGACTATGTCCATGGAGACTTTGATGGAAAAGATGATGACTCATGAGCTTGACCTTAAAAACTTCAAAGAGCCTGCTCCTAAGGCAAAGGAGATTGCCCTTAAAGCTCACCGACGAAGGGCTGATCCTGAAGAGACGGATGACGACAACTCGGAAGGTGAAGATCAAGCTCTCCTTGTCCGCAACTTCAAGAAATTTCTTCGCTTCAATCGAAGAAAGAAGGAACCACAAGAAGATGACGAAGAAGAGCCAACATGCTACGGTTGCAAGAAGACTTGACACGTCCGAAAAGACTGTCCATTTACAAAGAAGAGCAACCAATATGAGAAACCATACAAGAAAGCTTCCTCAAAGAAATATGCTAACACAAGCATTTGGCATAAAAGCGAAGCTAGTGACTCCGAGGAAGAAAAGGACTCTCCTCAAGACGCCACCAATGTTTGCCTAATGGCTACATCCGACAAGGTAACAAGCGAAACTCTCGATGATTTCACGTTTGATGAACTTGGCGATGCATTCAATGATTTACTCAATGACCATAAGAAAGTCATTGGTAAATATAAACACGCCAAGGAAAGATCAAAAGTTATTAAGTCGAGATTCAATGACTCTCTTCATTGCTTGATAATAGTAGAGACACTTCACCCACGGAAGTCACAAATGAGGTGTCTAAGCTTAAATTAAGCCTACATGATGCCGAAGCACGTATAGAAAAGCAAACACAAGAGATCACAGCACTCAATACTGAGATCGCTGAAGAAAAGAATAGACACAAGATCTCTATCACTAAGATTTATGGTTTGAACACTAAGATTAAGGAACTGCAAGTTGTCTCTAAGAAATTAGAGACTAGATTGGAAAACAGGTTGCTCAACCTCAAACCCAATCACATGAGACACTCACAAAGCATGGCACTACTCATTCTAGTCAACCACGTCATCCACCTGTAGCACGAAATCATGCTTATATGTACACCCACTTTCATAAAGCACACAAACCACATGCACGTAGAAATAATTCTTATATGACACAGAATCACCATACTACACATAGATACAATCATCACTATGTTGCACAAAAAAAAATCACCATCATACTGCTTATGGATATAGACATCATCATCATACTCCACATCACTCTACATATAGACATCATCACCATGCTACTCCACATCACTCTACATACAGACATCATCACCATGCTACTCACACCACTCTACATATAGACATCATCAACATGCTCCTAACATAAATAGGAATGCTATTTGTACTTATTGTGGATTATATGGACACATTTCACCACAATATAGAGTTAGGAGATTAGTAATATAGAAACATATATGCATGGTTGTCGAAAACTAACTTTTCAGGACCCTCAAGAACTTGGGTACCAAAGGTCACATCTACTCTTGATGTAGGTGGACCTTCCCTCCTCAACTAAGAGTAAGTGGATTCTCGATAGTGGATGCTCGCAACATATGACGGGAGACGCAAATCTTTTTGCATCACTATCGATGAAGAGGGAAGGGTATGTATCCTTCGGCAACAACCTTAAAGGGTATATCATTGGTAATGGTACTATAGTCATCCTCCTTCTCCTGTAATAAAGGATGTCTGTCTAGTGACCGAGTTAAAGCATAACCTGCTCAGCATAAGTCATCTTGCTGATCATGGGTATGATATTAACTTTGGACAAAATAAATGCTTTATTTATGATAGGTCAACAGGAGACATTGCTTTTGAAGGGACAAGAGAGGACAATATTTATATTTTCTATCTATCTAGAGATACTAACAGTGCAGGAAGATGTCTCTATGCTCACAAGGATGAAAGATTACTATGGCACCAGCGTCTTGGTCATGCCAACATGGACACTATATCCAGGCTATCACCAAGAAGCTAGTCAGAGACTTGCCCGATACATTCAAAAAGGGCACGGTATGTGCCGAATGTGAATTGAATAAGGTAACCAAGTCCTCATTTCATTCCATAAACTCTGTAAGTACTACTAGACCATTGCAATTACTTCATATGATTTATTTGGCCCTAGTAGAGTAGCCAGTCTTGGTGGAAAACTCTACGCTTTTGTTATAGTTGATGACTTTTCTAGATTTACTTGGGTTTTCTTTCTTACAAATAAAAGTGATGCCATTTCAGTTTTCAAAATATTTGCTAAAAAGGTTCAAAACGAAAAAGGCTACATGATTACTCGAATCCAAAGTGATCATGGAGGCGAATTCGAAAATAGTGATTTTGAAAAGTTTTGTGATTTAAATGGTTTTAAGCATGAGTTTTCTGGTCCAAGAACTCCTCAACAAATGGTATTGTGGAGCGAAAGAATAGGACTCTTGGTGACATGGCTAGAGTCATGTTAAATAAATTCTCTTTTCCAAAATATTTTTGGGCTGAAGCTGTCAGTACAGCATGCCATATTTTAAATAGGGTGCTTATTCGTCCTATTACGAAGAAAACACCCTATGAGCTTTGGTTTGGAAGAACTCCAAACGTTTCATATTTTCGAGTTTTTGGTTGTCGATGTTTTATCCTTAACACCAAAGATAACTTAGGCAAATTTGATGCCAAAGCTGACGATGGTATATTCCTTGGCTATGGCCAAGAGCAAGGGATATAAAGTGTTCAACAAACGCTCATTAATTATGGAAGAGTCAACAAATGTGACTTTCGATGAGGATAACAGTGCAGCAGCTACTCTTGATGATGATGTTGAACCATCAACTTCTACTCCAATGAACACAACCACTGAAACCAATTCTCTAGAGGGCTTGCCAAAGAAATTTTCTTTCAAGCCGTCACATCCAGAAAATTTGGTTATAGGTGATATTTCACGTGGAGTAAGTACTAGATGTCACGACCCGCACCCACCGTGAGGGTACGAGTACGTAACAACGCCCAGCCTACGTCGCAGTGTCGGCGGTAGAACGCTGTTCTAGGTCATGAACTATAACTAGCATAATATGAATACTCTCCATAAGGAGGCCAACACAGAGGTACAACTCAATCACAATCTAAGGTAGAATGATAAAGATAGATAAACATGAAATCCAAAAAAGATACAGGAGATAGAAGTCTAAGTGTCTAAGATACATAATCCCAGAAATACATCTCAAAACTCAAATACAGTAATCCACAAGTAAATACAACTCCAGACAAAATGAAATAACTATCTAAACAACCTCTACTGTGTCTCCTCTAGGCTAGCAGGCAATCCCGGGCTATCTGTAAAATTTATCAACAGGTCCAGTCAGGACAGGAGCGTGCACATTACATCTCAACAGTTCATAGCAGGTTAGAAAATATAATCATGCAGTAAAGTAAGATACAAGATCTGAAGAAATACAGTATGTAAACAGAGAGAGAACAGTAATAGAAATATCTACTATAAATAGAGAACTAACAGTGGCTAGTGATGTAGAGTGCAGGATAGCACATGTGAACGGAACAGATTTGTACATGATCTACACTAAAGAGTTGTACATGATCTATACTACTAAAGAATTGTTCACATGACTACTAGCACTCCCCCGTTTTCCCCAATCAGTACACAAGGATCTAAGCAGGTTATGTTATTATACATGATATCACATGGGGCCCTTAAAAGGGTGTACAGGATAGTATACATGAAGGCTCTGTGAACATGAGAGTACATGATTCACAAGAGTGTACCTGTATGGTGAAAGCACAGGAGTACATGATGAAAGTGAAACGCACATGACATAATGTACCCGATGCTCCCGAGGGGGATAATATCACATGAAGAGATCCGTATAGTACTAATCCGTGATAATGTCGTGACAGCATCAAGTATAGTAATCTAAAACAGGAATATAATTCTAAGCAGGATATGAAATGATCAGAGAGTACTCGCCTGATATCTGAATGTCCAAGGTAAAGATACTATCTGAGGAGAGGTGTCTGGCTCCTAATAAGAACAGCAGAAGTCACAACATGTCCAGAAGGATAATATAAAGCACTACAATGTATTCTACATGAATCTAGGTCAAACTAGGCCAAAGTCAACCCTTGGTCAACTCTGGTCAACTGCACTAGTCAAACTAGGTCAAACTAGGTCATGTCCTAACCTAGCAAGTCTTACTAGGCCTAACCAAGACTATCCTAGCAAGCACACATCAATACAAGGCTATACAAGCCAACATACACCCAACTCTATATAGCATGCAATTATTCAATACTCAAATAGGCAAGAATTCACATTGGATATATACTAGGTAATCTATTACTTTAAACTATATATGTCTACACATATATACACATGCATATATTGGTATTCAATATTAGGTCTATAATCATGGCATTTCAAATGGTTTATAAACTTATATTACAACACAATATGCTAACATATATAATATACATACATAGCTAAGTTAACTGTATTCATAAATACTTATTTAAGAGGCTATGTGTGTGTATGTGAACATGGCAAAGGGGCAAGTAAGGGTTAAATGGGCATACATAGTGTATACATATCAAAGAGTGTCAAAGTGTAAGTGAATAAAGTGTCAAGTGTGATAGTGTCTACATAGTGTAAGGGATACATGAGGTAATATAGGATTTGTGTTTACATAGAACATTACATCTCATTAACTTATATATTGCATATATTACATCTATTATCATTACATTCATGCTTGCATTCATTCATCATTCATTTATTCTCTTGCACTACTATATGTACCATACATTACATACTATGGAACCTACATATTCATTACAAGCCATACTTATACATGCTTACATTAGATAGGATACTTACACCTCATACATCATTTATTTAAACATTTACTCATGCTTGCATTCTCTATTTAATTACATAATGTATATACATTAACATGGATTAAAATCAAATAGAACTTATATTACACACAAGGGTGCACAAAATGCATATGCCGAATAGTAACTCCTACTAATAATCAATACTGTACCATCTCAGCTTGAATTAAAATCTAGGATTAAAGTATGTTATAGATCTATGTGTTAGCTTTCTGAAACTTCAAACGGATCGCGTTTTCGTTTTCGGAAACTCCCGGAATCGTAAAAACATCGAGAACGCGTTTGTCTTTCGTACAGCTGACACTCAAATAATTCTTCAGAAAGTTACAGAAGGAATTAGGCCTATTAATACATGGTTTTGGAAAGCTAACTTCAATACGCTTCTTTTAAAAAAAAATGGGAGATTAAACCGAGCTTTGAGCTAGAAGTTATGACATTTCTAAGTTAGGGCTGAAATTAAAAACGTAGATAAAAATCATGACGGATTTGGGTAGTTTGAGACAAAAGAACACAAGTATATAACATAATATATCAAGAACTCACTCTCTACACTAATATATATATATGAGACACTATAGAACACATCTCCAATACAAAAATATGAGATTAAACATGTAATAATTCATTCATACATAACAACAA
Source organism: Iris pallida (assembly GCA_029216955.1). NCBI lineage: Eukaryota > Viridiplantae > Streptophyta > Magnoliopsida > Asparagales > Iridaceae > Iris > Iris pallida. The sequence goes on from JANAVB010019998.1 coordinate 2,161,948, forward strand.
CACATAGTGTGTCCAAATTTGGGGTTTTCCCACATGGACACAACCACAACACAGAGGACACTCCTATGACCTCCAAATGGACACGAAATGGACACAAATGGAGATACAACCATGGGGGTCATTCCTATGGGTTCAAAATAGACCTATATGTATGAGGAAATGAAAAGGAGAAGGGATTTATACCTCCCGGTAGATCGAATCGAAGAAAAGTCTTCCCGGAGCGACACCGACACGTAGAGATTCTAAAAGGACACGAACGAGCTCCGAATCCTCCCAAACTTGGGTAGCTTCTTCCTTGGCTAGAATGGAGAAGGAAAGAAGAAGATTTGGTGGCGAAATGGAAGGATTTGGTGGAGAAATTGCTAGGGATTGCTCTCTAGGAATTTGGGGAAGAACAAGAAGAGAGTGTGGATGAGAATAATGAAATGAACTTGAGCCTATCCTCTCCCAAAGTGGCTGGCCATCTGGGGCTATTTGTCCTATTATGGTAAGGTCCAAATGCCCCCACTAACCTATTCTATGAGTAATAGGAAAGGGCTAATTGGTTGGGGCTAAATTAGTCATTTTAAAGTCTCTAATCACACTAACCTTATCCATAATAATTAGTCTAATCTCTAACTAAAATATTTCTATCATGTGGACTAAAATTAATATCATGTGGGCCATGCCTAACTAGTGTGTGGGTCCCACTAGAGTCAAACTACCCTCGGTCCCCGTTTCAAGTCGGATTGAGTTGAAATTCGAACCCGACTCAAATAACCCCAAAACAATATCATAAATAAAAAATAAATTTCAACCCCAAATAATATCATAAATAATAAAATAAAATTTAAAAATATTCAAAAATGTAAAATGATAAAAACCCCTGTTTCTGAAAACTAGGGGTGACAAATCTATCCACCTTAAAAAAAATTGTCCTCGAAATTAAAACAAAGCAATCACAGGAAACACATGCAGAAAACAATCTCATTCAAATACTTTTTAAAAAAAATCAGCAATAAAAAAAAATCTCTTTGAGGCACATCAAACATTTGTAAATAAAAACTGATACGTGTCCGATACGGACACAAAACCATCACAAAATCACACCTATCAATGGTCAAAATCAACAATCACCAACGCAAATATCAAAATAATTCAAAGAGGTCAAATGCAAAATATCCTTAGGCCAGAAATGATATTAAAATATCCTAATCACATGGTTAGGCTCTAGGTCAAACAGTCTCTAGGGTTTCACTAGCAAAACATCAAAATCACAAGTCATGATTTTAAATAGTTTTAAAATGATTTAAAAATTACCAAAAATTATATCATGATTTAAATGTCAAATCAATAAATGATTAAAATTAAAATTTCAAAATTACCCTCATTTTAGAGAACTGGGTGTTACAAGTCTACCCACCTTAGAAAAAATTTATCCTCAAAATTAAAATGTTCATACTCCTTCTAGGTCAAACCCCCCACAATCAAAGTCTCAGAACTTAAACAATCATACAATTTAAAAGGACGACATACAGGGTCATGGCATATGGTGGTAGTGAAAGTCTCATCTAGGTATACTAGTCATGCTAGACCAAAACGGTCATATAGTATCAAAACACACAAGCAATCTAGGGTGCTAAACTAGAAAAGATACAGAAATAACAATCATCAAGACTGTAAGGCAGTCTACCATCCTATATAAAAACTGGTACTTATCAAAATAAATAAAGTTAACTACCATTTATCTAATAAGGGGTACTATTCAAGAAAATCAAAATCAAAAGTTAAAGAATGAAAGCCAATTGCATGGAAATCCAATCACAATATATTTATAATATAGCGTTAGAGAGGGAAAAGCTAGCATTATGTACAAGTTATGTAGTTCGTGTGTGTATGGTGTATGTGGACATGTTCATATGGTTAGATAATAGGCGTGTGTTGTAAAATATACATGAAAGTGCATAGGAGGATTTGGGGTTTCAAACAATAACTATCAAGTTACACTAATCATGGCATATTGGTTAAACAATCTACAATACACAACTCATTTGCTCATAACATGCATGGCTAACCATGTATATATGTATATATATAAAGAGGTAGAGATTTAGTTATGTATGTATCATTATAACATGTATGCCTAAGCTCTATATATATATCTATATAGATATATAATCATGACATAGAGAGGAAGAGTTAGGTTACATGACAGGGTATACTAAGTTAGGGGGTGTGTGTGTCCTTGTACAGGGTTATAGCTTAGTATTGAAAGGTTAAACCCAGTTTTAGTTCAGCATTTACATACAAAATCTGAAAATAAGTTAACATTTAAACCAGTGCAATATTAACATAATGCAATTTCAAAATTTAGGAGTTTGAAATATCACAACTAATCTCAATGCTCTCAATACATCCTAACATGATAGAAATGAAACCCTAATATACTATCAATACATTTATCTACGCATACAGTTCAATATTACATGTTAAATCTGAAATTGAACTAAACATGGAAATCAATGTAAAATGTTAACATGTATTCAGTTTTCAGGATTTGAAGAATTTGTACATCAAAACCAACTCAATGTTTATCACAGCCTAACATGTAAGAATATGGAACCTAAATTTATATCCCTACAACAACAATGTACACAGCTCTAAATATTACATTTAAAACAATCAATTTAAACTAACATTTAAAATCCCGTATTAAGGGTTAATATGCACACAGTCTCAGATTTGACAAATTTAAACACAAAACTCAACCAAAAAAAAATTAAATTGAAACCCTACGTATAACATACATGTGCAGTGATATAAATAAACTATTATCATGAAATTTTATATTAAATTACGAGTTAAGCTAGGAAAAGCAGAGAATCGAAAATATTGGGGTTTTGAAAATTTAAACATTAACGACATATTAATAGTATTCAGATAGGTGGAAATCAAGTGTAGCATGCATAAGTGTCAGGAAAGTGTCCACTATATATATTCATATTAATTCTCATGTCCCAATATAAAATTTTAATTCTACGTTAAGACAACATTAGATTCCTACCAAGGTTGCAAGCAGGTGATTGACGTAATCAAGACAGTATATATTATTATTTAATACAAGAATAATAGCAAGAAAGAAATAACGATAAAATCTGTTTTTGCTTATCTGTTTAAAAGAAAACCCATTTTGAAACCCAGAGCTAAATTTTTAATTCCAAGATAAAGTCTAGCAAAATCATCGATTCATTGTATTAAGAAGAATTTCATAGTAAGAAGTTACACAAAGTTTATAAAAACAGCTAAAGCTACTCCTAAGTTAAATAAATGAGAAACAAAACAAAACACAAACAATTCTCTCTTTCTTTCTTTTTTTTTGAAGGATTGAAACAAAAGTAGAGAAAACATGTTCAAAAATATTTAAGGTACAATCTGATAATCATATGCGTCTTCTTGAAATTATGTTGTCAGAATTCTGCCACGCCAATAAGCATAGCTGCAATAAACGATAGAGTCCATAATAAGGCGTACACCCTATAATCATGTTATCTAGAATTCTTACCATGCCACCCGGTATGGCTGCAAGAAAATCTAGATTTCATAACTAAGATAAGTATAGCTATATCAGGCTCTACGTCCTTGTCATGCTAGCTAATATGACTGCAATAAATTCTGAATTCCATAATAAAGTAGACTTTTACCTTTCTCACTGTCCTTATCAAGTATGTTATCAGGTTATACCTTAATTCCAAAAAAATACATATACATATAAATACAAACTCAAATTCAACAACTAACATCAAGATTCAAAATTCAACAATAATCCATCAAAAATCATAAAAATACAGACTCAAATTCAACCACTATCATCAAGATTCAAAATTCAACAATAATCCATCAAAATCAAGTTCAATAACAGAAAGTAAAGGTAAATCAAGTCAGGGAAAACAGATTTCAAATCGAAGTTAAATAAGATTCTCAAGGGTCGTCCCAGGAATCTCTCAAGGAGTCCTAACCGTGATTGAGTACCTTCAAAATATATCCTATTCCTACTGCAGGCTGTAATGGTACTCTAGTTCGAATACTACTACATAAACTCGACCTGTATGGGCCACCACTAAAAATGTGTTACGACCCGTACCCACCGTGAGGGTACGAGTACGTAACAACGCCCAGCCTACGCCGCAGTATCGGCGGTATAACGCTGTTCTAGGTCATGAACTATAACTAGCATAATATAAATACTCTCCATAAGGAGGCCAACACAGAGGTACAACTCAATCACAATCTAAGGTAGAATGATAAAGATAGATAAACATGAAATCCAAAAGAGATACAGGAGATAGAAGTCTAAGTGTCTAAGATACATAATCCCAGAAATACATCTCAAAACTCAAATACAGTAATCCACAAGTAAATACAACTCCAGACAAAATAAAATAACTATCTAAACAACCTCTACTGTGTCTCCTCTAGGCTAGCAGGCAATCCCAGGCTATCTGTAAAATTTATCAACAGGTCCAGTCAGGACAGGAGCGAGCACATTACATCTCAACAGTTCATAGCAGGTTAGAAAATATAATCATGCAGTAAAGTAAGATACAAGATCTGAAGAAATACAGTATATAAATAGAGAGAGAATAGTAATAGAAATATCTACTATAAATAGAGAACTAACAGTGGCTAGTGATGTAGAGTACAGGATAGCACATGTGAACGAAACAGATTTGTACATGATCTACACTAAAGAGTTGTACATGATCTACACTAGTAAAGAATTGTTCACATGACTACTAGCACTCCCCCGTTTTCCCAATCAGTACACAAGGATCTAAGCAGGTTATATTATTGTACATGATATCACATGGGGCCCTTAAAAGGGTATACATGATAGTATACATGAAGGCTCTGTGAACATGAGAGTACATGATTCACAAGAGTGTACCTGTATGGTGAAAGCACAGGAGTACATGATAAAAGTGAAACGCACATGACATAATGTACCCGATACTCCCGAGGGGATAACATCGCATGAAGAGATCCGTATAGTACTAATCCGTGACGCAATCTGTCCAATCATGGAGATTTGGTTTTATTTTCTTTAAGCCTGCCTTCCTCTCTAAGGTATGACGGCTTCAGGCAGCAGTTGGCTCACATGTTGTGTCTGTGCACTCTGACGATGAGCCCGACGCCCTCCTATTGGAAAGGATCCTCCTCCTCCTCCTGCTACTCTTGAGTCACTCCAGACTATGCTCTGCGATCGATTCACCTTAGAGGATGATCGCTGGACTCAGCTTGACTACCGGACTACCTTGCAGATGAGTGCCATTAGCAACTCACTGCACGATATTCGGTACTCTATGTCCCGGCATCCTTCTATGCCTATTCCCATGGAGCGGGACCCTGCTCGCGATGGATACCGTATCGATGACCCTTGGGTTATCCGCTACCTGGATCCGGATGCGGCTTTCGTGGACCTTCGTCGTTCATTCACTGATCCATCCGACGACGGTGGACCTTCACGAGCTCGATGATGGATATGGCTTTCTCTTTGCTACTGCTGCTGAGGATCATAGTTTATGCTTTTCTGCATTTTTAGTTGATGTAGTTGTTTTTGTTTCTGCACTTTGGTTGTACTAGAACTCATTATGTGACTCTTGGAGACATTTTATTCTGCAGTTTCTTAGTTTTATACAGTTTATCATTATTATTTTTGGTGTTCTTGCCATTCATTATTCTGGTTGTTTGATAACTGACAAAAGAGGGAGAAATATTTTGATATATTCATATTATATTATCATATGCTTTGTGTATCTGTGCTTTGGGAAAAGAATATTGTTATCAGGACAACAAACAATGTTTACGGGGGAGCTATTGCTAGCTGCACCTATTACGGGAGAGCTACTCAATTTTTTTAATATGTCCAGGTATGAATATTGAATATACAAATATCATTTTGTTAATTATCAATATGGGGGAGATTGTTGACACAAAATTACAGTCAACCATATATTGATACAATTGACAACATGATACTTGTAATATTTCAATACGACACATGAAGGCTGAATTCGGTACAAGCCAGACGACAGCTCGCACCTACAAAGATTCATAATTTGAGTCTGTATTTTACACTTTATTTGAGTCTAGATTTATGTAAACTGAGCTGTGCTGAGCATTTTGAGACTTAGACTATACCTATACCTCAAACCGAAAGCTCCACTAAATATCCAAATAGCCTATTGGCCCATTTGACCTATTCTGTGCTCTAGAGACAGAGTTCGGGCCGAACTCTGCCTCCACACAGAGTTCGGGCCGAACTTTGCCTCCACACAGAGTTCGGGCCGAACTCTGCCTCCACATAGAGTTCGGGCCGAACTATGCATCCTAAATTCTAGGACCCTAATATTTAGGGTTGGCTGGATGCAAGTTATCCAACGGCCAAATTTTGAATATTCCAACCAAAATTCTGGCCGAATTCTGCCTATATGGTATCCTATAAATAGGCCATAAATTTTTTTATTTTTAATCATCCAATCTTCTCTTCTCTTCTCTCTAAAGCCTTATACAAGCCATACCCTTCTCATATACTAGCCACAAGCTCCCTAAGCCTCAAAGTGCTCAGTACTTTTCAGTTAGAAGTTTGTGCAAGAGTTCAAGAAGTCGCTTGGAAAATTTCAAGCATCGCCACTGCGATCTCTGTAAGAAGTTGACGTGCTCTTCTGAAGAAAAGGCACGGGGTATAACTACTATTTCATAAATAGTGGATTTAATCCTGAACTAGAGTTCTCAGGCCTGGACTAGTCCTCCACGAGGGAAACTAGGTTAAAATCGGCTGTGTTTGCGTATGCTTTCTTGCTCTTTACTATTTCCGCATTTACTCTGATTATTTTTTGTTGTGAAAGAGTTTAATTTTTAATTGGACATTATTGTCATAAACTCTATTCACCCCCACTCTAGAGTTGCCTATTTGTTCTTTAGTGTCAAGGCTGCATGGGCGTAGCCTTTCCGTATTTGAGTCGCATGGAGATGGTCCCTACGATCCGAGCCGCATGAGAGTAACGGCCGTATGGGGGTGGCCCCCATGATCCGAGCCGCATAGGAGAAGCAGTCGCATGGGGGTGGCCCTATGATCCGAGCCGTATAGGAGTAGCAGCCGCATGGGGGTGGCCTCAACCTGAACCGCATAAGGATAGCCACGTATCAGAGCCGCATGGAATAAAGTGCTTTGGAATTTGGTGAATCGTGCCAGCTATAGAGATTTTCTTTATTTTTCTAGGAACACGCCATTATGTCAGAGTCATCATTGCAGCTTTATGTCAGAGCTGTCAAATCTTCGTATTAGAGCCGTCGCTTTGCATTAATTAAGCCAGCTGCATAAATTAATTATGGCCAGTTTGTGAAGGACTTTTTGAACCGCATAAGGCCACGTGGATCGCTGGGAGTTTCTGGACCGCATGAACTCTAATGGATGTTTGAGCCGCATGGAACTCCCCTAGTCTTGAGCCGCATAGGATGTCCTGTTCATTTCCATGCTTCTACAAAACCTCCTTCAAAGTTTTCAATTTGAAAAATTGAAATATTTTGAATGAGAAGCACGGCTATGTCCACATAAGCCTGGCCGCTTAGGATGTTCTGGCCGCATGGACTGCTTGGCCGTATAGGATGTTCTAGCCGCATGGACTTCTTAGCCACATGGCCTTCCTAGCCGCATGGATCGCTTTGGCCGCATGGACCGCTCTAGCCGCATGCTGTCTTTTCTGCCACGTAGGCATCATTAATTGCACTTGATTCATTTTTTTTGATTTAGAGCCGTCTTTTGGAGGAATCCCAAGAGTCGGTTCATTAAATATTTGGATTTTTTGCTTTGATGAATCTCCTTTATGAGAGGGGGCAAAATCCTAGAAGTCGGTTTTGCCTGCAGCACACGACCCAAAGCGTTCATCGGTCCACATGCCCCCCCTTTGTTCTCCTATAAATAAGAGAAATTTGGAGAAAGAAACTCTTTACTCTCTTTCCCAATTTAAGCTCTTCTTGTCCTAACTGTCGTCCTCTTCTTCTTTTTCGACTATTCGATGGCTCCCAAGACTTCCAAGGCCGCGGCGAAGGGCAAGGGAGTGGTTTCGACGTCGACTGCGGCGCCTGAAGTTCATCCCGACGTTCACCCCACCATGGCTGGTAAGGGTTTTGGCAGAAATTGCACAACTCAGAACTTTCACCATCATGGCTATGTCGCATATTTTATGCACGGGCCTTCTTCGTCTTCATGAATCTGTATACTGTGCTATGTGTGCCGCAGGTGCATCCCATGTCCGAGCCGCTTGGGAGTATGTCCCATGTCCGAGCCGTATGATAGTCGTCTTGCGGCCGCATGAGCACTTTTTAATTTAAACCGCATAAAGGCCTGTTGAACAGAACCGCATAAGTCCTTCTGAGCTGTGCCGTATAAGCTTATCTAGACTGGGCCGCAGAAGTCTTCGGCCATCTTCTAACTTTGTTTCTTTTATCTTTGATTCTTGCAGCATCCCTACCGAAGGCTGAGATCATTGTGAAGGAAGAGTTGTTACCTCCTTTCATCAAACAAGAGTCATCGCTCGTTAAGGAGGAGGTGATACCAAAAATGGAGGAATAAAAAGAAGAGCTGGCGCCTATATGGGAGGGAAACACTCCTAATATTGAAGTTGCTATAAAGGAGGAGCCCCAGTCTGAAGGTCGTAGTGTTGGAAGTTCTGACCCTCCTGTTCCGGACGAGGATCTTACTCAAATAGATCCTTCATATGAAAAATGGTTGAGGAAATGGTATATGCGCCCCCACAACTAGGATTCGTGGGCTCCCATAAATGTTCGTCTTTGTCTTGATTTTTTTTGTCTATCTTTAGCTGCCTTTTGTGTTTTGCTTTTTTGGACATCAATGTAATCTTTTTTTTTCTTGTCTGAATGAAACGATGGAGAACTTTTCTGGCTTGCTCATGAGATGTAGTCACGTAAATATAACTGATTTTGAATGAACAGAATACATTCGCTCTATTCTTTGAAAGACTTTTTGTGGACCTATTATCCTTGGCGTACCCTGGTTCTGGATACGGATAATAAAATGAGAGAGAAAAACCAACATACTTACTTAGAGGTAATGAGGACGTGGTAAATATGAGGTTTTCTTCGATGGAGCCTTCCCACTAAGAGGTAATGAGGACATGGCAGGAGTGGGCTCTATGAAGGATACATAGAACAGCTCAGAGGTAATAAGGACGTGGAAGTTCTATGTGAGGGGCGGTTTATTTTTGATGGAAGGGAAACAACTCAGAGGTAACATCGACGTGGTTGTTTCGAAAAATCTGTGGATCTGTTACCCTTTTTGTGCACTGAAAGTGCAGGTATTGGATCATAAGGAGGGAGCTCTTTTAGGAGGAAAGTTCATAGGTATGATCATACATAACTTACTATCTAAAAGATGCGATATAGATTTATCTGTAGTGACCAAAGTGCGAGTTCAGTGGTACTTGCGGGTACATAACTCAATAATCTGGAAGATTTGGAGTCAGAATGTGAGTTCAGCGGTACCAGAGGGTACATAACCCATCAATCAGGGATATTTGGATTTGGAATGTCAGTTCAGCGGTACCAGAGGGTACGTAACTCATCATTCTGGGAAATTTGTAGTCGAAATGCGAGTTCAGCGGTACCATGGGGTACATAACTCGTCAATCTGGTAAATTTATAGGATATTGTTTTAGACGTAATACTTCTTTAGGAACTTGCCATTGATGGGAAACATGAGCAAGTCTTTATTTTGTTTTGCAAGGCGGTAAGCTCTATTGGAGAATACAGCATCGATGATGAACGGGCCTTCCCACTTTGGCTGGAACTTGTCGGCGGTTTTGTGAGTCAAACCATCGGCCTCCGAACTGCCAGAACGAGATCGCCCACTTGGAATGTTCTGATTTTAACCTTCTTGTTGAAGGTTCCGGAGATACGCGCTTGGTACAGCTCGATTCGTTGTTGAGCTAACAGGCGCTTCTCATCTAAGGCCTCCAACTCTTGCAGTCGGCGATGGTGATTATCATATGCTATAAACCGATAGGTGAGGGCAACGCAGAGCATGGGGATTTGAGTCTCCAGTGGAAGAACTGCCTCACTCCCTATACCATAGAGAATGGTGTGTTCCCGGTGGCCGTCCGTACTGTAGTACGGTACGCCCATAAGCATTCGCCGAATTTTTTATTCCAGTCGCGTTTGTTTGATGACACGAACTTCTTGAGAAGCTTGATGATTGTTTTGTTGAACTCTTCAGCCAGACCATTAGCCGCCGGGTTTTATGGTGTTGAAGCAATATTCTGGATTCGGTGTTTGTCGCAGAACCGATAGAAGGCGTGGCTTGCGAACTGCGGACCATTGTCGTGGATGATCCTTCGGGGCAGTCCAAAGCGGTAGATAACATGATGCTTGAGGAAGGTGATCACGTTTGATGTCTTCACTTCTGCTAGCGGGATAGCCTCCGCCAATTTGGAGAAGTAATCTGTGATTGCGAGTATGAAGCGATGTCCTTGGGACGAAGGCGGAGTGATTGGACCAATGATGTCCATTCCTCATGCTTCGAATGGCCAGGATGCCACCGTCGGATGTAGAAACTCGGATGGCTGGTGAATGAAATCTGCGTGGACTTGACAGGCTTTGCATTTTCATGCATAGTCTATTGCATCCGCAACCATCGTGGGCCAGTAATAGCCCATTCGGCGAAGGCAATTTTATAATTTCGGACCGGGCTAATGGGCCCCACAGATGCCATCATGAGCTTCACGTACGGCTTCTTTGGCTTCTGTATTTGACAGACATCGAAGCAGTAATCCATCGTGTGATCGCCGATATAGCATTTTTGTCTCTGTATCGTAGAAGAATCTGATGGTACATCTTCCGATAGAAGTGGCTTCCTTCGGATTCTCTGGCAGGATGTCGTAGACTACGAAGTCGATGAATGGTTGTCTCCAGTCTGGTGCTTCGTCGACTGTCCGAACGGAGTAACTCTCAATACATTGAACATTGTCCTTGGGACAGACCAATTCACGACCTATTATGTCAACCAGGTGGTGAGCATAATTCGGTACTGCTAGGGAAGCGGCCAGGCCTGCTAGGGCATCGGCTTCAATGTTCTGGAGCCTGGGAACGTATTCTATGAAGAGCCCTTCTAAGGACGAGATGATGTCAATCGCTATTTGGTGGTAGGGGATCATGTCTTTATGACGCACTTCGTATGAGCCCCGGATCTGGTTAACGATTAGCTGCGAATCGTCGTATGCTTCAAGGTACTCTACCTCCAGCTCCTTGGCAAGTCTAAGTCCAATGACCAAAGCATTGTATTCGGCCACATTGTTTAAACAGGGCTCCGTGAGGGAATAAGCCCGATTGATCACTAGTCCGGTGGGAGAAATCAGCACCACTCCGACTCCAGCGACGATGTTGCCCTTGGGCCCAGTTCTAGAAGCGCCGTCATAGAACATTTGCCATACGGTATCATGGGAGGACATATTTGAATTGGCGACCTCATCGGGAATATCTTCGTCTATTCTGGTTGACTCCAAACCTGGATGAGCTGCTAAAAAGTCTGCCAGAACTTAACTTTTAACAGCCTTCTGTGGGACGAAGATCATGTGGTAGGGGGACAGCAATATCGCCAAGGTAGCGAGGCGAGAGCTGAGTGCTCCTGGCTTAGTCATAGGGACCCTGAGGGGGTTGACTCTTGACATGACATGGATGGTTTGTCCCGTGACGTAGTGTCGCATCTTCTGAATGGCAAAAACCAGAGCAAGACACTCTTTCTCCATGGTAGTGTAACGAAGCTCTGGCCCCATCATTCGGCTGAGGTAATATATAGCTTGCTCATGGCCTACATTGTTGTTTTGTGCTAGCAGAGCACCGAGAGAATGTTTCATCGCTCGTACATAGAGCAGGAATGGTCTTCCAACAACCGGGGCTACCAGGACTGGAGGGTTCGTCAGATATTCTTTGATGCTGTCGAAGGCGCGCTGGCATTCTTCATCCCATACGAATGAAACTCCCTTCTTCATGAGGTGGGTGAATGGCTGACATCGTCTGGAGAGGTTCGAGATAAACCTCCTGATGTAGGCCAGCCTCCCTTGAAGGCCTCGGAGTTCATGGAGATTTCTCGGGGGACCCATCTCCATGATTGCCTTCGTCTTCTCAGGGTCTATGTGGATACCCTGGGAAGTAATCATGAAACCCAAGAACTTCTCGCTGGATACACCCAAAAAGGATTTTGTGGGATTCATCTTCAAATTGTGCGCTCGCATCAGGTCGAAGACTGTCCTCAGATCATACAGATGATCTTTCTTAGAGCGACTTTGACGGCGATGTCGTCGACGTAGCATTCCACTGTCTTGTGTAGGTGGTCTCTGAAGATGATGCTCATAGCTCTTTGATAGGTGACGCCAGCGTTCTTTAAATCGAAAGGCATGACTGTATAGCAGTATGTGCCAATTGGTGTTCGAAATGATGTACGCTTTTCGTCATCAAGGAACATCTTAATTTGGTTGTACCCCGAGAAACCATCCATGAATGACATACTCTCAAAGCCATAGGTGTTGTTAATTATGATGTCTATGATAGGGAGGGAGAACTCATCCTTAGGACATGCCTCATTTAGATTGCAAAAGTTAATGCAGATTCGAATCTTTCTATTCTTCTTGAGGACTGGTACTATATTGGCGATCCAGTCTAGATGCTATTCCTCACGGATAAAGCTGCTGGCTATCAGTTTGTTGACCTCAGTTTCAATGGCATTTATGACGTCGAGGCGGAACCGTCGTTGCTGTTGCTTGATCAGTTTTGCGTCCGAACGAATGTTGAGTTTGTGAAGTGCAACTTCGGGGTTCAGTCCTGGCATGTCTTCGTAGCTCCAGACGAACACGTCGATGTATTCTCTGACGAGTTGTAGTAGCGATTCTCTCTCTTCGTCTGTCAAATTCTTGCTGACGAAGATAGTCTTTGGAGAACACTCATCACCGAGATCGACTTGCACATCCTCATCTTCGGTGGGAGGCTCTCTTTGTTCGAACCGCTTCTTCCACTGTGCGTCTAACTGTTGTGCCCACGGCTCTAATTCAAAAAGTTCGGGAACGTCTTCATCTTCTTTATAGGTGTCGGCCAATGCCATATTGACGGACAAGACTTGCCTGAATACATCCCTGATGCTGATATCTGAATCGAAAGTGGATGATCCGGTTGAGTGTGAATGCCAGTCGTATTCCTCGTCTGAGCTTTCGGAGGTCGTTGCCGGTGTAACATAACCTAGCCCACATCTAATTTTGTTGTAGTAGTCTTGTGGTTTCCCAGCCGGGACCGACAATTGTAAGGGTACCCGCCGTCCAGTGCCGTAGTTTAAGCCTGGTGTAGTTTCCAGATCATACACTTATTTTTGCATGAGATACTTGGATTGGGAACTATACAGATAAATGGGCAGTCTCCCGGTGTCGGATTCGAGATCAACTTCCTCTACCCTAAAAGGTTGTGGATCATTCTTCCGGCCGAAGATGATTGGATGATCCTCTCCCTCGATTATGCGGTAAGCGTCTTCCACTGGAGTGAGTTGGTTTGCGGTGTAGACATTTGTTACCTGTGTGTGGAGGTGGGTGCCTATACCGTATTCTATAGCATACATTGTACAAAGCTTATTAAGCTCGAGATAATTCAAAGATAGCCCTTTATTGATAAAGTAAGGTATCTTTTCTAGCAGGATTACATTATCTGCGGATGGAACATCGATGTGAGCAGCCACATACTTGGCCAGTTCTGACTCTTCTTCAGCTACCCCCTGTGTAAATGAAGACTGAGAGGATGACTTAGGCAGCTTAATCATCAGGGGCTCCATGGGTGGAGCAGAACGTGGAGTCGTTAGAGTACTAGCCACCCCCAGTTTGGTGCTAGGTGCTGGGTGGGGAGTTATTGGCTGGCTAGCAGTCCCCGGCTTAGCGCTCGGCTGCAGATTCTTTTTGGGAAGACGAATCGTCATCGACTTAACATAGGGATTGAGCTCCTCAGTTTGTTGCTAGCTAGCTCTAGGCAGCCTGATTGTCAGTGGCTCTGTCATGGGTCTTGGCGCTTGGCCAGACCTTGGCAGTCGGATTATCATCTTCCCCTCCTGTGCAGGGAGGCTGATTGCGTCTTTATACAGAGTGGCCGTAAGGGGTACAGTTCTGCCAGGTTTGCGGGCTTGGAGGTAGATTGTCAGCGGTTCTTCTGATCCAGCTGCCGCATTAGTTTGAGCTTGAGTGTCTCCTTCGGCAAGGTGCTTTTTCGACTTTTGCCAAGATTGTGCGGTATGATTGACTTTCCTACTCTTCTTCTTGTTGGTGGAGGGAGGGGCAGACTGAGTTACTTCAGGTACCCGGTCCAGATGGACCCACATGACCTTCCCTCATGATGTGGTAAGGGGCACTAGACCAACAGCCTGGTCTCGGGGAGGTAGAAGGTTAGCAACCTCCATCCTTGCTCTGGGGACGGGCACTACTCCATCTTGAGTCTTTGTCGGAGGGAAGCTATCGAATTGTACTGACACCATGTTGGCTGCTACGGTCATCTCTTCGAAATCGATAGCCAAGGCCTTAGAATCGATGATATGCTGGATGTATCGCTTCAGTTGGTAGTAGTCTTGCGTAGCATGGTGGACATAGCGATGGTAGTGGCAGTACTTGTGGCTCTCTATCTCTGTAGGACGAGGTTCATGACTTGGAGAAGGGAGCTGAATTCGACCTCCTTGTATGAGCATGTCCAAGATGGGCTTGACATGGCCGTCCTCGAAGGAATAGGTCATCTGAGGCCACTGCTTCTCTGCCGGTTTTGGAGTTGTGTCGGCCACCATAGCTTGTTTGCCTTTGTTGTCTCGATTGTTGGAGGGGTTACCACCATTGTTGCTGTTGGTGTTAGGTCGTTTGCTCTTGTCTTCTCCTTCCGAGACGTACAATCCCAGTTGGCAAGCTTTTTTCAACTTGTCTTCTGCGCTAGTAGCACTGATGATGAACGTCTTCCAATCCTTAAACTAACTTTCGCCCATCTAGAAGCTAATTGTGGGAAGCAGCCTCTTTTGGCAAATTTTATTTAAGGAGGAATCAGGGTTACCGGAAGGCAACTTCATTGCGGTTTGGCGAAACTGCTCGATATAGTTCCTTGTCCGCTTCTTTTCTCCCTGGACAATGTCCATGAGGGTGGACATCGTCATGTCTTGTCCTACTTCGTAGAACCTCTCCAGGATCATACGTTTGAAGCCAGCACAGGAATGGATACAGTTGTCTGGCAAGTTGCGGTACCAGTCGAAGGCGACCCCCTCCAGTGCCCCGATGAACAACCGCATAAGGATAGTATTGTCATAAGGCAGATGGTCGGTTGTGACTTCGAAGTAGGTGATGTACCTGCTTGCAGATGTCTTTCCATCATATGGATTGATGTTAAATGGTTTATATCTTGGTGGAAAGGAAACATCTCTCCACGCAGCAGGATACGGTTGTCGTATCCTGAGATTTTGGCAGTTTTCTCGGGCGTGGAACATGGCCCAGAGCTCCTGGACCTCTCTTTTTGCTTCCCTGGCCTCGTCTGCAGCGATAGGGTCCGATATTTCAGGAGGATTATCACCCGGGTTTGGTGCGGCTGAGTTCGAGTCCGCATTGACTGCGGGTCCCACATTTGTTTGGCCAAGTGTTCTTCCTTGCAGAGTTGGAAGGGCCGCTTTGATCTCGTCTAAGAACTTGACCAAGGTATGCAGTACAGCCTCCAGAGTATCGATACGTTGGCGATCACTGGGACCGTCTTGGTTGCTGTCCGTCATGAACATCGTCCTCACATGAGGAGAGATGGAAGGAACGGTGGAGGATGTGCCTTCTGAGTCATACCCTTGTACAGAGAAATCGTCAGGGTACGTCAAAATATTTTCCTCTGGTTCGGACTCAGAGGGAGTGGTACCCCCAGCTTCAGAGCTTGCCTCGTCTTGAGAGTTGTTGACGTCCTCGGTGTAACATCCATATCTCAGAACACGCATTTTGGTTAAGCCTGCATGTATCTTGGACCTGTATTTTTATTTTCTCAGATTCTGGCCTGTAATTGTATTTTGGCTCGACTTGCAGATTTTCGATTTCTCGTAAAACAGGTTTTGACATGACTTGGTTTTATTTTGTGGAGGAGAATTGGTTTGATTTGGTTTGGTTTGGTTTAAAATGTATTGGAGCACTTCAACCTACACTCCACCCTCAACACAACATAACCCACCCTCATTAAAACTCCACCTACTTTTCTCTCTCCTCCATAATTCTCTTATTTATTTTTCCATCTTCTTCTTCTTCCTTCCTCTACACAACACCAACACCCATAGGCAAGTGCACATTGCCACCACATGAGAACCACATTTTATTTGTTCATTAGCTAGATTAGGCCATGGTGATCAACATTAGTGCTTGACATTTTGTGATTTGGAGTCTCCATTGTTCTAGATCTAGGCTTTAACTATTTTCGGATTTACATGGTTTTGATCTATTTTAGTTGAGATTTTGTGGGTTTTGATGCTTCCATGTGGAAGAGAATTCAATTTTACTCAAGTTAGAACTTTGAAAATCTAGATTTGGTTTTGATTTGATAATGATATGAAAATTTGAATTCTTGGTGTTCTTGGTGTTCTTCTCTCGGCCTGGAGTAGCAGACTGCAGCCTGCGCTCTTTAGCGCAGTGCTGGACTGCGCATCCCCTCTCGGCCTGCGCTCTTTAGCGCAGCGCCGACCGCGCTGCTTGCCCCTTGGCGAACTGCGCTCAGCCCCATGCGCCATCAGTCCCTGCGCAGTTCACCCCTGCGCAGTTGGCTCCCCTGCGCAATCTAACCCTGCGCACTTCACCCCTGCGCAGTTCAACCCTGCGCCATCTATTTCCTGCGCCAACCATTCCTGCGCCATCTAACCCCTGCGCAGTTCAACCCGGCGCAGTTGGCTCCCCGCGCAATTTAACCTCTGCGCACTTGACTCCTGCGCAACCCGACCCCAGGGACCCTGGCGCAATCTGTCCAATCATGGAGATTTGGTTTTATTTTTCCTTAAGCTTGGCTCTTCTATAGCCCTGTATATTGATATTTTATTAGATATTTTACGCCCATTTTATATCCTTACGCCTTTTGTCATGAACTTGATTTTACTTAATATGTTTGGAATGACTATTGTACATGACATGGTATGACAAGGAACTAGCATAACACGACAGTGACCCGTAGTGGTGCACTCCTGACATGACCAACCTGACATGGTAGTGGCCCGTCGTGGCGCACTCCTGACAAGTACCCTAACATGATTTATCTTGATAACTTGATAGTGGCCCGTGGCGGCGCACTCCTGACTTGACTTGACTTGTAACTTGTAACTTGACTCGTATAATCAACTTGACACCGTGGGTGTTCCTGCTTGCTTGCTTGTGCAATCCACTTGTAACTGGATGGTCTGCAGGGCTTGGGACTGGGAATTTCTTACTTGCATCTTGTTAGTAATTAGGCTGTGATAACCCTAGTTAGTTAAAGTAGTAAGCCGTAGTAATTGTTTGGCCGCTCGTGAATGGATGATGTCCAGCCCTGTCTAAGTCTTGTCTAGTCCCTGTACCCTGGTACTCCTGAACATGATTGTTTTACTTCCTTTAACAATAATTGGGTAGGGACAGGGAGATATTCAGGTGAGGGGTTACAATCACGGTCCTTGTTTGGTTTACGGGTTGTAACCTGGTTTCCCGAATGGTTCCACGTCCCTAGTCGTTTATTGTCCTGACGTGCTCTTTATTACTTGTACTTTTCTTTCATTTTCTTATGTTCTGATATGCTGGCTTTTGTTCTTATTTCGTGGCCTCCTTTGTGGCACTTGCTCTTTCTGGGATTTGACCCAGCTGGTTTTGTGTGGCCAGATTTCGGAGCAGCACCCGAGGATCTACCGAACCTCCAGCCCGATGGTGGCGACTAGAAGGAACCCGGGCTACGAGTGGGTTTTCTATTTTGTTTCGCTCACTCTATTGTAAAATTATTCTTTTGAGGCATTTAGCCGACGAGCACCTATTAGCTCGATGCACTTTTACTTACTGTCTGCTTATGGGCTGTAAACATGATTAACAAATCCTAGGGTTGATCATGTATGACTTAACTCTTGCTAGTCCTAGCATTTTGTATGACTAGCTTCATGATCAGCGAATTTGTAATATTTGGGACGCCTTTTATTGTATATTTGGTGGTCAAACATCTTGTAATTATATTATTTGCTTGAGATTGAGACAGTAGGCTTGACCTTAAGAGACTGTTGGCTTATAGTAAACCCTCATATCTAGACAGCCGTGACCGTATAGCGAGATGGACTTCATTTCAATATACGTAGCTGGCTATGTTCGCCCCCGCTCTCCAGTATTCTGGTTCTGGGGCGTGACATGGTTTAAGTGGTGGCCCATGCAGGTCTTGTCAATCAAGAAATGTGATGGTTTACCGATAGATGTCTCAATCAGTACTCGTCCTTGATCTCCGTTCATATCCTCTGAATCCCTGAGAATCTTGACCTGATCACATACTTGTATCGTTGATCTGTCCTGGTCCTTACTTATTGTTTCCCTGTGTCGTCTTCCTCAGCGGCACTGTAACTGACCCTGCCGATCAGCAAGGAGTAGCACCTCCCGTGGACCAGCAACAACCTGGAGATCAAGCCCAATATTCCGGAGTCGCCTCCAGAGTTATACCTACTGGAGGAGAACCCCCAATTCTGCCCGTCCAGCCTGCAGAGCTTGATGATGGCACCTTGGTAGGTCTCATCAGGACCTTGATAGCTTCCCAGGATCGCAGAGGAGACACCTTGTACCAGACTGTGGCAGATGCTTTGACCAGAGGTGGTCATCCAGGGAACAGCGCGGCTAACAGCTTCAAGCGCCTGAACCCTCCATTCTTCGACGACAGCGAAGATGCGATTGTCGCGGACGCTTGGCTTCAGGATACCGAGGTTGTTCTGGAAGCAGCTAGGACACCTGAGAATGAGAAGGTGGCGGTGGTACGCCTACAGTTGCTAGACTTAGCTCGCAGTTGGTGGGCGACTCAGGCCATGGGATTAGTGGCACACATTGCTTGGGCGGTGTTTAGAGAGAGATTCCAGACGAAGTATTTCGATGCTGTGGCTCGGTACGACCTGCAGACCAGATTTACCAACTTGAAGCAAGGAGGCAGAACAGTCGACAGTTATACGTCTGAGTTTTCTAGGCTCAGCAGGTTTGCCTCCACCTTGGTGGCGACCGAGTTTGATAGGGCCCAGCAGTTCCAGCAGGGACTGCATTTGGAGATCTTGTTGGCAGTTGAGCAGTTCGAGCACCAGACGTTCGATGCAGTTTTGAGAGCGGCTAGGAGACATGAGTACACCTCCAAGAGGATCGTGGATAGGACCGGAGGTAGGAAGCGGTCCCATAGCCAGATGCAGCAATCATCAGCTCCAGCCCCAGCAGCTAGAAGTTTGACCATTGGAACTCCGAGGCGAGCGGCCTTAGTGACGTCGGTTCAGCATTCAACCCCGACGTACCCGCATCAGCAGAAGCAGAAGCAGACTTCGGCAATGGGATGTTCTCATTGCGGGAAGCCAGGCCATGTAGTGGCAGATTGTCGTAGGGCGCAAGGATTGTGCCTGGCTTGTGGAGCGGCAGATCACAAGATAGGAGCCTGCCCGAATAGGGGTAGTTCGTCCTCTTCCAACCTAACCAGTCCATCGGTTAGGGAACCAGCACCTATGAAGTAGCAGTAGTACCCGAGGCTATTGTTGCCTCAGGCCCAGGCATTCCAGCAGCAGTGTGCCCAGGCTCCAGTACAGAGCAGGCAGAGAGGTTTCCAGCAGAGGGGACCCCCAGCTAGAGTTCAGGCCATAATGATGGCTATGGAAGAAGAAGTTGCACCTGGTGAGGTAGTGGCAGGTACTATTCTCGTCAACTCCTTTCCAGCTTCAGTATTATTTAATTCTGGTGCATCGCATTCATTCATGTCTGCATGATTCGCGATACGGATAGGATTGAAGCCCGAGTCATTATCAGTGAGGCTCAATATACTTACTGGTAATGGTCTTGTGGGGGTAGATCGAATGTTTTCCTCGTATCGGATCGTAGTTAGCGGTAGAGAGTTCCCCGCTAGATTTATAGAATTCCCTATGGCAGACTATGATGTAGTCTTAGGCATGGATTGGTTGAGGAACCAGTATGCTAGGATAGACTGCCATGTTGGCAGGGTTGTTTTCAGCATTCCAGGCGAGCCAGAGTTCTCATTTTCCAGAGGCACAGTGGAGCCATCTTCCCCAGTATTGCGGATGGCAGTAGCAGCAGTGCAGTTGCCCCAGATAGTTGAAGAGTTTCCAGATGTCTTCCCAGAAGAGCTTCCAGGGATGCCGCCAGAGAGGGAGATCGAGTTCACTATAGACTTGATCCCCGGAACAGCACCAGTATCAGAGCGAGTCTACAGGATGGCGCCTTCAGAGTTGGAGATTTTATACAAGATGATTGAAGAACTCAGGACCAAGGGATTCATTCGTGCAAGTGGATCGCCTTGGGGAGCCCCGATGCTTCTTGTTAAAAAGAAGGATGGTACGTTCAGGTTATGTGTAGATTATCGTACCTTGAACTCAGTGACAATCAAGAACAGATACCCTCTCCCGAGGATAGATGACTTGTTTGATCAAATCAGAGGGGCTTCAGTGTTCTCGAAGATAGACTTACGGTCAGGATACCACCAGATCAGAGTCAGAGAACAGGACATCCCGAAGACAGCTTTTCGATCGAGGTATGGGCATTGGGAGTTCCTTATTATGCCCTTTGGAGCGACCAATGCACCTGCTGTATTCATAGACCTCATGAATCGCATTTTTATACCTTACTTGGATCATTTCGTGATCGTATTCCTAGATGATATCCTGGTCTACAGCAAGAGCAAAGCAGAGCACGAGCAGCATTTCAGAGTTGTCCTTCAAACGCTTAGAGAGCATCAGTTGTACGCCAAGTTCAGTAAATACAAGTTTTGGCTTGATCGCATTTCGTACTTGGGTCACATCATTACTCGAGAAGGAGTGGAAGTGGATCCCCAGAAGATTGTGGCTATCGAGTCATGGCCAGTACCCAGTTCAGTGGCAGAAGCTCGCAGCTTCCTTGGATTGGCCGGCTACTACCGGCGATTTGTTTTAGATTTTGCAAAGATTTTAGCGCCGATGACC
The DNA here is from genome assembly GCA_029216955.1 of Iris pallida. Lineage (NCBI taxonomy): Eukaryota > Viridiplantae > Streptophyta > Magnoliopsida > Asparagales > Iridaceae > Iris > Iris pallida. The sequence goes on from JANAVB010019998.1 coordinate 2,183,159, forward strand.
TAGTTGACCCGCAAGGATGTGCAGTTTGCTTGGACAGCAGAGTGTCAGGAATCATTTGAGAAGTTGAAGCGAGGTTTAATAACGGCTTCCATTCTCGCACTTCCAGATAGGACAGGAGGATTCACAGTTTATTGCGACGCTTCAGGCAGAGGATTGGGGTATGTCTTGATACAGCATGGGAAGGTAATATCTTATACATCACGTCAACTTCGTGATCATGAGAAGAATTACCCGACCCACGACTTGGAACTGGCAGCAGTAGTGTTTGTACTTAAGCTTTGGCGGCACTACTTGTACGGAGATAGAGTGGAGATATTTACTGATCACAAGAGCCTGAAGTATGTTTTCACCCAGAAGGACCTTAATATGCGGCAGAGAAGATGGCTTGAGCTATTGTGGACTACGATGTGGATTTGCAGTATCACCCGGGGAAGGCCAACGTTGTAGCAGATGCGTTGAGCCGGAGAGCCGGAGTTTATTTCCTGACGGCGCAACCAGAGATATTGGCAGATTTTTAGAAGATGGGAATTGAAGTGGTTCTTCCTGCCAGTGTGGCATTGATGGCCAGTCTACAGGTTCAGTCCAGCATAGTTGAGAGGATCCGGACGGCGCAGTCTACAGATTCCAAGATTCAGCGGCTCAGAGCAGAATGTGAGGCAGAAAGAAGGCCAGAGTTATGTATTCATGAGGATGGTACACTTCGGCACGGTACTCGTCTTTATGTACCCAGTAGAGATATCAGACAGGAGGTTATGGCAGAAGCTCACAGTTCGCAGTATTCTATTCATCCCGGTGGTACGAGGATGTACCATGATATCCGTCAGCACTTCTAGTGGAATGGCATGAAGAGGGAGATAGCCCAGTTTGTCTCTCGGTGTTTGGTTTGCCAGCAGGTTAAAGCTGAACATCAGAGGCCCGCTGGACTTCTTCAGCCTTTGTCGATTCCAGAATGGAAGTGGGAGCATGTGACCATGGATTTTGTGACTGGATTGCCTAGATCCCCAGCCGGTCGAGATGCTATTTGGGTTATAGTTGACAGGCTCACGAAGGTAGCTTATTTTCTCCCATTTAGAGTTGGGCAGTCAACGGCTCAGTTGGCAGAGATGTACCTCAGGCAGATTGTCAAGCTTCACGGTGTGCCCGTCAGTATCACCTTGGACCGAGATTCAAGGTTCACATCACACTTTTGGCGTAGCCTGCAAGAGAGTTTGGGAACTCGTCTCCAGTTCAGTTCAGCTTATCATCCGCAGAAAGATGGCCAGTCAAAGCGCACAATCCAGACTATTGAAGACATGTAGAGATCTTGTACCCTTAACTTTGGTGGTTCGTAGGAAGATCACCTCCACCTGGTGGAATTCTCGTACAACAATAGCTTCCAGGCCAGCATCCAGATGGCACCATTCGAAGCTCTGTATGGTAGGAAGTGCAGATCCCCGCTAGTATGGGATGATGTCGGAGAGAGGCAGATGCTCGGTCCAGAAATGATTGCCCAGACAGTTGAAGTGGTCAAAAGGATCAGAGATCGACTTCGAGTTGCCCAAGATCGCCAGCGGCATTGGGCCGATGCTCATTGACGTCCCTTAGAGTTTTCTATCGGCGACCATATATTCCTTAGGATCTCGCCTAACCGCGGCGTCATTCGCTTTGGCGTACGGGGAAAGCTTAGTCCTAGGTATATAGGGCCGTTCGATATCCTGGAGCGAGTAGGAGATATATCCTATCGTCTTGCTCTTCCGCCGTCGTTAAGTGAGGTGTATGACGTATTCCATGTATCCCAATTACGATGGTACATCCCGGACCCGAGCCATATCCTAGACCATTCCGAATTGGTCGTTGGTACCAACCTTTCGTATGAGAAGAGGTCCGTGTCTATATTGGACCGGAGAGAGAAGATACTCAAGAATAAGACTATTAGTTTAGTCCGGGTTGCTTGGGGTCATCACTCTCTAGGTGAGTCAACGTGGGAGCGTGAGGACGACATCCGATCGCGATATCCCTACATGTTTGACTCATAAGGTATAATGTCTTCCTTATGCCTTATGCCTTACGTCCTTGCTTGCATGTGTGATTGCTTGATTGATTGCTTAGTGTAGCTTATTGGTGAATAGTATAGCTGGCTCTTACATCTCTAAGCATCTTGATTTAAATTCCGAGGACGGAATTCTTGTAAGGTGGGTAGAGTTGTAACACCCATATCTCAGAACACGCATTTTGGTTAAGCCTGCATGTATCTTGGACCTGTATTTTTATTTTTTCAGATTCTGGCCTGTAATTGTATTTTGGCTCGACTTACAGATTTTTGGTTTTCTCATAAAATGGGTTTTGACTTGACTTGGTTTTATTTTGTGGAGGAGAATAGGTTTGATTTGGTTTGGTTTGGTTTAAAATGCATTGGAGCACTTTAACCTACACTCCACCCTCAACACAACACAACCCACCCTCATTAAAACTCTACCTTCTTTTCTCTCTCCTCCATAATTCTCTCATTTATTTCTCCATCTTCTTCTTCTTCCTTCCTCTACACAACACCAACACCCATAGGCAAGTGCACCTTGCCACCACATGAGAACCACATTTTATGTGTTCATTAGCTAGATTAGGCCATGGTGATCAACATTTGTGCTTGACATTTTGTGATTTGGAGTCTCCATTGTTCTAGATCTAAGTTTTAACTATTTTCGAATTTATATGGTTTTGATCTATTTTAGTTGAGATTTTGTGGATTTTGTTGCTTCCATATGGAAGAGAATTCAATTTTACTCAAGTTAGACCTTTGAAAATCTAGATTTGGTTTTGATTTGATAAAGATATAAAAATTTGAATTCTTTGTGTTCTTGGTGTTCTTCTCGGCCTGGAGTAGCAGACTGCAGCCTGCGCTCTTTAGCGCAGTGCTGGACTGCGCATCCCCTCTCGGCCTGCGCTCTTTAGCGCAGTACCGACCGCGTTGCTTGCCCCTTGGCGAACTGCGCTCAGCCCCATGCGCCATCAGTCCCTGCGCAGTTCACCCCTGCGCAGTTGGCTCCCCTGCGCAATCTAACCCTGCGCACTTCACCCCAGTGCAGTTCAACCCTGCGCCATCTATTTCCTGCGCCAACCATTCCTGCGCCATCTAACCCCTGCGCAGTTCAACCCCGCGCAGTTGGCTCCCCGCGCAATTTAACCTCTGCGCACTTGACTCCTGCGCAACCCGACCCCAGGGACCCTGGCACAATCTGTCCAATCATGGAGATTTGGTTTTATTTTTTCTTAAGCTTGGCTCTTCTATAGCCCTGTATATTGATATTTTATTAGATATTTTACGCCCATTTTATATCCTTACGCCTTTTGTCATGAACTTGATTTTACTTAATATGTTTGGAATGACTATTGTACATGACATGGTATGACAAGGAACTAGCATAACACGACAGTGACCCGTAGTAGTGCACTCCTGACATGACCAACCTGACATGATAGTGGCCCGTCGTGGCGCACTCCTGACAAGTACCCTAACATGATTTATTTTGATAACTTGATAGTGGCCCGTGGCGGCGCACTCCTGACTTGACTTGACTTGTAACTTGACTCGTATAATCGACTTGACACCGTGGGTGTTCCTGCTTGCTTGCTTGTGCAATCCACTTGTCTTGTCTTACATCATGTCTAGGACGTGACTCCCTGTTTCCCACGGTCAGGGATTCATACTGAATATGGATTAGGCTAATGACTAGATCAAACTATAGTTCATGAAGAATTTCCAGTCACAGGCAATCTCGTTATCTGGGCGCTCTTAATTGGACTTGTAGCTTGCCGATGAGTAGAGCACATTTCCAGTGCACTGTCATGTGTTGCACCCTCTAAGTCACCTAAGGGTATATCGTCTCCGGGGCGATGTACCCAAACATACTCTCAACCCGTGGAAGGATAACTGGATGGTCTGCAGGGCTTGGGACTCGGAATTTTTCACTTGCATCTTGTTAGTAATTAGGCTGTGATAACCCTAGTTAGTTAAAGTAGTAAGCCGTAGTAATTGCTTGGCCGCTCGTGAATGGATGATGTCCAGTCCTGTCTAAGTCTTGTTTAGTCCCTGTACCCTGGTACTCCTGAACATGATTGTTTTACTTGCTTTAACAATAATTGGGTAGGGACAGGGAGATATTCAGGTGAGGGGTTATAACCCCGGTCCTTGTTTGGTTTACGGGTTGTAACCTGGTTCCCCGAATGGTTCCACGTCCCTAGTCATTTATTGTCCTGACGTGCTCTTTATTACTTGTACTTTTCTTTCATTGTCTTATGTTCTGATATGCTGGCTTTTGTTCTTATTTTGTGGCCTCCTTTGTGGCACTTGCTCTTTCTGGGGTTTGACCCAGCTAGTTTTGTGTGGCCAGATTTCGGAGCAGCACCCGAGGATCTACCGAACCTCCAGCCCGATGGTGGCGACTAGAAAGAACCCGGGCTACGAGTGGGTTTTCTATTTTGTTTCGCTCACTCTATTGTAAAATTATCCTTTTGAGGCGTTTAGCCGACGAGCACCTGTTAGCTCGATACACTTTTACTTACTGTCTGCCTACGGGCTGTAAACATGATTAACAAATCCTAGGGTTGATCATGTATGACTTAACTCTTGCTAGTCCTAGCATTTTGTACGACTAGCTTCATGATCAGCGGATATGTAATATTTGGGACGCCTTTTATTGTATATTTGGTGGTCAAACATCTTGTAATTATATTATTTGCTTGAGATTGAGACAGTAGGCTTGACCTTAAGAGACTGTTGGCTTGTAGTAAACCCTCATATCTAGACAGCCGTGACCGTATAGCGAGATGGACTTCATTTCAATATACATAGCTAGCTATGTTCGCCCCCGCTCTCCAGTATTCTGGTTCTGGGGCGTGACACTCGGGGACGTCAGGATCTGCTGCATCTGTTGGGTGAACCGTTTCCCTTGGATTATCTTCTTGGAACACCGGGTTGTCGTGGTTATTTGGAGGAGTGCTACCCCCGGCTTCAATGCCTCCAAGTGTGGCAGATTTTGTCTTTGAGCGGGTACCTTGGTAAACTCCTCCTGTAACGGTGTAGACAACCGCTTAGAAGAGAGTTTCTTGGTTACGCCGGTTGAGATTTTCGGACTGGAGACATTTGTTTTCTTTTCTCTACCGCTGCCAGGAATCTTCAGAGCAGAATTGCAGAAGGCGACGAGAAGCACCTCGTCTTCTGAGCTTGGGTGTTGCAGTCGTTGGAAGACAGACCGCCGGTCTTCTTGTACTGCCGCCTTGTTGCAGCAGCAGTTGACAATGACTTAGGTATATTGATATCCCTGATAGAACTCTTTGTACACCAAATCTTCATCTCTTTCCTTGTGTTTGTGAAGAATCACGTTGCGTAAGTCACCCATTTTGTGGGCCCTGGAATTCTGAGCACATGAGTGTGTTGGCATCCTGCCTGCTCCCTGATGTGGGGTAGTATGAGTACTTGCCCCTGATCATTGTTGGGAGATTCTTGATAACTATCTAGTTCGTTGGCCGCCGGGGGCTGGACACGGGTAGTTCTGTACAACTTTTCATCATGGGCCCGCGTAATAGTAAGCGGGATGCCCTGATAGTCAGAAGTTATGACAAACGACTGAGCTCGATGAGCCTGCACTGACCGAGACTTCTTCCCTTTGGCACCCGAGAGTGCATAATAGGAAGAGTCCAAGTTGGTCACAACAGAGTCTGGCATATACTCCAGAGAGCCTCCAAAGTCAAGACCGCATGAGATGCGGTCAAAGACTGACCGTAAGCCGCATGGGACAGATGGTATGCAGCTGGGATCAATGGCCGTGCAGGCTGTCTGCATGCGGCTGTCTTTTGTGGCCGTATAAACCTTCTGTATGCGGCTAAAAGCGATGATCGTATGAACCTTCGGGATGCGGCCGAAAGTCATGATCGTACAGGCTGCTTGAATGCGGCTGGCAGTTTTGGCCGTATAGGCTTTCTGCATGCGGCTGACTTCTGTGACCGCATGAGTCTTCTCCATGCGGCTGACGGTTGCGGCCGCATGAGCCTTCTCCATGCGGCTGGCGGCCTTATGCGGCTTGGACCACATAGAGTTCCTCTTTGCCCCTGCAAGTCCAGCATCATAATATTTTCTCCTGCCGGACTTGGGGACAGCAGAGTCCTCTATGGTCTGAAGTGAGGTCGCAAACAAGACTTCTCCGTTGTCTCGGGCAACAGAGAGTACTTCTTCGAGAGCTTGGGGAGGAGCGAATGATCTGGGTCTCCACTCCCTGTGGGCCTTCTTCGTGCGGGCTCGCCGCTGAACCGGGCCAGGGCTTCCGTCGGAGAGCATTTCTTCAAACGCATGCTGGTCGAACTGGGCGACCAGCATCTGTTGAGTGGAGCAAGTTTGGCTGCGTCCGATTGCGTCACCAACTCCTCAGCCGTGGAGAAGTTAGTCCCCAGCAGAGTCGCCATCGTGTTTGCCATTGATTGTAAAAGTACAGAACAATTTTATAGGATGACTGAACTTAGACTCACAATACAAACTCGTTCGTACAAAGAAAGCCTAGGAATGAAAACCTAGGTACAGCAATCTAAGTACGATTGTTTATTTTTGATTCTGGAGGGTGACGGTAGAGGCTCGGGAAAGCGACGGCAGCTCTGCCTTACTCCTTGGACGATCAGGACGTAGCCTTGGCTCCGATGAAGAAATACTCTCGGAATGTGTGGGAAGACTCTTCTGTGCGTGCCTTTTTCTCTCTGTGTGTCCAGCCGCGGTCTCTCTCTCTCTATTTTTTTTCTCTCCTTTTTGTTGCAAGGGAATGACACCTCGCTATTTATAGGAGTGGGTTGTGATCATTAGGGTTTGCAATGATTGCCCCCTGAAAAGTCGGCAATTTGGGGATTAACTACCATTTTCCTTGATCCTGTTTTGTTGGCAATTAATCTAGGCCATTAATTTTGATTGTAACACATCTGGGCAGTTAATATTGATTGCACCAAATCCATATGGGCAATTAATGTTGATTGCCATGAATCTTCGTAATTTATTATGAGAAGCTCGGATCTCCTGCCACGTGTTTAATCTGCTTGATTGCAATAAATCTGATTTGATCCGGGTAATTATGGTGATTGTACTAAATCTAGTTGTTGGGATTTATTGATAAATCTTGATTGATTTGGTGCTACGTGTCTAACCATCATTATGTTGCGAGCCGGAGGAAACTACTCTTCTGCCACGTGTCCTAACCGCGGGCCACGGGGACAGGGTGTCTTGACAGAGCTGCATGAAGATGGCTTCAGGATTTGAACCGCATGAATGTGGCAGCCGCATAGGCATGGCCTCCGAAATCTGAGCCGTATGGGGGTAGTTTCCAACTGGACCGCATAAGGCTGGCCACGTGTCAAGGCTGCATTGGCGTGGCCTCTCCGTATTTGAGCCGCATGGAGATGGTCCCTACGATCCGAGCCGCATGAGAGTAACGACCGCATGGGGGTGGCCCCCATGATCCGAGTCGCATAGGAGAAGCAGCCGCATGAGGGTGGCCCTATGATCCGAGCCGCATAGGAGTAGCAGCCGCATGGGGGTGGCCTCAATCTGAACCGCATAAGGATAGCCACGTGTCAGAGCCGCATGGAATGAAGTGCTTTGGAATTCGGTGGATCGTGCCAGCTATAGAAATTTTCTTTATTTCCCTAGGAGCACGGCATTATGTCAAAGTCATCATTGCAGCTTTATGTCAGAGCTATCGAACCTTCGTGTCAGAGCCGTCGCTTCGCATTAATTGAGCCAGCTGCATAAATTAATTATGGCCAGTTTGTGAAGGACTTTTTGAACCGCATACGGCCACGTGGCTCGCTGGGTGTTTCTGGACCGCATGAACTCTAATGGATGTTTGAGCCGCATGGAACTCCCCTAGTCTTGAGCCGCATAGGATGTCCTGTTCATTTCCATGCTTCTACAAGACCCCCGACAGCTCATGCGGCTCGGATCGTAGGGACCATCTCCATGCGGCTAAAATACGGAGAGGCCACCCCCATGCAGCTGCATAAATTAATTATGGCCAGTTTGTGAAGGACTTTTTGAACCGCATAAGGCCACGTGGCTCGCTGGGAGTTTCTGGACCGCATGAACTCTAATAGATGTTTAAGCCGCATGGAACTCCCCTAGTCTTGAGCCGCATAGGATGTCATGTTCATTTTCATGCTTCTACAAGTGAGAAAGGTAAATGTCTGCCTTATTTATGGAGTTTAGAATTTATCGCAGTCATTGGCTAGCACAACAAGGACATAGAGCCTGATTTTAGATATACTATCCTAAGTTATGGAATTTAGATTTTCTTGCAGCCATACCGGGTGGCGTGGTAAGAATTCTAGATGACATGATTATAGGGTGTGTACCTTAATCACAGACTCTACCGTTTGCTACAGCAATGCTTACTAGCGTGGCAAAATTCTGACGACATGATTTCAGGAAGACGTGTATGGTATCAGTTTATATTTTAAGTCGGTTCATTTCTTTAAACAAATGAGCAAGAACGTAATCTTATTATCATTCTCCCTCGTCTTGATTAACTCTGTCTACCTGCAGCCACAAGTATTTCCTCGACATGATTGTTTGTGTTCCATTATCCCTATAATTTTGCTAAACTCTTCTTCGCTAACCTCTTGAGTAAGTCTTCTCGTCCTTCTCGGTATTGTTGAAAGTATCTCATAGATTGATTTAGAAAAAGTTCAAAAGTGAATTTATCCTTTTACGGAATCGGGAGTTGCATCCAGAGAAATACTGGCGGGGCATGACTTCAGATAACGACATTATGGTTAAATATATTTCTTGAATTCTACTCGGACCACTCCTTAAGCATTTTGACAGGCATCCTCTTCTTTATTTTTTGTAAAAACTAGTTGGAAATATTTTACGGATTTAGCCAAGATAAGTTCATGAACCTATATTATCTGGCATGGTAGATGTGCACTGCAGCCATCCGTCGTATTATAGAACAAGGAAGTTAATCGCAGTCAGATACACACTAGCGCGATAGTAGCTTCATGTGACACAATTACGAGGGTATATGGTTCTTGAGTTTTATTTCGACTACGTCCTATGCATCTCGTTTGAACTTGTACCGTTCTTGGAGATATTTCGATAACCTTTCCTGTCTTGCTTAACTCTTACCTTGTCTGAATACTGGTATGGATTGCTCGACCCAGCCTTAGGCCCTTATTACCTTCTTTAATAGATGACTGAAATAGCCAAACCTTGTTAACGAATTCTGTAGTTTAACTATAATATGTTATTATGTGATTGTGATGAGTATATTTTCCTAAAGATTTATTAGATTAAGCTTATAGGACAGACACAAGTGACCGACTATCGTGGACTTAGAAACCATTAAGAATGATTAGTTTGATAGCATAAATGATTATGAGATATCTAAGTTGGAGTGATGAAATATTATATTATTGTGACAGCAGATTAAGGATTAGAATCTTGTGCTTAGGTTCGAGGCTTGAACATTGTAGACATTGATGGCCAAGTGATTATAGATTAGCTACAAGTTATTTACATATAGATTGACGGTTTATATTCAGGAGTTCTTGAGTAAAAATGAGAGAAGGCTCAATGCCGAGAATAGGTTTTGAATGTTTAATTTCAAGGAAAAGCTGTAGAGGAGGACTGAAGCCAATTAATACAAGGAGCTTGTGACTAATAAGATAAAGATACTTAGGATAGGACAAGGGAAACAAAATATTTGCTATTGATATTGGAAATTATGGACGATGGTCAAGCATTGTTGATATATATATATATATATATATATATATATATATATATATATATATATATATATATATATATATATATACGTATCTCGAGGATGACCTATATTTTAGAGTATACATAAAGGTTCTTATTGTTATGATGATTCTAAAGGGCAAAATGATATCGGTTTATGGAAGAAGCTTGTTAAACCGGAACCAAAATATTGGTAGAGAGAAACAGAATAGATGATCACAAGGATAAAAGATTGAGTACTGTGCCTTAGCGACTACATACCTTAGCTTGATGTATTGGATGATTTTAATTTCGATGACGAAATTCTTATAAGGTGGGTAGGATGTAAGCCCCCTGAATTTAGGGTTTATTTTTTTAATTTTCTAAATGATTTATCTTTCAATAAATATTTCATTATGATTATTTTATTCTTAAATGTACTTTTTCGTGTCTTTGATTTTTTGAGCGTCAGAGATATCCATCTCTGGAAACTTCCTTCATGAGTTTTATAGTGGACAAGATTACCTTCATTTTGATATATAATGTCCCACTCAAACTTGTTCCCTTGTGCTCTTTTTGCATCGCACAACTTCGAGTCGACTAAGACCATATGATCGATCAATTAATTATTAATTAATTTCCCACACTTTTATTTGATCATCATATGCACGTTACCGTGTCTTTTAATTTAGGAGTACAAGACTAGTCGTTTTCTCGAAACCAACTTCTCCTGCATGATCTACTCGAGGCACCCTACATCCATGACCTTCGTGTCCTACTCAGACACATCATTTTTTGCTTCATTTGTTTCGCACAACTTTTGGGTCAATTTAGGCCAATTAATTATCCCCCATAAAATATGACCTGACTTCCAATTTAATTTTAGGACCCGACATCGACCCAAACCTATCAACCCAAAATATAGACATGGCCCACATGAAGCCTACTACCCGCTTGACACTTGTGTCCAATTTATTTTAGCCTCCACATGCTACTTATTTACCCCTGATCATAAATACCTAATTTAATTTATTTATTGCACCATGTCCGGTTTTGACTCGACCCGGCTCAACTGAACTCAACCCAAGCTTCATGTTACACCTCATGAATACCCGCACACACTTTTTCCCCACAAAACACCCATTAGTACTGTATCTTATTCCGTTATCCTTATTATTATTCTATTAATATCATTATTATTATAATGGTTATTACTATAAATAATATATATTTATTTTGGTCTTTGTTAAATTTATGAGTAAGAATTTACATATTTAAAGGGATGTATATTTATATAAATAATAGATAAGTATATAAAAGGTATATGTGTGTGTGAAAAAAAATATATATATAAGTGTATATATATAAACTATGAGAAAAATCCTACATATATTACTTCTCTCTCCTATCCCAAAAAATGGCACAGCCGAACTCCTTTCTCCCCCATGGCCGATCTTCTTCTTCTTCTTCTTCAACTTCTTCATCTTCTTCCTCATCACCATCATCACCAACATCCTCATCACCATCATCACCAACATCTTTATCATCATAAAAAACTACCACTAACATCACCAACACCATTACCATCTCCATTCAACCGCCGGCCACCACCCCCGTCGTTGGCCGCGCCGCCGCCGCAGCTGGCCGGCCTCCACCGCGTGAGGCCAGTGCAGCCGCAGCAGCGAGCAGTAGCAACATGCAGTGCACAGCAGCAGCAGCGCGCACAGTGCGCTCATGCGCGGGCCGCCGTCGCACACCGTCGTGCCGCCGTACGGCCGCTGCGATGCCGACCACCGCCGACGAGCACTCCGACGACCTCCCCGGGTATGCGTCCTTCCTCCCCGATTGTCACGACCCGCACCCTAGAATTTGGGCACGAGAACGTAACAACGCCCAGCCTACGCCGCAGTGTCGGCGGTAGAACGCTGTCCTAGGTCTCAATGCATCTAATAGTATAAGACTAACAGTTTATACTCCCCGAATGGGGGTGACATGGCAGAATGTAAACTCAATCACATCTAAGGTAGAGCATAAAGGAAGATAAATAAAACATAAAATCCAGAAGAGGTACAACAGAGAGAAATCTAAGTGTCTAAGATACAAACTCAGAAATATATCTCAAAACTCAAATACAGTAATCCACAAAATAAATACAACTCCAGACAACTGGGAAAAACTAACTAAACAACCTCTAATGTGTCTCCTCTAGGCTTAGCAGGCACCTCCAAACTATCTGTAAAATTTTGTCAACGTATCCTGTCAGGAAAATGAGCAAGTACAAAACACCAACAGCAGTTCCATGTGAATTGAGAAATACTATAAGAGACAGTAATAATGAAATACAAGACAAAGAATATAGGCGACTTGGGAACCATTCGAAAGCCGAGTTACAACCCTTAAACCAAACAAGGACCGGGGTTGTAACCCTTCTTCCGAACAGAACCTAGTCCCATAACCAAGGTACAGTATGAAAGACAGATAGAGCATATGAGAATGAATCGTAGCATGGTGAAAGTACAGTAAGTAAAGCTGAAACTGGAATATAAGACATGACAAATAAAGTAAAAAGTGTTTTGAATTATTAGAGTGATATGTGATCGGCTAAAGGGGAAGCAAGGCCAAGTTATCCACTTGGCACGGCAATCACGCGGAACCTCCGAAGAGGGCCTCTGAAGAGGGCCATGCCGGCCAACCTGGATAACCGGTAGTGAGGTATCTGCTACACCCTACGTGAGGTGAGGGTGGCGCCAGCAAAACTCTGAAATATAAACTCTGAGGCTTTGATCACATAACCCCTAATAATTCCCCCAATATATCCCCCGAATAGTATCACGGATCCGGACATGGCACGTCATGACACGGGGATTCGAGAGCAGGTGATCAGCCTACTCCCAATATGTGTCTATATAAGTACAGGAACACTGAAATATCTCATACCCATATACCAAGAAAGTCCAGGAATAACATCTCATGCCAGGATCCCGTATACTAGTCCGTGAACCATCGTGTCAGGAATCAAGTATAACACTACGACTGAATCGGATATAGTAGATATCAAGACAATGAAAACTATCAGTGAATGTACTCGCCTGTGGTCCTGAGCTGATAAGTATAGAGGGTCCAACTGAAGCCACAGAGTCCTATTTAAAGCAACACAGGTTACAAGGTGTTCAAGTTGTATTAAAAGAGTCTCTACAAGCAATCTATATTATTCTAGGTTCTTCTAATTCAAGTTAACTCTAGGTCAACTCCGGTCAATAATTTAGTCAAACTAGGTCAAGCGTTGACTCACAGTTGACTTTGGGTCAACTGGTCAACTTTGGTCAAACAGGGTCAACCTAGTCTAATTATTAAAAATATAAAGTGTACTTCGTTATTCGTACGTCGAAACTTACGACACGTAAATCGAGATAAGAATATCAACGGTAAAGTTGATAATCTTATTATGGTGATCCACGTGTCCATCTTGTCAATTTCAGCGATGTGAGATCACTGGAATCGATTGAGCTCAGTTTCCTTGTACTAATCTCGAAATACAAACATTATAAGAATTAATTATTAATTAATTATTTAAAAGGCTAAACTCAGAGAAACTATCAACAAACATTGTCGGACGATGAAATGAACATCGCCAACGTGTCCAGAATGGTCAAATTAGCTGGGATAGCCTACCCATCGGTCCAATTTGGACACAAGGGCAAAAAGGTAATTTCGGATCAAAACGGTGTCCGTGTCGGAGCTGTTTTGCACCGAAAAACGTACAAGAAAATAAGTCAATAAAATATAACAAATTATATGTCCACGAAACCAGAATGACGATACGAACCCAACGGTATCTCCAGAATTGGATTCCGTTGACCCGATCTCAAATTGGCCCGTTGACCAGAACTTGGAATTCCGGTTTGCACGGAAATGCGTGCCGGAGCCAAAGTCCTCAAAACTCAGCAAACTACCTGTCAACGAGTCCAGAATGACGATACGAACTCAACGGTATATCCGGAATTGGATTCCGATGAGCCAATCTCAAAATGACCCGTTGGCCCGGACATTAGTGTCTCACTTGCACCGAAATGCGTGCCCGATCCAATGTCCACCAAAACCTAGCAAATTATATGTCAACGAGTCCAGGATGACGATACGAACTCAACGGTATCTCCGAAATTGGATTCCGATGAGCCGGCGTCAAAAAGTCCCGTTGACCCAGAAAGTGGGACCCGCTTTGCACCGAAATGCGTGCCCGGGCCCACGTTCTCCAAATCTAACAAATTTTATATGAAAACATGCCAGAACGACGCCACGAATCTAATGGTGGTGTCAGAAATGAAATCTGGAGTCCCGTGTTCAAAAATGGAATTTTACAAGTTGGAAATTACGAATTCGGACGGCCAACTTTGGCGTCGAATTCAACCAATCAAACAAGCTCAAACTGAAATGAAATCTAAAGGGGGCAGGAAGAGGGTTATACCAGCTTCGCACAGGAACTGGTAGCACGTCAAACGGAGCTGCTGTGGAGGAGATACAAGCTGACGAAGTTGGCCCCGCGAAACTGTCCAATTTTAATACAATTTAAACGGTCAACTTGGTGGCCAGTTTTCATGTATCAAACGATAAAATTAACGGACGAAAATTGACATGAGCGAAGGTGGATATACCGAGATTGCGACGGAGCGAAGAAATTGCCGATCCAACGGTCGGATCTCCGGGAAAACGTGCGCGAAGTTGCTGCGACGGGGCGCCAAAATGAACTTCATTTCGCGCGCGTCACGACGGAACGTCGTTCAAAACGCACGAATCGCCTATACGTCGCGCCGAAGAGGGAGCAGCGGACCCAGGGAGGGTCGCCGGAGAGAGGGGGTGCACGGCCAAGGGCCACGGCGGCCCACGCGGCGGCGCGGCGGCGCGCGACGGCGGCCCACGCGCGCTCGCGTGCGCGCGCCTGTGCATGGTGGTGAAGCAACTGCTGCTGCGCTTGCTGCCGTCCACCGCACGCGCGGGGCGGCGCGGCCACTGCGGTGGCGAGGGCGGCGGGGCAGCGCAGCCATGCTCGGCCAGGCCGGCGACGGCGGGCTCGCGGAAGGTGGCGGTTGGGGAGTGGAGAAAGGAGAAGGAAGAAGTGGAGGAGAGGAGGAGGAAGAGGAGAGGTTGCTCGGCCGACCACGACGGAGGAGGGTGGTCCGGCCATGGAGAGGGGGTCGGGGCCATGGAGGTCGGCTAGGGAAGAGTGGTGGTCGGGGAGGAATGCCATGGCATTGCTGCTGTTGAGTTAGTGATAGGAATAAAGTTGTAGGAAAAATTTAAAAGGAGAGAGAGAAAGAAAGATAGGATAAGAGAGAGAGAGGAAAGTTGCTTTCCACATGAAACTTAGGGCCGGCTAGTGTTGTGGAGTGTGGGGAAAATTCATGGGGGGAAAATTGAATGGTGATGATTTGTTTGGGAAAACAAATGGCTAGGATTAACATGTTGGAAAAATGGTCATTCCAAAAGAAATTAAATACATAGAAATTTCCCATAAATATAGAAAAATATGCAAAATGAGTACTTGATATTTTTGAGCAAGGAAAATGGAGGGTGTCATGATGGAGGGTAGCACGAAGCTGGGCTGGGCTCGGTGGAGCCGGATTGGACGAAAATCGGACATCGAACAATTAATTAATTAAAAAAATAGGCGTTGATGATCATGTGCAAATAAGTAGCACATGGGGATTCCAATGAATGGGACACAAGTGGCGGACGGATAGTAGGCTCAAAGTGGGCCATGTCCATAGTTGGGGCTGACAGGTTTTGGTCGACAGGGGACCCACAAATCAAGTTGGAAAATGAATGTGACGCCGTGGCGTTAAATAAAATTGGGTCACGTGTCGGGAAAGTTGTGCGAATCAAATGGAGCACAAAATGACATGAATGAGTGGGAAACGAAGGTCATGGGTGACGAGCGTCTCGAGTAGATCATCAATGAGGAGTTGGTTTCAAAGAAATGACTGGTCTGGCGCTCCCAATTTAAATGTCATGGTAACGCGCTGAAAATGATCAAGGAAAAGAGTGGGAAAATCAATTACTGATCGAACGGTCTAATTTGACCCGAAGTTCAGCGAAGAAAAAGGGGCACAAGGGAACAAGTTTGGGTGGGACACCATATACCGTCATGAAGGTAATCGTGTCCACTCCAAAACTCGTGAAGAGGATTTCCAGAGTTGAACATCCCTGATACTCCAAATATCATTGGCATGAAATAGTACACTAACAGATAAATAAATAGAATAAAATATTTATCAAAACCAATAATCAGAAAAATAAAATAAATGAAAAAAATTTCAACCCGAAATTCAGGGTGCTCACATCCTACCCACCTTATAAAAATTTCGTCCTCGAAATTAAAATGTCCATACTCCCTCTAGGTCAAACCCCAAAATCAAAGTCCCCGATTAAAACAAATCATGTGATCAAAAGGACGACATACAGGGTCATGGCATACGGTGGTAGTAAGTCTCATCTAGGTATACTAGTCATGCTAACCAAAACGGTTATAGGGTATCAAACACACAAGCAATCCAGGGTACGAAACAAAAAGTTACAGAGACAACAAACCATCAAAATTATAAGACAGTCTACCATCCTATATGAAAACTGGTACTCATCAAAAATAAAATGAAGGTAACTACCAATTATCTGAAAAAGGAACTATTCAAGGAAAAATCAAAATCACTAGTTAAGGAATAAAAGTCAATTACATAGAAATCCAATCACAATATATACAGAGCGTTAAAGAGGAAAAAAAAAAAAAAAAAAACTAGCATTATGTGTATAGGGACATGTTCATATGGTTAGATAGTAGGCGTGTATACGTGAATACATATGAAATTGTATATGAGAAATTGGGTTCCAAAAATCCGTATTAAGGGTTAATATGCACACAGTCTCAGATTGACAATTTCAAACACAAAACTCAACTAAAATTTTTTTTGAATTGAAATCGTATGTATAACATGCATGTGCAGTGATGTAAACATAACAAATAACATAAAAAAAAATTTATTTAAATTACGAATTTAAACTGAAAAAGCAGAAAACCAGGAATATTAGGGTTTTGACAATTTAACATCAACAACATATTAATGGGTATTTAGACAGGTGGAAAATCAAGTGTAGCATGTATACGTGTCCACTATATCTATATACTCATATATTCTCATGTCCCAAAATTTTTTTTTTTTAATTCTACGCTAAGACTAACATTTAGATTCCTACCAAGATTGCAAGCAGGTGATTGACGAAATCAAGACAGTTTTATTATCATCATTATTTAATACAAGAATAATAGCAAGAAAGAAATAACGATAAAATCTGTTCTGCTTTTCTGTTTAAAGGAGGAACCGTTTTGAAATCCAGAGTTAAAATATCAATTCAGATAAAGTCTAGCAAAATCATCGATTCATTGTATTATGAAAAACTCATAGCAAGAAGTTACACAAAGGTTTATGAAAACAACTAAACATACTCTTAAGTTAAATGACAAGAAACTAGGCAAAACAACAAACAATAATTCCCTTTTTTTTGAATGACTGAGAAAAGTAGAGAAAACATATTCAAAATATTTTGAGTACAATCTGATAATCATATGCGTCTATCCAAAATTATGGTACTCTAAATCCTCGTCATACTAGTAAGCAAGGCTACGATAATCACAGAGCCCTTGACTTATGCACATATCTCTAGAATCATGGTATTTAACATTTTTGCGGTGCCGCATGCTTGGCTGCGAAAACCTTAAATTCCCACACCCGAGAAATATATCCAAGCCAAACTATATGTCCTCACCATGCTGGCTAATATGACTGTAGAAGACTAGACTCCATAACTTAGATGACCTAGCCCATATAATTTCATCTTGACAAAATTAATTTAAATCAACAATGGATACTCAAAAATAAACTCAAATTTATCAACGAACATCAAAATTCAAAAATGAACGAAATCCATCAAAATATAAACTCGGATACTACCGCTAACATCAAGATTCAATTTTCAACAACCCTTCATCAAAATCAATAAATACAACTCAAATCCAACAATAATCCATTAAATCAAATTCAACAACAAAAATAAAGATCAAACAAATCAAGGAAAAAGAGAGTTTTCAAATCGAAGTTTAATAAGATTCTCCAGGGTCGTCCCAGGAATCTCTCAAGAATCCTAACTGTGATTGAGTACCTTCAAAATATATCCTAATCCTACTGCAGGCTGTAGTGGTACTCTAGTTCGAATACCACTACACTTTAGTCTCGACCTGCATGGGCCACCACTAAAAACGTGTCACGACCCGCACCCTAAAATTTGGGCACGAGAACGTAACAACGCCCAGCCTACGCCGCAGTGTCGGCGGTAGAACGCTGTCCTAGGTCTCAATGCATCTAATAGTATAAGACTAACAGTTTATACTCCCCGAATGGGGGTGACATGGCAGAATGTAAACTCAATCACATCTAAGGTAGAGCATAAAGGAAGATAAATAAAACATAAAATCCAGAAGAGGTACAACAGAGAGAAATCTAAGTGTCTAAGATACAAACTCAGAAATATATCTCAAAACTCAAATACAGTAATCCACAAAATAAATACAACTCCAGACAACTGGGAAAAACTAACTAAACAACCTCTAATGTGTCTCCTCTAGGCTTAGCAGGCACCTCCAAACTATCTGTAAAATTTTGTCAACGTATCCTGTCAGGAAAATGAGCAAGTACAAAACACCAACAGCAGTTCCATGTGAATTGAGAAATACTATAAGAGACAGTAATAATGAAATACAAGACAAAGAATATAGGCGACTTGGGAACCATTCGAAAGCCGAGTTACAACCCTTAAACCAAACAAGGACCGGGGTTGTAACCCTTCTTCCGAACAGAACCTAGTCCCATAACCAAGGTACAGTATGAAAGACAGATAGAGCATATGAGAATGAATCGTAGCATGGTGAAAGTACAGTAAGTAAAGCTGAAACTGGAATATAAGACATGACAAATAAAGTAAAAAGTGTTTTGAATTATTAGAGTGATATGTGATCGGCTAAAGGGGAAGCAAGGCCAAGTTATCCACTTGGCACGGCAATCACGCGGAACCTCCGAAGAGGGCCTCTGAAGAGGGCCATGCCGGCCAACCTGGATAACCGGTAGTGAGGTATCTGCTACACCCTACGTGAGGTGAGGGTGGCGCCAGCAAAACTCTGAAATATAAACTCTGAGGCTTTGATCACATAACCCCTAATAATTCCCCCAATATATCCCCCGAATAGTATCACGGATCCGGACATGGCACGTCATGACACGGGGATTCGAGAGCAGGTGATCAGCCTACTCCCAATATGTGTCTATATAAGTACAGGAACACTGAAATATCTCATACCCATATACCAAGAAAGTCCAGGAATAACATCTCATGCCAGGATCCCGTATACTAGTCCGTGAACCATCGTGTCAGGAATCAAGTATAACACTACGACTGAATCGGATATAGTAGATATCAAGACAATGAAAACTATCAGTGAATGTACTCGCCTGTGGTCCTGAGCTGATAAGTATAGAGGGTCCAACTGAAGCCACAGAGTCCTATTTAAAGCAACACAGGTTACAAGGTGTTCAAGTTGTATTAAAAGAGTCTCTACAAGCAATCTATATTATTCTAGGTTCTTCTAATTCAAGTTAACTCTAGGTCAACTCCGGTCAATAATTTAGTCAAACTAGGTCAAGCGTTGACTCACAGTTGACTTTGGGTCAACTGGTCAACTTTGGTCAAACAGGGTCAACCTAGTCTAATTATTAAAAATATAAAGTGTACTTCGTTATTCGTACGTCGAAACTTACGACACGTAAATCGAGATAAGAATATCAACGGTAAAGTTGATAATCTTATTATGGTGATCCACGTGTCCATCTTGTCAATTTCAGCGATGTGAGATCACTGGAATCGATTGAGCTCAGTTTCGTTGTACTAATCTCGAAATACAAACATTATAAGAATTAATTATTAATTAATTATTTAAAAGGCTAAACTCAGAGAAACTATCAACAAACATTGTCGGACGATGAAATGAACATCGCCAACGTGTCCAGAATGGTCAAATTAGCTGGGATAGCCTACCCATCGGTCCAATTTGGACACAAGGGCAAAAAGGTAATTTCGGATCAAAACGGTGTCCGTGTCGGAGCTGTTTTGCACCGAAAAACGTACAAGAAAACAAGTCAATAAAATATAACAAATTATATGTCCACGAAACCAGAATGACGATACGAACCCAACGGTATCTCCAGAATTGGATTCCGTTGACCCGATCTCAAATTGGCCCGTTGACCAGAACTTGGAATTCCGGTTTGCACGGAAATGCGTGCCGGAGCCAAAGTCCTCAAAACTCAGCAAACTACCTGTCAACGAGTCCAGAATGACGATACGAACTCAACGGTATATCCGGAATTGGATTCCGATGAGCCAATCTCAAAATGACCCGTTGGCCCGGACATTAGTGTCTCACTTGCACCGAAATGCGTGCCCGATCCAATGTCCACCAAAACCTAGCAAATTATATGTCAACGAGTCCAGGATGACGATACGAACTCAACGGTATCTCCGAAATTGGATTCCGATGAGCCGGCGTCAAAAAGTCCCGTTGACCCAGAAAGTGGGACCCGCTTTGCACCGAAATGCGTGCCCGGGCCCACGTTCTCCAAATCTAACAAATTTTATATGAAAACATGCCAGAACGACGCCACGAATCTAATGGTGGTGTCAGAAATGAAATCTGGAGTCCCGTGTTCAAAAATGGAATTTTACAAGTTGGAAATTACGAATTCGGACGGCCAACTTTGGCGTCGAATTCAACCAATCAAACAAGCTCAAACTGAAATGAAATCTAAAGGGGGCAGGAAGAGGGTTATACCAGCTTCGCACAGGAACTGGTAGCACGTCAAACGGAGCTGCGGTGGAGGAGATACAAGCTGACGAAGTTGGCCCCGCGAAACTGTCCAATTTTAATACAATTTAAACGGTCAACTTGGTGGCCAGTTTTCATGTATCAAACGATAAAATTAACGGACGAAAATTGACATGAGCGAAGGTGGATATACCGAGATTGCGACGGAGCGAAGAAATTGCCGATCCAACGGTCGGATCTCCGGGAAAACGTGCGCGAAGTTGCTGCGACGGGGCGCCAAAATGAACTTCATTTCGCGCGCGTCACGACGGAACGTCGTTCAAAACGCACGAATCGCCTATACGTCGCGCCGGAGAGGGAGCAGCGGACCCAGGGAGGGTCGCCGGAGAGAGGGGGTGCACGGCCAAGGGCCACGGCGGCCCACGCGGCGGCGCGGCGGCGCGCGACGGCGGCCCACGCGCGCTCGCGTGCGCGCGCCTGTGCATGGTGGTGAAGCAACTGCTGCTGCGCTTGCTGCCGTCCACCGCACGCGCGGGGCGGCGCGGCCACTGCGGTGGCGAGGGCGGCGGGGCAGCGCAGCCATGCTCGGCCAGGCCGGCGACGGCGGGCTCGCGGAAGGTGGCGGTTGGGGAGTGGAGAAAGGAGAAGGAAGAAGTGGAGGAGAGGAGGAGGAAGAGGAGAGGTTGCTCGGCCGACCACGACGGAGGAGGGTGGTCCGGCCATGGAGAGGGGGTCGGGGCCATGGAGGTCGGCTAGGGAAGAGTGGTGGTCGGGGAGGAATGCCATGGCATTGCTGCTGTTGAGTTAGTGATAGGAATAAAGTTGTAGGAAAAATTTAAAAGGAGAGAGAGAAAGAAAGATAGGATAAGAGAGAGAGAGGAAAGTTGCTTTCCACATGAAACTTAGGGCCGGCTAGTGTTGTGGAGTGTGGGGAAAATTCATGGGGGGAAAATTGAATGGTGATGATTTGTTTGGGAAAACAAATGGCTAGGATTAACATGTTGGAAAAATGGTCATTCCAAAAGAAATTAAATACATAGAAATTTCCCATAAATATAGAAAAATATGCAAAATGAGTACTTGATATTTTTGAGCAAGGAAAATGGAGGGTGTCATGATGGAGGGTAGCACGAAGCTGGGCTGGGCTCGGTGGAGCCGGATTGGACGAAAATCGGACATCGAACAATTAATTAATTAAAAAAATAGGCGTTGATGATCATGTGCAAATAAGTAGCACATGGGGATTCCAATGAATGGGACACAAGTGGCGGACGGATAGTAGGCTCAAAGTGGGCCATGTCCATAGTTGGGGCTGACAGGTTTTGGTCGACAGGGGACCCACAAATCAAGTTGGAAAATGAATGTGACGCCGTGGCGTTAAATAAAATTGGGTCACGTGTCGGGAAAGTTGTGCGAATCAAATGGAGCACAAAATGACATGAATGAGTGGGAAACGAAGGTCATGGGTGACGAGCGTCTCGAGTAGATCATCAATGAGGAGTTGGTTTCAAAGAAATGACTGGTCTGGC
Organism: Iris pallida; assembly: GCA_029216955.1. Taxonomy (NCBI): domain Eukaryota; kingdom Viridiplantae; phylum Streptophyta; class Magnoliopsida; order Asparagales; family Iridaceae; genus Iris; species Iris pallida. The sequence goes on from JANAVB010019998.1 coordinate 2,205,345, forward strand.
GCTCCCAATTTAAATGTCATGGTAACGCGCTGAAAATGATCAAGGAAAAGAGTGGGAAAATCAATTACTGATCGAACGGTCTAATTTGACCCGAAGTTCAGCGAAGAAAAAGGGGCACAAGGGAACAAGTTTGGGTGGGACACCATATACCGTCATGAAGGTAATCGTGTCCACTCCAAAACTCGTGAAGAGGATTTCCAGAGTTGAACATCCCTGATACTCCAAATATCATTGGCATGAAATAGTACACTAACAGATAAATAAATAGAATAAAATATTTATCAAAACCAATAATCAGAAAAATAAAATAAATGAAAAAAATTTCAACCCGAAATTCAGGGTGCTCACACCGATGCACCACGTAGGCGATTCGTGCGTTTGGCACGGGATTCCATCGTGACGCGCACAGGATCGAACTCAGAATCGTGTTTCGAGGCAGCAAATTTGTGCATGTTTTTCGACAAATCCGACAGTTGGATCGTCGAACTGTTTCATCCGTCTCAATCTCGGTATGTAGCCCTTCACTCCTGTCATGTTTCAACCGTTGATTCGATCGTTTCATAGATCAAAACCGGCCACCAAGTTGACCGTTTAAATTGTATAATTTTTGGATAGTTTTGTGGAGTCAACTTCGTCAGCTTGTATCTCTGCCATCGCAGCTCGTTTCACACACCGTCAGTTCCGATGCACAGCTGGTATGACCCTCTTCCTGTTCCTTAAGTTTCGTTTCATTGTGAGCACGTTTGACTGCTTGAATTCGACTCCAAAGTTGGCCGTCCGAATTCGTAATTCCAAACTTGTAAAATTCTATTTTTGAACCTGGGACTCCAGATTTTAATTCTGACACCACCAATAGACTCGTGGCCTCATTATGGCACATTTTCATATAAAAATTGCTAGGTTTGGAGGATGTAGGCCCTTGCACGCATTTCAGTGCAAAGCGGGCCTTATAGTTCGAGTCAACGGGACATTTTGAGATCGGCTCATCGAAATCCAATTCCAGATATTTCGTTGAGTTCGCATCATCATTCTGGACTCATTTGACATATAATTTGCTGAGTTTTGAGGACATTGGCTCCGGCATGTTTTTTCGTGCAAATCGGAACTTCAATATCCTAGTCAACGGGCCATTTTGACAACGTGTCAACGGAATCCAAAATTGGACATACCTTTGGAATCGTCTCGTCAAAACAAAATTGGACATATAGTTTGACGACTTTAGAGACCATTGACCCTGGCACACTTTTCGGTACAAAGTGGGTCCAATGGCGGACACCATTTTGGCCCAAAATTACCGTTTTACCCATGTATCCAGAATTGGACTTATGGTAGGCGTTTGTATCTAATTTGACCATTCTAAGAATATTGGTAATGTCTGTTTCAGCATCAGGAGACTGTTGTGCGAGTTGACCGTTCGTGGCTCATTGAGTGGTTTGTAGTTTGATTTTCTCAGCTCAGGACAACAGGCGAGTACATTCTCTGATAGTTTTTATTGTCTTGATATCTACTATATTCGATTCACTTGTAGCATTTTACTTGATTCTTGACACGTTGGTACACGGACTAGTATACGTCGAATCCTTTCATGAGATGTCATTCCTGAGTTACTCGGTATACTGGTACATTATTCGATCTTATTTCTAATACTTGTATAGTCGCCGATTCCTAAGGGGATTTGCTACCCTCTTAGAGAATCCCGTGTCATGACGTGTTATGTCCAGATCCATATACTATTCAGGAAATGGGGAGTTATTAGTGGTTATGTGATTATTACCCCTACTTGTTTATTACCTCTGCATAGCTCCACCCTCACCACACGTAGGGTGTAGCCTGAACTTATACTACTTGTGCATAGATTTCCATTTTGGCCGGCCTGATCCCTATACTATTTTACTACTTGTACATAGCCGGTCAAATGGAACAGCCAGAACTTGACCCAAGTCGATCACATGATGCTCTAATATCTCATGGCACTTTCTTTTATGATTACATTCATACCTCAGTTTACTTTCCACTGTTTATATTCCAGTTTTATCTTATATCTCACACATGACATAATATCCAGTTCTCCTATACTGTTTACTTTCAGTCTTGATATTTCATCTTGTATTTCATTATAACTGTCTCTTATAGTATTTGTCAATTCACATGGAACTGCTGTTAGCGTTTGTACTTCCTCATATCCTGACAGGATAACCCCCATTATTTTTTAGAGGATTTAGATACAGATTTGCCGACCTACCGGGTTCGACTTAGATGGAGCCTACGATCAGGACCAACCTGCGGACCCGGTGCTCGTAGAGGACGCACCACCAGTAGTGACCTAGTTTACTTAGATTTTGTCTTAATTACATTCCAGTTTGATACTTTGAGACTTGTAGTATTTTATTTTGGGATATTGTTTCATGTCTTGGTTTCTGAACTTGTGATTACGACTCAGCATTGTTTCAGACTATATATCTCATCTTTATCTTTATCATCGTGCTTATCTTCTTTAGAATTATGTGATTGAGTTGTGGTTATATTCCTCCGTACGGAGATGACAGGTTATATTATTGTGTCTTAGATTATATATATTCTAGATAACCTTTACATCGTTCTACCGCTGATACTGCGTCGTAGGCTGGACGTACCCACGTGTTCGTGCCCCTAAACAGGGTACGGGTCGTGACACACTGGCGTGGCATGACCCCTAAGTTGAAATAATTTCAAGTGAGCGTGGGTGATCAAAAATTATTAAAATTATGTCTTGGTCGTCTTATTTCATCATTGAGTTGTTATGTCAAGATTAGATAGAGTTGATAGGGTATTCTTTACCGCAACATAGCTTGAGTTATGGAACCAAGGGTTTAATGCAGCTAGTTGTACACTGGCGAGGCATAAATTCTTGGTAAAATGACTTTGATTGTGTTTACCAGTTTCGAATAGCATAAGGACTACGTCTTATTGGCATATAACTATTAATTTTTCAAATTGTTTTATGCTTATTCCTAGTCACAATCTTCTCAATAAACCAAAAATTCTCCCTTCCTTCTTATCCTTCTATTTTTTAGGTTCTCAACTTTTAATGTAATTTCGACTGGATTCCTAAGCTTATCTAGATTTTTATTCTAAACTCGTGCCTAAATAATTGTGGATAAATATCTTAAGCATATCGAAACAATTTTGGATTTGATCATCCTTGAACGATTTCGATCATGACTAGACTCCTTTTTTTTATATTTCGATCGAGTCAAATTCGTATCCTTTCCTAGGTTTGATTCTATGATCATGCCTACACAATTGTTCTTGTTAGAACGATTTCGTTTGGATCTTCCTTAAATACTTTTTGATCACGACCAAACTATTCGATTCAATTTTGATCGTGCCTAAATAATTTTGTTCAACTAGTTGTTCGTACCAAGATGGTTTCAACTTTGATCGATCTTACACCATTTTTTCAAGACTAAATCGTAACCGTGTCTATAATTTCAACTAAATCATAGCTAAGGTTGTACTTTTATTCCAGCTACGGTCATGACTATTTTGATCATGATCATGCTCGTGCCAAGTTCCTATTTTTACCCTGCTTGGATGACTTACACGATTAGCCTTGATCGTGACTGCCTCTTAAATGCGACTAAAATTCTGTTTAGATTTCATCGAAAACCTTGGTCATTCCTTAAAAATCTAGTAATGACTCAACCGCGCTGACCATAGATTGGTCGTGCCTAACCATTTCACTCCTGATCGTTCTTAAAAAATATTTGCTTGTCAACTAGACCATTTGACTGAATACTGGTCGTACCAAATCACACTCTCCTTTTGTCTATTATCTTTATTATTTTACACGTGACTAATTAGATCATGAATCATATCACTCCCTTGATTATAACATTCGTTGTTTTATTCATATCAATTAAGAATTTAGTTTCTGATTATTCTTCATAGTCGTGCCAAATCGTGCTCTTTAAAATTTTGAAGACGAAATATTTTAAGGTGGGTAGATTTGTAAACCCACATCCCTGCTTTCAAAAAATTTATTTTGTTTTATTTTAATAAATTTTAGTTACAAAATAGATTTTATTTGTAACCACTATCGAATATATTTTGATGACAACTGAATTTTTGTTAAACTATTTTGGATTTAGAATTTATAAAATATCGTTTAAATTATTTGCTAATATTAATTATCAATTAAATTCATTTTGTTATATTATAATTAGTTTGATTCAGTCTTGGACTAACAAAGATATGTACTGTTTAGATAATGTACCCAATATTTTCCAAGTCATTTGATAAACATATTATCCATTTAAATTATTATCGTATTATATTTAGAATCGATCAAATACATTTTTTTAATATTTTAATAAAATCTTGAATTATTTTTTTAATCATTATGGATTGATTTTGATTTGTTAAATCCAATATTTATTTAAATCTTAGAAAGATTTGATCATCGTAGTCCTTAAATTCGAGGACAAATCATTCTAAGTTGGGCAGGTCATAAGCCCACTTTCCGTTTTCTTACATTCTCCATTTAGTTTAGTTTAGTTTAATTATTTTTCCAAATCGGAAAATAATTTTTATTCTATTTCTATTTTAGATATTTTAGGGGAAAAAAAGAGAGGAGAGATTTGCAACATCTTAGAAGAGATTTTATTCTAGGATTATTGGAATTACTATTTTATCAAGAGTTATATTAAATTCAAACTACTACTATATTATTTTAGAAGATATTGTATTTGTGGAAAATATACAGCAATAAGTATCTGAATTGTTCTTAACAATATTTTGTTAATTGATTTTATTACAAGGATTATTTAAAGTAATAGATATTATTCTAAATATTTTATGAATGATTTGGGTCATAATTGGGTCAAATCCCTAGATTCCCGTTTCCGGAGTTTTAGAATTTTTTTTTACTTATTCACATATTTTATTTGTTAGGGTTGAAGGCAGATTTCGTCGATACTTTGTTCATGATTATTTTTCTTATCAAACTTGTTTCAAAAGTTAAAGTTGAGAGCATTTTAGAACTTTTAGTATTTCAAATATTTTCTCCTATTTTATATATTTTATTTGATCAAGTTTTTTTATCATAAATTTCTACTATCTTTCACCAATCTACCAAGTTGGCCTATCCTAGTAGTCCTTAAATTCGAGGACGAATTTATTTTTAAGGTGGGTAGATTTGTAGCTCCCCTTCCCGAAAATTTTTGAAATATTTTTTATTATTATTTATTTGATTTAAATGGTGATTTTTATAATTTTTATAAATAATTATTTAGCTAATTATTATGGTAGAGGACTTTAGCCACGGTTGAGTATCGAAGTACCAGACGACTAGGAATCATGGCATGAATAGTGCAATGGCGTGCCTTGACTAGTGTATTAGCCATAGTAGGGATGGCCGAGCCATAAGTGTGCCCCAACTAAGAAAACCAGGCTAAGTTGCTACTTAAACCCTATAGATGATTTAATTATTTATCAATTATATTATTGACTTGTAGGAGACCCAGTTGTACCGTTTAAGCCCGAACGGAACCCAAACCAAACCTGAACACATGTAGGCATGTAGTACGTCCAAAAGATGTCCATGTAGATAATTGTTGGTGTAGTTTAATTAGTGTAATTATTTTAGTGGATAAATAAGTATTTCTTATATAAAAGAGTTTTTATATAATAAACAAGATGCTCAGAATAAATTACTAGATTTTGGGTTTTAGTATATATTATAGGTACATGTTATATAAGTATCTACATGGGTGTATATATATATATATATATATATATATATATATATATATATATATATATATAAATATATATATATATATATATATATATATATATATATATATATATATATATACATCAAAAAATATATATATATATATATATATATATACATCAATATAAATTAACTTTATATATATAGATTTATGATTTATATATAGTGAAAATACTGACTATATTTAAAATATTTTATTGTCTGTATGGAATATGTGGTATATATATATGTATAAATATCAGGATATATATATTGATTAAATAGGCATGTAAATATATTTATAATTTATTAAGGTGTATACATATATACATGTTATACATATATATGTATGTGTGTATATATAAAAAAAAATATACATATATAGTAGGCTAAAATAATATAATCAAAATATAAACCCAAGGCCCAAACACTTCCCCGCACAGCAGTAACCCGACCACCCCTCGGTTGTACATATAGAGATTGAGAGAGATCGAGAGGAAATTATCGGAAACCCTAGCTCTCCCCTCCTTCCCCAAGACCACGTGCGCCCCCTCACCTCGCGCGCACTGCTGTGGGCCAGCGCCGGCCGGCCAGAGCCTCCGCAGAACCCCGCGCGTGCGGCAGACCGAGGCACAATGGCAGCGACAGCCCAGGGCCGACCCCAACTTCGTGATCAAATTTCACCCTCGTTGCTCGATCATTTTCCGAGCTATTTCTTCAGGTAAAATCTCGATATATACACCTTCGATTCCCATCAATTAGTCTGATTTTAGGTAATCTATATTGCCTGAAAAATCGAACCCAAGTTCGATGAAAACCTGTCCTAAAAATAGGATTAACAATAGTCGAACTAGGCTACTTTGCACTTAATTATCTTCCAAACCCTGCATGATTTCAAAAATCTATTTGAAGGCAAATATTGACAATATATAGGGCTAGAGAACCCTTTTTACAAAATCAATTTTGATAACTGTGCGTCGAGAAATCGATTTCCCAATATTAAGAAAAACTTGTTCTGAAAACATGAAAACCCCTCGATACGACGTGCATACCGCCAATCCGAGCGACGTGGTCGCGAACGGAAAGCATCAAATGGTGCGTATTGACTTCGTAGACATGTGGGCTTTGACGGAATTCAAACTGGTCGTGTGTGCGCGACAAATTTGATGCGTATCCGTCGAAATTTACCGTATCGGCCTCTGTGCAAATTCTCAATTACTTTGTCCACGTTCGTCAGATCAAGACGAAACTTTTGCCAACAGGACCGTATCATTTTTTTGATCATGTATGCCAAGTTTGGTCCGATTTTGAGATAGTTAATCGGATCGCCGTTTTGCGGGCCCTACGATCTGACTCAACGGTCGATTTGGTGCATGGCCTGCCGGAATCCATCTTTGGACATACGATTGGGTTCGTATCGGAAAATCGGACCTGTTGACACATAGTTTGACAATTTTAGAGACCATAGACTTTGGCACGCTTTTCGGTGCAAAGCGGGTCCAACGACGGATACCGTTTTGACCAGAAATTACCGTTTTGCCCCTGTATCCAAAATTGGACTTAAGGACGTGCAATTCTAGTTAATTTGACTATTTTGAAAATGTTGGTAATGTTTATTTCAGCATCCGGAGACTTCTGCATGTGTTGACTGTTGTGGCTCATTGAGTGGTATAGTATTATCGGTTTCACCAGCACATGACCTCAGGCGAGTACATCTCTGATAGTTTTCATATTTGATTATCTTTATAATTCTTGTATTTAATAATGTTTTATATTGATATCACGTTGATTCTTGACACGCTTGTCACACGAGACAGTAGTTATAGATTCTTGCATGTTGTTCGTGACCAATATATTTTCGTTTTCGTGACCTGTTTGAATCCATGGGTACTAGCCGAGCGGGAAAGTACACTATTAGACATATAAACATACCCAAAAATATTCCATGTGTCTATTCTGAATAATAGCAGCTGCACACGACACGTGCAGGGTGCCTGATTTACCCCTTAGTCGTTTACATATCGAAAGTGTATTTTAAATCACTTGTTAGATATAGTCTTGCTACATTACAGTTTCTTGTCATTGCTTGTCTTGTGTACCATGTCTTCCTGCTTTTTACTTGCATGATTCCTACCATGATTCCCTGTTTATTCCTTATCATGTATCTCAGTATTATTACAAATTTATGGATTTTGTCATTTATTGATTCTGTTGTAAGGATGTACTCGTTCCATTCCTGACTGGAAACCAACATTTTTCAGGTTTAGCCGCGATCACTCTTAGCACTGGGAAGGCATGGACATGCTGAGGTCAACCTAGATAGTTGAACTAGCTGTCTTTTCTATTTTGTGAGACATTGTATTTTCTAGCAAATGTGAAGTTGTGAAACCTTGTAATTTGTAAAATTGATTTAGTAATGTGAATGAGCAATATATGTTACATTTTATGATTTTGAGCATCTTGGCCGTAACAGCGTTATACCATCGACTCTGCGACGTAGGCTGGCTTGGGCACGTCTCGTATCCAAAAAGCGGGTGCGGGTCATGACACATAACATGCATGATAATAGCATCTCCCACACATAAGTCATAGTTTTTATTTCGTCTTGCCAATTTGCCATCTTACCATCTTGTCTTGAGCCGTAGGCTCATATACTCATTTATCCGATGAAGGGACTATTCATTTTGTGTTACCAATCTTTCGAACGGAAGTTCGATATACTTACCGCCCAATACTTGGGTATTTTCATCACCTGTTAAACAATTCATATCGCAGCATACAAGGCATCATTTTGATTTGCAACATAAACCTAGCCATGTGATAATTTATCTTTCATTATCTTTCTGGGTTCTTACTAGGCATCTTTTATTAAGCACCAAACGCAATAACAAGTCATCCTTTATTACGCTAGATGAATCAAGGATCCTAGAAGGATCAAAGCCACTCACTTGTTGGTGAATTGCCGAGAGAAAGAGGTCTTTCACGCAACATCAAGCTCGGTTTGCTGTGTTAGTACCTGCATTGGCACCAACATCTGGTCAACATACTTCTTTCTCTTTCTCTCAGTGATTCGATATGAATGCGCAGATAGTGAAAGTAAATCCATAAAAACATTTATCGAAAACATTTATGAAAATAAACAAAAAAAGCCAACAGCGAAAGAGATACCGAAAACCAGCAGGGATCCTGTCTCGGGGCAAGAGACTCTTATATAGAATTCTTCCCCCAAGATGCGCGCCACTGCATCTTGGGCATCATTTCAAAAGAGTCCAATCCATAATGAGGAAAGGATCTCAATTCATTATCCCATGATCCTGGTAAAGTTTCCCGAAGTAAAGTTTCTCCAATCTCGTCGGACTTCGACCATTCGGCCGCTAGCCCGATCCGTGCTCCGCAACGGAATCAGGGCACTACAGTTTCCCCAAGAAAGTTCTTCATGGGCTGACTGGGAGGATGAAGTCCCAGTCTTCTGCTTTTTACCACCTTCTTTCACGGGGGATTTTTTTTCCGCTTCTTTAAAGTGACATGCAGTGCACCATGCACCTCGTCGTGGAAACCCACAAGTGTATCCTCTAGAGGGTCGTCAGCGGAAACGTTCTCCTCGGATTCTGCAAATTCCAAGGCAGCTTCAGTCCCTTCTCATGACCTTTTCACGCCAACAAAGCTATTTGATAGAGAGTAACTTTCGAAGAAGGTGTTGGCAGCGGTATAGATATTTGCGTATGTATTTAACATACGCAGGCCCACCTAAAAAGTAACGGTGGCCATGGTGAATATAGTTTTAGTGCATCTCGCGTTGTAATATCTCCATCCTCGAGCCCCGTCGTTCAGACACCCGAAAGCTTGAAGGCAGGTGGTCGCATTCCCGACGTGGATCTGGTCGTAGCCGAACTGACGAACGAATTGGCTAGGCAAGTATGGTTCTAGATAGCACTCATTTTCGAATCGATACACCAGACAGGAAGGTCTGATCACCTTCAACCAAAAGAAGGCTGCTGGAGGTGGATGGGTACCGACTGGCTCTAGATCCATGAGAGGAGCCGAGAAGGTCCCATATACAGGTAGAGGAGCGATGCAAAAGAAATTTCAATTGAAGCCCATGTTCAACGCCCTTCTGAAGTCAAAGAGTGAGTCCACCTTCCATCGGGATGTGGCATATCTACCGATGAAGTCTCCTCCAGTAGTACCGAGGGCTCGATCCATCAAACTGGGATGGTGTAATATCAACCTGCCGAGCAAATAAGTGAACGACATCTCAGTTCAAGAAAATTTATCTCGAGTATCGGGTTTCTCCATCATAGTGGTTGTGAATGCACGGAGACCCACATTCAATCGAGTAGTCATGGCAGAGAGGATATCCATCTTGTATCCGACCACCAGACGCACTACAGCAAATAGCACGCCTCGGTGGATGCGATCGACCATGCTAGCTCCGAGAACCATGAACCATCGCAACCAAAGAGAAAGGAAGCCTGCCATGGTAGCCGCCTGAGACATGGTTATACCACCTTGTCTCATATAAGACTCAATAGGGGTGCCGATGGTATAACCATGCCAATTTTCTTTCAGCTCATTATCAATATATCCATACTCTTCTATCAGTCTTTTGATTGTTTGGTTATCGAGTGGCTCAAAGAAGCGAGGCCTACACTCCAAATGTTATTGTACCTTGTTCTCCGTGGCATAGCCCAGGAAGAGGTATAGCAACCACTTAGACGTATAGCATGCCCCGGCTGCCTTGCTTTTAAAGAAGTAAGTGCATATCATGAAATGACATAGCAGTTCATCAAAAACTGCCACCATCCGGGAGTTCTTCTTGGCCAGATCCTCCAGTTCTTCTTCAGCCGACACATACTCTTCGTAGGGGTTCTCACCCATTGGTGGATGCAATAAGAACTGTATTTCATGTAAGGCAAAGCCTATCTCCCCGTTCGGAGTAACGAAGGTGTCAGTTCTGTTGTTGTACCTCTCCACCAAGGCTAGGAACATGTTCGATTTGGTGCGGATACCACAGAAGGTGGTCAAGATAGCTTCATAAAGCTCCAACTCAAGTAATTTGTCCTTAAAGTTGTTAAGAGCCATACAAAGAGTCAGTTCCAATGCTTAATGTCTGGATGCATCAAACCCGTCAGTCTCGAGGTTGGGCAGGATATTCTCCTCCAACTGCAGAATATGTATTGGCAAACAAAGGCATCCTGACTGGTATCTTCAAAGATGAATCTTCGGTCGGCACGCAACTTGGCTTCAAACCCCTCAGGTGCGTGTTGTATATTTCAGAAGAACTAAAGAATATGTCCCTTCTTTAGTTCCCGAACCTATAACATATCCGTCCAACCATGGCTTGTTGGAACGGAGTTATATCCTACGACATCTTCCGAGGATAACTATCATGGGCATATTGAGACAGAGAGATAGTCCTTGCCATATCTGGGAGATATACCAGTCTATTTCCTCTCGTAAAAGCCCGAGATTCTTGTTTTAACTTAGGCTGAGAGGCATTATCAATGGCCTCTCCAAATAAGAAAGCTGGTTTCTTATGGGGAGCCTAGTCGGCACTTAGAAAAGGTTTACCGTTCATCAAGCATAGCAAAGTCCTTTCATCCTGGGACTCTAGGAAAGCTCGCCTTGTACCTGGTCTATTAGGGTCAAATTTCGGAAATGTGATATGCGATAGGTCTTCATGGTATTCCGATACACGGAATGAAGAAGCCAATATCTCAGCATTGGGGTCTTTCCTGAGGTCAACTGCAAAAACATGAAACGAAATTTAAAATCATGAAGAAGTATTCTTATAAATTAAGAAAATTTAAGTGATTTTTAGCTCTGCACGAATCACAGATGTCGCAATACACAGAGTTCTAGTTTCTAGTTTGCGCATTCAACATGATAGTCTGTGATTTGCGCATGCATCAAGCAGTTCTATTTTGAACAACATGATAATATGTGTATTGTTTTTCGAATCATAACGCGAAGTGCGCCATGCACTTTGAGTAAACAAGGAGTGTGCGATTCATGATCGATGTATTTTAGCCAATACTCCGAAAGAGGTGACACATTTTTGAAATTGGTGCAGCGCCAAACAACGCTCTAAAAGAGGCGGTTGACGCTGGCTATAGTTCACGCTGTAAAAGAATGGCGCTGGCCATGGTTCGTCTTCTCCGATTGATCATTTAACTTCAAGGGTAGGATTAGCTTCCTCAGCTCTCGTCGATGGCGGTGCATGCCTTGGCGCCCTCAGTAATGGAGCTCGTGACGATACACCGACCACACCCTTGCCTTTTTTCGTCGCAGACTTCTTTGGTGCCATTTTCGATGGTGGAGGAAGCTTGAAGAGCTCGGAAGAGGAAGAAGGAGATGAGAAGAGTTCGAGAGAGAAAATTTTGAAATACGAACTCTCTCTCTCCTTTCAGTAGACTATTTATAGCCTAAGTATACGTGCAACGGCTGCGCAAATTATGCACGAAACAGCAGGTCGGTTATTATTCTGTGTGCGCACAAAATCTGCTGAAACGCTTCTTGTTGAAAGTATTTCAAATTTCAAAATATTTAAAATTTAAAAACTTTGAAGAGGGTCTTGCAGAATTTTTAAAAATGCCAAAAGAATGCATTGCGTCATTTACAGATGGCACCAGGCCCTATCCATCAAATGGCAGCCAGCATCAAATAGCTCCTAACATAAAATGGCGCTCGGACATCAGATAGCGCAAGCTGCCATGTGGCGAGCTTCTTCAAGAAACTGAGTCGTTAGTCATAATGACTGACAACATAACAGTCGAGAAAAATCCTTTCGAATCCCGAGCATGCGGCGCTCGAGAAGGATTGTGTCAGATCCATCATAATGATGGTTGTCTGTTACTCTGCATCATTTATCATTGGCGTGAAATGATCAACTCCTCATGCTCAGTGCGTTTCATAATAGGCACCTATCAATAGTATGTACCATTCATCAATTGGCACCAATCATTCAACTATCATCTAGAAGCAGTTAAAGATAACGTGGCAGCATGCCACTAATCTCGAAGAACGTATACGCATTACTGCCCATGACTAAGCGCACTTCTCTCACAAATGCCACGTGTCCCATGTAGTTAAGCTTACCGTTCGTATAAATAGATGAAACAAAATATGGTGCGCCAAACAGTGCATAATCAGCCTTTTTTTGTACTATGCGCCAATCATTGTAACTGCCTGGCAGTTATCCCAAAACTCTATAAATAGGGTTCAAAATCACTTCTCAAGGCATAATTAATGATCATAGTCTTCTGACAAAGCTTCTACAGCACATTCAAGAGCTTTTCTCCTCCGACATCACATCGTCCAAGGGATAAAGTGATCGGCTTCTGATCAGATTCCTATAGTTATACTTTCCCAGAATCAAATTGTACTCTTGTACTTTCTTTTCTTAGTTTGTAGTTAAATTTTCTTCGAAAACTTTTGTTTTTGCAAACAAATACATAGGGATAGGTAATGGTATTGAGTAGGTAAAGGAGAGTTTACCTAAGTATAGGTAATGGCCATTAGATAGTATAGGTATCCATAAGATGTGTAGGTAATGTGGTATTACCTTGAATAGGTAATGTAATGAGTAGGTAGTGAGGTGTAGGGAATTCCTATATTGGAATACCTAATAGAGTACATTACCTATGTCTATGTATAGGTAATGTTGGATAGGCTAAGGGATATCCTAGTATAGATAAGGTAATGAAATAGTTGTTTACCAAGTATAGGTAAGGAACTTACCCAAAGGTATAGGAATCCACATGTAGATAGGTAATAGGGATTACCTAGTGTAGGTAATATCATAATATAGATCATGGATATTTACCTAATATAGGTAATATATAATATCATGTATAGGTAATAGGGTATTACCTATATGTTATGGTAAGGGTTTACCAAGTATAGGTAATGTATGTAAATAGGTAGGCTTACCCTGGTATGGAAAGGTAATGGCGTAGAAACCTAGGTTTGACTCGATTTGACCATGTTTGACCAGTTTGACCCTAAAGGTCAACCTTTAAACCAAATTGACATAGTTTGACCCTGAAAGCCTAGTTTTGACCTAGAATTGACTTAGAATGCATATTTCATCTTAGATATCCATTTTTAACACATCCGAGCACTAATTAACATGTATATCTCATATTTAGGTCTTTGCACTACACCAAAATAGAGAATTTGAAATATTAAACAATTTGGCTTTTGAACAGCATATAAGTGTTCCTAGGTATTGGAACACAATATATTCGTTCCAAATAAATTAAATATTCATAAAATTATTTTTTCTAAAAGTAAATACATATTATATTTTATGGAACACTTTAGAACTGTTTTAGTTTGTTTTCAACACCCACCCCCTTTTTACGTGCATACTTAAGAAAAGTGTCCCCAAATCATCTATTCTGACATAACTCTCTCTCTCTCTCTCAATTGCCACCCCCCTCCCCGATCGGATCTTCCCACAGTACCGGCAGTCACGCGGCCCCTTTCTTTCGCTGGTCAGTTACTCTCCCTCTCTCCCTTTGCTTCTGATTCTTCTATACTGAAGGGGAAGAATTTGATTGATAATCGTGGTAAGCAGCTGCTAGTGTCAGAATTTCAACAAATGGCAATAGGGTACAGCTTGGAAAGTCATACAGCTGCAGATTGCATCCCTTATTCCAAATTTGTACCAATATGACCACCAACTTGTTGTCAACCATTGCTAGATTCAAGATGCTCCACCAAGATGGAGCAACCTGAGAACCTGAACTTGCCACTTGATTCAAATACAAGTAGAACATCTTGTTCTTTTGTTGAATTGCGGAATGGTATAGAAGTAAGCAGAATTGGTAGAAGTGAGGCTGCTATGGAAGAACCATCAGGAGATAGCACATGCTACCAAATTAATAATAATATATGGCTACCTAGGGACCAATATTGTTCCTCTTCTAGTGGGGTAGTGATGAATGATTGGGGAAGATGCATGCCTCCTCTTTGTGGTGGCAGGATAGTGGGCAAGAAAGAGGCCAAAAGTGCCTAAGATAACTGTGGCATGAGCCGTTAAAAATATGATGCATTTAAGAACATCTTTGAAGGAGGTTTGCTTCGTAATATGTCATTTGAAGCATTGTTAAATGTGAAAAAACAACCGAAAGAATTGGGCTTTCCCTGCAAAGCTGTAAGTGATGGCCTATGGCTGCAGGTGACGAATAATCCTCAAGTTATTTGCTCTTTTGGCGAAAATGTTCTTTGCTTTCATAGGTAGTATTCACAGAAATGCGTGTGTAGAGAAATATTAACAAATTAATTTGACTTTTTGATGCAGACGCTTCTATGTCAGAGAGTTCAAGCAATAGCAGCTGATACTTGCAAAAACTGCTGCCTTACTAGTACTACATGTGCCTATAGACACGCTTAGGAGTATTCTTTACAAAGAGTACTTGTAGGTTATTACATACAAGATCACGAACGAAGCACGATCCCTGGTCATCTGCGGAATATTTACTTGGCCGATCCTCAGGTGATGGAAGTGGTTTATTTGGGCCTGTACGAGTCCATGTGAGGGGGGCCATTGATGGACTTGCTGGCATTGGACGAGGAAATACATATGTGCCAGGTGCAACTTGGCCTCCAATATGCTATATTTTCTCTCGTGTGCCTTTTGGACTGGGCAGTAGAAAAGGCCAGCAATCACTTGCTAATGATGAATCGGTAGCCAGAGTTGATCTTCTTAGTGAACTATCAGGAGATGGCTTGACAGCTCTAGTTAAACTTAGCCAAGGGAGCAATGTTGTTCCAGTTAACACATAGCAAATAGATAGAGTATATGAACAAGATATGCAGGGAAGATACGCAGGGACTTCTTCTCATCCCAATGCTAGTGGTATCCCTGTGCAAGTGCTAGAATCACAAGGGCTTGCTCTTGGACTAGAATGGGAAAGCTCTGAGGATTCTTCTATATCCTTGGATTTGAATACACCACTTTGTCACTTCCCTCCATTTTGCTTCGGGTAGGATGACTTGGCCTTTTTTTCTACTATTAATGATTTAGTTGTTATTTACATTCTACAGAGTTTGATATGGTACATTTCACTCGTAGCATTTCCATGGTATCTGAATCTTGCAATCTTGCACATAAATTTTAGAACTTTACTAGTGCCATACCCATGAGACTAGCTCTGACCTCAATTGTAATTTAATACATTGGGTGCTGCTTAGTTTTGCTTCCTAAACACCATTATATCTGTGCACTACACATCTTAACTTTCATCTTTGACACAGTACTGATACAATTGCTTACCATGTTCTATTTAGGGCTAATTAGAGTTTAGATCTTGGATTTTATACCAGCTTAGAGTTTAAGTTCTAACTTGTCCAATTAGAAAGTTTAGGCAATGAAACCTTCATTTATAGACTAGGAAGGATATAATGCTTGACAATAAAAGTTTAGATCCTGGATTTTCATTATACCCACCCTATCATGCTTGACAATGAAACCTTCATTTATAGACTAGGGAGGATATAATGGGAAAAATAAAACAAAAAAAATCCAGGGTCTAAAACTTTCCAATTGGACATGCCAGGGCTTAATATAGATCCAGGGCCTAAACTCTAATTAGCCCTTCTATTATGCACGAAAGAGTTTTCAAATTCAACTATTCTAGTGATGAGTGGTTTATCTTGGATTTCCAAAGTATATGAATGCAATAGCCAAAGAGGAAAGTAGACACACTAACACGTCAAACTAGGTTACTTTTCTATGTTGCCATGTTTCTAATCTACCATATCTGTGTCTATGAAACACAGGTCCTCAATGATATTAGGCTAGTAAGATGCAACCTGATGATGAAAGGTACTATTAATGATCCAAATAAATTTAGCTATATAGCTTGTCGAACAAATGCATTAAGGATGCCTGCATCTTGAACCTTACCAACCTGCATTAATGTGTGCCTTGTGTATTGTTTTCGACGATATCGGTAGTATCCGCGATTTCGGATCGGAGTATCATTTTTCGATATCGGGAAAAAATAATTATTAATAAATTATCAACATTTAAAAAAAATATTTTATACATTTAGGCATAATTTTAAGTATTTGTAGTGTCATCTTTCAGTAGTTTTGAAATTAAATGAAATAATAGTCACCCTTACCGATTGGTTTACATGCAATATATCAATTTTCTTCTTTTACATGATTTTACAACCTTATTATGCTTCAAACCATTGTTGATTTGTCTTTTTCGTTAAATTTTCTTTTCCGGATTGACCGGAAAAGAGACCCTCAATGTCAGTATCAGTCAGTATCGGGTATCGGTCAGTATCGGATCAGGACATGCCAAACCGTATCGGTATCGGCTGTATCGGATCGGTATCGACCGATACTTTAAACTATGGTTCTGATAAATCTATTAGATAGATTATAACATTTCTCTTACTCTAAAGTAGGATATTATTCAAAAGAGGTTTTAATGCCTAAATGTATGTTTTCTAATAATTTGTTAGTCTATAGAGGGAAATGAACTTGGTAGGTTGAAGGAAAGGCAAAATTATAGTTTTATGTAATAACCCAATGCTTGAGTTAACTCATGTAGTCATTTTTGGAGCAATATTGAATTTTAGCCCAAGCATACAAGACCTTATTCTAATTGTGATTAAGAAGCACTAAGTCAGGGAGCAGTGAAGTTTATTAGTAACATTTTTTAGTCAGCTACAGATGTGACATGGAAGAAAAGACTATTTTAATTCTTGATTTGCGATTCACAAAAAAATTCTTTATTTTTTAAGTATGCATGATGGAGTTTCATATGACTGCTTTTGTTAATGCATTTATGAATACATAATTTGGGCCTTTGCATGTTGTGTTTCCAGGTTCACTTATTGATGGTCGAGCACGCGCAAGTTCCAGTCTTGTTTCAACCAGATAGAATTTGGTAGCTAATTCTTGTTAATGCATTTGTGAATACAATACTTGGCCAGTTGGGCATGAGTAAATAATTTGAAAGTTGTATGCTAAAGCAACAACTTGCAATCATGTTATTTTCACTGTGCAAGATAAGTTGATGATTGTTCCATCAAAATCTTCAAATGGGTCTTCAGGTAGTTGGTTGTTAAAAAATAAGGAAAATGGGGAGACTAGTGCAGCATCTAGTCTAGTATAAATATATATCTATGTGAACATTAGGAGCTGATTTTTGTTGATGATAACAGGGGATAACTCTGTTGTGGGACGTTGACTCTGGGCATGCTCAAGTTGACAAATATTTGTACATTATTGACAACCATGTTGCTCCGAGAGCCATGTACTTAGGTGTTGGGAATGTCAACTTTGGTATCAAGAATGATTGCGACCATGTGAGTTATCTTTTGCGTTCTACTTAAGGTAGTATCATGTTAAACTAAGCTAAACTTGTGAGTTTTTACAATTTATTCACCTTTCTTTAGGCATTAGCACTGTTGATCAATTACGTTCATAAAGAAGACACGATAACACGAATTGGAGCAATACTAGGCTGAAACATTGAATATGTTGATTCATAAAAAAAGAGGTGAAACCCCTTCACCCCTTGTTAACTTTTATTTTTCGTTATATGCTCTTAATGTACACTGACAAAGCCACTGATACCAGATCAGAGTTCGACTACGAAGGTCTTGGGAGATCCAAAAATGCCTCTGGAAGTTCTTGTGTTTTTTGCCATCATGCTTAGTTTAGTTAAAGTGGTTCCTCTAATGAATAGATTTGCTCAAATTATTCTTTAGTTCAACTTAAATTCTAATTCTAGTTTCCTTTCTATGCTGCAACTGTTCTAGGCTAGCGAGCATACTAGTTATCCTGTCACCCTCCTGGAACCAAACCTGAAACATGCAAACCTTGTATAGGTTCCGGAATGGTGAAACTAAATGGGATGTTCTCTTTTGGGAATTTTTAGGTCACTAAAATTTAAAGTCAATTTTATGCAATTCTTATGCAACAAGTCCCCTTTTGGTTCCAGTCAACCTGTTCACAATGTGATGGATCAGGGAAAACTGTTGAGGTATGATTTTTTGTTAATTTGCTAAGTTATAGAAAATAGAGGAACTTGATTCTCTAAAATATATGGTATATTACTACTCTTTCCCAATATCATGCAGATGTGTATTTATGTCATGTTGCTCCTTTATGAGACATTCCACAAGGGAAACATTTGTTAGCCTCCAGGAGTGAATTACGGTGAGCCCTTATAATTTTGAAAGATATATAGATCATCTTCACATCATTCAACTAAGAATTGATTGTTCAATGCCTTTCCTCTGAAACAGCAGCAACATTCAAGGAAGACAAGTGCATCAAGTTGTGGCATTTGTGTCAACTGCCCACAGCCCACTCCGTGCGCTATTCTCATTGTCGATCTTATCAGGATTATTGTTAAATATTGCAGATGTACTTTCCAAAACATATGGAAAAAGTATGCAATTAGTAAATGTTGTGTGTTTGAGAACAATACAATATGTAATTTTAGAACAATCTCTGTTGCTAGATGATTTTATTTTGTTGAATTCAACTGATTTCAGAATAATATAATAGGTATTTCTACAGAACAATCTCTGTGGACTTATAATGCTGGATTCCAGCAATGGAAGTTGACACAATAGAACTTGTTATTCTTGAGTCTTTTGGCCGAACTCTTCTGCAGACACTTATTAAATAGGTACTTCAGTCCCTGAGAACCCAATTCTTCTAATCGAAACTACGTAAAAAAGAGCTGCTCTTATTTTTAGTGGCCAAATTGATCTTTGTCCAAGAAATTCAAAAATCAGTCTACACAATATGGGAAAAAATTGTGACATTGGCATTGATCTTAGGAACATATGAATTTGTAGTAATAACATTGATCCCCAGTGATATAAATTTTATTTAATTATTTTCTTTGTTCTGAATAGGTTCCTGAAAAAGATTTTCAATGGAGATCAGCCTCAATTTTTTATGCTCACGAAGGAAGATTGTTCTTGAGTTTCAGAAGGCAAGCATTAGGCCTTGTTTAGAATAATTTCAAAACAGATGCAAGTGAAGGAAACAAACATTTTTTGGGGAGCAGTGAGTAACTGTAGTTGATGCTCGAATACTTGCTTTTTTCGGAATTGTTCCACTTTTGTACTTGAGCATCAATGTCAATTTTTTTTAGGTTATAAAACTACTTGTAGTTTCTTTTGAGATCATAATAGTGTATGAGATAGTGTCCCTGATTTTCTCCTTCCCCGTTTTGGCATTCAAGGTGGCTTTTTTCTTGTGTGTGTTTAACTGTGTACATCTATATATATGAACACTGTAAGCCAAGGAGCTTAAACTTTGAACCAAGTAAATATGATGTACAGTGGATCAAATGTTCAAATTCTAGCTCAAATTCCAAAAATGTTTACTCATTGACTGTTGTGTTTAAGCTATTACTTTATTTTTATCTGATTTAGAATAGTAAAAAATGGATGAAAGTATAATATCTTGTGCCTATATTCTTGATACCATCATTTAATGTATTCAGTTTAGAAATTATTAATTTAATTATGGTTACAGCTAAAAACTGGAATCCAAAAATAAAATTAAAAATAAATAGGTACGCTAATAAATTGTTGCAAAACTAGCCATAAGAACAATGTAAAAGTGTTGCAAATTATATTTAGGAACGAGCCTAACGTGTTCCAAACTGAAACATTTCAACGATGTTCCAAAAAGAATTTAGAAACACATTATATATGTTCCAAAATCTACTTTTGGAACGCTGTATAACTGTTCCAAACAAATTATATTAACGTAGTCTAACTGTTCCAAATATTGCAACGCCACTTTTAGGAACAGTTATGATAGGTTCCTAAAAATATTAGGAACATACAAAAATCGTTGCTAAAGGCCTTTTTTTGGTGTAGTGTTGTGATACAACTTTGGGCCTCGATTCATATTTACTGCTCAGGGCTGCAGGCAAGTACATTCTCTGATAGTTTTTATTATTTGCTGATTATTATAATTCTGGTTCTAGTGTTGTAATACTTGATTCCCTGACACGATGTAAATATGGATTGGTATTTCTAGATTCATTTACTTGCGACACCTACATCTTACTTGTCTGGCCTCTATTTCTAGAATCACCTACTGGCATCACCTACTTCATCTGGCTAGCCTTGTACTTTATTACGTGTCGGGACTTGGGTTCATTGTACTAGTCGGACGGGGAAACACTTGAATAGACATATAAATATTCCTAAACATACTAGAATCACCCCTTACTGGTCCAATATGGAACGATAGCGGTCGCACACCTCACGTGCGACGAGCCGTATTATCCCTAGCTATTTACATGTCAAAAAAGGTATTTCAAAACACTAGTATAGTTATAGTCTTGCTGGACTCACTTTATATCTCTTGACTAGACTCATTATTTATATTCCTGCTGGACTCTCTTATATTTTCTTGTTGGACATACTATGTATCTCAGTTAGTTCTCTTGTAATTTATAATTTTTATTTCCATATTTCTTGATTCACTATGCTCATCTTGTTATTATTCTCTAGTTCATAGCTGCTCTTTATATTCCTTGTCCTTATTTTATTTCTTTCTCATCATGTACTACTTGCTACAACTGCTTTATAGTTTTTATCATTTAATTGGAACTACTGTTAGAGGTGTGCTTTGCTCCAATCCTGACTGAATATATTTTTTAGTTGACGAGCTCGAGGATACATGTCCTACCTATTACGGTGCTCCGGAGACCCAAGGAGTGGATCCCCCGACAGAGTAGCTTAGCCTTCCTAGATGGGTGTTAGTTAGATAGTATCACTATTGCTGGATTTGTCTCTAGTCTTGATATATTTGAGACTTGTTATATTTATTCGACATATGTACTTATTTATAGACTTTTAGACTGTTGTATTTGACTTATGATATTAAACTCTATTTCATCATTTCATCTCCTATCCATTCGTGATATCATCTTCCTTAGATATCTATGATTGAATATATGTTCTAGATGATATATTATTCCTCCGTGCGGAGATGACGTGTTATACTCCATATCTGTTAGATGTTAGATATTACAGACGACCTATATAGCGTTCTACCGTAGTCACAACGGCATAGGCTGGACGTACCTACGTGCTCGTGTCCCTAAACTGAGTGCGGGTCGTCAATTAGTTATTGTGAATGAGCAAATAGATGGCGTTATATTGTTTATTTGGTTTTAAGATTAATATTGAGATCTAGACAGCGTACTACAGCCGATGTTGCGGTGAAGGATGGACTTGGCTACGTACTCGTATCTCGAAAAGTTGGAGCGGATCGTGACACAAACCAAAGTGGACATGTTATCCAAACAGATGGCTAAGGCCAACTTGGTACAAGCTGAAGAATCTACGGGGAGGCAGAAGGCTTCTCACAATAATAGGAAGGTCTTCAACCATATGAAGGTTAAGTTGGCTTCGTTCAAGTCTAAGCCTAAGGATGATGGGTTTATTTCAATTGTGGTAAGTTGGGCACTTTCAAAAAGACTGTAGATCCAAGTCCAAACCAAAAGAGTAAGGTGAGACTAACTTTGTTGCTATGATTGCGCAGGTTGACTCAACTGGTATTGACACCGACTGGTGGGTGGACACTGGTGCATCCTACTATGTTTGCTCTAAGAGGGAGTTGTTCGCCACATACAAGACTATATCTGAAAGGGTTAAGGTGGCAAACCAGAAACAAGCTGAAGTACTTAGGATCCGGATGGTGGTACTAAATCTGACTTCAAATAAGTCGCTGACACTTTAGGTTGTGAAGCACGTACCGGTGATAGCGAAGAAGCTGATCTCAAGAAGTCTGTTATGCAACACAGACTTAAGGACGGACATCAATACTGGTCAAATGGTTATGTCCTATAAGGGAACATACTTCAAAAAACCATTCAGCATCGAAGGGATGTTCAAACTTCAACTTGTAACTCTGACTAATAATGTTAATGTAGTCATTTCGTCTGGTTGTTGGCGTACTGTCGTAGGCACCCGAAAATAAAACCTTATACCCTTGGGAATGTAGTTGTGTGAATAAGGATCATTTCCACGGAGAATAATGGTTGGGGGGATTGAGTATAATGAAAGCCAATTAAGAAGAGTAAGTCGAATATCAAAATAAATCAAAATAAGAAATATTAGTCTAAGTCAATGTCTACCATCAAAATATTAAAACTGATCATTAATGCAAGCATATATTAATTCATACTTCAAATATTCACCGTTGGAATTATTTTCCTATCTCCTTTAGCCATAATTAACTAAAAAGAAGCGATCTAATTAACCTTAACTGCTAAATAACCCCAGGCCAGCACTAAATGTTTAATCTACTATTATGTTAAACTCAATGAGATCGATGAAGTAAAATAATACAAGCACAATCGGGTGCATTTAATTTAGTCGAATGGTTTTCTTCTAAGATTTAATAATACAAATTAGTAATTATTAAATAATGGTTGCTTCATAAATTAGAGGGATCGAATAATTACGGATTCAATATATAATTTAGTAGTGGATTGTCAAGAATAATAAACTAGTATGCATCATAGTAATTAAACAAAATAATCATAAAAATATACATAATAAAGCATTCGATAATCAAAGCACAAATCAAACATATAAACACAAATTAGATCTCACAAGTTTTTATTGATTCCGAGGCTTTCGTTTCCTTCGACCAACAAGACTTTAGCGACACATATTCATGGGACTTCACAAGAGACGTAGGAGAAGAAGGAGAAGAGTGGTGTTTTCTGGTTCCTTATCCTCCTGATTCTACTCCTTTTATACACTTTAAATTAGTTATTTAAAGTCCACAGTATCTTCCACAAATTCTCTTAGAGTTACTACTTCCTAAATAATAAAACAAAATCATATAACAAGTAGGGAAATGGTTATTTCAGTATAGTTGACCCAACTTCAAATTTGATTTCTTCCTTGATGGACCTCGAATCTCGAAAAACTCAAAATAGGAAAGTTGTAGATCCCTGTCTTAGATTTAGAAATATTTATGAATCACTTCAATAAAAGTTCGGATGAAAGAGTTATGCCAATTTTGCTAAAAGGTGTCAAAATTGTCCAAAATTTTCATTTAGATCCATTTTGTATTTAATGTCTCTGATTGAATATATAAGAATAATGATTACATTTAGTCATTAAATGAGCATAAAGTGTTAAACTATAAGGGATAAAAAAAATATGACATTTTATGTTCTCATCAAATACCCCAACACTTAACTTTTGTTCATCTTCGAATAAAACTCTAATTTATTTTTCCAAAATGAAATCAAGGTTGTAATGCTATAAATAAAGAATAACCAAGGTCTTCAAAACTCATAACATATCATAAAAGTATATTTTTAAACAACTTCAAATTACTTAGTAAGTATTTTCACTTAAAGATAGAGTAAACTAAATTGGTAGACCCTCACGGGAATAAATACTGAACTCTCTTGTGTTTGAAAGGTATGTGTTTCACTCAAATTCTTTCCAAAGGAAATAATCTACCATAAGCTTGCATATCTTCTAATATCCACCACTCGGACTACATGCATAACACAAATCATAAGGACTTTTCATGGGTTGTAACAGGGCTTAGGCTCAAGGTAGGACATATTTTGGAGGGTAGCTCAAAAGCCTTCAAAACTAGTAGGGAAAAATGATTCAACTCAAGTTCGAATATATAAAACATGTAAAACCAATCACTCCATTCAGCAGCTTCTTCAGTTTGACTTTAAAGCATTTAATATACCCTTTTATAAGAATTTTATGAGGATTATGAACATGGATATCAAAAGTAATTTCCTCCATCACTTCTTTCCTTCATTACTTCTTCTTTTCTTTTCTTTCATTTTTTTCTTTTCCTTTTTTTTGAACAATAAGGGAACTCAAGAATTTGAGGATAAAAATATGTTACATTTCGTTAGTCATAACCATACCACAAATTCAGATACTCCCACACTTATTTATTTGTACACCCATACATATCATAATGATAAAAAAATGCTCCACTAGCTTTGCGGCTTGGGTAAAGATTTATTTTTTTCATGTTAAAG
This sequence comes from Iris pallida, assembly GCA_029216955.1. Lineage (NCBI taxonomy): Eukaryota > Viridiplantae > Streptophyta > Magnoliopsida > Asparagales > Iridaceae > Iris > Iris pallida. The sequence continues at coordinate 2,230,148 of JANAVB010019998.1, forward strand.
CTTGTAATGTGGGTTCACCAAAATAAAATCAATTAGGCTCAAAGGGGTTCAACAACGAGAAAAATAAATTCAGGGTAAGTTTTTGGCTTAAGTAGTGTATAACAAAAAGGGCCTTAATCATGTTCATGTATGCATGTGTCAATGTGACCTCGAAGAGAATCAAAACGAGTTCTAGAGAAACAAATCTATGGAAGAATATCTATCATCAAAGAAAATGGTGAGACTGATTTGTCAGTCTAAAGGCTCAAAACCTCACCAGTTTTTTCTACCAAATTTAGTCACTGTCACTCTCAAGAAAAATATCTGGACATAATTAATTCTAAGTTGAAAGATTACTTATTTAATCATGTTATGAATGTGTTAAACTTAGTTTAATCTTGCTCATGACATACACAATCAAAATTTATAGAAAACCACAAAAATAAAACTCTTTTTTATTATATTTTTTTGAAAAATCATGTATTTAAAAAATAAACAAAACATAAATCTCCTCCACAAGCACTAAAAACTGACATTGTCCCCAATGTAAGGCTAAATACAAAGAAAAGACAAAAAATAAACAAAAATAAAAAAATGCAAGAATAAGAACAAACTCCCCTTAAGTTGCCTCCCAAGCAGCACATTTGTTTAATATGTCGCTGCCTCAACTCTATGCACACTTGACGTTGCTAGGCAAGGGTTTCAAGCATAGGACAGAGGCCTACAAAACAGTGGGTAAAAAGCTTTTGTTAGAAATTGGTAGTAAAATATAAGAAATGTTACCTAACCGTTGTCTTTTTTTGTAAAATCATTCAACCCTGCAACAATTTCCTAAAAATTAGTACTCAAGACTAACTCCTCATTCTCTTTCCCGAAATGCCCACTAACAGTAGCATCGAATCCATCTTTGCCATTAAGTTCAAAAATTTCTTGTACATCTGGTACTATGTCGTTATTAGGACTTCTTGTTGTTTTGACGATGTAGGTACTTTCTTTACTAGGATGTTAACCTCTTTACCACTTCTTAAAACAATTGTACTTGCATTTTTCTTGGATTTACTATTGTTTGAGATGATAATTATTCCAAACTTTGTCCCTCTAGTTTATTAATTGTTGTAGCCATCTGGCTCATTTGATTGTTCAGACTTTGGATTCTGGGCCTCGTCTCCTTTTGAAACTGCAAGGCATTAGTAGCAAGGGACTTAACAATATCTTCTAAAGACATATCTGAATTAGAAGTTTGGCTCGATTATGGTTCATAGGGGTATGGTTGCTTGTACTGCTGGTAATTTTGGCAATTTTGAGTTATGGGATAATTTAGTTATGGATTTTTATAGCTAAAATTAGGATCATCGCTCCATCTTGGGCTGTACATGTTTGATAGGGATCATACTTTACTTGTGATTGTCCAGGAAAACCAGATGCAACATTTAATTGTTCACTGGGCTTCTCTTGAAGAGTTGGGCAAATATTAGTTAGATGCCCTTCTACTAAACAAATCTCACAAGCCATTGTTGTTTGCATGTTACCTACAATCATTTGATGAACAAGAGAAGTTAAACTAGCAATTTTTTGTTCAATAGAAGAAACATTTACCTTATTAGCATGCGTAGATGGATGATCTAACCAAGTACCAAACTATTGAGAATTGGTCTCCATATCTTGTTAAAGTTTTTTTGCCAATAAAACAAAAATTATAAAATCACTAAAAGCACAAAAATTAACTAATAAAACTCCCTGACAACGGCGCCAAAATTTGCCTTGCTGTCATAGGCCCCCAAAAATAAACCTTATACTCTTAGAAATTTATTTGTGTGAGTAAGGATCGTTTCCATGGTGAGTAATTCGCTTAGTTTTGTGTTATGTGAATAATGAACGAGGGAATTGAATATAATGAAATCCAATTAATGAACGGGGGAATAGAATATAACGCGGGCCGTGGGCCAGTTTGTCCCTGCTGAAGAACAGTTTGGCAACTCTAGAGGGGGGGTGAATAGAGTATATATGTATAATGACCAATTAAAAATTAACTCTTTCACTAACAATGAATAATCAGAGTAAAATGCGGAATGTAAATGAAAGACAAGAGAGCATACGCAAACACAGCAATTTTAACCTGGTTTCCCTCGTGGAGGACTAGTCCAGGCCTGAGAACTCTAGCTCAGGATTAAATCCACTATTTGTGAAATAGTAGCTTACAACCCGTGCCTTTACTTCAGAAGAGCACGTCAACTTCTTACAGAGAATCGCAGTGGCGATTGCTTGGAATTGTCCAAGCGATTTCTTCACTCTTGCACAAGAATCCTAAATGAGAGATGCTGAGCACTCGAGACTTAGGAGGCTTGTGGCTAGTAGATGAGAAGGGTATGGCTTATAGAGCTTGTAGGAGAGAAGAGAAGAGAAGATTGAGTGATTCAAAATGAGAGAATTCATGCCCTATTTATACTGATTTTAGGGACAGAATTCGGCCAGAATTCGGGTAAGGAAATTCAAAAATTTGGCCGTTGGACAGCTAGCAAACAGCTAACCCTAAAATTAGGGTTCCTGATTTCTAGGGGACAGAGTTCGGCCCGAACTCTGTGTGGAGGCAGAGTTCGGCCCGAACTCTGTCTCCAGAGCACAGAATGGTCCTAAGAGGGACTTGTGGGCAATTTGGTTTTGGTGGAGCTTGGGATTTTGGGTAGGCTTGTAGACTAAGTTCCAAGAGCTCAGCATAACTCAGAGTACATAAATCTAGACTCAATGAAATCATAAAATACAGACTCCAGAACACACTGAGAGCTGAAGACTGAGCTGTCATCTGTCTTGAACTGAATGCAGTCGTCGTGTGTCGTATTGAATTAATACAAGTATTATTTGGTCAATGTAGTCAATATTTGGTTGACTGTGACTTTGTGTCAACAATCTCCCCCATATTGATAATTGACAAAATAATATATGTATATTTCAATATTCATACCTGGACACAGTTGATTGTAATATAGCTCCATAGCTCCCCCATAAACGATGCCTGAGCTAAGCGAAAATAGCTCCCCCATAAATCATGAGCGGTGTCGAGCTAGAAACTAGAAACTATAGCTCTCCCCCGTACAAAATGCATAGTACCTGTGATCTGATAGATAATATTTTCCAGAGCAAGAAGCACAGATATACACAGATATACGAATGCATAGAACCAGTAATAGTTTCCCAAAACAAAAATATACATTTGTTTCTCCCCCTTTTGGCAGTTAGCAATATAAGAAGCAATGAATAGTAATGCAACCACACTAAGAGAAGAAACAGTATAATTTTAAGCAAAATAAGCACTGACAGAGAATGATAATAAAGATAGATAATGTCATCCACCAAACCAAGTGGCCAACTCATAAACAGAGTACATAAAACCAGCTACATAAATCCATGATAAACTAAATAACTGAAAGCAAAAGTAACTAAGACCATCATCAGTAGTAGCAGCAGCAGATAGTAGCCAGTCTCCATCATGGAGCACGAAAAGGTCCTGGAACATCTGATGGACCAGGGAAAGATCCAACGAAAAGGTCCTGGAACATCTGAAGATCCACAAAAGTATCATCTGGATCCATATACTGCATGACCCACGGATCATCAATGCGATAACCCGCGCGCGCTGGATCCCGCTCAATAGGCACATGCAGATCAGGATGACGAGCAAGTGAATACCGCATATCATGCAGAGAGTTCCCAAGGGCACTAATCTGCAGAGTGGTACGGTAATCATGCTGCGTCCAGCGATCATCCTCAATAGCAAAACGATCGCGAAGCATAGTCTGAAGTGAATCCAAAGTGGCAGGAGGTACAGTCTGACCGAGTGAAGGGGCGTCAGGCTCCTCATCAGCAGACAAATCAGTAGCAGCAACAGGCTGAAGGAGTCGTGCCGGAGATAAAAAGGTAGGTGCCGGCAAAAACGGACAGGCATCAAGTGGTATATGAAAAGCACGAAAGATCATAGGAAGATACAGAGGATAAACCAAAGCTCGTGGTTTCCTCCTACAGCGAATCATCCAGTCCATCATAGTACGTGGAAGATTGAAATGAATTCCAAAGTGAAGATGATAAAGAGCAGAAATTTCAAGATAAGTGATTTCATCAGGGGAACCGATCTTGGGTAGAATGGTGTTAGAAATGATCCAATTAGATCAGAAAAATATGGGTTGAGATATTTTGTCATGAGCTTTCGAGGACGTGTGTAAGGAGTGCACAGATCGTCCTTGAAGCTTTCAAGAGAAAGTCCGTTGGGAAAATGGAACGAGCGAGCATCAACAAGCCTTTCCCAAGAACTTGGCTCAAGAAGATCAAGATATTCTGCTAATTCAAAGTCATCAAACGAGATATCGATACCAGCAACTCGTGAATAAATACGAAGATCATCAAAGGTTAAGTTGCAGTAGAACATTTGAATGGCATGACGATAAATAGCAGAAGATGTAGTGATTAGTTCATCAATATAAAGGTCATGGAATAAAGAATCATATTGAGAGAATATTGAAAAATTGATAGGATGTCCTGTGAATACCTGACGATTCCGAAAGTCACTAAACCAGTTGTTTGATGCATCAAGTGAGACAAAAAGTCTATTGTCATAAGTGGAAGGATGTAGAGGACGAGGTGGATTGAACAAAGGGTGAGGTGGTTGAGGTAGTTCAATGATTTGTTCAATTGATGGAGAAGAATCTGAAGAGGAAATACTCTCAATTTGAATCCTCTTCCCACGATTGAACAAGCAAGGAGCCATTTAAAAGATTTTAACTAGAAGATAGAAAATATGAATGATACCTCAAACAGGTAAAGAACAATGGAGGAGAATGGAGAGGAGACACCTTTTTGTTGATTTGAGAAGCAATGGGGTACTCTGGATCAAAAACTAGGGTTAGGGTTTTAAGGAAAGAGTGTGTATAGGTGAGAAAAGGTGGTAATAGTGAAGGAGAGAGGTAGAATCCCGACATAAAGTAGGGTTTTGTCTTATGGTCGGGTGAAATATTGACCATAGGATTAGAAAAGATCCAACGGTGGAGCCAGATCCCGATTCTGGAACCTAGGTACCGAACTCGGCCCGAACTCTGATAGGGGCAGAGTTCGGCCCGAGTTCTGGTTCAATAGTCCAGAACTGAAAATAGGCAAAAGTCAGGAAGAAAATGTTTAATAAATAAACAAAATGATAGTCGGGGAAAACAAAGAGTGTTGAATGCAAGTAAGAGGTATACAGAAAGTAGAATGAACTTTTAGAAAATGTCAATTAGGCAATATTAAATCGAAACAAGCCATATAATAAATAAGGACATATACTGCAGTTCAATAGTCCAAATTTGCCATGGGTTAGCTGCAGGGGCCGGATCCCAGCTAGCGGTAGTCCTGAAGACTAGTGCACCGTGTCGCTTAGGCTTTTACGCCTTGTTGTCAGAAGGGCCCTTTCGGCTTGTACCCATACCAAATTCTTCGTAAAGGAATCACAATATACTCGATATTTACGCAGGTGAGTTTCAATTTATGACTGCTTCATCTAAGATTCCAAGTTCACGACAAAAAAAATTAAAGCGCTCTTCGGATAGTGGCTTAGTAAAGAAAACTGCTAGCTGATGATCAGTGTCAATAAATTCTAAGTTAATCGTGCCATTTTGCTGATGATCACGCAAAAAGTGGTGTCTGATCTCAATGTGTTTAGTGCGTGAGTGACAGACAGGGTTCTTAGTCAAATTTATGGCACTAGTATTGTCACAGAATATAGGAATATGCATGAAAGATAACTTATAGTCTTCAAGGGTTTGCTTCATCCACAGAATCTGTGCACAACAACGCCCAGCTGCTATATATTCAGCTTCTGTTGTGGATAGTGCGACAGAGTTCTGCTTCTTGCTAAACCATGAGACTAGAGCCTTTCCTAACAAATGACACGTGCCGCTCGTACTTTTACGGTCGACCTTGCATCCAGCAAAGTCAGCATCAGAGTAACCGATGAGGTCAAATGATGTTGACTTGGGATACCATAGGCCCACTGTAACCGTACCCTTAAGGTATCGAAAGATACGCTTAACCGCAGTCATGTGAGATTCCTTAGGATTTGCTTGATATCTAGCACATAGGCAAACACTAAACATGATATCGGGGCGACTAGCAGTTAAATAAAGTAAGCTGCCTATCATACCTCGATACTTACGTTGATCAACAGGTTTGCCGCTCTCATCTGGTTCGAGTTTAGTTGAAGTAGCCATTGGCGTGCTAATTGGTTTGACGTTGTCAAGGTCGAACTTCTTCAGCATGTCCTTGGTATACTTCGATTGACAGATGAAAGTTCCATTTGTCAGTTGCTTTACTTGCAGGCCAAGAAAGTAGTTGAGCTCTCCCATCATGCTCATCTCAAATTCTGTCTGCATACACTTGGCAAATTCTTGACAAAGAGTTTCATCAGTAGATCCAAAAATAATATCATCAACATAAATTTGAATTAATAGAATGGTGTCTTTGAAAGATTTGATAAACAGTGTAGTGTCAATTTTCCCTTTAGAAAAACCTTTCTCAAGCAGGAAGCTGCTTAGCCTTTCATACCAAGCTCTGGGAGCTTGTTTAAGGCCATAAAGCGCTTTCTTTAGCTTAAACACGTGGTCGGGAAATTTGTGATTTTCAAAGCCAGGGGGTTGTTTGACATAAACTTCCTCCTTAATAAAGCCATTCAAGAAAGCACTTTTAACATCCATTTGAAATAATTTAAAGTTCTGATGATTGGCAAAAGCACAAAGCATCCGAATGGATTCTAGTCTAGCAACAGGAGCATATGTCTCATCGTAGTCGATACCTTCCTCTTGGTTGTATCCTTGAGCTACTAGACGAGCTTTGTTACGTGTGACTGAACCATCTTCATTTACTTTGTTTCTAAACACCCATTTGGTACCAATTATTGAGTGATTAGCCGGTTTAGGAACTAGTTCCCATACTTGGCTTCTCTCAAATTGGTTGAGTTCTTCTTGCATAGCAGAGATCCAAAATTCATCAGTAAAAGCTTCAGAAATGTTTTTAGGCTCTACTTGTGAAATAAAGGCAGTGCTAGCAACAGAGTCTCTTAATGATGATCTAGTAGTAACTCCACGTGAAACTTCACCTATGACTAAATTTTCTGGATGAGAAGGTTTGAATGAGAATTTCTTAGGCAAACCCTCCAGAGAATTAGTTTCAGTTGAAGTATTCATTGGAGTAGAGGAAGTTGATGGCACAACATCATCATCAAGAGTACTTACTGCACTGTTATCTTCATCAAAAGTCACATTAGTTGACTCCTCCACAATAAGTGAGCGTTTATTGAAAACTCTATATCCCTTACTTTTGGCAGCATAACCAAGAAAGATACCATCGTCAGCTTTGGCATCAAATTTGCCTAAGTTGTCTTTGGTGTTAAGGATAAAACATCTGCAGCCAAAAACTCTGAAATAAGAAACATTTGGGGTTCTCCCAAACCAAAGCTCATAGGGTGTTTTCTTCAAAATGGGACGAATAAGCACCCTATTCAAAATGTGGCATGCTGTACTTACAGCCTCTGTCCAAAAATATTTCGGAAGAGAAAATTTATTCAACATGACTCTAGTCATATCGCCAAGAGTCCTATTCTTCCGCTCCACAACACCATTTTGTTGAGGAGTTCTAGGACAAGAAAATTCATGATCAAAACCATTTGCATTACAAAAACTTACAAAATCTGAATTTACGAATTCGCCTCCATGATCACTTCGGATTCGAGTAATCATGTAGCCTTTTTCGTTTTGAACTTTATTTACAAAAACTTTGAAAACAGAGATAGCATCGCTCTTATTAGCGAGAAAGAAAACCCAAGTAAATCTCGAAAAATCATCAACAATAACAAAAGCATATAGTTTGCCACCAAGACTGGCTATTCTACTAGGACCAAATAAATCCATATGGAGTAATTGCAAGGGTCTAGTAGTACTTACAGAGTTGATGGAATGAAATGAGGATTTAGTTGCCTTGTTTAGTTCACATTCGGCACATACCGTGTCCCTTTTGAATGTGATGTCAGGCAATCCTCTCACTAGCTTCTTGGTAGAAAGCCTGGATATAGCATCCATGTTGGCATGACCGAGACGCTGGTGCCAAAGTAGTCGTTCGTCTTTGTGGGCATATAAACATCTACCTGCATTGTTAGTATTTATAGAGAGATAGAAAATATATATATTGTCCTCTCTTTTCCCTTCAAAAGCAATGTCTCCTGTTGACCTATCGTAGATGTAGCAACAGTTTTGTCCAAAGTTAATATCATATCCATGATCAGCAAGATGGCTAATGCTGAGCAGGTTATGCTTTAACTCGGTCACTAGGCAGACATCCTTTATAACAGGAGAAGGAGGATGACCAATGATACCGTTACCTATTATGTGCCCTTTGAGATTGTTACCGAAGGATACGTATCCTTCTCTTTTCATCGATAGTGATGCAAAAAGATTTGCGTCTCCCGTCATATGTCGCGAGCATCCACTATCGAGAATCCACTTACTCTCAGTTGAGGAGGAAAGGTCCACCTACATCAAGAGTAGATGTGACCTTTGGTACCCATTTTCTCGAGGGTCCTGAAAAGTTAGTTTTTGGAAACCAAGCATATATTTTCTTGTCTACCAGTCTTCTAATTCTACACTGTGGTGAGATGTGTCCATGTTTTCCACAGTAAGTACAGATGGCATTTTTATTTATACTGGGAGCATGAGAATGATATCTATGAGCAACAGGATGAGGATGATTTGGAGAGTTAGCATGGTAATGATGACTATGCTTAGAGTGAGTTACATGATGATTATGTCTGTGTGTCATAGCATGATGATATTGACTGTGAGGAGTGGCATGCTGAAATTGTCTATATGGCATAGTGTGATGTTGTGGCATGATATGATGATTTTGCTTATGTGGTATAACATGATGATTTTGTCTACGTGGCATGGCATGTTGATGAGGTATGGTATGATGACTTTGTCTATGTGTAGAGTGATATTGGTTGTGTCTTTGTGCAATATGATGAGTATGGGGAGTATTTTTACGTGCATGCGGTTTGTGAAAGTTTGTGTATATAAATGCATGGTTATGTGCTGTATGAGGGTGATGTGGTTGACTAGCATGAGTGGTGTTGTGCTCATGTGATTGGGTTTGAGGTTTAGCAACCTGTTTTCCCAATTTGATTTCTAATCTTTTAGAAACAGCTTGTAATTCATCAACCTTAATATTTAAGCCATAAATCTTAGTCATAGAAATCTTGTGTCTACTCTTTTCTTCAGCAAGCAATGTGTTGAGAGTAGTGATGTCTTGAGTTTGTTGCTCAATGCGTGCTTCAGCATCATGTAAGCTTAATTTAAGCTTGGATACTTCATCAGTGTCATTTGTGGGAGATGTGTTTCTAACATTATTAAGAAGCAAGGAAATTCTTTGTATCTCATCTTCTAGACTTTTGATTTTGTCCTTGGCATGCTTGTATTTACCGATAACCTTTTTGTGATCATCAAGTAAATCGGTGAAAGCATCGCCAAGTTCATCAAAAGAGAAGTCATCTAAAGTTTCGTTTGATACCTTGGTGGAATTTGCCATGAGGCAAACATTTGCTTTGTCTTGAGGAGAGTTCTTTTCTTCCTCGGAGTCACTTGCTTCGCTTTCATGCCAGATGCTTGTGTTGGCATATCTTTTTGATGAGTTCTTCTTGTAGGGCTTTTCATACCGGTTGCTCTTCTTTAAGAGCGGACAGTCTCTTCTGACGTGTCCAGTCTTTTTGCAACCATAGCAAGTTGGCTCTTCTTCATCGTCTTCTTGTGGTTCCTTCTTTCTTTGATTGAAGCGAAGGAATTTCTTGAAGTTACGTACCATGAGAGCTTGGTCTTCATCATCTGAGATATCGTCTTCAGTCTCATCGTGATCAACCTTTCGTCGATGGACTTTGAGTGCTATCTCCCTGGTCTTCGGAGCAGGCTCTTCGAAGTCCTTGAGGTCAAGCTCGTGAGTCATGAGCTTGCCCATCAAAGTCTCCATAGACATACTTGTGAGATCATTTCCTTCTATGATGGCTGTCACCTTAGGGTTCCAAATCTTTGGTAACCCTCTGAGTAGCTTGCGGATCTTCTCATGGTTTGAGTACTGCTTACCAAGCGAGGATAACGGGTTGATGATGTCGAGGAATCTTGTAAACATTTGAGTGATCGTCTCATTTGGCTTCATCTTAAAGGCTTCGTACTCTTGAGTGAGACGGCTTATCTTTGATTCCTTGACTTGAGTGGTTCCTTCATGCGTCACTTCCAGAAGTCTCCATACTTCATGAGCAGTGGTGCATGTAGAGACCCTGTTAAACTCGTTCCTGTCTATAGCACAGAATAAAGCATTAATAGCCCTAGCATCTAGACTTGCCTGTTTCTTCTCCTCGACAGAATATTTGTCGTGTGGCTTCTCAATGAGGTCACCATCGACAACTATTCTGGCGGGCTTTTTGTAACCGTCAGTTACGACAGTCCACAGGTCAAAGTCTAGAGACTTCAGATAAAAACTCATCCTTGTTTTCCAATATGTGTAGTTAGTCCCATCAAATAGGGGAGGCCTATGAGTGGACTGACCTTCACCATGATTGGAGATCAAGGATTGTGTGGTTGCCATGGATCAGCTCTTAGGATGTTAGTCCTTATAAAGAGAACAGAGCTCTGATACCAATTGAAGAACAGTTTGGCAACTCTAGAGGGGGGGTGAATAGAGTATATATGTATAATGACCAATTAAAAATTAACTCTTTCACTAACAATGAATAATCAGAGTAAAATGCGGAATGTAAATGAAAGACAAGAGAGCATACGCAAACACAGCAATTTTAACCTGGTTTCCCTCGTGGAGGACTAGTCCAGGCCTGAGAACTCTAGCTCAGGATTAAATCCACTATTTGTGAAATAGTAGCTTACAACCCGTGCCTTTACTTCAGAAGAGCACGTCAACTTCTTACAGAGAATCGCAGTGGCGATTGCTTGGAATTGTCCAAGCGATTTCTTCACTCTTGCACAAGAATCCTAAATGAGAGATGCTGAGCACTCGAGACTTAGGAGGCTTGTGGCTAGTAGATGAGAAGGGTATGGCTTATAGAGCTTGTAGGAGAGAAGAGAAGAGAAGATTGAGTGATTCAAAATGAGAGAATTCATGCCCTATTTATACTAATTTTAGGGACAGAATTCGGCCAGAATTCGGGTAAGGAAATTCAAAAATTTGGCCGTTGGACAGCTAGCAAACAGCTAACCCTAAAATTAGGGTTCCTGATTTCTAGGGGACAGAGTTCGGCCCGAACTCTGTGTGGAGGCAGAGTTCGGCCCGAACTCTGTCTCCAGAGCACAGAATGGTCCTAAGAGGGACTTGTGGGCAATTTGGTTTTGGTGGAGCTTGGGATTTTGGGTAGGCTTGTAGACTAAGTTCCAAGAGCTCAGCATAACTCAGAGTACATAAATCTAGACTCAATGAAATCATAAAATACAGACTCCAGAACACACTGAGAGCTGAAGACTGAGCTGTCATCTGTCTTGAACTGAATGCAGTCGTCGTGTGTCGTATTGAATTAATACAAGTATTATTTGGTCAATGTAGTCAATATTTGGTTGACTGTGACTTTGTGTCAACACCTGCATGCCGCGTGCCCGCGCGCCGCCTGCCCGTGCGTGTCGTAAATGCGCGACGCGTGCCCGCGAGCCATGCTCCCGCGTGCAGTACCCCATAGGCCAGTTTGTCCCCGAACGTCGCATGCCCGCCTGTCGTGCTTCCGCGCCCTGCTCATCATGGGCAATTTTGTCCACGCACACCGCATGTCTGTGCGTCCCGCGTGCCCGTGCCTTGCGTATCGTGCACCCGTTCCCTACATGCCATGGGCAGTTTTATCTACGCATGCCGTGTGTCTGCATGCACCATATGTCTGCGCGTGGCGCGTGTCGTGTGCCTTAGGCCTCGTGTGCTCGCGCTCTGCGTGCCATGCACCCGTTCCCCGTGCGCCATGCACCCATCCTCACAAGCCGTGGGCTAATTTTTTGCCTATGCTCGTTCCCCACGTGCTGTATGCCTGTTCCAAGTGCATCGTAGGCTCGTGCCACACACGACGTGTACTAGATTGTTCTGGCACATAGTTTTCTATGTCCCTAAGCGCCTTCTTTGCTTAGCCTGACCTGTTGTGCCTATGGCACATGAGACCACGTGACCTATGTGCCTATTTGTTTGAATTTATACTTTTGATTTTCCAGCCATGCACATGATTTGTCCCATGCGCTTGATTTTATGATTTGATATTTTATCTAGTTTTGATGAGTTTATTGATTTTACTTTGATTTCCTGTCCCGACCTTAGTGTCCTATGAGAAGACCCAGACTATATGTCCCATGTGGCCTCTGTGCCACGAGGATTCCAAGTGACTACCTGACTTGACTGTGTTCCTAACTAGATTACCTGTGTACGTGCTAGAGGTACAAACTATATGTGCATTAAGGTACTAATATATTAGTGCACTGAGGTGTGACTCTACCTGCTATATGATCCTGTCTGTTATATGTCAGTACATTCTTACTTTCCAGCACAATCACGGTAATTGGTCAGTATTATTGATGTGGTATATTGATTGTTTGTTTCATGCATTATACTAAGCATGGATCTAGATTTGGGACTCTTTGAGCCAGATGTTGATTCATACTTAGGGTACACGTACTATGGTACGACATATAGGCGGATGACCATGTGGCCACGACATGTGATTCCAAGATCAATATATGGTTAATCTAAGCTTAAATTGGTAGCAGCTTTAGACGAAAATGGAATCCCGAGATCATACGTTACCAGCCACCCTAGGCCATGTTCTAACATACCGGCTGGCCACCATGGATACTGTATATTCAACCACACTAGTGGAGTGCAGTATCTTATTATTATATGCCGAGCCAACTCTCCCTATAGGCCCGTTGGAACCGTTATGATATGTTTAGCATGGTGGCCTTATGAGGGACCTGTGCATTCTATAGATTATTTGCTATGCATTATTATTGGTTCAGCTAGCCTTGCTTGGATGCGGCACGATCTAAGGATTCCTACATTATATGCATTACTGGAATAACCCAAATATATCATAGAAAGTCGTAGGATTGATTGGCCGCGTGTAAAATGACATGCTTGTGATAAGTTTTTTACGCTAGAAGCCGAGGAACATGGACTGTCATGGTGCATGGTCCAACTCATGTCTTTGTTTGGTTATTGGATTAGGCTATTGTGCTATGACAGACTATGGGCCGAAGTTGCGACCAGAAGCCATAAATTGACTATAGTTATAGGATGTATCTTATCTCGGCACGATATTGGCACCGTTTGTCCTTGTTTGGTTGTAAGGGTGCCGTATAGTCTCGATGATACGTTATAAGCCTATAACTCATGAGCCAAGTCTTATTATATCTATTGCTTATTTGTCTCATTCTTATGTAATGCCTTGTAGTACTTGCTATTCGGGGCCTGACCCAGCTGGTTTTGTTTGGCCAGATCTTGTAGCTGTGCTTGAGGATCCAGCCTTCTACCCGAACAATGGTGCACACCAAGAGTATGGGCGTCAGGGACCATGAGTGGGTTTTTTTTTTCATCGCTCTGATATCTTCTATTTTGTACTCGACATTTAGCTATCAGCACATATTTAGCCGACTATTCTGGACATCAGTTTCCTTTACATAATTGTAATTAAATAAGACTGCAGCTGAATATGGTTATGTATTATTGACTTTCGACACTAGCTCGTCATTTTGTATAGCTAGTCTCATGAATCATTTTGATGAAGCGTCGGGGACACCTTACTGCTTTGTCTTATATGATCATTATTTATTACTTTTTGCTTTGATTGATTGAGACATAGATGCTCTGTGAGACTATAGGAGACTTGATAGTAGCATGCACCCCTAGTCTCTTGACATCCATAATCCTCGTATGACATCTTTGTACCTCATAAAGGGTAGCTGGCCTAGTCCGTCTTTGTATTTCGGTACTGGGGCATGACAAGGTTTTAGTGGTAGCTCATGCATGTCTAATTTTCAGACTTGTGAGGGATTATTGTTATAGGAGTCTCAATCAAAACATGTTTCCCTTGATATCCTGTTTCGTCTTCTCTTTCCCCACATAGATTGTTAACTTGTTCATCATCCTCGATTCCTTCCCGTCCTGTCTTTTGATACCTTATATTGCTTCCCTTTAGAGGCACTTCCTTTTCAGCAGTTGGCGGGGCCTGCATAGAAGAGCATCCATTAGAGCAGGGTTCACCATCAATGTGGGATGGTACCTCCTCAGGGCCATGTTCTGGCTAGGTTGGTAGCACGACAATTTGAGCAACATGAGCCACAAGTTTTAGTACCCATGTCAGTTCCAGAGGCAGTTGGCTCTCACGCATTAAGGGTAATTATTAGGGGGCTGTTGGCATTCCAGCAACACCAGATGGCAGCCCAACAACATCAGTAAGAACATAATCTTTTGCTCAACCAAGGATTACGGATGACATCGAAAAAAGAGACGAGGATACAGCAAGGACTTCGTATGAAGATCATACATATAATAGAAAGACAGGATCGTCAAGCTTCAATGGTGGTACCAGCCCGACAGCAGCAACAGTCAAGGCATCAACAACAACATCGGAGGGCAATTGTTGGTTGTACTTATTGTGGCAAGAGATGGCACACCCATGAGGTGGCTCGGTCAGCAAAGGGGCAGTGCTTGAAGTATGGAGGTACAAACCATCGTATAGCTGCTTGCCCACAAATACAGAGGCCAGGAGGGCCAACTCAGTAGTCTCCACTACCATCATCCCCTGTGGCAACACCTTACGAAAGACCAGCGTCGATAGATAGGCCTTTAGTACGATGTCCATTACCGACGAAGGCTCAAATGTTTCGACAGAGGCACAGGCGGGTCAGTAGAGGCCACAACAGCAAATAGGCCACAACAGCAAGGCCAGGAAAGGCAACAACAGGAGGTTCAGCAGGTTCAAAGGCAGGCATAGTTTGGATTATTTGAGCGGAGGTTGGCCAAAGAAGGTCAGGTTGTAGGTATATTTTGAGTACTCATTGTTATATTTTTCTTGAGTTCTATATTCGGCGAGTGTAGGCGACTTTCCCGTCTCACTCTTCTGCTTTTGTACCATATGAAACATGAAATTCATCACGTATTCTGACGACGAGAGTACATCCTGGGGAGAGTCTTGTTCTTGATTAAGTCATTGGTACCGACTTATCTCAAGCTTGCCCCTTGTCTACTTTGGGAGTCAGTGTAGGACTGCGAGGAAGCAAATTTTATTCGTATTTTATCCGTATGCCTCCAATCACTTTTCTTATAGGGTATAATTATTGCTTGTGTATTTACTTATTTGTTTGTTTTTTCGTTATTTGTTCATGTGCCATGTGTTGCTTGATGATTGTGTTTGCTATATGTCCTTGGTATGTTTTATGATCGAAGAGCAAGCTCGACTAGCCTTATCGAAATTTAGAGGACAGAATTTTTCTAAGGAGGGTAGAGATGTCACTCGTCGTTTTTGAAATACGTAAATTTTTGCTTTTTCCTATATATGGTATCTGGCACCTGTATCTTAATTACATATATCCTATATTTGCCCTGGCCATGGCATGGAACAGTATCTTGTCGCGGAGTAGTGTGCCACCCCTTGTGCTTATTTGGTTGGAAGCGTTGTTTACTGCTTTGAAGATTGGATTACTGGACCATGTTGTAATTAGTGTTCTATTTAATTAATTAATTTACTAGTTGTAGCATGTAACAATTAACATGTCATATTAGTCACATGGTTAGGGCATGCCAGGATTAGGGTTTTATGAACTAATCTACCCACTATAAATATTCTCTTCCACTCTCTCTCTCTCTCGCCTCATTAGCCCTCATTTATTTTCCTCAACAACTCTTAAGCCAGTACAACTTGCACTAAATGGAGAGACCACTTGTATTTTTCATTTTTTGTTATTTTTTGATATTATTAGTCTAGGCTGTTCATCTCTTCATTCTCTACAAGTTTAGTTCTTAGAGTTCTCAGTTTTAAAGGCTATTTTGTGTAGATCTAAGTTTTTTAAAGTAGGGTTTTATGGGTTTTTGTAGTTTTGATCTATCAAACTTCGTTATTTTGGAAAATTAATTGTTCCATATTGTAGAGAATTTGATTTCATTAAGTTTTGGCTTTTATTTCGCTCGATTTTGAGTCATATAGCTCAAGTTATGAACATTGGAAGTTTTGAGAACTATATGGCCAAAAACTTGTTGTTCTGGGATAATGACTTCCCCCGCGTGTCGTACGCCCCATGCGCCGTATGCCCTGCGCATCGCGTACCCCGCACATTAGGCGTCGTGGGCCAGTTTGTCCCAGCACGTCACGTGCCCGCGCGTCGTGCTCCCGTGCGCTGCGTGCAGTAGGCCAGTTTGTCCCAGCGTACCGCATGCCCGCGAGCCTCGCTTTCGTGCCCTGCATGCCGTAGGTAGTTTTGTCCATGCATGCCACATGCTTATGAGTCGTGCTTTTGTACCCCGCGTGATGTGGGCAGTTTTGTCCATGTGCGACGCATGTCTATGCGCGTCGAGTGCCGTGCGACTCATCCGCCCGTGCGCCACGTATCGTACACCCGTGTGCCGTGGACAGTTTTGTCCGCACGTGCTGCATGTCTACTCGTGTCGCATGCTGTGCGCCTCGCGTGGTCGCTCCCCACGAGCTGTGCACTTGTTCCTGGCACGCAATGGGCAAATTTGTCCATGTGCACCGCGTGCATGTTTGCGTACGACGGGTGACGCACGCCTCACATACCCGTGCCGTACGTGCCATGCACCCATTTCCCGCGAGCCGTGGTCCAATTTTGTGCCCACGCTCGTTTTGCTACGTGCTGTGTGCTCGTTCCCCGCGTGTTGTAGGCTCGTGCTACACGCACCGTGCACCAGATTATCCCGATACATGGTTTTCTATGTGCCCATGCGCCTTCTTCGCTTAGCCTTACCCGCTGTGCCTATGGCACATGCACTACAAGAAATTAGGATGTATTACAACAGTTGAAAACCATTGTAAATAATATAACCAGTTGCAAAATCAATCCACAATAGTTATTGAAATTATTGTAAATTCGAGCGTTGCTGATTCCTCTTGCAACGGTTAGAAGAGATTTTTACAACATTTTTATAAATAGTTGCGAATAATGTATTATGCAACGGGTCGTACGTTAATGCGTAAAGGTTACATTGCATTGTCAATAATATATTTGGTAACGATTAACAAACCATTGTAGATATTGACTATTGTGCGATGGTAGATAATTGTTGCCTAAATATTTCATGTAATGGTTAAAAACTGTTGCGGATAATCGGCAACGGTCAATCTGTTGCGGATAATACGCAATGGTCAATATCCATTACAAATAACCTTTGGTAAATAGAACCTTAAACACCCCAATTGGGGCTCGAACTCCCGACCTCCCGGATCCCATGCCTCATCTCTACTACTAGGCTATATATATACACACACATTTAAGTACTTATATCATTTCCATCTATTGAGGATTTTGGATCGATGTAGATATAATTCTCTAATATATTTTTTGTTAACGAACAAGAGACCAATTAATACTTATTTTAAATTTCAAATGAGTAATTCTGATTCTTAAATACCTACTTTTTATTAAAATTAAACAAAATTAAAATTGGATATTGAATTTGCAACGGATATAAACAAACTGATGCGAGATCAATATGTTGCAACGATTGTTTATTCTTTTGACAATGGTTTTCACAAAAGTTGTTATATAACAAAAATATTGCTACTAGTAGCAAAAATCGTTGCACAATTGTTATAAATAATAAGCCCACTCGCAACATGTTATAAAAATTATTGTGCAACAGTTGCTAACAATAAGCCTTTTATAAGGCTTTATGTAATTTTTGCAAAATATTAACAAATTTGTGACATATACTTAAAACCCTTGCATAACCGTTGCACATTAAACTCATTTCGACAACACTTTACCAAAATTATTGTCCAACTGTTGCTAACAATGAGCCTTTTTATAAGGCTTTATGTAATTGTTGCAAAATATTAACAAATTTGTAACACATACTTAAAATCTTTGCATAACCATTGCACATTCAACTCACTTTGACAACACTTTACAAAAATTGTGTTGCCAACAATGGGACTTTTTATAATGCTTTATGTAATTGTTACAAAATATTAACAAATTTGTAACAGATACTTAAAACCCTTGCATAACTGTTGCACATTCAACTCACTTTGACAATACTTCTATAAAATTATTGTTTGACCGTTGTAAAAAAAAACGTTTAGAAAGCGTTTATGAACCGTTGTAAAAAGTGTATTAGGCAATGGTTAATTTATAACCATTGCAAATAAATTTTGTTTGGAAACGGTTATTTCAACTGTTATGTAACCGTTGTAAATTATAGTTTCATCAATACCCATATAAGCGTTGCACTGAAACTGTTGCAAAATATAGGTGTTTCTTGTAGTGATGAGTCCACGTGGCCTATGCGCCTATTTGTTGGACTTTATACTTTTTGATTTCCCGCCATGCGCATGACTTGTCCCATGCTCCTAATTTGATGATTTGATATTTTATCTAGTTTTGATGAGTTTATTGATTTGACTTTGATTTTCTATCCCAACCTTAGTGTCCTATGATATGACCAAGACTATATGTCCTATGTGACCTCTGTACCTCGAAGATTCCAGGTGACTGCCTGACTTGACCGTGTTCCTGACTAGATTAGCTGTATACATGCTGGCACCTTTTCTATGTGTGTATTGAGGTACAATCTATATGTGCACTAAGGTACTAATATATGAGTGCACTGAGGTGCGACTCTAACTGCTATGTGTTCCTGCATGTTATATGTCAGTACAATATTACTTTCCAGCACAGTCATGGTGATTGGTCAGTAAAATTGAGGTGGTATATTGATTGGTTATTTGATGCATTACACTAAGCATGTATCTAGTTTTGGGACTCTTTGAGGCGGATATGGATTCATACTTAGGGTACACGTACTATAGTACGAAATATAGAAGGATGACCATGTGAACATGACATGTGATTCCAAGATCAGTATAGGGTTAATCTAAGCTTAAATTGGTAGCAGCTTTAGACGAAAATGGAATCCCGAGATCATACGTTACCGGCCACCCTAGGCCATGTCCTAACGTGCCGGCTGGCTACCATGGATACTTTATATTCAATGACACTAGTGGAGTGCAGTATCTGATTATTATATCCCGAGCCAACTCTCCCTATAGAACCGTTGGAACCGTTATGATCTGTTTAGCACGATGGCCTTATGAGGGACCGGTGCATTCTATGGATTATTTGCTATGCATTATTATTGGTTCAGCTAGTCATTCTTGGATACGGCACGATCTAAGGATTCCTACATTATATGCATTACTAGGATAACCCAAATATATCATAGAAAGTCGTAGGATTGATTGGCCGCTTGTAAAATGATATGCTTGTGATAAGTTTCTTATGTTAGAAGCCGAGGAACATGGACTGTCATGGTGCATGGTCCAACTAATGTCCTTGTTTGGTTATTGGGTTGGGCTATTGTGCTATGACAGACTATGGGCTGAAGTTGCGACCAGAAACCATAACTTGACTATGGTTATAGGATGTATCTTATCTCGGCACGATATTGGCACCGTTTGTCCTTATTTAGTTGTAAGGGTGCCGTATGGTCTCGATGATACGTTATAAGCCTATAACTCATAAACCAAGTCTTATTATATCTATTATTTTGGATTTGTCTCATTTTTATGTGCTCCCTTGTGGTACTTGCTATTCGGGGCCTGACCTAGCTGGTTTTGTTTGGCCAGATCTTGTAGCAGCGCTAGAGGATCCAGCCTTCTACCCGAACAATGGTGCACAGCAGGAGTATAGGCGCCAGGGACCATGAGTGGGTTTCTTCTTCACCGTTCTGATATCTTCTATTTGTACTCGACATTTACCCACCGGTACCTGTTTAGCCAATTGTTCTGGACATCATTTTCCTTTACATAATTGTAATTAAATCAGACTGCAGCTGACTACGGTTATAGATTATTGACTCTCGACACTAGCTCGTCATTTTGTAGAGCTAGTCTCATGAATGATTTTGTTGAAGTGTCGGAGATGCCTTACTGCTTTGTCTTATATGATCATTATTTACTGCTTCTTGTTTTGATTGATTGAGGCATAGATGCTGTATGAGACCATAGGAAACTTGATTGTAGCATGCACCTCCAAGTCTCTTGATAGCCGTAATCGTCGTATGGCATCTTCGTACCTCATACGAGGTAGCTGGCCTAGTCCGTCTCTGTATTCCAGTACTGGGGCGTGACACTTAGCCTTCCTAGATGGTTATTAGTTAGATAGTATTACTATTGCTGGATTTGTCTCCAGTCTTGATATATTTGAGACTTGTTATATTTATTCGGGATATGTACTTATTTATAGACTTTTAGACTCTTAATTAGATATTATCACTATTACTAGATCTTGTCTATTCATGCTATCATCTTCCTTAGATATCTGTGATTGAGTATATGTTCTAGCTGATTTGTTATTCTTCCATGCGAAGATGATAGGTTATATTCCATATCTTTAGATGTTAGATATTACAGACGACCTATACATCGTTCTACCACCGATACTGCGGTGTAGGTTGGACATACCTACGTGTTCGTACCCTAAACCGGGTGCGGGTCGTGACACGTTTTTGTGGTTGCCCATGCAGGTCCAACTTCGCAATTAGAGCGATATCGTGGTAGTGAAATGACTTAGTTGTGCTACTGTGATCCTGCAATAGGATATAGGGAATAGGATATTAGGACGAGAGAGTACTCAATCACAATTAGGACTTCTTTAGAGATTCCTGGGACGGTCCTTGAGAATCTCATTATAAATACTATCCCAAAATTCATTTTCACTTGTTTCTATCTACTCCTCCTTGTTCGTTGTTGACTGAATTGTGTCCATATGAGTTCATAGACTATATTAAGGGTGTATTCTCGTAGTACATACTAGGCGAGGTAGTGAATATTACAGCCGTCCGTCTTGGTTGTGAAATCTAGAGATTACAGCGACCATACTAGCTGGCAAGGCGAATATCTGATCGCATGTTTTTGGATATACGTATCTTAGTAATGGAGTTGGGATTTCTCGCAGCCATGCTAGCTGGAAAGGTGGTTATTCCAAACAACATAATTCTAAATCTATACACCATGAATGTAGGACCAGGAGTTATCGCAGTTATGCTCACTGGCGAGACGAGGATTTTGGATAATATGATTTTCGGGCACAACAATATGATTATCAGATTTTATTCTAAATTGGTTCACGGCTTGTCACCTCTAATATCCTTAAACTTTTGATTGTTTGCATTTAGCATAGGACGTGCTAGGCTCTTAGGGATTGAAATTGCTAACTTCTATTCTATCTTGTTTGATTACTATCTTTCTCAATTGATTGTCCTTCCTTGATAATATGTTATTTTGTGTCGTATTGACTTTATTGTTTGATCTGTCTTTAGGATGCCAAAGACTAGATCGCAGCGCTCTGAACCCATCGTAGGGACGGAGAGGACTGCTACATCCCGACCTCTTCCTCCATCTGTGGGAGCTACAGCTCCGGGAGTTGCTCTTACCGCTTCTCCCATCCATATGGGAGTGTCAAGAGCATTTAGGGGCGCTCCTCCACCGATTTAAAGGGTTGTTCAAGTGGAGTCGGAGTCCCTTCCTCTACTATCGGTCGATACGATGCAGATGTTTACGCTATTTCAGCAGATGATGGAAGTACAGAGGGCTCAGGCCAATGCGCAACAGCGACAGGCTGATGTGATACAGCAGAGCATCGAGAGTGTCCACCAGTTGGCACTTACTACAGTAGAGAAGGTGGCTACCACTCTGCCTCAAGATGCTCCGGTCTAGCAACAGCAGTCGAGGTTGGGTGCTGCTGTGGATTTCAAAAAGATGTCCCCTCAAGAGTTCAAGGGGATGGAGGGGATCCTCTACGCCAATGACTAGGTAGAGGACATCAAGAGGTTCATGTGTCTGGCACAAATCCCAAGGAGATTGTAGGCGGAGGCGGCCGCCAGCCAACTGTTCGATATCGCCCTCACGTGGTATCGTATAGAGCCTAGGCTTACAGTGACAGGGTTGAAATAGGATGCATTCAAGAGGCTTTTCAAGGAGAATTTCTTCTCCGGTATGGCCTTGAGTGCATTGGTTCAGGGGAATATGTTAGTGGACGACTATACAGCTGGTTATTCCATTTGAGCCGGTTCGCCAATAGCATGGTTCAGGAGCTAGGGGATCGGGCCCAAACGTTTAGAAGGGGCCTGAACCGAGGTTATATGTCGCACATCTGGGCGTCATACAACGACCTTCGAGGACATCCTGATAGATGCCCAGATCGTAGAGGAGGATTTGGGTCTCTGGTCCAAGAGGAGAAGTAATACCATGGGTGTCGATATCAGTACGGGACCAATTAAGCGTCCCCATATTCAGAAGGGACAATACCAGCAGGAGTTTCACCCACCAGCTGAAGTTATGATTAAGTAATATCTTCGGAGACAGGATCAGCCGGTGCCCACTTATGCCTACTGCAGGAAGCTGGGACATACTTGGGATGTTTCTAGGAGAAGGCTGAAGGTGTGTCTGTTCTGTGGATCCGCTGCATATCAAATGAAAGATTGTCCCACCGCACCTACATTTGGTGGAGCTCAGGATCAGAGAGATGGAGCTACGCCACCTGTGGAACAACATCATACCCCGCACCAGCAGAAGGAGATACCTGAACAGGGCAGGGCTTTTGCGTTGACGGTCGAGGAGGCCGATGCAACAGATGATAGGTTAGCATGTTTTGTTGTTCTGTTTTTTTCCTTCCTTTTTCACTCCATGATCTGTTGATTTCTTAGTACTTTATAGTTGCAGTGATGATTCACATGCTAGAACCCATGATAGAAATTGTAATATCATGACCAATAAGACCATAATAATGCATGTTTGTTTTCTTTTAAATAAATCGTACGATTTTAGATAGGACTTTTTTGGACCATGATTGCTGGGGGCTTGACCTAGAGAAGATTACAACCAACTTAAATTTCGAGGTCAAAATTTTTCTAAGAGGGGTAAGATTATTACTACTACATTTCTAGATAGGGATATTTTTGTCATTTTATATTACTTATACACTACAACAAAAAATCCTTTTAATGACGGCTAAAAAGCATCATTAATGACAAACCATGACGCTTTTTTTTTCAAAGCAATCGTTATGAAAACGGGTGTTATAAATGTTTTTTAAAAGCGTCATAAAGAAACCGTCATGAATAGTTTATATAAAAGCGGTATGAATAGTTAATATATAGTGCACAATTCAGAACAATTTTAAAACGTCATGAATAGATAATATGTATAGGCTCAATGCAGCACATTTATAACACTTTATACTATTCAAATTAGCATATCCAAATCAGTCCATATAATTGTCAGGCCTAAAAATAAAATTAACATTATATATCACCATCTTTATTACATTTCTCAAAATAGAGTACATATCAACATCTTCATTACATTCTCAAAATAGAATATCCAAATACATATATATATATATATTTACAACTACCAAAATTGTCCACATCAGCCATATAACCAATAATCATGAAAGATCAACGACAACCGAAACACCCAGTAAAATCCTGAGAAAAAAAAAGACAACCAAATCAGTCCATATAATTGTCAGGCCTAAAAATCAAATCTAATCATGAAATATCAAGAGAAAGGAGTAAAACAAACTAGGTCATGATAGGAATCAGGTATTTGTCCCATATCTGGAGCAAGCTTGACAGAATAATCCCTTAGAAAAGAGTTTTCATGAAAATGAGAACAATCATAACATTATATAGAAACCATAAAAAACCATTGCAGAGATTTTGCAAGAAAAAAATCAATTACAACGATGCCAATGCCTTTAAAAGGGAAGAAATAGAACAGTATCCTGAAGGAATGAGGACGTTTCGATTTCCTTCACCGTTTGTCAAAACAAAAGATAATATAAAGGTATAGTTGGAGAAAGAAGCTAGCAACAGAAAGTTATCCTGCGTCCCAACAACAACCACAATATAAATGTACATTTTACAGATGATTATGTTTGATATGTTCAATGGTTCAAGAACATCATTAATGGGACCAATTAATTTAATTAGAGCAAATTGGCCTCTATATATACACCACCAAATAATGAATACCTGGTATAAAGAAATAAACATTCATGCATATAAATGTACCAATAATTCTGATGTTCTATAAATTTCCAGTCAAAATTTCCAGAAGATACTGGAATACTAACTGAGAATGAAATAAAATCAAGTACCAAACTGAGGATTCAGCTTACTGCTTATAACTCTAAAAATATTGCTTCTAGTTTTGGGTATAGATTTTATAGAATCTCTTGTTCCTATGTATACCTATATCTCAGATGGTAAACAGAATATGTAGATAATTGCTGACCAAGAAGATAATGCAATCACTAGTCATGCATATTCTTCTGAACAATTAAGAAGATGGAATTAAAGCTTGTGTCCACAGTGAAAATGCAAGTAAAGTTAAAAGGGTAAAGGAAGAAACCTAGCCATGTAAGAAAGCCGAGTGTTGTTGCGAAGAAAAATTCCTTGCTGATACTATTGAAGCTGCCAAATAAGCAAAAGTTCAGGAACTGGAATTGCTACAAAATTATGTTTTCGGCAGAAATAGCTTCAAACACAAAGGAACTTACCAGTACATGCAAAGCAAGTTGCCCCACCCGTGAAGAAAGGATGCCCAAGCTGAACCAGTGAACCTGTATCCGAATCATTATAGAAACTTGAAACAATTTGAACCATTAAAATTCATTTATAGAAGATTGATCTTCAGATCAATGGAGACGGAGACTGGCCTTATTTTGTGTAGCTTGCAGTCATTTTCTACCACATCCCAGGTCATATTTCAGACCCTGTTGTACAATGAGAGCAAGTCCCTGAGTTTCTCTGCTTCATGTTTCAGGCTGTCGAAGCTTGATGAGCTTGGTATCCTCCAGCTCCAGTTTCCTAGCTGTAGACACTATAAAGATTGGCATGAGTTAGATTTTCCAACTCGAGACTTTGTTTTGTTATCTTTACACCGTATCAACTCATTCTAAGAAAAGATAATTAGCAATGTAAAAGTTAAATCAGTTAAATTTACTCTCACCTCATCTGTAGTAACAACTAAGTAAGAATGTACTCCACTTAAAAAATATTCATGAAGAGGGGAAGATAACAAGAGACCTAACTTGTATAGACAAACAAAAGACAAAAAGGAACCAGACTAATCATCCCTCTATTAACAAACCTAATTTCTTCTAACATTCCAAAATGTACAATTTTTGCTCCCTACTAACAGAACTTCAAGCAGAAGTTATGTTCTTGCCACCACGGTTGGATAGCAAATGAACTGTGACTCCTTAACTGGTTTTTTCATAGCAAGGTGCTGATAACTACATCATAACCTGCAAAGGATAAGCAGGAGCAATAAAAAAAAGTTTCAAAACTCAAAACCCAAGCTTGCGGATTTCGGCGTGTCGGCTTCGATCTACGAGTCCTCTCGCTCTTCTTCGTGTCCGTCCATCTCTTCTTCCTCTTCTTCGTTCCTGAACGAGTTGGCTGGTACTCCGTACTGGATGGCCCCTGAAGTGATCCACTCTCACGTCGGGTACGGGACGAAGGCCGACATCTGGTCTTTCGGGATAACGGCGCTAAAGTTGGCCCACGGCAGGCCTCCGCTGTCCCATTTGCCGATATCGAAGTCCTTCATGATGAGGATAACGAACCGGCTGAGGCTGGAAGACGCCTACGACGACAAGAAGAACGCGAACAAGAAGAAGAAGAAATTTTCGAAGGCCTTCAAGGACATGGTGTCCGCCTAATTTTTTGAAGGCAAGGTTTATTGTGGAATCGGCAGCCACGACCGACGCCATAAAAAATTTAGGCTACCAAACCCTAACCCTAATTTTTTGAAGGTAAATTAAGGAGCACGAGGAACCTTTCTGGCGAGAATCCATCGACGTTGAGCTTTCCGGTAAGAATTCATCGATGTCGAGGACCTGGAGACCGGCCTCTTCTTGTCCTTGTCCTTGCTCGCAGCGGTCGTCTTCCCAGCAATCAGCCCCTTCCCTCCCTTTCCTGCTATCATCTTCTTCCTGAAATCGAAGAAAAAATCCATCAGAAATCCTAGAAATTGACGAAGTATAAGCAAAATATAAGCCCTAACCAAAGAGAAAATGAAAGAAAACTCGAACCTTTGCGTAGTTCTGGAGTTTGGGAGAGAAATTGGAGTCGAACCGAAAAGGAAGGAAAATGAAAAGTAAAAAATTGGGGGAGAAGAGGTTTGAGGAGGAAAGATGCTGCTCGGTTAGAAAATGGATGAGAAATGAATTTTCTCTCTCCCACTGAGCTTTTATACAGTGAAGGAATTACAAGTTTGCCATCACTCTAAAATATTAATGACGTTTTGTTTTATAAACGTCATAAAAAGCCCAGAATTAGCCCAAACCGTCATAGAAAAACGGTATTTCTCAACTTGATAACGCTTATGTATCATCCGTCATTAAAACTCCTTATCGAGCGTCATTAATAGGTCTTTTTGTTGTAGTGATATATTATGCATTTTTTATTAATTAAATATGATAGTTACATTTATTACTAGACTAGTCTATTAATTGGACCCTTGGTTAGAGAACCTATTTGGACTAGACATGACACTTGGACCTATGTTTTAGGTTGGACACAACTAGACACATTTCAGTCAAGTTAAGTCAAGATTTGGATTAGTACTAGCCAGACACTTAGACTATAAACAACCCTGCATTAACTTACGTGTTCATGACAACTCAAAGGGGCATTTTAGACATTTCAAATAGGCTCCTAGGGCTCCCTTATGACCAGCCATAGTAAGAGGGTTTGCTCATTCTTCTTTATTTCATTTGAGCCCCCAAAACCCTAGTTTAGAGATTCCTACAAGCCCTCTCCATTTTTCACTCATTCCTCCACCAAAACCCTTCCAAACTCTCTAAAAACATCACCCATTCTTCATCCTAGAAGGCTTAGAGCTTGGAGACCAAGGAGCAAGAGGAGAGGAGTCCAAAAGGTTGGAGGATTTTGTCCTACTTGACCCTTGAGTCCTCTTTGAGAGTTTCATTGGGAATCCATCTCCCAATAGGTAAACAACTTATCATTTCTCCTAGTTTAGACACTATTTTCATGCATGACACTATTAGAAACTCACCAATGGACTAGGTGTACCCACAGGGGAGAGAGCAAGGTTCTAACCATCATTTTGGTGGAAGTTATATAGAACTTTTGTGTCATTTTTGGAAAAATCCGAGGATGGCATACCAAGTGTTTGTCATATTGTTTCATAGGTTAAATAGACATATGAATAGTGTATGAGGCTAGAATTGTGTCCACATATGGATACTAATAGGTTATGACATGTTACATTATGACACGAAAATAATTTGGTGGTTTTACTCCTCCTACACTTGTCACAACATGTCACATTTGACATGACACATTACACTAGCTAGACACTACATTAATTAGCTTCTAATTATCATTTTAGATATGTTCATGTGTTATGGGTTGATTAGTACAAGGTTTGGTGTAAGTATCATGAAAGTATCGGTGTTTCAATGCGATACTAGCATTATGCACACCAAGTAATTACGGAAATGTCTTGTCTATGCACACACTTGTGTATTAGCTACACTAGTGTGTGTGTGTGTGTGTGGTACCTAAGTGGTTGTGTCCATGTGACTCTAGAGTGCATTACCTTTGAGTGGCTTGTGTTGTGTATAGAGTGTGAATGAGAAGAGGAGGAAACTATCATTGACAGCGATGAGTTTTTTTTGTGTGTGTGTTAACACACACATGAGTGTTGGTGAAGGGAGTGATAGGACATGGGAAGGGGATTAGAAGAGGAACTGTCAATAAGACAGTGAATAGGGTTAGATGAGAGTGTGAAGGGGGTTACAATGTATTATCCTAGTGTGATCATGTGGGTGTTATGTGAGTGATAGGTACTGCCCCTTAGAAACAGCCCCTATGTGAGGGTTAGAGTGTGTATTCAAATGTGTGTTATCCTATGAGTGATGTGAGGGTGACATTGCGTGCCCTTTGTGTAGTGTAGGGTATCTTGAGTGTTTGTGAATGTGTCAAGTGAACGGAAGGGTGAACTTTAGAAGGGGTATTAAACACCACTTTACAGGTGTAAGTAGGGGAGAGAAGTAGCATGAATAGGCTACTGCAAGGAGCTTCTCTCCCTGTGCAGAGGCTAGACAATGTGGGGGGTTGCCTACAGCAGGTGAGAGGGCTCCTTGGCCCTAGACAGCAGGGGGTTAGCCCCACTGCAGGAAAATTGGGGCTGGCCTGCACTTGGGCCAGACAGGGTTTGTCTTGGCATGCAGACAAGAACTTTCTCTTTCTATTTGCAGCAGTGGTAGGCAGGCCTTAGCCCTGTGTTGCATAGGAAAGGGGAAGCAGGGATTGGCAGCATGGTGTTGGCCCTACAATACAGGTTTGGCCAAAGCCTTGCACAGGCTTGAAAGAGGCAGTAGTGCACCCCAGTTGTCACGCCCCAGAACCAGAATACTGGAGAGCGGGGGCAGACATAGCCAGCTACGTATAACGGAATGGAATCCACACCGCTATACGGTCACGGCTGTCTAGATATGTGAGGGTTTCACTACAATCCATCAGTCTCTTAAGGTCATAAAATAGCCTATTGTCTCAATCTCAACCAACTAATAATAGTTACAAGATATCAGACCACCAAATACACAATAGTAAGGCGTCCCATACATTACATATTCGGAGTGATCATGAAGCTAGTCGTTACAAAATGTGAGGACTAGCAAGAGTTTAGTCATACATGATCAACCCCCGGGGCTTGTCAATCACGTCACAGCCCGTAGGCAGACAGTAAGTAAGTACAATCGAGCTAACACTTGCTCGTCGGCTAAACGCCTCAAAAGAATAATTTATAATATTACAGTAGGAGAACAAAAGAAACCCACTCGATGCCCTGGTTACGCCTGGTGACCACCATCGGGCTGGAAAGCAGGGAGATCCTTTGGTGCTGCTCCGGATCTGGCCATACAAAACCAGCTGGGTCAGACCCCAGAAAGAGCAAGTGCCACAAAGGAGGCTTCACTTAAGAACTAAAACCAACAAATCATTATCATTCAATACATAAGAAAACAATAATAAATAACACAGATTGAGGTTTGTGCACTACCAATGCACTTGCCCCAATCAGAGAAAATAACTAAGAGAAGCATCATTGACATAAAATAACTGGAGAATCATGCTAAATAAAATATAGCTGGGCAATATATGAAGAGAAAACAAAGGTACTATTCCGGAAGCCAGGTTACAATCCTTAAACCAAACAAGGACCGAGATTGTAACCCTTCGCCTGAACAGAACTTAGTCTCTGATCATTTATTGCTAAAGGTGCCAATCATTAACGTGAAAAGGAGAGAGTACAATGATAAAAGTGACAATGAAGAGTGCAGTATGCTAGAGTGACAATAGAGTACAATCGTTATAGTAACAATCTGGAGTGACAATCATTCTGGTACAATCTTGCAATCAATCAATTCTAGACAATACTATACTGGACTAGACTCCATCCAATCAATCACGGCCAATCATTGCCTACGGCTTTCTACATTAACTAACTAGGGTTATCACAATCCTAGTTACTAGCAAGATGCAATGAGATGCTCCAAGTAGCCACAGGCCCTGTAGCTATCCAGGTTATTTTGGCAATCATTATAGTGACAATCTGGAGAGTACAATACATTAGAGTGACAATAGAGTTCAATCATTTAAGTGACAATGGTGGGTGCCCCACATAACAGTGGGCTGGAAATGTGCCCTACTCGTCGGCAGGCTACAAGTCCAAACATTTGCGGCCGGGATAACGGGATCGCCTGTAACTGGAGAACATCTCTTCATGTCTAATGAATTATACTAGTCATTAACCTTAGTCTATTTCAGTAGGTACTCCTTACCGTGGTACTCAGGAGTCCCCTCCTAGACATGATGCAAGACAGGACTGGATTATTTGTACAAGCACAATCGCCCACGGTGTCCAGGTTAATTATACAGGTCATGTCATGTCAGGTAACCGTCGCAACAACTTATCAAGAAAATTATGTCAGGTTTATTTGTCAGGAGTGCGCCACGACGGGCCACTATCATGTCATGTCAGTTTATCATTCAATCATGTCAATCAAGTTCAGGGCAAAAGGCGTAAGGATATAAAATGGACGTTAAATATCTAATAAAATATCAATACACAGGGCTATAGAAGAGCCATGCGACTAAGGCACATGCGGTCAGGAAAGGGTAAGACACATGCGGCCCAATTAGGAGAGCGCATGCGGCCAGGGTGGATCTCATGCGGCTGGGGAAGGGGTCGGGTTCATACGGCTGGATTGATATGGGTTCATGCGGCTCAAAATCTGAGTTCATGCGGCTCGGATAAATCGGTCACAAGGCAGCGCGGGCGCGCGGCGCATGCGGCTGCAGGAGCTTATGCGGTCAGGAAAGAGGGAATCTCATGCGGCTGGGGAGCACAGGGAGCCTGCGGCTAAGAGTAATGGGGAGCAGTCTATGCGGCTCAAATGGTCCTTGCATATGCGGGTGATCGGTTGAGGGTCCCTGCAACTCATGGTAGATGGGCCTCATGCGGCCCGAAACAGTGGGCGCATATGCGACCGAACATAGAGGGTTTATGCGGCTCGCGGAGAGCTGGAACATGCGGTTGCATTGGTCTCAGCCTCATGCGGCTGGGGCTAAGTTCATGCAACTAGAGGTGCAAAGGGCCTCATGCGGCTCAAATATGCATGCGGCTAGTTAGGAGTACAAGTTCATGCGGCAAGGACGCATATGCGGCTAAGTGGGGAAAAGTCCATGCGGCTGGAAGAACACTTGCCGTATGAATGTTCATGCGGCCAAGTCAAGTACTGTTCTTCTTCTCCAAATTCTGAGAAGAAGAACGCCATGAGAGCCAAGTTTCCAAGCTCCATAACTCCATCATTCGGAGCCCAAATCCGTACTTCCATAGGCCAAAATGGGGTAGAACGAGATTCTCTACAACATAGAACCTTTAAAACTCAGAAATAACAGGATTAAGTAGATCAAAACCCAAGAAATCCGAAAATAAAGTAAACTTAGATCTACAAGAATCTAGCCATGGAAATTAGAAATGCCAAGCACTAAAGTATTTTAGAACGTAGTAAAGAAAAGAATGGAGCAATAAAATCAGAGTTCCTCCATAAAGCAAGTTGCACTTGCCTAGACCTCTCTTTCCCTTTCTCTGGTAGGTAAGGAAGTAATGGTGGAGAAGATGATAAATGAAGAGAGAGAAAGAAGAAGGGTTAATAAATGGTAGTGGTGGTGGTAGGTAGGGGGTTCACCCCTTGGTTCATGATGAACCAAGAGCAATCCCAAACCGAACCAAGCCAACCTAAACCAAGAATAAACCAAGCCCAGGGAGGAAATTAAGCAAAGAAATCATGCAATACAAGAATAAATACGTACACGTATTCCAGAAATACGTAATACGAACCACAGGCATTACAACTCTACCCACCTTAAAAGAATTCCGTCCTCGAAATTTAATCAAGAGGCAAGAGGAGCAAGGACAAGCTACATTAATCACATGCAAGCTATAACTAGGCAGACAATCACTCATTCAAGCAAGGAATCGAAGGCATGAGGCATAAGAAGATATTATACCTCACGAGTCAAATAAGTCGGGATATCGCGATCGGATATCATCCTCACGCTCCCACGTTGACTCATCCAAAGAGCGATGAACTCAAGCAACACGAACTAAACTGATAGTCTTGCGCTTGAGGTCTCTCTCTTTGGTCAAACAGGGACACGGGCCTATTCTCATACGAAATGGTTGGTACCAATAACCAGTTTCGAATGACCTAGGATATGGCTCGGGTCCGGAATGTACTATTGTAATTAGGATACATGAAATACGTCATGCACCCCGCATAATGACGGTAGAAAAGCAAGATGAGAGGACACATATACCTCTCGGTCGATTCTGAACCTGAGCCTGGGCTAGGGCATACTGCCGCGGGTTCTGTTGCTGGAAGGTTTGGGCCTGAGTCGGCAATGGCCTCGGGAACGGGAACTGCTGTGGTTGGTGAACTGGAGCTGGTGCTGGTTCTGGTGCTGGTCCCCTAACCGAGGGACTAGATACTGTCGATGCTGAATCAACTCTGAATGGGCAGGACCCCACCTTATGGTCCGGTGCTCCACATAATAAACACAGTCCCAACGCCTTGCGACACTCCGCCTCCACGTGTCCAGGCTTCCCATAATAAGAACAGCCCACGACAGAAGACTGCTCTTGCTTCTGTTTCTGCTGAGAGTACGTCGGGGTTGAGTGCTGAACCGACGTAACTGAAGCTGCTCGCCTCGGAGCTCCAATAGTTAAAGCCCTGGCTGCTGGGGCTGGGGCTGAAGACTGATTTATTTGACTATGGGACCGCTACCGACCTCCGGTCCTGTCCACTATTCTCTGGGAGGTATACTCGTGCCTCCTTGCTGCTCGCAACACCGCATCATAGGTCTGATGCTCGAACTGTTCTACTGCCAATATAATCTCCAGATGAAGTCCCTGCTGGAACCTCTGCGCTCTATCAAACTCGGTTGTCTCCAAGGTGGGAGCAAACCGACTGAGTCTGGAAAACTCGGCCGTATATCCGTCGACCGTCCTCCCCATCTGCTTAAGATTACTGAACCTGGTCTGCAAGTCATACCGAGCCACTGCATCATAATACTTGGTCTGGAACTTCTCGCTGAATACTGCCCAGGGGACAGGTGTTGCCAATTCTACTGCTTGTGCGGCCTACCAACTACAGGCTAGATCCAATAACTGTAGGCACACCACAGCCACCTTCTCGTCTTCTGGAATCTTTGCGGCTTCGAGAATCACCTCTATATCCTGTAGCCAAGCATCGGCAGCAATAGCATCCTCGCTGCCATCGAAGAATTGAGGGTTCAGGCGCTTAAAACTGTTGACCGCACTGTTCCCTCGGGGTCCACTTCTATTCAGAGCATCTTGTACTACTTGGTACAGGGTATCTCCCTGACGATCATGGGACGCAAGCAACTCACGGATGAGTCCTACCAATCCTCCATCCTCTGACCCTGCTGGCTGGACGGGCTGAACTGGCGGTACTGGTTCTCCAGGAGGCACGGCTCGGGAGGCTGCTGCTGAGTGCTGGGCCTGATCTTCTGGTTGCTGCTGGTCCACGGAAGGTGATCCGCCTTGCTGATCGGCAGGTCCAGGTTCAATGCCGCTGAAGAAGACGACATAGGAACAATAAGGAAGGACCAGGACAGATCAACGATTACAAGCATGTGATCAGGACAAGAATTTCAGGAATCAAGAGGATACGAGCAGAGATCAAGGACGAGTACCGATTGAGACATCTATTCGATAAACCCTCACACATCTTGATTAACAAGACCTGCATGGGCCACCACTTAAACCATGTCATGCCCCAGAACCAGAATACTGAAGAGCGGGGGCAGACATAGCCAGCTATATATAACGGAATGGAATCCACACCGCTATACGGTCACGGCTGTCTAGATATGTGAGGGTTTTACTACAATCCATCAGTCTCTTAAGGTCATAAAATAGCCTATTGTCTCAATCTCAACCAACTAATAATAGTTATAAGATATCAGACCACCAAATACACAATAGTAAGGCATCCCATACATTACATATTCGGAGTGATCATGAAGCTAGTCATTACAAAATGTGAGGACTAGCAAGAGTTTAGTCATACATGATCAACCCCCGAGGCTTGTCAATCATGTCACAGACCGTAGGCAGACAGTAAGTAAGTACAATCGAGCTAACACTTGCTCGTCGGCTAAATGCCTCAAAAGAATAATTTACAATATTACCGTGGGAGAACAAAAGAAACCCACTCGATACCCTGGTTACGCCTGGTGACCACCATCGGGCTGGAAAGTAGGGAGATCCTTTGGTGCTGCTCCGGTATCTGGCCATACAAAACCAGTTGGGTCAGACCCCAGAAAGAGCAAGTGCCACAAAGGAGGCTTCACTTAAGAACTAAAACCAACAAATCATTATCATTCAATACATAAGAAAACAACAATAAATAACACAGATTGAGGTTTGTGCACTACCAATGCACTTACCCCAATCAGGGAAAATAACTAAGAGAAGCATCTTTGACATAAAATAACTGGAGAATCATGCTAAATAAAATATAGCTAGGCAATATATGAAGAGAAAACGAAGGTACTATTCCGGAAGCCAGGTTACAATCCTTAAACCAAACAAGGACCGAGATTGTAACCCTTCGCCTGAACAGAACTTAGTCTCTGATCATTTATTGCTAAAGGTGCCAATCATTAACGTGAAAAGGAGAGAGTACAATGATAAAAGTGACAATAAAGAGTGCAGTATGCTAGAGTGACAATAGAGTACAATCGTTATAGTAACAATCTGGAGTGACAATCATTCTGGTACAATCTTGCAATCAATCAATTCTAGACAATACTATACTGGACTAGACTCCATCCAATCAATCACGGCCAATCATTGCCTACGGCTTTCTACATTAACTAACTAGGGTTATCACAATCCTAGTTACTAGCAAGATGCAATGAGATGCTCCAAGTAGCCACAGGCCCTGCAGCTATCCAGGTTATCCAGGCAATCATTATAGTGACAATCTGGAGAGTATAATACATTAGAGTGACAATAGAGTTCAATCATTTAAGTGACAATGGTGGGTGCCCCACATAACATTGGCTAGAAATGTGCCCTACTCGTCGACAGGCTACAAGTCCAAACATTTACGGCCGGGATAACGGGATCGCCTGTAACCGGGGAACATCTCTTCATGTCTAATGAATTATACTAGTCATTAACCTTAGTCCATTTCAGTAGGTACTCCTGACCGTGGTACTCAGGAGTCCCCTCCTAGACATGATGCAAGACAGGACTGGATTATTTGTACAAGCACAATCGCCCACGGTGTCCAGGTTAATTATACAGGTCATGTCATGTCAGGTAGCCGTCGCAACAGCTTATCAAGAAAATTATGTCAGGTTTATTTGTCAGGAGTGCACCACGACGGGCCACTATCATGTCATGTCAGTTTATCATTCAATCATGTCAATCAAGTTCAGGGCAAAAGGCGTAAGGATATAAAATGGACGTTAAATATCTAATAAAATATCAATACACAGGGCTATAGAAGAGCCATGCGGCTAAGGCACATGCGGTCAGGAAAGGGTAAGACACATGCGGCCCAATTAGGAGAGCGCATGCGGCCAGGGTGGATCTCATGCGGCTGGAGAAGGGGTCGGGTTCATACGGCTGGACTGATATGGGTTCATGCGGCTCAAAATCCGAGTTCATGCGGCTCGGATAAATCGGTCACAAGGCAGCGCGGGCGCGCGGCGCATGCGGCTGCAGGAGCTTATGCGGTCAAGAAAGGGAGAATCTTATGCGGCTGGGGAGCACAAGGAGCCTGCGGCTAAGAGTAATGGGGAGCAGTCTATGCGGCTCAAATGGTCCTTGCATATGCGGGTGATCGGTTGAGGGTCCCTGCGGCTCATGGTAGATGGGTCTCATGCGGCCCGAAACAGTGGGCGCATATGCGGCCGAACATAGAGGGTTTATGCGGCTCGCGGAGAGCTGGAATATGCGGCTGCATTGGTCTCAGCCTCATGCGGCTGGTGCTAAGTTCATGCAACTAGAAGTGCAAAGGGCCTCATGCGGCTCAAATATGCATGCGGCTAGTTAGGAGTACAAGTTCATGCGGCCAGGAAGGCAAGGACGCATATGCGGCTAAGTGGGGAAAAGTCCATGCGGCTGGAAGAACACTTGCCGCATGAATGTTCAAGCGGTCAAGTCAAGTATTGTTCTTCTTCTCCAAATTCTGAGAAGAAGAACGCCATGAGAGCCAAGTTTCCAAGCTCCATAACTCCATCATCCGGAGCCCAAATCCGAACTTCCATAGGTCAAAATAGGGTAGAACGAGATTCTCTACAACATAGAACCCTCAAAACTCAGAAATAACAGGATTAAGTAAATCAAAACCCAAGAACCGAAAATAAAGTAAACTTAGATCTACAAGAATCTAGCCATGGAAATTAGAAATGCCAAGTACTAAAGTGTTTTAGAACATAGTAAAGAAGAGAATGGAGCAATAAAATCAGAGTTCTTCCATGAAGCAAGTTGTACTTGCCTAGACCTCTCTCTCCCTTTCTCTGGTAGGTAAGGAAGTAATGGTGGAGAAGATGATAAATGAAGAGAGAGAAAGGAGAATGGTTAATAAATGGTAGTGGTGGTAGGTAGGGGGTTCACCCCTTGGTTCATGATAAACCAAGAGCAATCCCAAACCGAACCAAGCCAACCCAAACCAAGAATAAACCAAGCCCAGGGAGGAAATTAAGCAAGGAAATCATGCAATACAAGAATAAATACGTACACGTATTCCAGAAATACGTAATACGAACCACAGGCATTACACCAGTATACTGTACAGCGGAGTACAAGGTTGTACGGGCCAGGAAAGATGTGTTCAAGGCTGGGCTTGGTCTTTGGCAGCAGGGTATGACCCTGCCAAGGCCAGATATGGTTAGAAGGACAGGCCCTACAGCAGGTACATGTAAAGGCAGGTTAGGGCAGGGGCAATTTGGCCTGTACAGGAAGTATGGGAGTTGGCTGCGCTTAGCAGCAGGGGAGGCCAACTGTGCCTGTGCACATGGTAGTACACAGGAAGGGAGGGAAGAGCTTCCCCATGTGCAAGAGCTTGTATCATTTCCAGTGAGGGACTGGGCAGTTGAGAGTGTGTGTTGTGTTAGACAAATGAGTGTCAAGTGAGGGCTAGTGTCATGTATGAAGGGAGTTGGACGTAGACATTGTGTGTGTGCCATATTTGTGACAGTACACATGATATGTGTGAGTGTGTTTGTGCTAGGTAAATTCTGTAGAAGCTTTAAAAATGCCAAAGGAATGCATTACGCCATTTACAGATAGTGTCAGGCCATATCCATCAAATGACGCCCAACATCAAATAGTGCCTAACATAAAATGGCACTCAAACATCAGATAGCACAAGCTGCCACGTGCTGAGCTTTCTTAAGAAATTGAGTCGTCAGTCAAAATTACAGACAAAATAACAGTCAAAAAAAATTCTTTTAAACCCCCTAAATTTTTACTATAATTTTTTTATTATTTTTATTGGTATGGATTTATTTTTGTATTGCTCGTCGAGTGCGAATATGTGCGAGGTACATATTCTTAGAAAAATGTTTTTCTATTATAGATTTTATTTATATATGATAGTTTTCAAAATGATATATGAGGATTATTTTTCTTAAAGTTGGAAAAGCATCGCATCGAGAATTTCCAAAATGTTATTTTATTTTATAGTTCAAATATAGTAATAATTTTGAAAAACAATGATTTTGTAAATATTTGTATGCGAGATATATAAATCTAATTCTTGAGTATATATTTTAATTTTTAAATTTTTATTATTATTAGTTATCTTAATTTATTGAAGCGATATTTTGAAGTTAATTCCCATCAATATTTAAACATATTTATTATTTTCGAAATTTATTAATATTATATTTAATTATAAACGTATCTTATAATTTCTTAATTATTGTTCAATTAATTGTGATAATTTAAATAAAAATTTAAATTATGGATTTTTGATTGAAGATAAGATTTTTGTCTAAGAATTAAATATGGATTGGGATTGAACTAAATTTTGATTTGATTTAAATCAAGGAAGGAATTATCCACTAGGGTTTAAACTAAATCCAATCGCTATCCAAATTGGAGCTTCCACCTCCTATATAAGGAGAGGCTCATTGTTTTATTTTTCATTGATTCTCCACAATCATCTCCACAAATATTTCTCCATCACAACCAAACGTGAGTGCATCGTGTCCATGACCCCTCCCGTCCATATCTTATTCCATTTCTACAGATACAATATTTTTTCCATGCCGGGCAAACCCCGACACCATCAACTTCCTAGTCTAACCCCATCTGAACACCCCGCGGCCACCATCCCCCTCATCATCCGCACCACGACACCACCACCACCAATCGCCTGGCGTCTTCACCACTACCTCTAGATAACCCATCCACTATTCCGTCACAGCAGCCCCATCGAGACGCCGCCACCACCGACACCAAAATCTCCTCCATCACAAAACCCACATCGCCGCCACCAATATCGACCCACTCCCAGCCGTAACCGCCGTCGTCCCTCAAACCATAACCACCACCCAAGCCGGCCATAAACCACCACCACCAACACCCTGGTCATCACTGAAACCCAAACACAACCACCGCCATCGCGACCGGCCGCCACCCGAAATCCCAGAGTAATTTTCAATTAGAACAAAACCACCATCATAGCCATCTCACCTTACCGCAGGAGCCGTCCCCTACCGCGATCGCCGGTGCCACTATAGACCATGAGCAGCCCCACCCTCGACTTCCGCCTGCGACCGAAAATCCTTCTTGGCCGCCACCGGCATGCCCTAGAGCACGCAGTCGGCGTCCTCCTCAGCCAGGCGCCTCCACATGGCCCCATGACTAGTCGGTGCGCCTAGTTCCGTCGCCTCAACCGAGTTTCCTCCGTGCCGTAGGTCGCCCCGGAAACGTCCACCTCTTCCGTGCCCGACTAAACTTGCCGGCGACCCTTCCAGTAAGCTCCTTCTTCTCTTCCTCCTTCCTCCCACTCGCTTTTCTCGCTCTCCCTTTCTCCCACATTCACGAAAATGTGCCCCTTTCCCCTTTTAAGAGATGCAGCACAACTGTTGTGTTATCTTTTGTTTTTGTTTTTTTATTGTTCTTTATATCTTTATATGTTTGTTGTTGTTTATAGTTGTTGTTGTGCTGTCGTGAAGTTGTATGTTGGTTCCTTTTTATTTTTTTATTAATATTATTAATATTAATATAATAATCATTATTTTTATTAATATAATAATCATTATTATTATTATTTTGTGTGTTATTTTATTTAGTGGAGAAGAAGAGACAATAGTGGCACTCTTTGCTTTAGCTACTTTTGTATAAACTCGTATATAGTAAAGTAGGTAAAGTATGTATGTATGTATTAGTATCTTTTGCCGTTTACTGTTAATAAGATTATTGTTATTATTATGGAGAAAAAAATATAGATTATATAAGTATTGAGGTTAGGATTATTAATAATGTGTTTTATAAAAATATATCCTTCAAAACTTTATATTTTGGTTGACCTACATTATTATTATTATTATTATTATTATTATTATTATTATTTTACCAAAATACCTTGACTACTAAAAGTATAGTTTAAATATTTTATAAAGATTTATCGATTTTCAAATAGTTAATTAAAATACTTTTGACTAATAAAAATTTAACTTTCAATAATATATATTTTTACAAAACTTTGAATTTTTGTTTTTTGTTTTGTTTTCTAGTATGTACCTACAAACATATTTTGACTAAAGTATATTTGCAAGTAATTATCAAAATTTATAAGAACGGTTTAAGAATTATAGTTATTCTAAAAATAATATATATATATATATATATATATATATATATATATATATTTTTAATATATATATATATTTATATATATATATATATATATATATATATATATATATATATATATATATATATATATATATATATATATATAAAATATATATATAGATATATATATATATTATTTTATACAATTATTTCGGTTGGCACGATATCCATAACTAAGCCTAATATCCATAATCTCTTACCAAATATGTACTTCCTCCTATCGACCCTAACTAACTTAACCGTTCTGGACCTGATGGAAGAGTCTGCGCCATCATCGGAGGTCGTCTTACATAGTTGTAACGCCGAAGCCATAGTTTGTGCTACCTTGATTATCGCAGCACACCAAGCGTCAACATCAGGCAAGTTACCTTGCCATTAGCTATCTATTTTACTTTAGCTCATATTTTATGCATTATTTACTTTCTGCAAAATAAACTGTGATACATGGCATAAGTAGATATAATTTTTATTGTTTAGTTATATTTCCTACTATGTACTATTTTCAAACACATTGGACTTAGATTTAAGGGACCACCCTTTGTGTATTGCATTCATAGGCTTTGACACATTTGTACCACATTATTGTGAGTCACATATAGGACTCGGACATGCGTGATTGGCTGGCCACCAGTACGTATAAGCCGTGCGATAGTATTAACCGCTAATAGAGGTTGCATGCTTAGTTTGACTTAGAGGTTATTAGAGGTTCTGTGTTGTGGATACAACATAGTAAACATTGGACGGGGAGGACAATACCTTCGCGTATGGGCTACTATGCACTTTAAATTTTGTAACTCGTGAGCTCCGTCGGAGATGCGGGTGAGATGACCCATGATTACTGACGGACACTGACATTCTACGGAAAATTATGCTCTTATTGATTGGGCCTCTGGAATCCCAAGAGGGAACCATGCAGATCCCATTTTAGTCAGGGCCCATGCGTTGGAGGTTGTTCTTAAAACTGTATTCACTTAGATTGGTTAGGCACCCTTATCCGTTAGGTATGAGTACTCTTGGTTTGGGTACTTGTATCTGACTGTGGCTTGGAACAATAACTTATCGCGAATCAGTTCGCCACATCTTGTCCTCGTTTGGTTGTAGGTGTGGCTTACTACTCCGATGTGAAGGTATTGAACCTTGTTGGGGTTCGGATACCATATTGGATTCGTAACTTGGAAAGATACTTCATCGTGGGTTAGTGTGTCATCTCATGTCCTTGTTTGGTTGTGGGGATGGTATGCTAATACAAATAGTGAGGTATTGGACCATATTATGATCCGATCTTATTATTATTAAGCAGTTATATTCAGTTTATATGGTATGATATTGTGTATCTTGTTACGTCCCTCTGAGGACCTGGTGATCTCTCCAGGTGTTTGCTCTTGTCTTTCGCAGGTGTTCAAGCCATGGCCATGATTATCTATATTTCTTCGAGGATGATTACACTTTGATTGTCTTCGCTTCGTTCGCCAAACTCTTTTTTTTGTTATATATTTCTTTTCATAGTTGGTAGTGGACTTGTCTCTGCCCAACTACATATACCAATGATAATTCATAGTTGATTATATGGTATCTTTTATTCCTTTATTTTGTGGATGAGATTAGTTAGCCTTGGTTTTACTACATTTACAGCTTATGTATACATACAAGGATTCTATATATTAGAGTATACTTCGTATTTATGCAGCTGGCATGTCTACGTACTTAGTCCTAAGTATTTTGGGACTGGGGTGTACATTTCTTAAAAAACTGAGTCGTCAGTCAAAATGACTGATAATGTAACAGTCGAAAAAATCCTTTCATATCCCGTGAGCGCGGCGCTCGAAGAGGATTGTATCAGATCCGTCATAATGATGGTTGTCAGTTACTCGACGCCATTTATCATTGGCACAAAAATGATCAACTCCTCACAAAGTCAATGCTCAGCACGTTTCACGATTGGCACCTATCAACAGAATACCCCATTCATCAACTGGCACCAATCATTCAACTATCATCCAGAATCAGTTAAAGATGACGTAGTGCGTATGCCACTAATCTCAAAGAACGCATACGCAACACTGCCTACTCTTGTACTTTCTTTTCTTAGTTGTAGTTAAGTTTTCTTTAAAAACTTTTGTTTTTGCAAACAAAATAGCGGCCCTGCTGGGGACGACTTTATCCTCTAACGAAAAAGTGACAACACATGCAATGTTGCGTCGGTCGGCACGACGCATGAGACTTTGGTCTGAGTTCGACCAAATTGCTTATAAAGAACTTATTGGCACCGTGGGTGCCAAGCGCGCCACCACTACTGTTGCTAAGAACAAGACACGCGCTATCTGGACTCCGAAGACCACTACCGTGCCAATTGTTGCCGCTGTTACTCAAGACAAAGGAAAGTGTCCAATGGCCACTTCTGACTCTTTCCTAGTCCTAGAATTGGTGGAAAACCTACTTGATTGTGCTTTTGCGCCAATCAGTGTTAAAATATCTCTGAACAAAAATATACTTATGTTCAAAGTTCGCTTCCTTCTGCCAATAGGCACCACTCTAAAGGCTTTGTGCCAGTACGTGTAGAACACCAAGGCATCCTGCCTACTCCGTGCCAATCAGGCCAGTGCCATGACCTTCCTACCCTGCATATATCAAGAAATGAACAGGGAAGACTAAAGGTGTCACAGACTATCGATAATCAAGTCAGCCCTGACACTGATATATGCGCTTACCTCAATAGGCACAGAATAGTACTTCCTCAGCCAAGTTATATGGCGTGCCAAAAGATCCAGATGTAGTCTGTACCAACTAGCAGTGCACACACAGTAAGGGCTTCTAGGAACCAGAATCCACTAACCTAGGCCAATGAGCTCAGCACTGCCCTATACATGTAGGGGACACAAAAGTTTAGGAATAGGCATCATATTCCTAATGTAATCAGGCAGACTATGCCTCCTTCTTTTTTTATCCTTCTACTGTACCTGATCTCTACGAACTCATTGTATAAAGGTGGAAGACCACGAGTTTACCTCGTACAGTGGTGACTCCACATCATGAACATCACTGTAATCAGTAACATGAGATTATAATCAAGTGCTGCTGTAAGACAATCAAACGGTCGTTGTTTCACTGCTTGAATTACCCTTGCTCTCCGGATATGATTTGATAGATAAAGATAACTCACTTCATGCATCATCAACTGCATACGACAAACGTCGCTGTCGCTCACATGAAGTTGACGTCAAGTGTTGTTACAAGACAGCAAAATGGTCTGTGTTTAACCGTTTGAATTACTCTCGATCTTCCAATGTGATCTTAGTGGATGAAGACAAACAATAGTATTCTTCTGTCAATATGACTTCTCGTAGCTCTGGGGTGGAAGAATCTCGAGGCATAATTCATCACGACCTTCGAGTCGACAAAATCGCAGTCAAATCTTAGACACTTCTGAAGAGGTCTACCAAAACACAAGATCAAGAAGCCGATGCTTCTTCGGTAAAAGGAATCTTCCCGATTCCAACCCTGGGGGTAGTGAATTACCAGACTTTGATGCTGACAACGAAGACTCTGA
Organism: Iris pallida; assembly: GCA_029216955.1. Lineage (NCBI taxonomy): Eukaryota > Viridiplantae > Streptophyta > Magnoliopsida > Asparagales > Iridaceae > Iris > Iris pallida. Next base: position 2,273,449 of record JANAVB010019998.1, read on the forward strand.
TCAAACTATCCTGTCTACCAGCTCATCTTCTGTATCATTAGAAGTGTCTACTTATGTGACAAACGAAGAGCAAGACGCTTCCAATTCTGCTAGCCAAGAACAAAGAATCGTGGCCATAGAAGTTAATTTAAAGGCTATGGCTGACATGTGTTTGCCATTGATTATAAAAGAACAGAACAATTATATCGGAGGACTGGACTTTCACTTCATAATACAAAATCGCTCGTACAAAGAAAGCCTAGGGACGAAAACCTAGGAACAGCAATCTAAGTACAATTGTTTAGTTTTTCTAGGGGGGTGAAGGTAGAGGCTCGGGAAAGCGACGGCAGCTCTGACTTACTCCTTGGACGATCGGACGAAGCCTTGGCTCCGGTGAAGAAATGCTCTTGGACGTGTGGGGAGACTCCATTGCGCCTTCGGTTGCTAGATCTCTGGATGTCTCTGTAATGCTCTTTCTCTTTTTTCGCTCTCTCTTTTTTCTCCTCTTTTGCTCTTTCTTCTCTTCTGCCCTCTGCAAGGGAATGGCACCTTGCTATTTATAGGAATGGGGTATGCTCATTAGGTTTTGCAAATGATTGCCTCCTTCAGAAGTCGGTGGTTAATGATCACTTAATCTGGGCCATTCATCTTGAATATAATAAATTTGAGCAATTAATGTGATTGTATCAAATCTTTGTGGGCAATAAATGTTGATTACCATGAATATTTGTGATTTTTGATAGCCTGCCACGTGTCCAATTTGCTTGATTTGATTTGATCTGGGCAATTATGACGATCGCAACAAATCTAATTTTGATAGAATTTGTTAGCACCCATAGTTCCAGGGAAGATAAGACTGCCACGTGTCTCAATTGTCATGAAGAGCGCCACGTGTCTCAAATGGACCGCCATGGCAGAGCCACATATGGGTGGTCCTCTCAGCCGCATGAAGCATACAACTGCATGAGGATGGACAACCGCATGAGGATGGGCAGCCGAATGAGGATGGGTAGTCGCACGTGGATGGGCAGCCGCATGGGGATAGGCAGCCACATGCAGATGGGTAGCCGCATGAAGATAGGCAGCCGTATGGGAATAGGCAGCCGCATGCAGATGGGAAGCCGCATGGGGATAGGCAGCCGCATGCAGATAGGAAGCCGTATGGGGTGGCCTCGGGACTTGGTGGATTTTGCCAGCTGTAAAGAGATTTTCTCCTCTCCTCTAGGATCACGCCATCATGTCAGAGTCATTATTATGTCCTTATGTCAGAGCTGTCAAAGCTATTATTTGTCAGAGCAGCCATCAGGGTATTAAATACAGCCGAATATAGAGAAGAACTGTCGAAGGTCATGTGGCTTCTTTCTGAACCGTATAGATCCTTGAGCCGCATGGACTCCTGAGCCGCATGGACTTCTGAGCCGCATGGGAATCCTGAGCCACATGGGGATCCTTCTGTCGGAGCCGCATAGGCCTTTTTTTATTCTTTTCCATGCTTCTACAAGACCCCCTTCAAAGTTTTCAATTTACAAAATTGAAAAACTTTGAATAAGAAGCATGGCCATGTAAAAACTCTTTGGACCGCATAGGAAGTTCTGGCCGCATGGATGTCTCAGCCGCGTGGCCTCCTCAGCCGTACGGCCATCTGAGCCGCATGGGCTTTCCAGCCGCATAGGCTGCTTGGCCGCATAGGCTCCATGCCACGTCTTCATATCACGTATGCAAATCTTTGTATTGATTGTCTTTGATTTGTTGTCAGATTTAAACCTACTTTTTAGGGCAGGATCCCAAGAGGTTAGCCTTGAATAGTCGGATCGCCTTGATAACCGAAGAGTCGGTTATAATGCACATGGATCGATGCGTCGGTCTATGGGCTCCGATGAACCTGTCTCCGAAACTGCTAAATTTTATCAAGGTGACGCTGATCGAGTCGTACATCCCTCCGGGGTGGCTGGGACAGAAGAGCCAGCCGAATTCGGTTTGGGGGGTACTGGTGAGGGGACTATGGCAGTTGTGAACGAACCTCAGCCTCCGCGATCCTCCCTTGGTAAGATAAGCCAAATTTTGACTAATAAAGAGGCCTATTCGCTCTATCATCACATCCTTCGGGTTACGTCGATTGATGGTTGCTCTGGGCATGCAGGTCCTACCCTTTCAGTGTCGATGACGGATATTGTTATGGTAGGCTTTGCCGGAGGGGATCTGGTGGAGGGGAGCGTACCCCCTCCTCTTCTGACTCATATTGAAGGACCTTTCGTTGGCTCGAGTTCGAGAAGTCAGGAGACGGCACAGCCGGGACAGGGGACAATGGTCCTTGTATCCTTTTTTGCTCAGGCGGCTCCGAGAGTCGACCTTTCTACATTGCCGAGTGTCCAGACTCTTCGGGTGGTGGAGGAGGAGTTAGCCGCTATCCGCGTATCTTTCTGCTCGGAGTTTGTCTCTCTGGTGGCAAGTTCTAGCGTGCCTCCTTCGACATTACCAGCCACGCTTCCTTTGACGCCGTCCTCTACGAAGGTTCTGGATGAAGTATCACAGGACGTGGTGGACAGCTTCTATCGTCACTTGAAGAGAGGGGTAGCGGCTACTGTAGAATGAGGGACCCATTTTGTCTTGGCCCGGTAATGCACCCAGGGTCATATTGATATTCTTAAGACTCTTCCCGGTGGGGCGGGGGTAGCTGCACTTCTGGAGGCAAAATTACTGGAGGCTGATCAGCTGGTGGCCCAGCTTCAGGTGTTGCGGCATGCTGATCTGTCTACTGCTATAGATCAAGAGCATCGTTTCCCCATAAGTGCCGTAGAGAAGATATGGGCTGCTCGGGATAAGACCAAGTCGGTCATACTGAAGGACCTCCGTGATCTGTCTGAGCTATATGATCAGTTGAGCCGCGAGAGTAAAGATGTTACAGCTCGAGAAGTGACTACCTCCCGTGGGGTCATTGACACGTGGGAGCAGATCCTTGAGCTTCAGAGGAAGTTAGCTTTCCTGGAGTCTGAGCTTGAAGCTGTCCGCACCGAAAGGGGGCGGATTATCCAGGAGGCTAACAGAGTTAATCGAGCTTCTGCTGGTCTGGGACTTGCCTTGAAGAAGTTGGAGGATGGCTGGTGGGCACACATGGACTTGGATAATGCGGAGCGGTTGTCCCAGGAGGCCAAGCGCCGAGCTAAGCAGCGGCTTGAACGGGGGACCAACTTGGTGAAGAACCGTCTCCTGGAATTATGTACCGCCGAACCATAGACGGCTTTTTTCCTTCTTTTTGTTTTCGTTCTTTTCCTTTCTTTAAGTGGGACGTTGTCCCTAGAACATGTAGTACTTTCGCCTTCCAAATAAAAGAGTATGCTTTATTCTACCCTTTATTTGTACTGCTTCTTGTGCTTATGGTATTATGGTGGTGTTTGCCTCGCTTGGAGGGCTTGTTTGTGGACCTGTTACCCTTGGCATACCTGGGTTTTAGGTACAGATAACAAGTTTGATGGGGATACCTAGAACAATTCTACTGTAAGGTGGTCATGGACGTTTCGGGTATCGGAAGAAAGAATGCCATGGAGCAGCTGGGCTCCCGGGGCATGATGAGAAATGATGTGCATGTACTAGGAAACTTAGTACAACATTTGTAGTCAGCAGAGGACATTTGTGGGCCTATTATCCTTGGCGTACCCTGGTTCAGGATACGGATAATAAGATGAGAGAGAAAACTAACATACTTACTCAGAGGTAATGAGGACATGGCAAGTACGGGGGTTTTACCGTGGAGTCTTCCTACTCATAGCTAATGAGGACATGGCAGGAGTGGACTCAGTGGAGGATATTTATGGTCAATAGAGGATATTTGTGGACCTATTATCCTTGGCGTACTCCGATTTTGGGTACGAATAATAAGTCGAAAGGGAACCAGCATACTTACTCAGAGGTAATGAGGACATGGCAAGCATGAGGGTTTCTTCGATGGAGCCTTCCCACTCAGAGGTAATGAGGACATGGCAGGAGTGGGCTCCATGAAGGGTACATAGAACGACTCAGAGGTAATGAGGACATGGAAGTTCTATGTAGAGGGGTGATTTGTTTTTTTGGCGGAAGTGAGATGACTCAGAGGTAACATCGACGTGGTCGTTTTAGAAATTTTGTGGATATGTTACCCTTTTTGTGCACTGAGAGTGCGGGTAGTGGATCATGAGGGAGGAGCTCTTTCAGAAGAATAAGTTCAGAGGTATGGTTATACATGACTTACTACCTAAAAGAATGACCGGAATGTAAGTTCAAAGGCACCTGTGGGTACATAACTCAGCAATATGGGATATTTGGAGGAAAAATATGAGTTCAGCAGTACCGGAGGGTACATAACTCAGCAATCTGGGATTTTGTGAATGTGAGTTCAGCGGTACCGGCGGGTACATAACTCAATAATATAGAATTTGGAGAATATGAGTTCAGCGGTACCGGCGGGTACATAACTCAGTAATCTGGGATTTTGTGAATGAGAGTTCAGCGGTACCGGCGGGTACATAACTCAATAATCTAGAATTTTGAGAATATGAGTTCAGCAGTACCGACGGGTACATAACTCAATAATCCAGAATTTGGAGAATGTGAGTTCAGCGGTACCGGCGGGTACAAAACTCAATACTCCGGGATTTGGAGAATGCCGTTCAGACATAATATTTCTTCAGGAACTTGCCGTTGACGGGCAACATGAGCAAGTCTCCGTTTTGTTTTACGAGGGGGTAAGCACCATTGGAGAATACAGCCTCAATGATAAATGGCCCTTCCCACTTTGGCTGGAATTTGTCGGCGGTTTTGTGAGTCATAACCATCGGCCTCCGAACTACCAGAACGAGATCGCCCACTTGGAATGTTCTGATTTTAACCTTCCTGTTGAAGGCTCCGGAGATGCGTGCTTGATATAGCTCGATTTGCTGAGCCAAGAGGCACTTTTTATCGAAGGCCTCCAACTCTTGTAGCTGGCGATGGTAATTATCATCTGTCGTCAATTGGTAAGTGAGAGCGACGCGGAGCGAGGGTATTTGAGTCTCTAATGGGAGAAGTGCCTCACTTCCGTACACAAGGGAGAATGGTGTGTTCCCGGAGACCGTTCGGACTGTAGTACGGTACGCCCATAAGCATTCACCAAGCTTTTCGTTCCAGTCGTGTTTGTTAGATGATACGAACTTTTTAAGCAACTTGATGATGGTTTTGTTGAATGCTTCTGCCAACCCATTCGCTGCCAGATTGTATGGCGTAGAAGCAATATTCTAAATTTGATGCTTATCGCAGAATCGATAGAAGGCGTGGCTTGCGAACTGCGGACCATTATCGTGGATGATCCTTCGGGGCAGTCCAAAGCGATAGATGACGTGATGCTTGAGGAAGCTGATCACGTTTGAAGTATTCACTTCTGCAAGCGAACAGCTTTTGCCCATTTGGAGAAGTAATCCATGATTGCGAGTATGAAACGATGTCCTCGGGAAGAAGGTGGAGTGATCGGACCGATGATATCCATTTCCCATACTTCGAATGGCCAGGATGCCACTGTCGGATGTAGGAATTCGGATGGCTGGTGGATGAAGTCCGCGTGGACTTGGCAGGCTTTGCACTTTCTTGCATAGTCTATTACATCTGCTACCATTGTGGGCCAGTAGTAGCCCATTCGGCGAAGACGGTCTTACAATTTTGGACCAGGCTGATGGGCCCCGCAGACACCGTCATGAGCTTCACGTACGGCTTATTTGGCTTCTGCGTTTGACAGACATCGAAGCATTAATCCATCGTAGGATCGACGATACAGCATTTTCGTCTCTGTATCGTAGAAGAATCTGAGAGAACGCCTTCTGATAGAGGTGGCTTCCTTCGGATTCTCCGACAGAATGTCGGAGACTACAAAGTCAATGAATGGTTGTCTCCAGTCTGGTATTTCGCCGATCGTCTGAGCGAAATAACTCGCCACAAATTGAACGTTGTTCTTGGGACAGACCAGTTCATGGCCTATCACGTCCCCCAAATGATGAATAAGGTTTGGCACTGCTAAAGAAGCGACAATGCCTGCTAGGGCATCGGCTTCGATATTTTGGAGTTTGGAGACGTGTTCGATGAAGAACCCTTCAAATGACGAGATGATGTTGATCGCTATTTAGTGATAGGGGATCATGTCTTCATGGCGGACTTCGTACGAACCCCGGATCTGATTGACGATTAACTGTGAATAGCCGTATGCTTCAAGATAATCTACCTCCAGCTCTCTTGCAAGTTGGAGGCCAATGACTAAAGCATTGTACTCGACCACATTGTTAGAGCAGTGTTCTGTGAGGGAGTAAGCGCGATTGATCACCAGTCCGGAAGGAGAAACCAGCACCACCCCGACTCCGACGACGATGTTGCCCTTGGGTCTGATCCTTGATGCACCATCGAAGAACATTTCTATATATCATCGTGAGAGGCCACATGCGAGTCGACGGTCTCATCTAGGATTTCTTCATATATTCTGGCCGACTCCGAGCCTGGGTGGGATGCTAAAAAGTCTGCTAGAGCTTGACCTTTAACAGCCTTTTGCGGGACGAAGATCATATGGTAGGAGGACAGTAATATTGCCCATGAAGCAAGGCGAGAGCTGAGTGCCCCTGGTTTATGTTTGCCATGAATTATAAAAGAACAGATCAATTATATTGGAGGACTGGACTTTTACTTCACAATATAATCTTCGCTCATACAAAGAAAGCCTAGGGACGAAAACCTAGGTACAGCAATCTAAGTACAATTGTTTAGTTTTTTTGGAGGGTAACGGTATAGGCTCGGGAAAGCGACGGCAACTCTGTCTTACTCCTTGGACGATCGAACGTATCCTTGGATCCGGTGAAGAAATGCTCTTGGACATGTGGGAAGACTCCCTTGCGCATTCGGTTGCTAGATCTCTGGATGTCTCTGTAATGCTCTCTCTCTTTTTTTGCTCTCTCTGTCTTCTCCTTTGCTGCTCTGTCTCCCCGCCTTTGTAAGGGAATAGCACCTTGCTATTTATAGGAATAGGGTGTGCTCATTAGGGTTTGCAAATGATTGTCTCTTTCAGAAGTCGGCGGTTAAGGATCACTTAATCTGGGCCATTCATAATAAATCTGAGCAATTAATGTGATTGTATCAAATCTCTGTGGGCAAAAAATATTAATTGCCATAAATATTCATGATTTGTGATAGCCTGCCATGTGTCCAATTTGCTTGATTTGATTTGATCTGGGCAATTATGATGATCGCAACAAATCTGATTTTGTTAGGCTTTGTTAGCACCCATAATTCCAGGGAAGATAAGACTGCCACATGTCTCAATTATAGCGAAGAGCGCCACGTGTCTCAACTGGACCGTCCTGGTCGAGCCGCATATGGGAGGGTCTACTCAGCAGCATGAAACCTGCAGCCGCACGTGGATGGACAGCTGCATGGGGATGGGCAACCGCATGGGGATAGGTAGCCGCATGCAGAGGGGCAGCCGCATGGGGATAGGCAGCCGCATACAGATGGGTAGCCGCATGGGGATAGGCAGCCACATGCAGATGGGCAGCCGCATGGGAATAGGCAGCCGCATGCAGATGGACAGCCGCATGGGAATACGGATAGGCAGCCGCATGGAGTGGCCTCGGGACTTGGTGGATTTTGCCAGCTGTAAGAAGATTTTCTCTTCTTTCCTAGGATCACGCCATCATGTCAGAGTCATTATTAGGTCCTTATGTCAGAGTTGTCATGGCTGTTATTTGTCAGAGCAGCCGTCAGGGCATTAAATGCAGCCGAATGTAGAGAAGACTTTTTGAAGGCCACGTGGCTTATTTCTGAGCCGCATGGATCTATCCGAGCCGCATGGACCCCTGAGCCGCATGGACTTCTGAGCCGCATGGGGATCCTGAGCCGTATGTGGATCCTTCTGTCGGAGCCGCATAGGTCTTTTTTTTATTCTTTTCCATGCTTCTACAAGACCCCCTTCAAAGTTTTAAATTTGCAAAATTGAAATACTTTGAATAAGAAGCATGGCCATGTAAAAACTCTTCGGGCCGTATACGATATTCTGGCCGCATGGATGTCTCAGCCGCATGGCCTCCTCAGCCGCATGGCCATCTGAGCCGCATGGGCTTTCCATCCGCATGGGCTGCTTGGCCGCATAGGCTCCTTGTCACGTCTTAATGCCATGTGTTCAAATTATTGCATTGATTTCCTTTGATTTGCTGTCAGTTTTAAAGTCGCTTTTTGGGACAGGATCCCAAGAGTTTAGCCTTGAATAGTCGGATCGCCTTGATAACCGAAGAGTCGGTTCATTGCACATAGATCGATGCGTCGGTCTATGGGTTTCGCCTATAAATAGCAGCGTGTTTTGGAAAGAAGACATCTTTACTTTCTACTCTTACCTTAGCTTTCTTGTCTTCGTCTTCCTTTTTTGATCATCAGCAATGGCTTCCAAGTCCTCCAAGGTTGCGGCGAAGGCTGCGGTAAAGGGTAAGTGCGCGACCTCGACGTCGGCTGCGGCCCCCGAATCTCACTCCGACGTTCATCCTGCTGTTAAGGGTAAGGATTTGGGAAAGTCATATACTTTGAAACCCTGACAATGGCTCTGTTACATGCTTTATGCACAAGCCTTTAATGTAAACTGTTCGAATTGTATGGGCCGCATACATGTCCCATAACCGAGCCGCATGGGGGTATACCCCATGTCCGAGCCGCATGGGAGTTGTCTTAGTGGGCCGCATGAGCACTTTGTGAACCGGATCGCATAATGACCTGTCGATCAGATCCGTATGAGTCCCTCTAAATCGAGCTCGCATAAGCTCGTCTAAATTGGGCCGCCTGAAGCTGTGCTGCATCGAGCCGCATGAGCTCCCATTTTTGACTGTACCGCATAAGACTCTGACCATCTTTTGACTTTGTTTCTTTTTATCTTTGATTCTTGCAGCAACCCTGCCGAAGGCTGAGATCATTGTGAAGGAAGAGTTGCTGCCCCCTTTTGAACAAGAATCATCGCTTGTTAAGGAGAAGGTAAAACCAGAAGCGGAGGAGCAGAAAGGAAAGCTGGCGCCTATTGCTGTAAAGGAGAAGCCCCAGTCTCACGGCGGTAGTACTGGGAGTTCTGATCTTCCTATTTCGGACGAGGATCTTGCTCAAGTATATCCTTCATATACAAAATGGTTGAGGGATTGGTATATGTGTCCCCGCAACTAGGATTCATGGGCTCTCACAAATGTTCGTCTTTGTTTTGATACTTCTGCCTATCTTTAGCTGCGGTTTATGTCTTGCTTCTTTTGGACATCGATGTAATCTCTTTTCCTTTTGTCTGAATGAAATGATGGAGAACTTTTTTGGCTTGCTCGTGAGATGTAGTCATGTGAATGTCACCGCCTTTGAATAACTGGGATACCTTCGCTCTATTCTTTGTTTTGTAGTAGTTGCCCCAATGAGAGACTTTTTGTGGACCTATTATCCTTGGCGTATCCTGATTCTGGATACGGATAATAAGTTGAGAGATAAACCAATATACTTACTCAGAGGTAATGAGGACATGGCAAGCATGAGGGTTTTACCGCAGAGTCTTCCTACTCGGAGGTAATGAGGACATGGCAGGAGTGGACTCAGAGGAGGATATTTGTGGTCAACAGAGGACATTTGTGGACCTATTATCCTTGGCGTACTCCAGTTTTGGGTACGGATAATAAGTCGAAAGGAAACCAGCATACTTACTCAGAGGTAATGAGGATATGGCAAGCATGAAGGTTTTTTCGATGGAGCCTTCCTGCTCAAAGGTAATGAGGACGTGGTAGGAGTGGGCTCCAGGAAGGGGTACATAAAATGACTCAGAGGTAATAAGGACATGGAAGTTCTATGTAGAGGGGTGATTTGTTTTTAGCGAAAGTGAAACGACTCAGAGGTAACATCGACGTGGTCATTTTGAAAATTTGTGGATCTGTTACCCTTTTTGTGCACTGAGAGTGCGGGTAATGGATCATGAGGGAGGAGCTCTTCCAGAAGAATAAGTTCAGATGTATGGTTATACATGACTTACTACCTAAAAGAGTGACCGGAATGTAAGTTCAGAGGTACCTGTGGGTACATAACTCAGCAATCTGGGATATTTGGAGGAAAGATGTGAGTTCAGCGGTACTGGAGGGTACATAACTCAGCAATGTGAATGTGAGTTCAGCGGTACCGGTGTGTACATAACTCAATAATCTGGAGTTTAGAGAATGTGAGTTCAGCGGTACCGACAGGTACATAACTCAATAATTTGGAGTCTGGAGAATGTGAGTTCAGCGGTACCGACGGGTACATAACTCAATAATCTAGAGTTTGGAGAATGTGAGTTCAGCGATACCGGCAGGTACATAACTCATTAATCTGGAATTTGGAGAATGTGAGTTCAGCGATACCGGAGGGAAATTTGGTGAATGTGAGTTCAGCGGTACCGACGGGTACATAACTCAATAATCTGAAATTTGGAGAATGTGAGTTCAGCGGTACCGGCGGGTACATAACTCAATACTCCGGGATTTGGAGAATATTGTTTAGACATAATACTTCTTCAAGAACTTGCCGTTGACGGGCAACATGAGCAAGTCTCCGTTTTGTTTTGCGAGGCGGTAAGCACCGTTGGAGAATACAGCCTCAATGATAAATGGCCCTTCCCACTTTGGCTAGAATTTGTCGGCAGTTTTATGAGTCATAACCATCGGCCTCCGAACTGCCAGAACGAGATCGCCCACTTGGAATGTTCTGATTTTAACCTTCTTATTGAAGGCTCCGGAGATGCGTGCTTGGTATAGCTCGATTCGTTGCTGAGCCAAGAGGCACTTTTCATCTAAGGCCTCCAACTCTTGTAGCCGACGACGGTATTTATCGTCTGTCGTCAATTGGTAAGTAAGAGCGACGCGGAGCGAAGGTATTTGAGTCTTCAATGGGAGAACTGCCTCACTCCCGTACACCAGGAAGAATGGTGTGTTCCCAGTGGCCGTTCGAACTGTAGTACGGTACGCCTATAAGCATTCACCAAGCTTCTCATTCCAGTCACATTTGTTGGACGACACGAACTTTTTGAGCAACTTGATGATGGTTTTGTTGAATGCTTCTGCCAACCCATTCGCTGTCAGATTTTATGGCATCGAAGCAATATTCTGAATTCGATGTTTGTCGCAGAATCGATGGATGGCGTGGCTTGCGAACTGCAGACCATTATCATTGATGATCCTTCGGGACAGTCCAAAGAAATAGATGACATGATGCTTGAGGAAGCTGATCACGTTTGAAGTCTTTACTTTTGCAAGCGGAATAGCTTTCGCCCATTTGGAGAAGTAATCTGTGATTGCGAGTATGAAGCGATGTCTTCGGAAAGAAGGTGGAGTGATCAGACCGATGATATCCATTCCCCCGGCTTCGAATGGCCAGGATACCACTGTCGGATGTAGAAATTCGGATGGCTGGTGGATGAAGTCCGCGTGGACTTGGCAGGCTTTGTACTTTTTTGCATATTCTATCGCATCTGCTACCATCGTAGGCCAGTAGTAGCCTATTCGGCGAAGACGGTCTTATAATTTTGGGACAGGCTGATGGGCCCTACAGACACCGTCATGAGCTTCGCGTACGGCTTCTTTGGCTTTTGCGTTTGACAGACATCGAAGCAATAATCCATCGTAGGATCGGCGATACAGCATTTTTGTCTCTGTATCGTAAAAGAATCTGAGAGAACGCCTTCTGATAGAGGTGGCTTCCTTTGGGTTCTCGGGCAGGATGTCGTAGACTACGAAGTCAATGAATGGTTGTCTCCAGTCTGGTACTTCGTCGATCGTCTGAGCGGAATAACTCACCACGAATTGAACGTTGTTCTTGGGACAGACCAGTTCATGGCCTATCACGTCCACAAAATAATGAATATGGTTTGGCACTGCTAGAGAAGCGACAATGCCTGCTAGGGCATCGGCTTCGATATTTTGGAGTTTGGAGACGTGTTCGGTGAAGAACCCTTCAAATGACGAGATGATGTTGATCGCTATTTAGTGATAGGGGATCATTTCTTCATGGCGGACTTCGTACGAACCCCGGATCTGATTGACGATTAACTGTGAATAGCCGTATGCTTCAAGATAATCTACCTCCAGCTCTCTTGCAAGTTGGAGGCCAATGACTAAAGCATTGTACTCGGCCACATTGTTAGAGCAGTGTTCTGTGAGGGAGTAAGCGCGATTGATCACCAGTCTGGAAGGAGAAACCAGTACCACCCCGACTCCGACGACGATGTTGCCCTTGGGTCCGGTCCTTGAAGCACCATCGAAGAACATTTCTATATATCATCGTGAGAGGCCGTATGCGAGTCGGCGGTCTCATTTGGGATTTTTTCATATATTTTGGCCGACTCCGAGCCTGGGTGGGATGCTAAAAAGTCTGCCAGAGCTTGACCTTTAACAGCCTTTTGCGGGACGAAGATCATATGGTAGGGGGACAGGAATATTGCCCATGTAGTGAGGCGAGAGCTGAGTGCCCCTGGTTTCGTCATGAGGACCCTGAGGGGGTTGACTCGTGATATCACATGTATGGTTTGCCCCGTGACATAGTGTCGCGTCTTTTGAATGACGAATACCAGGGCGAGGCATTCCTTCTCCACGGCAGTATATCGGTGTTCCGGCCCCATCATCATTCGGCTGAGGTAATATATAGCCTGCTCATGGCCTGCATCATTATTTTGTGCTAGCAGAGCACCGAGGGAATGCTCCATTGCTCGTACATAAAGCAGGAATGGTTTTCCAGCAACCGGGGCCACCAGGACTGGAGGGTTCGACAAGTATTCTTTGATGTTGTCGAAGGCACGTTGGCATTCTTCATCCCATACGAATGAGACACCTTTCCTCATGAGGTGGGTGAATGGTTGACATCGCCCGGAGAGGTTAGAAATGAACCTCCTAATGTAAGCTAACCTCCCTTGAAGGCTTCGAAGTTCTCGGAGATTTCTCGGAGAACTCATCTCTATGATTGCCTTCGTCTTCACAGGGTCTACGTGGATACCCTGGAAGGTGATGATGGAACCCAGGAATTTTCTACTGGATACACCCAAGAAGGATTTGGTAGGATTCATTTTTAAATTGTGCGCTTGCATCAGGTCGAATACCGTCCTCAGATCCTGCAGATGGTCTCCCTTATAGCGACCCTTGACGGCGATGTCATCAATATAGCACTCCACGGTCTTGCGCAAGTGGTCCCTGAAGATGATACTCATGGCTCTTTGATATGTGGCGCCAGCGTTCTTTAAACCGAAAGGCATAACTATGTAATAGAACGTGCCTATTGGTGTTCGGAATGATGTATGCTTTTCGTCGTCGGGAGACATCTTGACTTGGTTATACCCCGAGAAGCCATCCATGAATGATATACGTTCGAAGCCGCAGGTGTTGTCAATCATGATGTCTGTGATAGGGAGGGGAACTCGTCTTTGGGACATGTCTCGTTCAGATTGCGGAAGTCGACGCAGATTCGAACCTTCCCATTCTTCTTGAGGACCAGTACTATGTTAGTGACCCAGTCCGGGTGTTGTTCCTCACGAATGAAATCGCTGGCTATCAGTTTGTTGACTTCGGCTTCGATCGCATCCATGATGCCTGGGCGGAAGCGTCGTTGTTGTTGTTGTTTGACTGGCTTTGCATCTGGCCGAATGTTGAGCTTGTGAAGAGAAACATCGGGGTTTAGTCCTGACATGTCTTCATAGCTCTAAGCGAACACATCAATATATTCTTTGACAAGTTCCAGTAGTGATTCTCGCTCTTCATCAGTCAGATTCTTGCTGACGAAGATGGGTTTTGGAAAGGATTCATCACCGAGATCAACTTGTACAACCTCATCCTCGATGGAAGGCTCTCTTTGTTCGAACCGCTTCTCCCACTGCGTATCTAGTTGTTGTGCCCATGGTTCTAGCTCAAGAAGTTCGGGAATGTCTTCATCTTCTTCGTAGGCATCGGCAAGTACCATATTGACGGACCAGACTTGCCTGAGCATGTCCCCGATGCTGATATCCGAATCGAAAGTGGGTTATCTGGTTGAGTGTGAGTGCCAGTCGCATTCTTCGTCTGAGCTTTCGGGTGTTGTCAAAGGCGTGACATAACCTAGCCCACGTCTGGTCTTGTTATAGTAATCTCGTGGTTTTCTAGCTGGGATCGGCGATTGTAAGGGTAACCGCCGTCCATTGCCGTAGTTCAAGCCTGGTGTAGTTCCCAGATCATATCCTTGTTTTTGCATAAGGTACTTGGATTGGAAACTATACAGATAAAGGGGCAATCTCCCGGTGTCGGGTTCGAGCTCAACTTCTTCCATCTTGAAGGGCTGTAGATTATTCTTTCGGCCGAAGGTGATTAGGTGATCCCCTCCCTCGATTATGTGGTAAGCATCTTCCACTGGAGTGAGTTGATTTATGGTGTAAACATTTGTCACCTGTGTGTAGGTGAGTGCCTATACCGTGCTTCATAGCATACATCGTACAAAGCTTATTAAGCTCAATATAGTTCAAAGATAGCCCTTTATTGATGAAGTAAGGTATCTTTTCTAACGGGATTACATCATCTGCGGATGGAACATCAGCGTGAGCAGCCACATATTTGGCTAGTTCTGGTTATTCTCCGGCCACCCTCTGTATAAATGAAGACTGAGAGGAGGACTTGGGCAACTTGATCATCAGGGGTTTCACTGGTGGAGCAGAACGTGGAGTAGTTGGCAAACTAGTGACCCCCAATTTGGTACTCGATGCTGGACGGGGAGTGGTTGGCTCGCTAGAAGCCCCAGACTTTGCATCGGGCTGACAATTCTTTTTGGAAAGACGTATCGTCATTGGCTTGTCGGAGGGATTGAGCCTCTCTGTTTGTGTCTGGCCGACTCTAGGCAGTCTGATTGTTAGTGGCTCCGTTGTGGATCTTGGCGCTTGGCCGGACCTTGGCAGCCGGATTATCATTTGCCCCTCTTGTGCCGAGAGGCTGATTGCGTCTTTACGCAGAGCGGCCGTAAGGGGCACAGTTATGCCAGGTTTGCGGGCTCGGAGGTGGATCGTCATAGGTTCTTCTGATCCTGTGGCCGTCTCAGTTCGAGCTTGCACATCTCCTTCGCCAAGGTGCCTCTTCGACTTCTCGTATAAGCAGGAGTCTGAGTAGTAGGATTCGACCCCTTTGAAGGGATCGATGTCGGCAAATTCTGTCCTCACGAAGCCGTGTTTGTCAACATACTTGAAGCACTGGTGCAGCATGGAAGGCACAATCATGTAATCGTGTATCCAAGGGCACCCCAGGAGGATATTGTAGGAAGTGTCTGCATCTATGACATAACAGGTCACTTCTGACTGAAGATCGCCTATTTGGCACTTCAAGCGAATCATCCCAATCGGGTAGCTCCTGTCCGAATTGAAACCGCTGATGGCGGTGCTTGTTGGCGTCAGACGATGCATAGGGATGCGAAGATGATATAACAGACCCTTCGGGATGATGCTTATGGAAGAACCAGGATCAATGTGCATCCGATCCACCTTTACGTCACCGATGTATCCAGTGTAGTATAACGGACGATCATGCAGATTGGTTTTGATGAGCATATCCTGTAGAGTGAAGACAATGTTGGGCATCGCTCCTGTGCAAGCGCTGTCTTGGAGATCTGCAGGCGGGCTCTCTTCCGTGAGGTTGACCTGAGCTAGATATGCGTCGGCGTTCTGGAGTGCATCGCTCAAGGCCGCGCGAACATCCTTGGAGAGTCTCAGGAGCTCGTATAATGACAATTTGGCCGGTGTGTTGGCCAATTGTGCCAAAATGTCAAAGTTGTAGGGCCTTTTCAGCCATAAGGTGCCTCTTTTCGGAGGGATTTGTCAAAGCGAGTCTCCTTCGGCCTAGGCTTGTCGGTCGTCGGAGGTTGAAAAGGTCCCGGAGCGTCAGTAGTAGCCGGCTGATGTTCTTCAGTCGAGTTATCTGGTGTAGGTTGGGATTGAGCACCAGACCGAGTAACGACAGCTGTGGCTTCCTCGACATCTGCCGAGATTATGTGGAAGGATCTGACTTTCCCATTCTTTTTCTTGCCAATGGAGGGTGGTGTGGGCTGAGTCACTTTAGGTACCAAGTCTGGATGGACCCACATGACCTCCCCTCGTGACGTGGTAAGGGGTACTAGACCAGTAGCCTGATCTCGAGGAGGTGGAAGATTAGCAATCTCTATTATCGCCAGAGGGACGGGTATCACGCCGTCTTGAGTCTCCGTTGGAGGGAAACTGCCGAATTGTACTGATACCATATTGGCTGCCACGGTCACCTCTTCGAAATCAATGGCTAGAGCCTTCGAATCGATGAGATGTTGGATGTATCGCTTCAGTTGGTAGCAGTCGTGTGTAGCATGGTGGATGTAGCGGTAGTAATGGCAGTACTTCGAGCTCTCCATTTCTGCCGGCTGAGGTTCCCGTCTTGGTGGAGGGAGCTGAATTCTATCTCCTTGTATGAGCATGTCTAAGATGGGCTTGACATGGCCGTCTTCGAAGGAGTAGGTCATTTGCGGCCATTGCTGGTCTGCCGATTTTGACTCAGGCTTCTGGGCTGTGTCGGCCACCATAGCCTGCTTGCCCTTGTTGTCCCGATTGTTGGAGGCGTTACCACCATTGTTGTTGTTGGTATTAGGGCGCTTGCCCTTGTCCTCTCCCTCTGAGATGTGCAATCCCAGTTGGCGAGCCTTCTTCAACCTGTCCTCGGTGCTAGTGGCACTGATGATAAACATCTTCCAGTCCTTAAATTGACTTTCGCCCATCCAGAGGCTGATTGTTGGGAGCAGTCTCTTTTGGCAAATTTCAATTAAGGAGGAATCCGGATTACCAGACGGCAACTTCATTGCGGTTTGGCGAAACCGCTCAATATAGTTCCTTGTCAGCTCGTTCTCCCCTTGAACGACGTCCATGAGGGTGGACATTATGACGTCCTGTCCTACTTCGTAGAATCTCTCCAAGAACATGCGCTTGAAGCTGGCGAAGGAGTGGATGCAGTTGTCTGGCAAGTTACGGTACCAGTCGAAGGCGACCCCTTCCAATGCCCCGATGAATAATCGTGTAAGGAACATGGCCCGGAGCAGTTTTTTCGAGCATGGAACATGGCCCGGAGGTCTTGGACCTCTCTTCTTGCCTCCCTGGCCTCGTCTGCAGCGGTAGGAGCTGACATTTCAGGAGGATTATTGCCCGGGTTTGGTGCCGCTGAGTTCGAGTCCGTATTGACCGCGGGACCCAAGTTTGTTTGGCCAGCCGTCCCTCCTTGCAGAGTAGGGATGGCTGCTTTGATCTCGTCCACTGATTTGACCAAAGTGTGCAGTATGGCCTCCAGAGTATCGATGCATTGGCGATCACTGGGGCCATCTTGTTCGTCGTTTGTCATGAATGCCGTCCTCACATGAGTAGAAGTAGAAGGGACGGTGGATGACGTGCCCTCCGAATCATACCCCTGTACCGAGAAGTCATCGGGTATGTGGGAATATTCTCCTCTGGTTCGGACTCAGAAGGAATAGTACCCCCCCCAGTTTCGAAGCTTGTCTCGTTTTGAGAATCGTGGATGCCCTCGGGGACGTCGGACCCTGCTGTATCTGATAGGAGAGTTGTTTCCTCGGGCTCATCTCCTTGGAACATCAGATTATCGTAGAAGTTCGAAGGAGTGCTGCCCCTAGTTCCAGCGACCCCCAGTAATGCGGATGATGAATCTTCCACTGTCGCAGATTTTGTCTTTGAACGGGTACCTTGGAAAACTTCGGTGGTGGACAACCGTTTAGACGACAGTTTCTTCGTCATAGTGGTTGAAATCTTTGGGCTGGAAACGTTTATCTTCTTCCCTCTCCCATCGGCGGGAATTTTCTGAGTAGAATTATAAGAGACGACGGGAGGCGCCTCATCCCCTGAGCTTGGCTGTTGTAATCTTTGGAAGACGGACTGCCGGTCTTCTCATACCGTCGCGCTATTGCAACAGCAGTTAACGATGACTTGGGTGCAGCGACGTCCGTGGGAGGACTCTTTGCACCCCGAGGCCTCTTTTCTTTCCTTGCGCTTGTGGAGGATAGTCTCACGTAAGTCAGATGGGTCTGGAACGACCATGTTTGCTCCCTGGGTTTTGGGAGACTTTTTGGAACCACTTTATCCGTTTGCCGTCGGGGGCTGGACTCGAGTGGTTCTGTACATCTTCCCATTAGAGGCCCGTATAACAGTATGTGGAGCTCTCGGATGGTCAGAGGTAGGGACAGCGGACTGAGCTCGCCAAGCTCGCGTTGCCCTAGACTTTATCACTCTAGTGCGTGAGGGCACATAGTAGGAAGAGTCTAAATGGTGTTGCAGAGAGTCAGACATATTTTCTCGGGAGCATGAGAGATCAGGACCATAGGAGAAGCAATCGAAGACTGAGCCGCATGGAGCAGACAGTATGCGGCTGGAATCAACAGTCTTCATACGGCTGGCAATCGTAGCCGCATGGGCTTTCTTCATGCGGCTGGAAGTCTCGGCCGCATAAGTATTCTCCATGCTGCTGGAAATCTTGGCCGTATAGATATTCTGCATCTGGCTGGCAGTTTCGGCCGTATGGACATCATGCATGCGGCTAGCAAGTTTGGCCGCATGAATGTTCATCCTGCGGCTAGTGCCTTTGTTCAGCTTCCTCCTGGAGCACATAGAATCACTCTTTGTCCCTGCAAGTCCAGCATCGTAGTGCTTTTCACTGCCGAACTTGGGGACAGCAGAGTCTTCTATGGCTTGAAGTGGGGCCGCATGAGAGTTGCCTTCGCCGCCTTGGGCAGCAGAGAGTACTTCATCCAGAGCTTGGGGAGGAGCAAATGATTTTGGCCTCCACTCCCTGCGAGCCTTCTTTGTGCGGGTTCGCTTCTGGACCGGGCCAGCGCTCCCGTCGGAGAGCATTTCTTCAAACGCATGTTGGTCGAAGCGGACGACCATCTTCTGTTGTGTGGAGCCAAGTTTGGCTGCATCCGATTGCGTCACCAACTTCTCAGCCGTGGAGAAGTTTGTCCCCAGCAGAGTCGACATCGTGTTTGCCATGAATTATAAAAGAACATAACAATTATATCGGAGGACTGGACTTTTACTTCACAATACAAACTTCGCTCATACAAAGAAAGCCTAGGGACGAAAACCTAGGTATAGCAATCTAAGTAGAATTGTTTAGTTTTTCTGGGGGGTGACGGTAGAGGCTCGGGAAAGCGACGGCAGCTCTGCCTTACTTCTTGGACAATCGGACGCAGCCTTGGCTCCGGTAAAGAAATGCTCTTGGACGTGTGGGGAGACTCCCTTGCGCCTTCGGTTGCTAGATCTCTGGATGTCTCTGTAATCCTCTCTCTTTTTTTGCTCTCTCTGTCTTCTCCTTTGCTGCTCTGTCTCCCCGCCCTTGCAAGGGAATGGCAACTTACTATTTATAGGAATGGGGTGTGCTTATTAGGGTTTCCAAATGATTGCCTCTTTCAGAAGTAGGTGGTTAAGGATCACTTAATCTGGGCCATTCATAATAAATCTGAGCAATTAATGTAATTGTATCAAATCTCTGTGGGCAATAAATATTGATTGCCATGAATATTCGTGATTTATGATAGCCTGCCACGTGTCCAATTTGTTTGATTTGATTTGATCTGGGCAATTATGATGATCGCAACAGATCTAATTTTGTTAAGATTTATTAGCACCCATAATTCCAGGGAAGATAAGACTGCCACGTGTCTCAATTGTAGCGAAGAGCGCCACGTGTGTCAACTGGACCGTCCTGGCCGAGCCGCATATGGGGGGTCCTCTCAGCCGCATGAAACCTGCAACCGCATGTGGATGGGCAGCCGCATGGGGATGGGCAATCGCATTGGGATAGGCAGCCACATGTAGAGGGACAGCTGCATGGGGATAGGTAGCCGCATGAAAATGGGCAGCCGTATGGGGATAGGCAGCCGTATGCAGATGGGCAGCCGCATGGGGATAGGCAGCCGCATGCAGATGGGCAGCCGCATGGAGTGGCCTTAGGACTTGGTGAATTTTGCCAGCTGTAAGGAGATTTTTACCTCTTTCCTAGGATCACGCCATCATGTCAGAGTCATTATTACGTCCTTATGTCAGAGTTGTCATGGCTGTTATTTATCAGAGCAGCCGTAAGGGTATTAAATGCAGCCGAATGTAGAGAAGACTTTTTGAAGGCCACGTGGCTTCTTTCTGAGCCGCATGGATCTATCCGAGCCGCATGGACCCCTGAGCCGCATGGACTTCTGAGCCGCATGGGGATCCTGAGCCGCATGGGGATCCTTCTGTCGGAGCCGCATTGGTCTTTCTTTATTCTTTTCCATACTTCTACAGTTTAGTCATGAGGACCCTGAGGGGGTTGACTCATGATATCACATGTATGATTTGCCCCGTGACATAGTGTCGCATCTTCTGAATGGCGAACACAAGGGCGAGGCATTCCTTCTCCACGGCAGTATATCCGTGCTCTGGCCCGATCATCATTCGGCTGAGGTAATAAATAGCTTGCTCATGGCCTGCGTTATTATTTTGTGCTAGCAGAGCGCCGAGGGAATGCTCCATTGCTCATACATAAAGCAGGAATGGTTTTCCAGCAACCGGGGCCACCAGGATTGGAGGGTTTGAAAAATATTCTTTGATGCTGTCGAAGGCACGCTGGCATTCTTCATCCCATACGAATGAGATGCCCTTCTTCATGAGATGGATGAATGGCTGACATCACCCGAAGAGGTTGAAAATGAACCTCCTGATGTAGGCTAGCCTCCCTTGAAGGCCTCGGAGTTCTCGAAAATTTTTCGGGGGACTCATCTTCATGATTGCCTTCGTCTTCTCAGGGTCTACGTGGATCCCCTGGAAGGTGATGATGAAACCCAAGAACTTTCTACTGGATACACCCAAGAAGGATTTCGTGGGGTTTATTTTCAAATTATGCGCTCGCATCAGGTCGAACACTGTCCTTAGATCATGCAGATGATCTTCCTTACAGCGGCTTTTGACGACGATGTCGTCAACATAGCATTCCACTGTTTTGCGCAAGTGGTCTCTAAAGATGATGCTCATAGCTCTCTGATAGGTGGCGCCAGCGTTCTTTAAACTGAAAGGCATGATTGTGTAGCAGAACGTGCCTATTGGTGTTCGGAACGATGTATGCTTTTCATCGTCGGAAGACATCTTAATTTGGTTGTACCCCGAGAAGCCATCCATGAACGACATACGTTCGAAGCTGCAGGTGTTGTCAATCATGATGTCTGTGATAGGGAGGGAGAACTCATCTTTGGGACACGCCTCGTTCAGATTGCGGAAGTCAATGCAGATTCGAATCTTCCCACTTTTCTTGAGGACCGGTACTATGTTGGCGACCCAGTCCGGATGTTGTTCCTCACGAATGAAGTCGCTGGCTATCAGTTTATTGACTTCGGCTTCGATCGCAACCATGATGCCTGGGCGGAAGCGTCGTTGCTGTTGTTTGACTGGCTTTGCATCTGGCCGAATATTGAGCTTGTAAAGAGCAACATCGGGGTTTAGCCCTGGCATATCTTCATAGCTCCAAGCGAACACATCAATATATTCTTTGACGAGTTCCAGTAGCGATTCTCTCTCTTCGTCTGTCAGGTTTTTACTAACGAAGATTGGTTTTGGAGAAGAGTCGCTGCCGAGATCCACTTGCATGACCTCATCTTCAGTAGGAGTCTCTTTTTGCTCAAACCGCTTCTCCCATTGCGCATCCAGCTGTTGGGCCTACGGCTCTAATTCGAGGAGTTCAGAAAAGTCTTCACCTTCTTTGTAAGCATCAGCGAATGCCATATTGACAGACAGGATTTGCCTGAATACATCTCTGATGCTGATATACGAATCAGAAGTTGATGATCCGGTTGAGTGTGAATGCCAGTCGTATTCCTCATCTGAGCTTTCAGGAGTCGTTGCAGGCGTAACATATCCCAGTTCACATCGGGTCTTGTTGTAGTAGTCCTGTGGTTTGCCAGCCGGGACCGGCGACTTTAAAGGTAATCGTCGACCAGTGTCGTAGTTCAAACCTGGCGTAGTCTCCAGATCATACCCCTGTACCGAGAAGTCATCGGGGTATGTGGGAATGTTCTCTTCTGGTTCGGACTCAGAAGGAATAGTACCCCCAGCTTCGGAGCTTGCCTCGTTTTGAGAGTTGTGGATGCCCTCGGGGACGTCGGACCCTGCTGTATCTGATGGGAGAGTTGTTTCTGCGGGCTCATCTTCTTAGAACATCAAATTATCGTGGATGTTCGGAGGAGTAATACCCCCAGTTTCAGCGACCCCCAGTGATGTGGATGATGAATCTCCCACTATAGCAGATTTTGTCTTTGAACGGGTACCTTAGAAAACTCTGGTGGTGGACAACCGTTTAGACGACAGTTTCTTAGTCACAGTGGTTGAAATCTTCGAGCTGGAAATATTTATCTTCTTCCCTCTCCCATCGACAGGGATTTTCTGAGTAGAGTTGCAGGAAACGACAGGAGGCACCTCATCCTCTGAGCTCGTCTATTGTAATCTCTGGAAGATGGACTGCCGGTCTTCTCGTCCCGTCGTATTGTTACAATAGCAGTTGATAATGACTTGGGTGCAGTGATGTCCGTGGGAGGACTCTTTGCACATCGAGGCCTCTTCTTTTTCCTAGCGCTTGTGGAGGAAAACCTAACGCAAGTCAGATGGGTCTGGAATGACCATGTTTGCTCCTTGGGTTTTGGAAGACTTTTAGGAACCACTATGTCCGTATGCCGCCGGGGGCTGGACTCGAGTGGTTCTGTACAACTTCCCATCAGAGGCCCGCATAATAGTATGTGGAGCGCTCGGATGGTCAGAGGTCGGAACAGCGGACTGAGCTCGCCAAGCTCGCACTGTCCTAGACTTCTTCACTCTAGTGCGTGAGGGCACATAGTAGGAAGAGTCTAAGTGGTGCTGCAGAGAGTCAGACATATTTTCTCGGGAGCATGAAAGATCAGGACCATAGGAGAGGCGATCGAAGATTGAGCCTGAACCGCGTGGAGCAGACAGCATGCGGCTGGAATCAACAGTCTTCATGCGGCTGGTAATCGTAGCCGCATGGGCTTTCTTCATGCGGCTGAAAGTCTCGGCCGCATAAGTCTTCTCCATGCGGCTGGAAATCTTAGCCGCATGGGTATTCTGCATCCGGCTGGCAGTTTCGGCCACATGGACATCATGCATGCGACTGGCAATCTTGGCCGCATGAATGTTCAGCCTGCGGCTAGTGCCTTTGTTTGGCTTCTTCCTGAAGCACATAGAATCACTCTTTGCCCCTGCAAGTCCAGCATCGTAGTGCTTTCCTCTGCCGGACTTGGGGACAGCAGAGTCCTCTATGGCTTGAAGTGGGGCCGCATGAAAGTTGCCTTCACCGTCTTGGGCAGCAGAGAGTACTCCGTCTAGAGCTTGGGGAGGAGCAAATGATTTTGGCCTCCACTCCCTACGAACTTTCTTTGTGCGGGTTCACTTCTGGACCGGGCCAGCGCTCCCGTCGGAGAGCATTTCTTCAAACGCCTGTTGGTTAAAGCGGACGACCATCTTCTGTTGTGTGGAGTCAAGTTTGGCTGCATCCGATTGCGTAATCAACTTCTCAGTCATAGAGAAGTTTGTCCCCAGTAGAGTCGCCATCGTGTTTGCCATTGATTATAAAAGAACAGAACAATTATATCGGAGGACTGGACTTTCACTTCACAATACAAACTCGCTCGTACAAAGAAAGCCTAGGGATGAAAACCTAGGTACAGCAATCTTAGTATAATTGTTTAGTTTTTCTGGGGGGTGACGGTAGAGGCTCGGGAAAGCGACGGCAGCTCTGCCTTACTCCTTGGACGATCGGACGCAGCCTTGGCTCCGGTAAAGAAATGCTCTTGGACGTGTGGGGAGACTCCCTTGCGCCTTCGGTTGCTAGATCTCTGGATGTCTCTGTAATGCTCTCTCTTTTTTTTTGCTCTTTCCTTTTTCTCCTCTCCTGCTCTTTCTCCTCTTTTGCCCTCTGTAAGGGAATGGCACCTTGTTATTTATAGGAAAGGGGTATGCTCATTAGGGTTTGCAAATGCTTGCCTCCTTCAAAAGTCGGCGATTAAGGATCACTTAATCTGGACCATTCATCTTGAATATAATAAATTTGAGCAATTAATGTGATTGCATCAAATCTTTATGGGCAATAAATATTGATTGCCATAAATATTCGTGATTTGTGATAGCCTGCTACGTGTCCAATTTGCTTGATTTGATTTGATCTGGGCAATTATGACGATCGTAACAAATCTAATTTTGTTAGGATTTGTTAGCATCCATAGTTTCAGGGAAGATAAGACTGCTACGTGTCTCAATTATCGTGAAGAGTGCCACTTGTCTCAAATGGACCGTCCTAGCAGAGCCGCATATGGGTGGTCCTCTCAGCCGTATGAAGCATACAGCCGAATGAGGATGGCAGCCGCATGAGGATGGGCAGCCGCACGTGGATGGGCAGCCGCATGGGGATATGGGCAGCCGTATACAGATGGGCAGCCGCATGGGGATAGGCAGCCGCATGGGGCTAGGCAGCCGCATGCATATGGGCAGCCGCATGGGGTGGCCTCGGGACTTGGTAGATTTTGTCAGCTGTAAGGAGATTTTCTCCTCTCTCCTAGGATCATGCCATCATGTCAGAGTCATTATTACGTCCTTATGTCAGAGCTGTCATAGCTATTATTTGTCAGAGCAGCCGTCAGGACATTAAATGCAGCCGAATGTAGAGAAGAACTGTTGAAGGCCACGTGGCTTCTTTCTGAACCGCATAGATCCTTGAGCCGCATGGACTCCTGAGCCATATGGACTTCTGAGCCGCATGGGGATCCTTCTGTCGGAGCCGCATAGGCCTTTCTTTATTCTTTTCCATGCTTCTACAACATGGTTACAAGCATGGACGCAGTAATCATGACACAATATGATATTGTCATGACCCGTACCCGCTTTTTGGATACGAGACATGTCCAAGACAGACTACGCCACAGAGTTGGCGGTAGAACGCTGTCACGGCCAAGATGCTCAAAATCACAAAAAGAATAACATTTATTGCTTATTCACATTTCTAAGTTTATTACAACATTTATATTTTAAAAAAATACAAAGTTTTATAATTAATGAAAATGATTCAACTGCTATCTATTTCTAGGTTTCTGTTTGCATGTATACCCTATCTCTCATGCTAAGTGAAGTCGCGGCTAACCTAAAAAATATTGGTTTCCAGTCAGGAATGGAACAAGTACACAAACCGACGGCAATACGAAAGCATAATTGATTAACAAGACATGAAAATAACATATGAGAGATGAAAGCTAGAAAGTAACTGATGACATGGAAATTGATGGAGAAGACAAGGAAAATAAATAAAATAAAACTATCTATGTGATTTGAAATATCTGTTTCGACATGTGAACGGCTAGGGGATAAATCCGGCACCCTGCACGTGTCGTGTGCAGCTGCTATTCTCCACAAAAGACACGGATGATGTTCTGGGTAGTCCACATGTCTACTATGATATTTCTCCTTTCAACTATTCCGTGTGACGAGCGTGTCAACAAGCAGCAAGACATATGTATAAACATAAAATGTATAGACTACTATGAATCGAAAAGCAATCAGAAAGTGTACTTGCCGGAGGTCCTTAGCTGGTGAAACCGATAATGCCGTTGCGTTCATAATAGTCCAGTTAGCCTAGGGTCGATATGCAGTGGTCAGAATCACAATAAATATGAACGTATGTGTCACTCCCCGTTCCCAGAATACGTATTTTAATATATGTACTGCTTGAATACATTTATTTAATATTTATCATGCATTTATTCTGTATCTAATTTCTTTAATTTTATGCTAATTATTTTTTTGTATTTCATTTCTGCTTTTACTTAGCTCTTGGTTTATTTTGCTCATGTTGAACCAACTTGGTTTAACTTGGTTCAACATAATAACCTATTTTGGCTGTTTTTGTATGTTTTATGTCCTATTTGGCTGATTCGTGGCCAGAATTTCTCCCAACTCCCAACATAAAAGTTGTAGATCGTTGTCTTGGCTTCAAGGACCTTCATGTCTCACTTTAACCAGAATTCATATGTGACTTTTATGTCACGAGGGGTCCACGTGACTTTCTGACTTGACCATATTCCTGACCTGATTACCTGTATACGTGCTTGTACCTATTCTAAGTATATTTTGAGATACAATATTAGTATGCACTGCGATGATATTTAATGAGTGCACTGAGGTATGACTCTACGTGCTAAGTAATCATTCGTGTTATATGTCAATACATGTGTACCTTCCAGCACAGTCATGGTAATTGGTCAGTAATAGTGTCATGGTATGTTGATTGTTGTTTGAAGCATTACACTAAGCATGGATCTAGATTGAGCCGATGTGGATTCATACTTAGGGTACACGTACTATGGTACGACATATAGGAGGATGACCATGTGACCATGACATATAATTCTAATATCGAGATAGGGTTAATCTAAGCAACTTAAATCGGTAGAAGAATCGGGAGGGAACAGAATCTCGAGATCGTACGTCACCAGCCGCCATGGGTCCCGTCCTGGCACGTCGGGTTGGCCGCCTCGGATACTGTATAGTCATCCGCACTAGTGGAGTACAGTATCTGATTTGTGAATGTCGTGCCAGCTCTTCCTATAGGAGAGCTGGAACCGTTACTGCTTGTTCTAGCGCGGTGGCCTTTCGAGGGATCGGTGCATTTCGTGTATGCGTATATATAATGGTTTGGCTAGCCCTGCTGGAATGCGATACGATCTGAGGATTCCTATATATATATATATTGTATTACTGGGATAACCCAGGCAAATCATAAAAAGCCGTAGGATTGATTGGCCGCTTGTAAGCTGACTTGTTTTGTGATATGTTTTCTTCTGTTAGCAACTGAGGAACATGGACTATCATGGTACGTGGTCCAACCCATGTCCTTGTTTGGTTGTTAGATTGGACTATTATGCTGCGATAGGCTATGGACCGAAGTCGCGACCAGAAGCCCTTCACCTGCCCATGGTTATAGGATATATCTTATCCCGACATGATATTGGCACCGTTTGTCCTTGTTTGGTTGTAAGGGTGTCGTATTGTCTTGATGATATGGTATAAGCCTATAACTCGTGAATTAGGTCATATTTTACTCATTGGGTTTTATCTCACTCTTTTGTGCTCCCTTGTGGTACTTGCTATTCGGGGCCTGATCCCACTGGTTTTGTTTGGTCAGATCTCGTACCAGCGCCAGAGGATCCAGCCTTCTACCCGAATAATGGTGCACACCAGGAGTATGTGCGCCAGGGACCATGAGTGGATTTCTTTTTCTCCGCTCTGATATCTTCTATTTTGTACTTGGCATTTAGCCATCGGCACCTGTTTAGCCGGCTGTTCTGGACATTAGTTTCCTTTACATAATTGTAATTAAATCAGACTGCAGCTGACTACGGTTTTGTACTATTGACTCTCGGTACTAGCTTATCATTTTGTATAGCTCGGCTCATGAATTATTTTAATGAAGCATCGGGGACGCCTTACTGCTTTGCCTTATATGATCATTATTTACTGCTTTTTGTTTTGATTGATTGAGACATAGATGCTCTGTGAGACCATAGCAGACTTGATTGTAGCATGCACCCCCTTGTCTCTTGACAGCCACGATCGTCGTATGACGTTTATATACCTCATTTGGAGTAGCTGGCCTAGTCCGTCTCAGTATTCCGGTACTGGGCATGACAAGGTTTTATTGGTGGCCCATGCAGGTCTATTTTTTAGACTTGTGGGGTGTTGCGATTATAGAAGTCTCAATCAAAACATGTTGCCTTTGATCTACTGATTCGTCTTCTCTTTCTTCCACCTTGATTGTTAACTTCATTGTCATCCTCGATTCCTTCTCGTCCTATCTTTTGATACCTTGTATCATTTTCTTTAGGGTCACATCATTCTCGGCTATTAGAAGAGCCGACATGGAAGAGAATCCAGTAGAGCAGGGACCAGTCAGAGATCCGTAAGGGGTAGCCCCTCTACCTGGACAGATTCACATCGAGAATGTTACCGAGCATGAGCCAGTTGAGCCGTATACCTCCAGTGATGCCGGTAGTACCAGTAGCACTAGACGCACCGGCACTATTGCAGATCATCAAAGGGTTATTGGCATCCCAACAGTGTCAGCAGTAACATAATCTTTTGCTCAACCGGAGACTTCAGTCAGCTTTAGAAAGAAAGATGCAAATCCAATAAGGACTACACTTGGAGATGATGCGGCTTGTGGGGAGGCATGATCGTTGTGGCTCTGATACAATGACAATGACTCAAGCTCTACAGCAGCAACCGGGGCATCATCAATGGTGTCGGAGGGCGCAAAATGGTTGTTCTTATTGTGGCAAGAGAGGACACTCTAGGGATGTGTGTAGGATAGCGAATGGCCTGTGCATGAGGTGCAACAGTTCAGACCATAGACTAGCTACCTGCCCGTTGATGCGGAGGCCATCAGGGCTGGTTCGACAGTTCCTATCACCACCATCCTTTGTGGCAGCACCTTATGGAAGACCAAAGTCAACAGTAAGGCCATTAGCCCAGTGTCCATTACCGACACAGGCTCAAATGTACCGACAAGTGTAGCATCAGGTAGGGCAGCAGAGGCTGCAGCAGCAGGGCCAGGGAAAGCAGCAGCAGAGAGTCCAACAGGGGCAGAGGCAGGTAGAATTTGGAGTATTGGAGCTGAGGTTGGCTGAAGGCGGTCAGATTGTGGGTAAGTTTTGAGTATTATTCATAATTCCTTGAGTTCTATATTCGAAGAGTGAAGGCGACTTTCTCATCTCACTCATCTGCTCTCGTATCATGTGATACATGATATTTATCATGTGTCTTGATTACGAGAGAACGTCCTGGACAGAGTCTCATTCTTGATTTAGTCATTGGTACCGACTTATCTCAAGCGTTGACCCTTGTCCACTTTGGGAGTCTGTGTAGGACCTCGAGGACGAATTCTTACCCAACTGACTTGGGATGCAGATTTTATTCGTATGTCTCCGATCACTTTCCTTCTAGGGTATGATTATTGTTTGTGCTTTTACTTAATTGTTCTTTCTTTCGTAATCTGTTCATATGTCATGTGTTGTTTGATAATTGTGCTTGCTATATGTCATGAATGTATTTCGTGATCTGAGAGCACGCTCGACTAGCCTTATCGAAATTCCGAGGACGGGATTTTTCTAAGGAGGGTAGAGATGTCACTCCCCGTTTCCAGAATACGTATTTTAATGTGTACTGCTTGAATGCATTTATTTAATATTTATCATACATTTATTCTGTATCTAATTTCTTTAATTTTATGCTAATTATTTTTCTGTATTTCATTTCTGCTTTTACTTAGCTCTTGGTTTATTTTGCTCATGTTGAACCAACTTAGTTTAACTTGGTTCACCATTATAAGCATGGATGGTCTAGATTGTGGAGAGAGGAACGGATGGTGGAAGATTAACATGACTTGATACTTAAACCCCTCTTCTCTTCTCTCTCTCCTCATAACTCTCATTTTTTTTCTTCCTCCACCAAAACTCTAGCCATTGGAGAGAGGCAAGTACATCTTGCACCAAATGAAGAGATTCTTGCATTTTTTATTTCTTTATTTTTCTTTGATATATTCATCTATATTGTTCTTCTCATCATCCTCTACAAGTTTAGTTCTTAGAGTTTTTGATTTTAATGGCTAGTTTTGTGTAGATCTAAGTTTGTGCCATTTTCGGTTTTCTTGGGTTTTTATCCATCAAACTTCTTTGTTTTCAAAATCTAGTTGTTCTATGTTGTAATGTCCTAAATTTGCGATATGTATTTAGTGTACGTATACGTATTTTGGACCCATATTTTATTCAGTCATGATTAGTTATCTTGGTTTATTTTGCATTAACTTGGTTTTATTGGCATTGATAGTTTAAATGGTTTAAATGGTTTATTAGTTTATTTTTGGATTAGTGAGGCTTGGTTTATTTCATGATTCAATTGGTTTAAATTGCTAAAGAGAGAGAGTTTATTGGCCTTGACTTAGTTCACCTTGGTTTATCTTGGCTTGGTTTATTCCTGGGTTGGTTCGGCTTGGTTTGGTTTGCTTTGTTCATTATGAACCATAGGGGTGAACCCCCTACCTACCACCACCATCCCTATTTATTAATCCCCTTCTCCTTTCTCTCTCTTCATTAATCATCTTCTTCTTCCTCATTTACTCCTCACATACCAGAGGGAGAGAGGGGTCTAGGCAAGTGCAACTTGCTTCATGAAGGAACTCCAATTTTATTATTTCATTCTCTTCCTTACAGCATTTTAACTTACTTTATTACTTGGCATTTCTACTTTCTATGGCTAGATTCTTGTAGATCTAAGTTTATACTATTTTCGGATTTCTTGGGTTTTGATCTTCTTAATCTTGTTATTATCAAGTTCGGATGGTTCCATGTTGTAGAGCATTTCGTTCTGCCCTATTTTGACCTATGGAAGTTCGGATTTGGACTCTGGATGAAAGGTTCATGGAGCTTGGGAGCCATGGCTTGGAGAGTTCTTCTCTTCGGAAGGATGGAGAAGAAGAACTATTCACAGCCACATGAAATTAGCTGCATAGTCTTTATACGGCAAGTTTCCTTCCTGCCGCATAAGCCTTGCTGTACTGTTTAGTCGTATGGCCTATGGCACAGGAACTAACTCCTCAGTCGCATGAAGGTTTAATCCTCGGCCGCATGAACTTTCAATCCCAGCCGCATGACTTAGGACCATTATTTTAGCCGCAGATGACTTAACTCGGGCCGCATGGACTTGATTGGTTATTTTAGCCGCATGAACCCTTGATTGAATCCTAGCCACATGAAGACCCGCCTATTTCCAGCCACATTGGAATGAGCCGCCTGCGCCCTGTTTGGCCTGGCCGCCTGGAGACTAGTCCTTACCCAGCCGCATGAGTTGATCCTGCCGCATATTATTCTCCAGCCGTATGAGCTAGTCTCTATCCTGACCGCATGAGAGATTATTTTTCTAGCCGCATAAGAGTTCACCCTTGGCCGCATGAGCCTAATCTATCTGAGCTGCATGGGCTCGATTTCTGACCCGTATTGATCCAGCCGCATGGACCGATCTTCCTGAGCCGCATGGCTCTCCAATAGCCCTGTGTACTATTATTTTATTACTATTTGCCCATGTCTTATAACCCCTTTATTGTATATTTTACGTCCATTTTATATCCTTACGCCTTTTGTCCTGAACTTGATTGACATGATTGAATGATAAACTGACATGACATGATAGTGGCCCGCCGTGGCGCACTCCTGACAAAGTACACTTGGCATGATAACCTGACCTGATATATCTTGAACAACTGTTGCGATGGCTACCTGACATGACCGGACCCGTATAAGTAACCCGGACACCGTGGGCGATTGTGCTTGTACAAATAATCCAGTCCTGTCTTACATCATGTCTAGGAGGGGACTCCTGAGTACCACGGTTGGGAGTAACTACTGAAAGGGACTAAGGTTAACGACTAGAATAATTCACTAGTCATGAAGAGATGTTCCCCAGTTACAAGCGATCCCGTTATCCCGGCCGCAAATGTTTGGACTTATAGCCTGCCGACGAGTAGGGCACATTTCCAGTCCACTGTTATGTGGGGCACCCACCATTGTCACTTAAATGATTGAACTCTATTGTCATTCTAATGTATTATACTCTCTAAATTGTCACTATAATGTTCGCCTGGATAACCTGGATAACTGCAGGGCCTGTGACTACTTGGAGCATCTCATTGCATCTTGCTAGTACCTAGGATTGTGATAACCCTAGTTAGTTAATGTAGAAAGCCTTGGCCGTGATTACTTGGATGGAGTCTAGTCCAGTATAGTATTGTCTAGAAGTGATTGATTGAAAGATTGTACTAGAATGATTGAATGATTGTCACTCCAGATTGTTACTATAACGATTGTACTCTATTGTCACTCTAGCGTATTGCACTCTTCATTGTCACTTTTATCATTGTACTCTCTCCTTTTCACCTTAATGATTGGCACCTTTAGCAATAAATGATCAGAGACTAAGTTCTGTTCAGGCGAAGGGTTACAATCTCGGTCCTTGTTTGGTTTAAGGATTGTAACCTGGCTTCCGGAATAGTACCTTCGTCTTCTCTTCATATATTGTCCAGCTATATTTTATTTAGCATGATTCTCCAGTTATCGTATGTCAATGATGCCTCACTTAATTATTTTTTCTGATTGGGATAAGTGCATTGGCAGTGCACAAACCTCAATATGTGTTACTTATTGTTGTTTTCTTACATATTGAATGATAATGATTTGTTGGTTTTAGTTCTTAAGTGAAGCCTCCTTTGTGGTACTTGCTCTTTCTGGGGTCTGACCCAGCTGGTTTTGTATGGCCAGATACCGGAGTAGCACCAAAGGTTCTCCCTGCTTTTCAGCCCGATGGTAGTCACCAGGCGTAACCAGGGCATCGAGTGGGTTTCTTTTTTTGTTCTTCCACTGTAATATTGTAAATTATTCTTTTGAGGCATTTAGCCAATGAGCAAGTGTTAGCTCGATTGTACTTACTTACTGTCCACCTACGGGCTGTAACATGATTGACAAGCCCCGGGGGTTTATCATGTATGACTGAACTCTTGCTAGTCCTCACATTTTGTAACGACTAGCTTCATGATCATTCCGAATATATAATGTATGGGACGCCTTACTATTGTGTATTTGGTGGTCTGACATCTTGTAACTATTATTAGTTGGTTGAGATTGAGACAATAGGCTATTTTATGACCTTAAGAGACTGATGGATTGTAGTGAAACCCTCACATATCTAGACAGCCGTGACCGTATAGCGGTGTGGATTCCATTCCGTTATACGTAGCTAGCTATGTCTGCCCCCGCTCTCCAGTATTCTGGTTCTGGGGCGTGACATATGTTGTAGAGAATATTGTTCTACCCCATTTTGACCTATGAAAGTCCAAATTTGGACTTACAATGAAGGTTTTATGGAGCTTGGAAGCTGTGGGTTCCATGGCCATCCTTCTCAGATTTTTGGAGAAGATGGGTACCCACTTACCCAGCCGCATAGATGAGTACCCATCTACTGCCGTATGGGATTCTGTTTACCCTGCCGCATAGATGAGTACCCATTTACTGCCGCATAAGACCCTCATCCACTTTGCCGCATGAGATTCATTCACCTAGACGCATAGATGGGTACCCACTTACCCTGCCGCATAGATGGGCATCAATCTACTGCCGCTCATAGTGCCTATTTTGGTTGTTTTTGTATGTTTTATGTCCTATTTGGCTGATTCGTGGCCAGAATTTCTCCCAACTCCCAACATAAAAGTTGTAGATCATTGTCTTGGCTTCAAGGACCTTCATGTCTCACTTTAACTAGAATTCATACGTGACTTTTATGTCACGAGGGGTCCACGTGACTTCCTGACTTGACCGTGTTCCTGACCTGATTACCTGTATACGTGCTGGTACCTATTCTAAGTGTGTTTTGAGATACAATATTAGTATGCACTGCGGTGCTATTTAATGAGTGCACTGAGGTGTGACTCTACGTGCTAAGTGATCATTCGTGATATATGTCAATACATGTGTACCTTCCAGCACAGACATGGTAATTGGTCAGTAATAGTGTCGTGGTATGTTGATTGTTGTTTGAAGCATTACGTTAAGCGTGGATCTAGATTGAGCCGATGTGGATTCATACTTAGGGTACACGTACTATGGTACGACATATAGGAGAATGACCATGTGACCACGACATATAATTCCAATATCGAGATAGGGTTAATCTAAGTAACTTAAATCGGTAGAAGAATTGGAAGGGAACAGAATCTCGAGATCGTACGTCACCAGCCGCCCTGGGTCCCGTCCTGGCGCGTCGGGTTGGCTGCCTCATATACTGTATAGTCATCCGCACTAGTGGAGTGCAGTAGCTGATTTGTGAATGCCGAGCCAGCTCTTCCTATAGGAGAGCCTGTTACTGCTTGTTCTAGCGCGGTGGCATTTCGAGGGACCGGTGCATTTCGTGCATGCGTACATATAATGGTTTGGCTAGCCCTGCTGGAATGCGATACGATCTGAGGATTCCTATATATATATATATATTGCATTACTGGGATAACCCAGGCAAATCATAGAAAGCCGTAGGATTGATTGGCCGCTTGTAAGCTGACTTGTTTTGTGATATGTTTTCTTCTGTTAGCAACTGAGGAACATGGACTATCATGGTGCGTGGTCCAACCCATGTCCTTGTTTGGTTGTTGCGTTGGGCTATTGTGCTGCGATAGGCTATGGACCGAAGTCGCGACCAGAAGCCCTTCACTTGTCCATGGTTATAGGATATATCTTATCTCGGCATGATATT
Organism: Iris pallida; assembly: GCA_029216955.1. NCBI lineage: Eukaryota > Viridiplantae > Streptophyta > Magnoliopsida > Asparagales > Iridaceae > Iris > Iris pallida. The sequence goes on from JANAVB010019998.1 coordinate 2,307,830, forward strand.
GGCACCATTTGTCCTTGTTTGGTTGTAAGGGTGTCGTATTGTCTCGATGATATGGTATAAGCCTATAACTCGTGAATCAGGTCATATTTTACTCATTAGGTTTTATCTCACTCTTTTGTGCTCCCTTGTGGTACTTGCTATTCGAGGCCTGACCCTGTTGGTTTTGTTTGGCCAGATCTCGTGGCAGCGCTAGAGGATCCAGCCTTCTACCCGAACAATGGTGCACACCAGGAGTATTGGCACCAGGGACCATGAGTGGGTTTCTCCTTCTCCGTTCTGATATCTTCTATTTTATACTTGGCATTTAGCCACCGGCACCTGTTTAGCCGGCTGTTCTGGACATTAGTTTTCTTTACATAATTGTAATTAAATCAGACTGCAGCTGACTACGGTTATGTAATATTGACTCTCGGTACTAGCTTAACATTTTGTATAGCTAGGCTCATGAATCATTTTGAAGAAGCGTCGGGGACGCCTTACTGCTTTGTCTTATATGATCATTATTTACTGCTTCTTGTTTTGATTGATTGAGACATAGATGCTCTGTGAGACCATAGGAGAGTTGATTGTAGCATGCACCCTCTTGTCTCTTGACAGCCACGATCGCCGTATAACGTTTATATACCTCATATGGAGTAGCTGGCCTAGTCCTCTCAGTATTCCGGTACTAGGGCGTGACAGTATTACTCGTCACGATTTGATTTGAAGAAAGTTGTTTAAAAAGAAGACCTTAAATAAGAAAAAAATTATATAGAAAAGTACCTAGAATCTATTTAGAAAAAATATATTTCGTACTTGAAACTATATATTTTCTCTATCCTAATATTTTATTTCTAAAACTATAGTTTACTAGTTAAAATACTTTGAATGTCAAGAAAACCTTTTAAGACAAATTTTACCTATTTATTAGCCCCCATTTAAACCTATTTAGTTGGTGTATAAGAGAAAACCATTTTGGGAATACTTATATGTTTATACAAGAATCTATAAAAACACTTCATGAATATTAATATTAAAATGCTTATATTTGTATTTAGAAAATATCCTCGAATATCTATATAAGCTATGTAATAAGCCCAATTTCATAATATTAAGACCCAAAACATTATTATATGGTTCACTAAAATTTCTAAGTCAAATAGTTAGGCCCATATCCAATATTATTTAATATACTATGCTTAAAGCCCAAATTCCAAAATAAAGATGTATTGAATCTAATTACTAAGTTCAGCCCATGCGTATATTTTATTACATAGTTTAAAAAATGTTTAGAAACCATTTTTTTATTCATACTTACAGTATTTAATAATATTTTTATAGACAATAATAATAATTGTATCGGTATGATAAATTATTACTACAATTTATATATGAAAACGTCCAGGCCGCCTGTGAAGGGAGAGAGAGAGAGCAGAGATATGGAGAACGTCCAGGCCCAGTCTTGTCGGGCTTGGAGACCCGGACCACCTATCTACCTAACATCCTCCCCTTTTATCAGTGAAGGAGGGAGAGAGAGCAGAGATATGGAGAACGAAAGGGAAGATAAAGAGAGGGATTAAGAGAGCTCAAAGAGGGGTTCTTCCCGAGCTCGTCGGGCAGCGCACGGTTGCTAGGCTTGCGGGGAGACGACGACGTCCAGGCCGCCTGTGAAGGGAGTACGGGGACGATCGACTGCAACCTCGAGCGGCGGCGGAATGCCTCTCTGGCGCGGGCGGTGCCGAAGTTGAGGAGAGGTGGCGGTCACGGCGGACGACTCGGGACTCGGGCTTGCCGGCGCCGTCGTGGGACCAGATCTAGAGCAGAGGAGCTCCGTCGCATCGACAGTGGAGCCTCCGCGGGGGATGCAGTCTGAAGATCGGCGGTGGCGCAGTCATGGCAGCGCGTGGCTGGGAGGCCCGGCGTCGTTCGGCAGGAAAAACAGTGGTGACCGGCGCACAGGAGGGGCGGCACGGGGGTCGTCGGGACTCGGCCTCCGCTGGCGGTGGTTCAGGGAGCTCTGGCAGGGATGCCGTCGGGTTCGGCAGAGCTCACGGCCCGCGTGGGGAGACGCTCGGCGGCGGCTTTTCCGGAATCGCGGTGCGCGGAGGGAGGAGCGCGATTTTCGCACGAGGACGAGTGCTGTGGTGGTCTGGGAACGCCGGCTGTGCATGCAGGGTCAGGCACAGGCGGCGAGGTTTGTGCCGGGGACGGGATACGAAGAAGGTCGGCGAGGTGGCACTCCGACGGTCAGATTCTTGTATATTCCGGAGTCGTATCCGGGTGTCGGACACGATGGATATGTATTATTTGTAAGGAACTGGATGAAAGGATGGTTGTACCCACAGACACGAATGCCCGGGGTCGGACCTGAGGCTGGACACAATAATTATGGTGGTGGACACGGACACTCGGGTCTGGACACGGCACATAATTTTGGTGTTTGGCTGTGTGTTGATGATTTTTGGTTCTAAGTATGGAGTGATAGAGGTTTTGGTGGTGTGGTGGAGAAGATGGCCGACCGGCGGTGATGGCAACGATTGTTGTAGTGGCGATGGTGGAACGTCTGGGATTGTCCTGGGGCTTGATCGGGAGTGGTGGTGGCGAAGTTTGTGGTGATGGATGCGGGAAGGATTGGCTTGGTTGCGAGAAAATTGCTCTTCTTAAATAGGAGACAAAATTCTTATTTTGATAAGGAGTACAATTCCTAGTAGATAAAACCTTCTCTTTAGTTTAAACCAAATAAACATTTAAATACATATCAATTCAATCAAAATCTATTAATGATAATACTAATATTTATTTAAATCGTCATTTAGCATTATCAAAATGATTTAAATCTTACGAATTTAAATCCAAGTCGAATAAGCAATCAACATAATAATTTTGAAATAATATTTATTGCTATTACATAATTTAAATCATATAATTCAAATTAAATCAATTAACTGATTACTATAATAATTCAAAATAAGATCTGGAAGCATATTTTTATTAGTCAAAAATTGTATTAGAAATGTTTTAATAAATCTTTCTATTGAATAAATTATTTATGATATCCAAAACCATTTCAAAAATATTTTGAAAGCTGAATAATTATTAACCAAATATTTTTATGATAATAATAAGATTTCAAGGATAATTATTTCTACGAAAATAAATGGTAATCATAAATTTTATAAGTAGTTTGAAGAACAAAATTAATGAAAAATATCTTATACTAAATTTTAAGGAAATATTCACTTTAAATCACGCGAAGTAAAATAAACCAATTTTCAGAAAATTACTTTCAACGTAATATTGAACATAAATTGGCAAATCACTTTGTCTATAGAATATTTATAATCTCTATAAATTCCTTTTTAAAACCAAACCATTTGAATGCCAAACTAATAATCTAGGCATAAAATAACGAAGATAAATTAGTACTTTAAATTTAAACTAGTTTTTGATAAAAGTGTAAATCAAACAAATCGTTCACAACGTCTCGACGACATTATCTTTAAGCACAATAAATATAATAAAATAAAAAATTTTGAAAAATTTCGAAAGAGGAGTTACAGATATTACACCAGTTGTGAACCCAGTTCCAACTCAAGAACATGCAGCAGGTTCGGTACCTATCAACACTGGTCCTGGAGTACAGCCTCAGCTAAATACCACCATCCTATTGGTTATACTCCTTCAAGCATAGGATACTCCAAGTCACTCTGGTGTTAGCGATGGTACTTACCATGCGGTTCCACCTCCTAATCCTTCAAATCAATCTGCTTCTCTTCAAACACCAGAAGACCCTTTTGAAGCAGTCAAGCTTCTGCAAAATCATTTTGAAGCATCCAAGCAGAAAGAAGGATTGCAAAAGTTAGGGATCAAACAACCCTATCCTGCAGAGTAGAAGGAAGTCTCGTTCCTACCTAAATACAAGTCGTCGACCATAATGTTGTTTGACGGAAGCACATCTCTGAGTCAGTATATCAATCACTTTGAAATAATGACTGACCATCTCTAATAGAATGATGCTCTACTTACTATAGTATTCATCGGATGCTTAGCGGGGGTTGCCTATGACTGGTATCGAAGCTTACCAGATGGCTGCATGACACGACTATATCCGCCCTCACCAAAATCAAGCAGAAGCCCAATAAAATAGCTGAACGTTTCATAGAGCGCTTCCGATGATAGGTAGTAAAAATTCCTCTAGGTACCCCTGACACAATGACTATAGATACTTGTAAATCAAACTTGTTACCTATAGTCAGCATATGGACGGGACCTACACAGTTTTAATATTGGGGTTCCTTTATTGTATATGCCAGAGCAGCTGAAGACAGTGCTGAGAAATTTAAACAACTAGACATCCTAATGTCGAACCTCGATAAAGATAAGCACCCTGCTACCAGCAGTGGTAGTCACCAAATCAATCACAAAGAAAAGAAACTTTAGCCATCATCAGCCAACACCTACGACAATAGCACCTCCACAGAGGGCAACACCATGACCCAAGGAAGAGTATTACTTCAATGACGACAACGTCATGAGCATATTTGATTGCTTGATCAAAAGAAATAAGCTTCAACTGCTAGAGATCAAATGGCCAGACGAAGTAGATAAGACTGATGACCCTAAATATTGCATGTATCACAGGTTTCTGGCGCATCCAACCAGGGTGTGCTATGTACTCAAAGGAAAGATCCAAGAGCTGGTCAACGCCAAAGCAATTACTCTTCGAAAAGATGAAAAGACGGTGACAGCTAATGTCGTCTCTCTGCAATTTGAAGACTTTGTTCCTCAGCTAGTCCTTGATGGTGTTGTCCCGATACCTAAGGAAACTATAGAGATCGTCAACCTCTCGTCGGCACGAAGTGACGATTTAGTGCCACTGTCAACAACCAAAGGCAAAATCATGTGGGTTCATCCAGACCTCGTCGCCGAATTCGAATAGAAAGCACCTGTCTCTTCTAGCAAGTCGAAAAAACTGGCCAAGTACAAATCATGAAACATGACTTCAAGTGAGCACTCCTCACTTGACGGTCGTGTTTCCTCTTTGAAAGCTACTTCCATTCCTGCAGGATCCACGTCTTCCTCTTTAGAGACTGCCCCACAGACGTCAGAAGTCAACTACCAACCTGAATTTCATCAATACAGTCAGCAATCTCGTGAGCTGATGAAAAAGATGGGATATGACTTTCAGAAGGCACCAGGTTTGAATAGTAGAAAGGGGTCTCTGATACCTCTATCTCTACAGCTTCAAGACAATAGGTCTCGAATTGGACTGGGATTTGGATTAGATCACATGTTCCCTCATCAAAGAAAGAAGTCCTCCAAAGGCAAGGCACGAGTGAAGTCCTGTAACATGGTTTCCCTCTCAACTGCTACAGAAGAAGAAGTATTGACAGGTACTAGGTACAGAAGACTCTACCTCAAAGACTACCCAGATGGTCAAGAGAATGAAGTTGTCACTACCCATCCTGCTCCTGATGCTCTTCTAATATCAGCCCCACCAGCTGACTTGGGTCCTTCTAAACCGACAGCAGCAGATAAAGGCAAGCAGCAGGTTTGCTTTGACAAAACCTGAAGAAGACTCCACTATAAGGTCTTCAAAAGCCATATAACTTTGACATACTGGCTCAATTTGCCAACACTCCAGCAAGACTATGAATCTTCGAGCTCCTTCGTCTCTCTAAGGAAACTCGAGAAATATTAAGCGAAGCTTTAATACAAGCCGATGCTTGTCTTGAACATGTGAAGAAGTCAGACGAAGAGCCTGTTGCATGCCAACAATGTCATAGTGTGATAAAAATAATGCCATATATCACCTTCACCCAAGATGACATGCTGCTAGAAGACAATCGGAATGACCGACCTCTTTATTTCACTGGGTATGTTGACACAATGAAGGTAGATCGCATTCTTGTCATCCCGGGTCTGCACTCAGTATAATCCTAAAAACTTTGCAGGATTCTCTGAAGATTTCCGTCCATAGCCTCTCAGAAATAGTGACAACTATTCTCGGGTTCAATTCTGGGAAGAGTAAACTGCTGGAAGATTCGCTTGAGAGTCTAAATCGGTGATCTCCATACGAAAGCTACCTGCTACGTGATTGATAATCACGTCTCCTATAATTTACTATTAGGAAGGCCGTGGATGCATGAACATAATATTGTGCCATCCACTCTCCACCAGTGCTTTAAGTACGTGGACAACAACGGAGAAATTAAGAAAGAAGTTGCTGACCTCAATCCTTTTCGAGGTGTCGAGGCTTATTATATGGACTCCAGAATGTACAAAGAAGAGTACATGAAGGTCGTGTTGGCTATGGATACGAAGGAAGACCAGAAAGACAACCTAGATGAAGTCTTGGTAATTCCAGTTAAAGGACACACTTCTCATCCTTCATCTTCTCAGATGTTAACCATCAATCTCGCCCCTTCTATCAAGAAAGTGGAGCAAAGGGAGCTCACCTCTTCTGAGCCTCTTGTCATTGACCTTCGTTGTAACAAGCATACTACTTCTCTTTCTCCTCCTCTTATCATCGACCTGGCAATGTCTTCAGGAAAGGTCAAAAATATTGTTGTACCTATTGAAGCAGTGAATGATATCAATAAAGCAATGTCTTCTTTACAGTATACTAATGTCACTTTTTACACACAGTATTACTTAGAAATTCTGGATAATTTCGAACCTCTTACCCTATGAGCAATTCAGCCTTTCCAGGATGAGATATCATTTAAACCAGTACAAAATTTGTTCTTCGTAGTTCCTCCTCAGACCGATGATGAGCATCCAATTCTCTTCAGCAAAGGACATAACCAAAAGACTATACTCGACAGTGATTCTAAAAATAACGATCATGGAAGAATGCAACTACATCGTTATTATCAACAATCCAATAATTGTTAGGGTTATATACTAAAAGCATCACTTTTTTAGTAACCTTATTTCCTTAAATTTTGAATAAAAATCATATGGGCAAATGTTTGCATATTGTATTTGTTGCAAGTGTTAATGCAAATGTCTGAATTCTATATTATAGATAATATGGTGTGTGGTGTCACACAGAAGATCATATTATCAGTTCCCTATGGAGTATATAAATAGTTCACAACCTAGATGGACTTGGACAATCTATTGAAAAGGTTGTAGTGTAATCTGGTATTAGTCTATCTTGACTATAGGTTTACACTAGTACACTTTGTGTGTATTGAACAGGACCACTTGAGGTTGTTCTCTTTGTACTGACTACATAAGAGAACAAAAACCTCTGTTATTATGGATGCTTGTGCTCTTAACCTGGATATAATAATGGACATGTATATGCAGTGTGCATTATTTTGACTCATAAAAGAGTGAGATTCATTATGGATCAACAACCTCTATGAATTGGGTAATAATATTGTATGTATGATGGACTGTTGATTATAAATGGAATCCATGTCCCGATACATCAGGTTGATGATGTCCCCTTAAGGAGCTCATAAGGATTGTCATGTAAACCCTACAGATAGATTATATCCGACATGACAAATAAAGTTGAGCGGTACTACTTATAGATAAAAGATGTCGAATCAATATAGTTGTCAGTAACTTAATTTGATCGACGTACATACGATATCTTAACATGGGGAGCCAAACGAGCATATAATAAAAGGAGCCCACAAACATAATTTGGGATTAGGAAGGTAGTGCAATAATAGATCATTAGTGGGCCGAGCTATTGTTAATGGACCTGGATTGTGTGTTCGGGCTGAACACGGGATATCCAGATCCGTTAGGAGGCCTAACCCTAATTTCTCCACATGGTCCCTGTCGTAGCCTATATATATCCTCTATTCTCTGGCCGCCATATTACCGATCAGAAATCTGAAACTTTCTCTAAATTCGTGATTCACGTAAGGAAAGAAAGAGAGGGCTGCCAAGGAGAAGAAAAGGTTGGAAGATCGTCACCCACACGTCGTCCAACTCGAGGAAGAAATACGTGCAGAAGATCTTGGGGTCGTCCGCTCGAGATTGCCGGGAATTACTTGTCTCCTTTCCACCGCAGGTATAATTCGTGAACCCTAGTTTTTGCCTATGAAGGGTTAGAATACGTATTAGATCTGTTTAACTTTCTATCGATCAATACGCACACCAAAGGAAGGGTCCAGGGAATCTCCAGTTCCATCAATTGGTATCAGAGCCACTTTGGATCTATGTATTGATTGATACGTCCATGTTGTCCAATAAAACCTGCGCTGTGTAATAGTCGGTAGATGTAGATCTGTTCTAACTCGGTTTTGTAGGCATCTTAGATCCAATTATTATGGTCCAATGCATGTTTTTGATTGTGTTGTTTAAACCACGGACATGTCGTGGATGTTGTTGTTGCTATGGATGTAATTAAAATTACGAGGGTTGATCATGCTTATTATTTTAATTTTGCAATCTAGATTATTTGTGAACTCCTTTGGGAGACATAGGATTGATGTAATTTTAATTATTTTCGATCAATCGTGATGGAGGTGGTGGCTGTTTCTGACGTCGGACGAGATGCTGGTTTTAAGCAGTCCAGAGGTAGACAGATGATTTTCGATGAAGGAATCGACAGCCAAAACCCCGAATAGATCTACGCAGCGCCAGATTTTGGATTCGGATAGTTGAGGACGGAGCAGCAAAGATGACCATAATAGTTGGATATTTTCTCTTATTTTTGTCATTTTGTTTTTCTGATTATGTATGTTTATTATTTTGTGGTTGTTTTTTTTGGAAAAACCAAGCCTACATTAATAATGGACAACATGGACATAATATCAACTAGTAGAAAAACCCTCATTGTTAAATAACTAAGTGGGAGAGGATATTTATTTAGTTTAAATCCTATGGTCTCCATTACTAGTTTGTAGGTGATGTAATTATACTTGCGTGTTGGCTATAGTGCTTTCCTCCATATCGGATGAGTATAATTATGGATCACCAGTACAAACTTCCTTAGGAATAATTGTAGAAAGTTACCTAGTATGTGTTCACTTCTCCATCTGAAGGAACTCATTACAAGGTAACGGACTTAGTATTAAGTAATGGTATACACTTAGATACAAATAATGGTATCCTCCCCATCGGAGTCGCTGCTATTATTTGTATGACCAGAGCAAGACCAGCATATTAATTTTATTTGTCATAAAATTATGTTGACATGATAGTAAAATTAATAAGAAAAACCTACTTGAACAAAGTTGAATTTGTATACGTCCACACTATCGTGGCATGCTAAATTTATGGTGTTCAAGATGTTGGTAAATTTCTTATTATTTTTTTGAGGGAATCAATATTTAGTTAATTCAAAAAGTTTTTTTTGCCCTACATAATTTTATTTATGTGATTCTCAGGATTTCAAAAATGGGTTCTTTCAGTCCACTTATGGTGATTCTTAAAGAAAACAAACTTACTGGACCTAATTATATTGACTGGAAACGTAATTTGGATATTGTTCTGACTGCTGAGGAGTACAAATATGTACTTGTTGAGAAATGCCCACCTAAGCCTGATGCTAACTCTGATGAAGAGGTCAAAAAGGCTTATACGAAGTGGAAAAAGGCAGAAGAGATGGCGCGGTATTACATTCTGGCATCTATGTCAAATGTACTGCAACATCAGCATCAAGCTATGGCCACTGCTTATGACATGATGTATAACCTCAAGGAACTCTTCGGACATCACAGTAGAGCACCTAGGCAGTTTTCTATGAAATGTTTGATGAATACAAAAATAGCTGAGGGTACACCAGTAAGGGATCATGTTCTCAAGATGATGGGTCATCTGAATGAGATGGAGATCCTTGGAGCTGAAATCGATAGGAAATCCCAGGTCGATATCATTCTCGGGACTCTGCCTAAAAGTTTTGACAATATTTGCCTTAATTACAACATAAACAAAAGGTTGTATAGTTTGGAAAAACTTACAAAAGAGCTACAGGATGCTGAATCTCTCTTTAGGCAGAGTGGTCATGTTTTTATTTCTGAAAAGGCTTCTACTTCTAAGCCAAAGGCCGGTAAGAAGAAGAATAATATTCAGAAACAGGCAAACTCAGCAAAGAAGGGCATGGGACCTCAAGGAGCGGTGAAAAAGCCGAAAGGCAAATGTTTCAAGTGCAAAGGGTCAGGACATTGGAAGACCGATTGTCCACTTCTCAAACAAGGGAACAAAGAAGTTATATCTCATTTACTAGTAGTTGAAACATGTTTAGTGGTGTTATCTACCGGCACCTGGTGTGTAGATACAGGAGCCACTAATCATGTCTGTAATACATTGCAGGGGTTCCAGGAAACCAGACGGCTTAGTGATGGAGAGATATGCTTGTTCATGGGTGATGCTACAAAAGTATCGATCGTTGCATTAGGAGATGTTACTTTATCTTTTGGTAGAAATAAGTCTTTGACATTGAGAGATTGTTTTTATGCACCTTCACTTAGAAGGAATTTAGTTTATGTTTCTATGTTAGTTAAGGATGGATATTCAGTTTATTTTAATGGCAATATTGTTATTAGAAAGAATAAACATTTTATCTGTTCTGGTGCATTGGTTGATAATTTGTATGTCATTAATCCTATTTTGCCCACAATGCAACTTATGGAAATGAATAATATGTCATCTAACTTAAATAAGAGAAAAGAACCTTCTTGTATGAACCAAACATATGTTTGGCACTTGCGATTGGGGCATATTAACCTAAGAAGGATTCAAAGACTAGTTGAAGATGGACCTTTGAGTTCATTGGAGGTGGAGGCACTACCAGTCTGTGAATCCTGTTTGGAAGGTAAAATGACCAAAAGGCCTTTTACGGCAAAGGGGTATAGGGCCAAAGATGTGTTGGAATTGGTTCATTCTGATTTGTGTGGATCCATGACTATCCAAGCTAGAGGTGGCTTTGAATATTTTGTCACATTTATTGACAATTATTCAAGGTATGGATACATTTATTTGATGTGCTGTAAGTCTTGCTTTGAGAAATTCAAAGAGTACAAGGCTGAAACGGAGAAACGTCATAGAAAATGTATCAAATCATTACGATCAGATCGTGGTGGCGAGTACCTCTTTGGAGAGTTTAGGGATTATTTATCAGAGGCTGAGATTGCATCTCAATTTACTGCACCTGGAATGCCCCAGCAAAATGGTGTAGCCGAAAGAAGGAATAGAACTCTTATGGAGATGGTTAGATCAATGATGAGTTATTCAGATTTGCCAGATTCATTTTGGGGATATGCCTTAGAGACTGCAGCTTATATTTTGAACTTTGTTCCTTCTAAGTCAGTACCTCTTACTCCCACAGAGTTGTGGATTGGGCGTAAGCCTAGTCTGAAACATGTTCGCATTTGGGGTAGTCCAGCACATGTGCTGAATGGGAAAGCAGATAAGTTGGAATCTCGTACAGAAGTACGCTTATTTTTAGGCTATCCAAGAGGAACGAAAGGAGGTTTATTTTATAGTCCTAAGGATCAGAAGGTTATTATTAGCACCAATGCCCGATTCTTAGAGGAAGACTATGTGATGAACCATAAACCCACAAGTAGAGTTGTTCTAGAAGAACTGAGACGTAAGACACCAAGTACTTCAATACCAACAGTACAAGAGGATGAACCACAAATAACTGCACAACGTGTCATAAATGTTACACCACAACCGATAGTGCCTCGTCGTAGTGGGAGGGTTGTGATACAACCTGATAGATATATGTTCTTGGGAGAGTCGTCAGACTTCGTCCTTGAGGAACAAGATTATGATCCCTGTACCTACAATGAAGCACTCCAAGATAAAAATGTAGAGTCTTGGCAAAAAGCAATGATATCTGAAATAGAATCTATGGATTCTAATCAGGTCTGTGAGCTTGTAGAACCTCGCGTTGGTGTAAAAGCCATTGGATGCAAGTGGGTCTATAAGAGAAAAAAAGGATCAGACGGTAAGGTTGAAACCTTTAAAGCTCGGCTTATAGCAAAAGGTTTTACTCAAAGAGAGGGTATCGATTATGAGGAAACATTTTCTCTTGTAGCCATGCTTAAGTCTATCCGGATTCTTTTATCTATTGCAGCTCATCTAGATTATGAGATTTGGCAAATGGATGTCAAGACAGCTTTCCTTAATGGAAGTCTCGAGGAAGACATCTATATGAAGCAACCAGACGGGTTCATTGAAAAGGGCCAGGAGCATCTTCTTTGTAAGCTCAAGAAGTCCATTTATGGACTTAAGCAAGCTTCCAGATCTTGGAACATATATTTTGATCAGGTGATAAAATCCTATGGATTTGATCAATGTCAGGATGAATCATATATATACAGAAAGTGTGACGAAAGCGTGGTGGTATTCCTAGTACTTTATGTGGATGACATCTTGCTCATTGGAAACAATATAAAGGTGTTATCTGATGTAAGGGTATGGTTATCCAAACAGTTTGATATGAAGGACTTGGGAGAAGTAGGTCACATCCTTGGGATCAAAGTTCTACGAGATCGCAAGAAAAGGATGTTTGGCTTATCCCAAGCTTCCTATATCGATACTGTACTAACTCGTTTTAGTATGCAAAATTCTAAGAAAGGTTTCTTACCTTTTAGACATGGAATTGCTCTATCAAAGGAGCAGTGTCCGAGGACACCTAAAGAGATAGAGAATATAAAGGCAGTTCCTTATGCTTCAGCAGTAGGAAGCTTAATGTATGCAATGCTATGTACGAGACCAGACATCTGCTTTGCCATAGGCATGGTCAGCAGATATCAGTCTAACCCAGGACAAGAGCACTAGACTGCCGTAAAGCATATTTTAAAGTACCTGAAAAGGACTAAAGAGTATATGCTAGTTTACCAGGCAGATAGTTTAGTTCCCTTGGGGTATACAGACTCAGATTTTTACTCAGATAGGGATTCCAGGAAATCTACCTCAGGTTATGTGTTTACTTTGGGAGGTGAAGCCATTGTGTGGAGGAGTATCAAGCAAAAATGTATTGCTGATTCTACCATGGAAGTCGAGTATGTGGCAACCTCTGAGGCAGCCAAAGAAGCGGTTTAGCTCAGAAACTTTCTGTTGGACTTGGATGTGGTACCTAGTTTGCCTAAGTCTATTACACTTTATTGTGATAATAGTGGTGCAGTTGTAAACTCGAAGGAACCACGAGCCCATAAGACTGGCAAACACATTGAGCACAAGTACCACCTGATACGAGATTTCGTAAAGAAAGAAAAAGTTGCTGTGATCAAGATAGCATCAGCCGACAACCTAGCTGATCCCTTTACAAAGAGCTTACCAGCTAAGGCTTTTGATAGTCATGTTGAGGGAATGGGAGCAGATGTGTAGCAGCATGGCTTTAAGTATAAGTGGGAGATTTATAATAGTATACTGAAAAGCAACGCTTTGAGTATAAGTGGGAGATTGTTAGGGTTATATACTAAAAGCATCACTTTTTTAGTAACCTTATTTCCTTCAATTTTGAATGAGAATCATATGGGCAAATGTTTGCATATTGTATTTGTTGCAAGTGTTAATACAAATGTTTGATATTCTATATTGTAGATAATATGGTGTGTGGTGTCACAAAGAAGATCATATTATCAGTTCCCTATGGAGTATATAAATAGTTCACAACCTAGATGAACTTGGACAATCTATTGGAAAGGTTGTAATGTAATCTGGTATTAGTCTATCTTGACTATAGGTTTATACTAGTACACTTTGTGTGTATTGAACAGGACCACTTGAGGTTGTTCTCTTTGTACTGACTACATAAGAGAACAAATACCTCTGTTATTATGGATGCTTGTGCTCTTAACCCGGATATAATAACGGACATGTATATGCAGTGTGCATTATTTTGACTCATAAAAGAGTGAGATTCATTATGGATCAACAACCTCTATGAATTGGGTAATAATATTGTATGTATGATGGGCTGTTGATTATAAATGGAATCCATGTCCCGATACATCGGGTTGATAATGTCCCCTTAAGGAGCTCATAAGGATTGTCATGTAAACCCTGTAGGTGGATTATATCCGACATGACAAATAAAGTTGAACGGTACTACTTAAGGATAAAAGATGTCGAATCAATATAGTTGTCAGTAACTTAATTTGATCATACGATATCTTAACATAGGGAGCCAAACGAGCATATAATAAAAGGAGCCCACAAACATAATTTGGGATTAGGGAGGTAGTGCAACAATAGCTTATTAGTGGGCTGAGCTACTGTTAATGGGCCTGGATTGTGTGTTCGGGCTGAACACGGGATATCCAGATCCGTTAGGAGGCCTAACACTAATTTCTCCTCATGGTCCCTGCCGTAGCCTATATATATCCTCTATTCTCTGGCCGCCATATTACCGATCAGAAATCTGAAACTTTCTCTAAATTCGTGATTCACGTAAGGAGAGAAAGAGAGGGCTGCCAAGGAGAAGAAAAGGTTGGGAGATCGTCGCCCACACGACGTCCAACTCAAGAAAGGAATACGTACAGAAGATCTTGGGATCATCCGCTCGAGATTGCCTGGAATTACTTGTCTCCTTTCCACCACAGGTATAATTCGTGAACCCTAGTTTCCGCCTATGAAGGGTTAGAATACGTATTAGATCTGTTTAACTTTCTATCGATCAATACGCACAACAAAGGAAGGGTCCTGGGAATTCCCAATTCCATCAAGAATATCATCCAAAAAATGGGTTACAATTTCAGATTTGGACTTAATAGTGGTAAAGGTAGACGAACTCCTATTCAACTACCTGCCCCGAAAGGAAAGTCATCACAATATTACAACAAGACTAGACATGGGTGTAACCCCTCTTCTCGGATTTCTAAAACTTATTTTTGTATATTTTATTTTAATTATCTTATTTTATAATTTTTCGTGTATCTAATGTTACGATATTATTTTCCTTCTCCTCAGATTGTTCAAAGCATTGTTCTTGAAGTTTTTGGAATTACAAGAAACGTGGGTTGTCATTTTTGGACTTCCAAACTACCGGCTTCAAGAGCAAGTGAAAACCTTACTTATTTTGTCAATAAAGATATTTCTGCTTAATCTATTTTCAAATTAGGATTTTGATTAAATCAAAAAAATATTTAAATTATTTCATGGAATCAAATGATTTGTTTAAATACAAATGACTATTATTTGCATTGGATTTATACCTATATATTTAAATTATTTGATAGCAACAAATATTCTTCCAAAGTATATTTGGGTGGCAAAAAAATTGTCATCTTATTTTAAATAACTTGACATGGATAGAAAGATATTTCAAAGTTTATTTTAAATGACTTGATATGGGTATAAAGATATTTCAAAGATTGTTTCATCTAGTCGTACCATGATTTGAATTCAAAAGCATATGTCTCATAATATTACTCGATATTAAGTCTTATCATAGGAGTATTATTTTAAATGTTAAATTTAGATCTGGCCATATTTATATTTAAATAAAAATATAGTATCATTTTTAAATTATTATGGATTGATTTTTATTGGATTCAATATTATTTGAGCCTATAAGATTTATCCCAAAGTTCAAGTCTGCGTAATTATGCATATTTTATCTTGACACTTTACTCTATATCTCTATTCCTCTATTCTCATATCCGCACACATGAGAACAATTGTGCTTCCATATCAATATAATCTTCTCCTTCCCGAGACCTCACCTCCGCCCTTTCCCCACAACCAACGGCAACACCAGACCGAAAAATCCTCCACCACCAAATATATACTCGCCTGACCACCGCTCGTCGCCACACTTCGCTGAGCCGCCGCCCCATGGATCTGTACAGCCGTACGCCGGCACCCTCAAGACCCATCATCATCGCCATCAAACCACAAGCATCTCACCATCCTCATCCGCAGAACCTCCAACACCATATCCGTATTCGTTCGTGTCTGTGTCCAGCACAATAATCACCACCACAACCGTGTTCGGACCTGTGTGTACGTGTCCTTTACATCGCGTTCCATTACAGTATATCACCACCATACAACATAGCCGCTCCCCAACAATCTGACCCGATCTACCAAACCAAATTCCTGACCACCATTACATACCTTCCGGGACCACCACCGCCGACGATAAAGCTATCTCGCACACCGCCGCTGTCTTATAGAAGATTCGAGCGACCACTGTTCGTATGACCACCGCCGCAACTGGGAGTCGCCATCTGTAACATCCCAGTCCCAAAATACGTAAGACTAGGAACGTAGACATTCCAGCCGTATAATAAATATACGTAAGCTGTAAAATACAGTAGAACCATAACTAATCTCATCCACACAAAATTTAAGAATAAAAGATATCATATAATGATAATGAATTATCTTGATACAATATGTTGGGCGGAGACAAATCCACTACCAACAAGTAAAGGAAAAATACATGATAGAATAAATGATTTTGGCGAGCGAAGCGAAGACGATCCAAGTGCAATCATCCTCGAGAAATAGCAATGAACACGGCTAGAGCTACAGCACCTGCGAAAGACAAGAGCACACACCTGGAGAGATAACCAGGTCCTCAGAGGGACATAACAAGACACATAATATCATGCCATATAAACTGAATAAATATTGCTCAAACAAATAAGTCAATTGAATTATAACATGGTCCAATACACACCTATTGAACGAGCGTACCATCCCCCCAACCAAACAAGGACAGGAGATGGTAAACTAATTCACGGTGATGTATCTTCCCATGCTATAAATCTAATATGGTATCCGAACCCCAACAAGGTTCAATTCCTTCTCATCGAAGTAGTATGTCACACCTACAACCAAATAAGGACAAGATATGACAAACTAATCCGCGACAAGTTATTGTTCCAAGCCACGGTCAGATACAAGTACCCAAACCAAAAGTACTCGTACCTAACGGATAAAGGTAGCCTACCGTTCTAAGTGATATGTAGTTAAGAACAATCCTTCCTACGCATGGACCCTGGCTGAATAGGATCGGCATAGTCCCCCTTGGGTACCAGAGGCCCCATCAGTAAGAGCATAACGTTCCGCAGAATCGTCAGTGGCCGTTGTTTGCAAAAACAAAAGTATGAGACTTTATTGATACAAACTTTGTAAAGATTATAAGAATTCTGGAAAAGTACAACTGTAGGAATCCAATCTAGAAGACGATTGCTTTATCCCTTGGACGATGTGAACTTTGAAGGCGGTAGCCTCTGAAATTGAAGTTGAAGGCAAAAGCCTCGGAAGAATGCAGCAGCACTTGGACAAGAACTCCTGAACTCTTTGATATTTCTGAACTTTATGTCTGATCTCCCTTGAATGAAGACTTGAAACTCTATTTATAGAGTTCTGGAAATAACTAATTTTTAGTTATTCTGAATGGCGCAAGTTGGATTGCGCAGGAACTGGATTGTGCAGCATCAGACTGCGCAGGCCGTTGTCTAGTCGTGGGCTGCCTGTCTTGGACACATGGCATCATTTGATTGAAATGCGCATGATCATGCATAGACGGTTGCCACGTAGTGAGAAATTGATGGCATGAATGCCACGTGTCAATTATCATGATGAAGTGCGCCACCTGAATTGCGCTGACTTTGGATTGCGCTGAAATGGATTGCGCAGGCACTGGATTGCACAGGCACTGGATTGTGCTGCATGTACAGCTGTCCTCGAGCGCTGTGTGGCACAATAAACGAATAGTCTCCTCGTTCTTTATGCTGTCAGCTGTCAAAAGGATTTGATTTTGTCAGATAATGATGACATTGCCACGTCAGCCTGTGCAGTTGAAAGTATGCACAGTCCGGTGTCCACAATCTGAACGATGTGCAATCTGATGTCTGCGCAGTTCATTTGAAAGTTGTATTTCTTGATTTTTTGACTTTGTTAATAGGTGCAACTTGATTTTTTAGGACCTATAAGACCCCCTTCAAAGTTTTCGAAAGTTGAATTTATTCAAAGTTTCGAAATACTTTGAATTTTAAATTTTAAAATCAAGTTGCGCATGAGCTGTCTGTGCAATCAGATGAGTCGATCCCTACTTTTTTGGCACAATCTGAGGCGGCCGTTCTCTTTTGAAAAACTATAAATAGTTCCTCATTCTCTCACTGTCATTCTTTACTTGCTTTTGAATTTTCAAAAGAAAAGTTTCTTGAGTATTCCCGATTCTCTTCGTCGATCTCCATGGCCCCCAAGAGATCCTCCACCGCTGCAAAGGGAAAGGCCCCCGTCGAATCTTCGGCTAGGGTTGCACCTCGTCCTTCTCGACATGAAACTGTGCATCCCGCTTTACTAGGTAGATGATTCAATCGAAAACTCTTTTTAGAATTTTTTGACTTCACTGATCTTCAAAATCCATCTCTTTTTAGAGATGTGATCATATTGCACCACCCTTTTTAGGGTCTTGGTTGCACGAACTAGTTATTCTTCATTTTTATGAAGAATACTTTCTTGCGCAATCGGTTGAACTGTGCTGACAATAGTCGGCGCAATCTGCTGATTTGCACAAGATTGCCAGCGTAATCTGATGCTGGCACAAACTGATGGATGCGCAATCTGATGGTTGCACAATCTGATGGTTGCACAATCTGATGGTTGCGTAATCTGATAATAGCATTTTTGATTATACTTGTACTGAATTTCTGCTTTCTCTGTTTTGATGCAGTGAATACCAGAGAAGATCCCGAATATGAAACTTTTGTAGGAACTCTTGCAGAATCTGAGTTCAAAGAGGACTTGTCCCACGTACTTTTTCTGTAATATGCACTTCCGTCCTCTCGCCAGACTATCCTGATAGCACAAGATAATGATACATTGCTATGCCTGATGAATGGACAGCCTTTACAGACTGTTGATGCTGTCACCCACAGAAAACCTATGTTCCTGTTTGGTGAAGCAATTGACAAAAGTTCTCAACCAAGACCACATGTTGAGCAGAGAACTTTTCAGTGGAAGGAGAAGCTGATTTTGCTACCCGATATTGCCAGGTGCCTTCCTTTGGCACGATATGCTCATGCTAGCTACCCCAGGAGAATGGACTGGGACATCACTCCTCTTTAGCAGGCTCGGACTGGAAAAACCTGCGTCAAGAAGGACCGAAATAACAGAGACATATTCTATAGTTCCTCAGAACGACACAGTACTTTACTTAGAGGATTAAAACCAGGGTGCGTCCCTTCGGAGAATTCTTCTCTGTTAATGCCTGTGAGGATCCCAATCTTTGCGAATGAGTACGCAAAAGTTGAAGGCAGTTACCCGGATCAAGACATCCAGTTGACAGGTCTGGTAAACCCAGACATCAAAAGGTGGAGCAGTATAGAAAATTGGATACTAGTTCAGTTTGGAGATAAACTCAGAGAGATTGAACTGTATGAAGCGGTACATGCTACTGTATATGGCTTCTACCCAAACCCTTATCTGTTTTTGGCACTGGCAGAGAGGTACAACTACAGGACAAGGACGTTCATGACGCCCTGCGGAGAGATGGGGTTGGCTCTCCACGAGATGAAGTATATCTCGTACTTACCAATGACAGACTTTCCTTACGAGGAGTATGTCCCCACCAACGACGAGTTAGAGAGACTGCGTCGAGAGAATTCAAAGATGGTAGAAGTCTTTGACGAGTTGTTATGCCATTACAACGTATGCTCTTTCTACTACAAGAGTGGCTCGTCTGGTACATGCTATTCTTCGAAATGGCTAACTTATCTGTTTCTCAACCATGTTATTGAAAAAAAGACAAAAGAACATGATTCCTGCAATCCAGACTTCTTCCAACCTCTCACCCATAGTGAAGTGATAAAGCTGATGGAGGAGAATAAGAGACTGGATACCTTAGTAGAGGATGAACATCAATATCCGCCTCTTAAAGTTGGAGATTTTGTTAAGAGCCATGTAAGAATGGGCTACAGGCCCATGTCCAAAGAAGCCCAATTAGCAGGATTTCTGACGTACTGGCTCCGCCGCTTCGTCATGCCTGGGGCAAGTGCTGTAGACCGCTTCCACCGCGGTGTCCTTTTTGCTGTTATCCAGTTAGTCTTCGGCTACCGGATGGATTTACTATCAGCGATGACTTGTAGAATAAATGCGGGTCTTCGTCTTTATGTAGATTCCATGCTTAAGGGTAAGTGTGATAAAGGTAATTTCTCCAGACTGGAATTACCTTACACTTACTTATTCGGATGGCTACTCCTGCACCATCCATCTCTGATGAATCCTGCCATGGGGGCAGTGGATGGCAGTTTTCTGTGCCGGTTCTCACAGAGCCGATGGCTATACACTAGCCTGAAAGATTGCAAACGCACTTTAAATCTAGGCAGATGATGGAATTTTCTTTGTACTCCCCTCCAACGGGTTATGAATTCATGGCACCATACATGGTTGACCTTGGGAGGCAGCCTATAGGTCGAATAACTTTTGAATGGTTGAAGGCAATCAGACCGTCGCATCTTGTATATAGATTTGAGGAAGAATGCTTTCTGGAGCCATATTTGACAAGTCGTTTCGCTCGACAATTTGGATATGGCCAGTTCCACGTGAGGAATGCAATAACTTGCTTACGAGGAATAGGATACTTGATCGACGGAGCCAGAGCGTGGGCTTACTACAATGCTCGAGACACACGGGCAGTATTCTCGATACCACACAGGAATAATATTGGTCCAAGAATGCTATACACCTATTCACAGTTTTATACAGCTGCCAACACTTTTTCCAAAAACTTTAGCCTTGTGGATAGTTTTGCGACGGCAAACCGTCTGAGGATGGGAGCAACTGATGTACTGGCTCCTAACAATGATGAGGAATACGAACCAGTGGATGATCCACTGGAGGCTTCCAGGGAAGTCAATTTCCCTGAGGAAGTTAATCAACCTATAAGAGTCTCTCTAAAGGTTGCTAAATCTCCGGCCAAGGAGAAGAAAAGAAGAAGGGAAAAGCCTCCTGTCCCCATTGTGAAGAAGAAACTAATTCTGGAACATTCCTCAGAGAAGGTTACGACAAGATCGCAATCCAGACAATTGGCTGAGTCCACTCGAGATGAAGCCGCTACACCGACTTTCGTTCAGAAACAAGCCAATGTAGTAAACATAGAGAGCCCTGAGAGGCCTCTACATAGAAGGAAGAAGCTGGCCCATAGAAGACAGAAGATAACAGTTTCTCCTCCTAGACAAGCTTTGTCTTTGGTAGTAGAGAACGTTGTAGCTGGGCTCACTATGCCATCTCCAACTCCTGTTTCTGAGGCTGGACATAAAACTCCTAGTCCAGAACAGAGGGAGAATATTGAGGAGAGAGAAGAGATCGACCGGAGAGATGAGGCCATAGAGCCTAGAGACAATATTACAGAAATAGAGCATGAACCTTTGCAATCTCCATTGCCAACAGCAGCGGAAACTCATCTTCCTGCCACAGCAGGAGCAAACCGTGAGGAGGAAGATCGTTTGATGATCGAAGCTCTATATGACTGTGACTTCGGTTATCAAGAAGAAACTGATCATGCCGCTGCTGCTGCTAGTGAAGAGGCTCCCGAGGACAGCAAAAACGAGGAGAGCACCTCATCAGAAGCTGCTGATGAGACACAAAATCCGGAAGAGAATGTTGAGATCCAGACATCTCCTCGAGCTATTGATGACACTCTGACTCCTGAAAAGGAGGCTGATGTGCCGATATCTCCAGAGAAGATTGCTGATGAAGAAGTAGATTTGGAGGAAACTCCAGTTGCTGCTCCCGAAGGTATTGTAATGAAATTAGTGATCTTCTTTTAAATAAATAACTTGATGGCTAACATCTTTATTCTTATCCATACAGAACCCGGATCTTCTCTCGCTCCTCCAACATGTATGGACATAGTACTGGCGACGACAATTGCTAGTAGCAGCCGCCATTTATCTTATGGCTTTGAAGCAGGAAGTAGTCAGGCCATAGCATCTGAGGCTACTTCTGCTCAACTAGATCTGTACCACCCGATGATAGGCCTGTTGCCGGACCGAACCATGGTAAGATTATTTTCACTTTTGATTCTCTTAGATAATAGTAAATGACAGGCAGAATGACAATATTTAATTTTGCAGACGAATAACCAGGAGGAGCAACTAGCTCCACTCTAGTTCCCTTATTCAAAGAGCCTACTGTTCGAGAAATTGAACGGCCTGCTGCCTCGTCATCAACAGGAGTTGCTGCGACTCTTGGTGCTCTGGCGATTAATCAGCTTGTCATCTAATCATTCACCAAATGCTTCTTCGAGTCCTTGGGGCCTTTGATCAATAGAATGATGGACAAAGAAGACGCTGATTTTTACATGGTTAGAGGTCCGACCTCTTTTTTGGTAAAGGCTATCAAGGAGCAAGGTGACGAGCCCCAGACCACTTTCCTTGACCACTTATTAAATGAGCTAGAAGCTTCAATAAAGAACTATAAAGAGCTCAATAAGGGGGAAATAGAACCCTTAGTACAAGCAGAGTTTGAACAGATGGCTCAGGCAGCTGCAGTTGAAAGAGTGAACCTCCAGAATCTCTTGGATGCCTATTCTACTAAATCTACTGAATATAATTCCAAGTTGGAATCGGTGATCTCAACTGCTGAGAGAAAAGAGAGAAGGATTACCGAGCTGAGAGTGGAGATTGCTCGTCTCCAAGAGGAACTGGAAAATGAAGTTACAGAGCATCAGACTGCAGTCCAACAAATTGATGCTCTAACTCAGGAAAGAAACGAGTATGTAGCAACTCATGATGCTGAAATCACTCGCCGAATGGTAACCATGCCCGTTTTTAATGAAGAATCTGGGATGGAAGAGGCCAGGAGGAGAGTAATGGCATCTCGCGAAGAACGGTTGCAGATTTTGAAACAACAGATTGCTAATCTGATGATGCCTCCGTCTCAGTAGAAAGAACATCTTGTATCTTCTTGTCTTTCTTTAGGCTATGCATGTAATATCTTAAATTTTGATCAATAAAAGACATTTTGTTGTGGCTCTATTATTTCTTGCATATCTTATTCAGATATAAATAATAGCGATAGAAAATATATTCAGAGGTGCAGGACATGATATATTTCTTGACGATTTTGTAGAAAATAATTATATTCATTATATCTGCTCAGAGGTAATATGGACGTGGTAGAATATAATTTGTCGAATATTATTACTTCAAAATAGACAACTTAATCGAAGATGACAAGTTGCTGATATAGATAATGAACAAAAAAGGTGTGAATGAACGAAACGAATCGTCAGGATGAACGGATGGACCGTCAAATGAATTGAATGAATGGGTGAACCGTCAGATGATGATAATGAATGGATAAACCGTCTGATGATGATGAACGGATGAACCATCAAATGATAATGAATGAACGGGCGAACCGTCAGATGATGATAATGAACGGATGAACCGTCAGATGATGATGAACGGATGAACCGTTAAATGATAATGAATGAACGGGCGAACCGTCGGATGAATGTGAATGAATGAACGGGCGAATCGTCAGATATTAATGAACGGAAGAACCGTCAAATAATAATTAAAGAACGGGCAAACCGTCAGATGATTATAATGAACAGATGAACCGTCAAATGATAATGAATGAACGGGCGAACCGTCGGATGAATGTGAATCAACGGGCGAACCGTCAGATATTAATGAACGGATGAACCGTCAAATGATAATTAATGAACGGGCAAACCATCAGATGATTATAATGAACGGATGAACCGTCAAATGATAATGAATGAATGGGCGAACCGTCGGATGAATGTGAATGAACGGGCGAACCGTCAGATGAATGTGTCGTTTCGTTATCTTGAGAATCTCTGCCTATAAATAGAACAGAAATCTGGAAGGAATGATCATTTCCACTTTTTAACATAAAAATGTCGTCCGGAGATGCATCCAAGAAGGTCGAAGTCACCCCAAAGGTTGAAGCGGGGATTGAAGAATGTCTTGCCGAACCAGTTCAGCCAAAGCAGACGGAAGCAGACGAAGGTTCGTCCGCACCTAAACCACCGTGGGATATCCTGGATTTCTTGCTTGAACAAGAAAAGACTGAAGAGGAAGAGGCCATAAGGATGGCTGCTTGCAAGTTCCTGGTAGGTTCGAGCAAAGAAGTCCTCAGTTATTTTGTTGATTATGTCTTTGATAAGGACGGCAGTGGTCCGCGTCCCAATGTTGAGAAGAACGATAGTGACCTTCCTTGATATCATGTAACATCATTTATGATGAAATAAAAATATTATTTATGAACCGTCTGATCTTATTTACATAAAATCTCTGTTATATTTATACATAGTATTTTTTGAGGAATTTGCCATTGATAGGCTTCATTGCAACTCGACCATCCAACTCTGAAAGTTGATAAGCTCCATTCGAAAAGACTTTGCTGACAACGTAAGGTCCTTCCCACTTCGCATCGAACTTGCCTTTGCTCGAGTGAGTCATAGTCATGGGACGTCTTACTGTTAGAACAATTTGTCCTTGTTGAAAGGCTCTGATTTTAACTTTGCGGTTGAAAGTCTTCGATATACGGGCTTGATATAACTCAATATGTTGTTGAGCCAATAGTCGCTTTTCATCGAGCGCTTCTAATTCTTGAAGTCAGAGAAGATCGTTATTCTCTGTAGTGAGTTCATTAGCAATGGCAATCCTTAAAGAAGGAATTTGAAGTTCCAGAGGAAGAACTGCTTCACAACCATACACCAAAGAGAAAGGTGTAAAGCCTGTAGGATTACGGACCGTAGTTCGATAGGCCCAAAGACATTCACCAAGCTTTTCACTCCAGTTTCGTTTGTTAGTAGATACAAACTTCTTGAGGAGCTTGATGATTGTTTTGTTGAAAGCTTCAGCTAAGCCATTAGCGGCAGGATTGTAGGCTGTCGAAGTGACATTGTTAATCCGATGATCATCGCAGAATCTTATAAATTTTTGGCTGATGAATTATGGTCCATTGTCATGGATGATTCTTCGAGGTACACCAAATTGATAGATGACATGGTGTTTGACAAAGTTGATGACACTGCTGGTCTTGACTTCAGCCAAAGGTATAGCTTCAGCCCATTTGGAGAAGTAATCGATTATTGCCAGTATGAACCGATGTCCTCTAGAAGAAGGAGGATTGATGGGGCCGATGATGTCCATACCCAAAGCTTCAAAAGGCCAGGAAGCAGCCGTCGGATGCAAAAATTCAGAAGGTTGATGAATAAAATCTGTATGGATTTGACAAGCTTGACATTTCCTTGCATAATCGATGGCATTAGATACCTTAGAGGGCCAGTAGTAACCCATGCGTCGGATACGATCCTGTAGCTTAGGACCGGGTTGATGTGCTCCGCAGACACCGTCGTGAGCTTCACGCAGTACTTGTTTTGCTTCATCACCAGCAAGACAGCGCAAGAGTAAGCCATCATAAGTTCGCCGATAAAGAGTCTTAGTGGTCTGATTGTAATAAAATCGTAGAGACCTTCGACGAATACTCGTAGCTTCTTTGGGATCTTCAGGGAGTATGTCATGAACTACAAAGTCGATGAAAGGAGTTCTCCAATCTTCACTGATAATATTGACTTCAGTAAGATTACTGAACTCAATATTACGATTGTTTTCGATACAGAATAATTCTCGATTAGAGATGACCACCACCTGTTGTCTTCTGATAGGGATGGCTAGGACTGCTGCAAGATTGGCCAAAGCATCTTCCTCAGTATTACAAGCTCGACATACATATTCAATGAAGAAGGCTTTGAATGATGTAGCCATGTTGATTTCCGCTTCGAAGTAAGGCACTAGATCTTGATGGCGAACTTCATAGGATCCTCTAACTTGATTAACAACCAACTTGGAATCGCCATAGACTTCAAGATACTCGACGTCAAGTTGTTTGGCTAGCTGGAGGCCAATGAGTAGAGCATTATACTCTGCCACGTTGTTGGAGCAAGGCTCATCTAGGGAGTATGCTCTTTGGATAGCTGACCCGTCCGGAGAAACAAGGACAACTCCAACTCCTGCGATAATGGCACCATTGGGTCTAATCCTGGATGCACCATCAAAGAATAGGCGCCAAGTAGGAAATTCTTCGGAGACCATATTTGATTCCAAAGTCTCATCTAGAATTTCATCATAGAGTTGGATGTCTCTGGAACAAGATGGGTTGCTAAGAAATCCGCCAGGGCTTGACCTTTGACAAACTTTTGAGGAACATATACCATGTCATATTGGGCTAGCAGAATGGCCCATGTAGCCAACCGAGAATTGAGTGTGCTGGGCTTCTTCATGAGTACCCGAAGAGGATTAACTCGGGATATGACATGAATAGTTTGGCCAATGATGTAATGCCGAGTCTTTTGAACAGCAAACATAGGAGCTAGGCATTCTTTTTCGACCGGACTATAATGGTGTTCAGCACCAATCATAGTACGACTGAGATAGTAGATAGCTTGTTCGTGGCCTTCTTTGTTCTTTTGGACAAGTAAAGTACCCAATGAATGATCCATAGCACGGACATACATTAAGAATGGTATGCCAGAGATTGGTGGCACCAAGACCGGTGGATTCATGAGATACCGCTTGATATCTTCGAATGCTCGTTGACATTCTTCAGTCCAAACGAAAGAAACACCCTTCTTCATGAGTTGAGTGAATGGTC
Organism: Iris pallida; assembly: GCA_029216955.1. Lineage (NCBI taxonomy): Eukaryota > Viridiplantae > Streptophyta > Magnoliopsida > Asparagales > Iridaceae > Iris > Iris pallida. Next base: position 2,334,386 of record JANAVB010019998.1, read on the forward strand.
TGCAGTGTCCAGACAGATTCGAAATAAATCTCCTGATGTACGTAAGTCGACCTTGTAATCCTCGTAGCTCTTTTAGGTTGCATGGAGGACGCATCTCTTGAATGGCTTTGATCTTCTCGGGATCCACGTGTATACCCTTAGAGGTGATGACGAAGCCGAAAAATTTGCCACTACAGACACCCAAGAATGACTTGGTGGGATTCATTTTGAGTTGATGTTGGCGCATGAGATTGAAGATAGTTCTCAAGTCTTGGATGTGATCTTCCTTTAGACGACTTTTGACAGCAATATCATCGACGTAGCATTCGACAGTCTTGCGCAGATGATCTCGAAAGATGGTACTCATTGCTCGTTGGTATGTTGCACCAGCATTCTTGAGACCAAACGGCATCACAGTATAGCAGTAGACCCCACGAGGAGTACGGAAAGAAGTATGCTTTTTATCTTCAGGATTCATCCGAATCTGATAGTATCCAGAGAATCCATCCATGAAAGATATTCTTTCGAACCCACAGGTGTTGTCGATCATAAGTCCATGATAGGAAGAGGAAATTCATCTTTTGGACATGCTTCATTAAGATCCCGGAAGTCGATACAGACTCGAACTTTGTCGGTTTTCTTTAGAACTGGGACAACATTAGCTACCCAATCAGGATGCTGCTCTTCTCGAATAAAGCCATAAGCGATGAGCTTCTTGACTTCATCGTCAATTGCGTCCATCATTTCTGGCTTGAAATGCCGTTGTTGTTATTTGATCGGTTTTGCATTCGGCAAGATGTTTAGTTTGTGAGTAGCAACTTTAGGATCTAGTCTTGGCATGTCTTCATAGATCCAGGCAAAGACATCAATGTATTCTTTAATCAGAAGAATCAATTCTTGTTTATCCTCTTCTGGAAGGTTCTTGCTTATGAATATTGGACGAGGTGATCCGCTCTCTCCTATATCAATTTGAACTAATTGATCTTCGGTAGGAGGTTCTCTTTGTTCGAATCGAAGTTCCCATTGGGTATCCATTCGTTGAGCCCAAGGATCTGTTTTAGAACTTTCTTCAATATCCTCGTCATAGCCTTCTGGAATTTCAACAGAGACCATGTTAGAAGATACAGTTAACTGATGAACTTGACCAATGCTGGTGTCAGAATCCCATGATCTGGAATCAGAAGAGTTAGAACGCTCTTCGCTATCAGATTCAGAGCCTGCTGGGGATAACATCGGAGGAGAAGCATATCTGAAACCTCTTTTGGTCCTGCTATAGTACATCTCTGATTTTTCTTTTGGAACAGCCGTACGAAGAGGAGTTTTTCTACCTTTACCGTAGTTGAGGCCGCCCTTAAAATCATAACCCATCTTTCGGATGATGTCTTTTGATTGTTGACTGTAACGTCGGAGTTGAAGATGTCCCGTGTCGTTAACTTTGCTATCATCCGTATAGCTGAATTGTTGTTCCGATCCTTTACTAAAAAGTATTGGACTTTCGCCTTTCTTACGAGTGGGAATAATACGATATGAATCTTTTGGGGGTTCAAATGAAACCTCTATTTGAAGAGATTGTATAACTCCCATTGTAAATGACTGAAAGCTGTCTAACAAATAGCATTTAGCATGATAAATGATATCAGTATACTGGAAAGTAGATACTTTTTCATTGATTTGTACATTTGTATTTACAGCAGGACCTTTAGCCTTAGCAGGCTTAGTCAGATTGATTACAAGAGGGGAAGAAGAAGAACGTAGAAGGGGATTGGCTTTGTTACGATGGAGGTCGATAACAAGTGGCTCAAAAGAGCTGAGCTCACTTTTCTCCTTGTTATGAGGTAGATTGATAACAAGCGGCTCAGAAGAAACGAGCTGTTTTTTGTCTTTGTTACGACGTAAGTCAATAACAAGCGGCTCAGAAAAGGTGAGCTCCCTTTGATCTTGATCATCACTTGATTGCTTTTGAACTGACAAGTGAATAGCCAGTGGCTTGGAAGATTGAGGACGAGAGACACGCCCTTTAACAGGTATGATAAGGGTATCTTTGGGCACTGCTTCTGATTCTTCTTCAATATCCAGAGATAAGACAACCTTCATGAATTCATCCTTGTACATGCGAGCGTCGTTGCAGTACGCTTCAACGCCTTTGAAAGGATAGAGATCAGCAACCTTCTTCTGGACTTCTCCATTGTCATCAACATATTTGAAACATTGATAAAGAGTTGATGGAACAATGTTGTGTTCATATAGGAATGGTCTCCCCAACAAAGCATTATAAGAACAACCATGATTGTCGATGATATAGAAGGTCACTTTTGTGCACAGATTGCCTATTTGGAGTTTTAGGCGAATCTTACCCAAAGGTTCACTTCTTCCTTGATTGAATCCAAGGATGGTGGTGATTATACTGGAGAGACTATGTACAGGGATCTTCAACGCATCTAACATTGTCTTCGGCATGATGCTAAGGGAAGACCCTAGGTCTATCAGAATACGATCGACTTTCATCGAGTCGACATATCCTGTATAGTAGAGAGGACGGTCATGCTTGTTGTCTTCCATTAACAAGTCATCTTGAGTGAAAGTTATGTTTGGAATTAACTCCAACATGCTATGACAATGGAGGCAAGAGACTGGCTCTGCTTTCGGCTTCTTCAGAAGGGCTAAACAGGTTTCAGCTTGCATGAGAGCTTCACTCAGAGTTTCCCGAGTTTCTTTAGAGAGGCGCAAGAGCTCAAAAATTGACAACCGGGCTGGTGTATTGGCCAACTGAGCCAAAATATCAAAGTTGTAAGGCTTTTCAAATCCGGAAGGAAATGACTTCTTCAAAGGTTTGTCGAAGCAGACTTATTGTTTGCCTTTGTCAGCAACCGTTGGTTTGGGAGGAATGGACACTACAACCGGTGAGGATGCAGTAGGAATATCCTCAGTAGAAGCAGGCTGCACTGGAGCAGGCTCAGAAGAAGAAGCAGGATTCTCTTGAGCTTCGGGGTAACCCTTTAAATAAGCTTTCCCTGATCTGGTGCCCAGCAGAATTTCTTCATCAACTATGGGGTCAAAAGACACCATATTGCAAGTCTTTGTCTTGCTTTTAGAGCGGTCTTTCTTCTTGGAGGAAGAGGGAAGTTCGAACTCCGAGGCTAAATTCGGATGAATCCACATAATCTCGCCATTGTCAAGAGACAAGGGGACGAGACCTTCACTTCGTGGAGGAGGGAGATTCTCGATATCGAGAGTAGCTTTGGGGATAGGAATGACACCATGTTGCACCATCTGGGGCGGGAAGTCACCGAACTAAACTGATACCATATTTGCAGTAACAGTCTTCTCGTCTTATTACAGAGTGACAACACCAGCGTTGACCAGCTCCTAGATTTTGCCTTTGAGCACATAACATGCTCGAGTGGGATATCCGATGAACCTGTGATAGACACAGTACTTGGGATGATCAGTCTTACCGACTTCATCGGGCTTCTTTGGATCTGGAAGTTAGATTTTATTGCTTTTGATTAAGTAATCAAAGATACTCGCTGTGTCGTTCTCGTCAAAGAAATATAGTACTTTAGGACGAGGTTCTCTCGGTGGAGGTGCTGAAGGAGTAGAAGTGGGCGTAGGAGGAGCTACGTTAACCGCCAGAGATTCTTTGTTCTTGTTCAAATTGATGTTCAAAATTTCTTTTAGTTTGCGGTTGTTCTGGCGATTGCCACTACCTGATGTTTGATGTTTATCCCGGTCGGGTTAGACATTTGTACCCCTAGCTGCTTGAATTTGTCGGTGCTAACTTCAGCTGCTTTAGCGTTGACAATGAAGGATGGCCAATCTTGGAATTGAGTAGACCCCGTCCATATGCTGATGATGGGCAAAAGATTTGCCTTGCAGGTGTCTATGGTGACAGCAGCCGGAGTTCCAGGAGGCATTTTCAAAGCTTTCCGACGGAATCTTTCAATGAAACTTTCAGCAGTTTCATTGTGTCTTTGTTTGATTTTATTGAGGGCTGACATAGTCATGTCGTTAATCCCCTCGTAAAATCATTCCAAGAAGATTTGCTTTAAGCCAGAGAAGGAGGTGATACAACCATCGGGCAAGCTTCTATACCAATCGTATGCTACGCCGGCTAAACAGCCGACGAATACTCTGGTAAGAAGAGCATCATTTGGTTGAAGTTGAATAGTCATAACCTTAAAGTGGTTGATGAACTGACTGGGAGATGTGCTGCCATCAAACAGCAAAATAGTTGGGATCTTGTACTTCGGAGGAAACGGGACTTCCTTCCATTCAACTGGGTAAGGTTGTTTGATCCCCAATCTTTGCAAGTTGTCCTTCTCCTTGAAAGCTTCAAACTGAGTTCGTAGGAGCTTTACAGCTTCATTGGCATCTTCTACTGATGTAGAAGGAGCAGGCTGAACCATAGTGTTAGGAGGAGGAACAGTATGATAAGTACTACCCCCAGCACCTGACTGACTGGGTGTAGGTTAGACTTGTACAGGAGGTACCGGAAGAGATGCTACCCCCAGCCCTGTATTAACAGGCACCGACGATGCTATGATTTCAGGATTTGCAGGCGGTACGGTCGATGGCACTGTGTGCTGAGCTACAATGATGGAATGCATACTTGCGACCATCTCAGCCATGGTCTTCAACTTATCTTCTAGTGCAGCTATTCTTTGTTCTTGACTAGCTGAACTGGAAGCATCGGGATCTTCATTGACAACATAAGCTGTCACTTCTCTGGGTACAGTAGAGGACACTATTTGCTCTGAGCTTTCGCTGTATGCATCATAATCGAAGAAAGAATCATCTCCTGAGTGAGAAGAAAGAAGACGTTCAGAAGGATCTTGAAGATTCCTTTGACCGATTGTGTCTCGGCTTCGGGATCTGGTATGTTGGAATACTCCTTCAGAGGATTCTTGGAGTAAATCCAAAAACCGTTGGCATGGCTTGCGAGGCTTCCCGTGCTTAGAGCACTTCCTACCCCCAGTGTCTCTGGAAGTCATGTTGACGGAAGCGTACAGAACTTCGTCCTCATCTTCCGACATAGGTTCAGAGTTAGAAAAGTTTAGACGATCGAAGACAGATCGACTAGTTGTTTGACAACAAAACTTGATAACAACCTTGTGATTACAATGATGATGATCGCTTGGTTGAATTAGAAGAGTTGAAGTGTTGTCCCGCCTTTGCTTGAGGTGTTCTCGGAGATCGGAAACAGCAACGGGACAAGCAAAAGTGCGAGGGATGTGTTCTTTGATAACATTCGAAACATGGTTCCGGTTCTTCAAATGTTTTGTCCCTTGAGTGTATAGGGAAGTGCTCATTTAATTGGCATAGGTATCCGAATTCTTGATCCTGGAAGTTTGTTTCTGATGATGTTTGGTTTTCGGCATTGGCTGTTTGCGTTTTACCGAAATTGGCCTGTTGAGATAAGTTCTTAGATCAGCAAATTCACCCCCAGGGGTTTCTGTTTGAGACACCAACAATTTTTCCTGTCTTGAACGGAAGATCTTGAGGGTTGGAAGATCTTGGAACTCTGCTACCGGAGTAGACAGAATACCTCTTTGATCAGTACAAGTTCTTTTAACATGGAGAGAAGAATCCTTGTTTGAAAGAATTTTTGTACTGACTGATGCTGAAGCACGTTCAGTATGATCTTCTACGGTAAAGACCGAAGAAGACTGAGAAAAGACCAAAGGGCCTTTTCCTTTGTTTTGTAAAGAAGGGTTAGCTAAAGAGCGTTTCCCTCTGTTGTCTTCCAAGTCAAGAGACGAGGAAGTTTGAGAAAAGACCAAAGGGCCTTTTCCTTTGTTCTGATGAAGAGGAATAGCCAAAAGACTACCCTCAGTGGATTGCGCAGGAGCAGCAGGGTGTTGGAGATGAGCAGCACTCTTTCCCTTGTTGTGAGAAGAAGAAAGATTAGCCAAAGGGCTGTCTTTCTTAGATTGTGCAGGCATAGTTTGTGCATGAATTGATGGCGCACTGGCAGGTTGCACAGGAGAGTCTTTGGCAGATGACTTTCTGGTTCTGGCCACAGATACTGTGGTTTGCGCATCAGGAGTTCTGGCCACAGAGTGTTTAGAGTGCACTCTAGTTGCTGTAGTGTTGGTTTGCACAAAAAGATTGGCAGCCAACTGCTCCAGAGGCAGAGGAGTCTTGCACCTTGATAAGGCAGCAAATGAAGTCTCTTGTGTACTGGCAACAGCAGATTGTGCATGAGTTGAAACAGCAGATTGCGCAGCAGGCTTCTTGGCAGACTGTACAGCAGTCTTGCTGGCAGAGTTAATGGACTGCGCAGCAGTCTTGGAGACCCACACTGGGCGCACTTTGCTCGTGGCAGAAGTGGTTGCAGTGCGAGGAGTAGTTTTGGAATTGATCATGGCTTCATAGGCTGTCTGGTTGACCTTCACCACCAGCGTCTTCTGCGTCTTTTCGATAGACGCTACGTCACATTGAGTTGTCACTTCCTCGTCGGAGGAGAAAGTCGTCCCCAGCTGAGTCGCCATTTTGTTTGCAAAAACAAAAGTATGAAACTTTATTGATACAAACTTTGTAAAGATTACAAGAATTCTGAAAAAGTACAACTGTAGGAATCCAATCTAGAAGACGATTGCTTTATCCCTTGGACCATGTGAACTTTGAAGATGGTAGCCTCTGAAATTGAAGTTGAAGGCAAAAGCCTCGGAAGAATGAAGCAACACTTGGACAAGAACTCCTGAACTCTCTGATATTTCTGAACTTTATGTCTGATCTCCCTTGAATGAAGACTTGAAACTCTATTTATAGAGTTCTGGAAATAACTAATTTTTAGTTATTCTGAATGGCGCAAGTTGGATTGCGCAGGAACTGGATTGCGTAGCATCAGACTGCACAGGCCGTTGTCTGGTCGTGGGCCGCCTGTCTTGGACACATGGCATCATTTGATTGAAATGCGCATGATCGTGCATAGACGGTTGCCACGTAGTGAGAAATTGATGGCATGAATGCTATATGTCAATTATCATGATGAAGTGCGCCACCTGAATTGCGCTGACTTCGGATTACGCTGAAATGGATTGTGCAGGCACTGGATTGCGCAGGCACTAGATTGCACTGCATGTACAGCTGTCTTCGAGCGCTGTACGGCACAATAAACGAACAGTCTCCTCGTTCTTTGTGCTGTCAGCTGTCAGAAAGATTTGATTTTGTCAGATAATGATGACATTGCCACGTCAGCCTGCGCAGTTGAAAGTGTGCGCAGTCCGGTGTGCGCAATCTAAACGATGCGCAATCTGATGTCTGCACAGTTCATTTGAAAGTTGTATTTCTTGATTTTTTGACTTTGTTAATAGGTGCAACTTGATTTTTTAGGACCTACAGCTGTCAGTAATCATGGGTCATCAATCCCGTATCTCCAGTGAAGAGTCCGGATCACAAGGGAAAGTGCATCGAAGCCCATACGCTAAGGAATTGTCCTCCCCGCCTAATGCCTACTCTATTGTATCCACAACAGTAAACCTCTATAACCGCTAAGTCAAACTAAGCATGCAACCTCTATTAGCGGTTATTCCTATCGCACGGCTTGTACGTACTGGTGGCCAGCCAATCACGCACTTTCGTGTCCTACATGCGACACACAACTTCGTGTTACAACGTGTCAAGGCCAATGAATGCTACACACAAGGTGGTCCCTTAAATCTAGGTTTAATGTGAGAAAAATAATACATAGCAGGAAATATAAATGAACAGTAAGTTCTAACAGGTTATGCCATGTATCATAGTTTATTTTGTATAAAGAAAATAAATAATGCATGAAATATGAGCTAAAATAAATAAACAGCAAATGGCAAGGTGTCTTGCTTGGTAGGATGCCTGATGCGCTGCAATAATCACGGTAGCACGAACTGCGACTTCGGTGTGATAACTACACAAAGTGACCTCTGATGGTGGCACAGGTTATGTCATTGAGTCCAGAATAGTCAATTTGGGTTGGAACGATATAAATAAGCTCGAGATTTGGAAGAAGATAAGAAACGAACGATTGATCATGGATAAGATTATATAATCGAAGAAAATTTATAGAAATAAATATAAATAACTATTTTTGAAAATGTATCTATTATATTTAAAAATAACTATATTTCTATTAGTAAAACAGTTTTAGATAAATACTTGAAAGTTATAAAAAAATTTATCTTTATATCAAAACTATAACTTGCTTGTAGAAAATATTATAACCATATTTAATACCATAAAATATATAATATAATAAATAAAAACCCAAACCCGATTTGAAATTACATGTATGGCCAAGCCCAATACTATATATTTATCACGAATACAATATTTGAAAATATTTAATATATAGATATATATAATATCATTAAGAGCAAAAGATCAATAATATTTCTAAATAATAAACCCCAATAACAATAGTAATAACTCTAGTAATATTACCTAATGATAATATTATTATATGGCACAATCGTTTCTTTTGTAAAAATATAACAATAATAATAATAATATAGATAGTGAAAAACTATTGGTAGCACTATTTGTGCAATAACAAGTTTTATATGCTACTAAAAATAATAATGTAATAATAATAATAATAATAATAATAATAAAGATAATAATAATAAACAGAATATTAAGAAGAAGAAAATACACAAAATCAGTAATAATAATAATTTATGTCAATAAAATAAAACTTAAACAACAACAAATAAAACAATAAAATAACTAATAAAAAACAAATAATAAAAGGGGAATGAAAATGGGTGCAGCACTGCTGCTCCTAACTTCATAGAAAGGAAGTAAGGGGAGAGAGAGAAAGCAAAGGGGAGAAGGGGGTTTTGAGCGGAGGATTTTGGGGACGCGGCGGGAGTCTCACGCCGGCGGCTTGGCGCGGCGGAGGAGGAGTCGGAGAGGGAGACGAAGGAGGGTGGCCGACGATGGACGCTGCGGCGGCTAGGTACGGTCAGGCCGGAGGAGGTTTCGTCGGGGCTCCGGCGGACGGCTGGCGCCGTGCGGAAGTCGAGGCGGTGGTTAGGGCTGGTGCCAGGGGTCAACGGCGGGGAAAGGATTTCGGTGGGCGCTACGCCAGTGGATGAAGGGAGCGGTGGTTGGGTTGCCGCGACGGAGGGACTAGGCAGCCGGCGAAAAAAAAAGGCTACGAGGGTTAGCGAGCTCGGCTGAGCACGGAGGCGGTCGATGCCGGTCGGGACTCGAGGTGAAGGCTCCATAGGCGGGGTGCTCGTCGCAGCAAGGCTCTGGCGGCGCGGTCAGGTTAGTAATGGTGGTGGTGCTTTCCTTCGTCGTTATTTTGGTGATTTGGGCTGTCGGTGGCGGATTGGGAATTTTCGGTCGGTGGCCGTGGGTGGTGAGGCTGGCAGCGGATGGCTGGAGTTGGGTTACGAGGTTGTGGTGAGGACGGGAGTCGAAGAAGGCAGTGGCGGCAGTGATGGCGACGGGGCGAGGATGGTGGTTGTTGACCGAGGATGGCAGCAGCTCGGTGGACATTGGCTCGGTGGTTAATGTGGCATAGGTGATGGGGGCAACGGTGGAGACGTCGACCGGATGCTGGTGGCCGTGAGTGTTTGGGCGGCAGCGGTGTGCTGCGGTGGAGACGGGTTCGGTTGTGGCCGCGATGCCGGGCGTAGGCAGGGGGTTAGGATTAAGGTTAGCGTTTAGGAACTAGGGATTCGTATTGTGTCGGGGTTGTGTCCTGCACGACACATAATAGGGTTGTGGAGGATGGGTGTCCGGTGTGTCCGACACAAGAGAGATTGTATATGTAAAAGAAAAATAGTGAAAGTAACTAGGTTGACATGGACACGATGCACGTATATTTGTCGAGAAATAATGTGTGATAGAAGTTATGGAGGAGTACCTTCCTATTTATAGGATGTAGGAATTTCCAGTTGGATAAAGATTAGGAGTAGTTTAAACCCAAAAATAGATAATTCGTAACTTAATTTAATATCAATCAAATCCAATTCCAAATCCAAATCCAATTTAAATCTAATTAAATTCTTTTAGTCTAAAATCAAATCAATTTCAAATATAGATATTAGTTTACTATTTAAATGTATCCATGGAATCAAATCAAAATTTAAATTGTCACAAATATTTCGAAAATATGTTTTCCAAAAATGCTAATAATAATAATTTCAAAAATTACACTATTTATTTAAAAATAAGGTAATAAATATTTATGATATATGTATGCACAAATAATGTTTACATAAATATATTTTTCTAGTATACAATAGAAATATTATTTATTATTAGTAGTTGAAGGGCCTTTAAAATGAAAATAACAACTTAGCAATTCTTGTATGATAGCAAAGTATTTATTATATAAATTATTTTGAACTATAAAAATTAAAATTAAAATATTTTTCTAAAAATATGTACGCTCGTCCGTATTCGTACTCGACAAGCAATTAAGAAATACATCGTTTGCACACAACGTACAATACGACTACGCAACGTACAATAAAAAAAATTAAATCAGTACCAAAATCGATAAAAAAAATATAGTAGAAATTTAGGGGTTTTACATCCTACCCAACTTAAAAGAATTTCGTCCTCGAAATTAAGAATTCGTAGGGAGGTGAGAAGACACAAGGGGGTATCGATGGGAAACAATCTATAATAAATCATGCCGTAAGAATTCACGATTTAGATCATAGAAAAATAATACGGTATGGTCACGGGTAATGAATGAGGGTCACGATTAAGAGAACAAAATAGATTCACTTAAATTAAGCGATTAGAGGTTCTTGATAGGGCCGAGTAGTTTGGGATGAAGATATAGCAACATCGAGTGAGAATGGTCATAGCCGATGGGAAGGTTAGAGGAAGTTCTAGTATGACGCTTTCGTCCTCCTAAAATAGGTGAGGGTGAAGCAATATAGAGTTCAAAGGAGGCGTTATCGAATACGAATACGTAATTCAAGGACGACCGAAAAAAAAAATTCAAAAGGAGTTACCAAGGCAGTCGTAGATGGGACTCTAGAGGACAAGTTTAGCTATGTCTCCATCCACGTAGAACGATAGATAAAAGCGAACCAATGTGCACTTGGTTGATCAGATCATCATGCACCGGTTCTGATAGACAATATGTTAGTGGGGTACCTCCATTAACATATATGTCACGAACAAGCTTGGTAAAAGGCTAAGCTTGCAAAAACTAGGCTACATTAGCATCATTAGTCTAGATAGTAAAATATAGGCACGATAATAGATGAATAAAAACAATTATGAATGGTCTAAGAGTCATAAGGATCGAAGTCTTGTTTATTCTTATACCATCATTCTACGATTTATTGACCAAGGCTTGGTTGACCAAATGGGTTAACTTTCTCTAGTCTCTATGGTGTAGATAATACCATTTGTATTCCCTTAATGGTCAAGGGTGTGTGGGATATTCTACCCAACTTAAAGAATTAAGCTAAGGGTGTTTGGGACATCTAACTAGTAGGGTCAATCTCTAGCAGGCACGAAGGAAATATAAGAATTTTGTTAGAAGGAATCAAGCAAGATGCAGTCGATGAGTTAAACGGTAGATAAAATCTAGGAAAGAGTCAAATATATGGATGAGACCCTAGACTTCTAATCCTATACGCAGGCTTGCTTGGTACGGTAAAGTAACCAAACAATTTATCTTGACCTGCATGGGTCACCACAAAAACATGTAACGCCCCAGTCCCAAAATACGTAGGACTAGGAACGTAGACATGCCAGCCGTATAATAAATATACGTAAGCTGTAAAATGCAGTATAACCATAACTAATCTCATCCACACAAAATTTAAGAATAAAAGATATCATATAATGATAATGAATTATCTTGATACAATATGTTGGACGGAGACAAATCCACTACCAACAAGTAAAGGAAAAATACATGATAGAATAAATGATTTTGGCGAACAAAGCGAAGATGATCCAAGTGCAATCATCATCGAGAAATAGCAATTAACACGGCTAGAGCTACAGCACCTGCGAAAGACAAGAGCACACACCTGGAGAGATAACCAGGTCCTCAGAAGGACGTAACAAGACACATAATATCATGCCATATAAACTGAATAAATATTGCTCAAATAAATAAGTCAATTGAATGATAACATGGTCCAATACACACCTATTGAACGAGCGTACCATCCCCCCAACCAAACAAGGACAAAAGATGGTAAACTAATTCACGGTGACGTATCTTCCCATGCTATGAATCCAATATGGTATCCGGACCCCAACAAGGTTCAATTCCTTCTCATCGAAGTAGTAAGTCACACCTACAACCAAACAAGGACAAGATGTGACAAACTAATCCGCGACAAGTTATTATTCCAAGCCACGGTCAGATACAAGTACCCAAACCAAAAGTACTCGTACCTAACGGATAAAGGTAGCCTACCGTTCTGAGTGATATGTAGTTAAGAACAATCCTTCCTACGCATGGACCCTGGCTGAATAGGATCGGCATAGTCCCCCTTGGGCACCAGAGGCCCCATCAGTAAGAGCATAACGTTCCGCAGAATCGTCAGTGGCCGTTAGTAATCATGGATCATCAACCCCGTATCTCCAGCGGAGAGTCCAGGTCACAACAGAAAGTGCATCGAAACCCATACGCTAAGGAATTGTCCTCCCCGTCCAATGCCTACTCTGTTGTATCCACAACAGTAAACCTATATAACCGCTAAGTCAAACTAAGCATGCAACCTCTATTAGCGGTTATTCCTATCGCACGGCTTGTATGTACTGGTGGCCAGCCAATCACGCACTTCCGTGTCCTACATGCGACACACAACTTCGTGTTACCTCAGCCGAATGATGATGGGGCCGGAACACCGATATACTGTCGTAGAAAAGGAGTGCCTTGCTCTGGTGTTCGTCATTCAGAAGACGCGACACTACGTCATGGGACAAACCATCCATGTCGTATCAAGAGTTAACCCCCTCAGGGTCCTCATGGCCAAGCCAGGTGCACTCAGCTCTCGCCTCGCTACCTGGGCGATATTACTGTCCCCCTACCACATGATCTTTGTCCCATAGAAGGCTGTTAAAGGTAAAGCTCTGGCAGACTTTTTAGCAGCTCATCCAGGATCGGAGTCAACCAGAATAGACGAAGAGATTCCAGATCAGGTCGCCAATTCAAATGTGGTATCCCATTATGCCGTATGGTGAATGTTCTTCGACGGCGCTTCGAGAACTGGGCCAAGGGCAACATCGTCATTGGAGTCAGAGTGGTGCTGATTTCTTCCACCGGGCTAGTGATCAATCGGGCTTATTCCCTCACGGAGCCCTATTCAAACAATGTGTCCGAGTACAATGCTTTGGTCATTAGCCTCTGACTTGCAAAGGAGCTGGGGGTAGAGTACCTTAAAGTATACGCCGATTCGCAGCTAATCGTTAACCAGATCCGAGGCTCATACGAAGTGTGGCATGAAGACATGATCCCCTATCACCAAATAGCGATCGACATCATCTCATCCTTGGAAGGGTTCTTCATAGAACACGTTCCCAGGCTCCAAAACATTGAAGGCGATGCCCTAGCAGGCCTGGCCGCTTCCCTAGCGGTACCGAATCATGCTCATCATCTGGTTGACATAATAGGCCGTGAGTTGGTATGTCCCAGGAATAATGTTCAATGTGTTGAGAGTTACTCCCCGCTGACAGTCGACGAAGCACCAGACTGGAGACAACCATTCATTGACTTCGTAGTCTACGACATCCTGCCAGAGAATCCGAAGGAAGCCACTTCTATAAGAAGATGTTCCCTCAGATTCTTCTACGATACAGAGATGAAAATGCTATATCGGCGATCATACGATAGATTACTGCTTCGATGTCTGTCAAATACAGAAGCCAAAGAAACCATACGTGAAGCTCATGATGGCATCTGTGGGGCCCATCAGCCTGGCCCAAAATTACAAGATCGCCTTCGCCGAATGGGCTACTACTGGCCCACGATGGTTGCCGATGCTATAGACTATACAAGAAAGTGTAAAGCCTGTCAATTCTACGCAGATTTCATCCACCAGCCATCCGAGTTTCTACATCCGACAGTGGCATCCTGGCCATTCGAAGCATGGGGAATGGACATCATTGGTCCGATCACTCCACCTCCGTCCCGAGGACACCGCTTCATACTCGTAATCACAGATTACTTCTCCAAATGGGCAGAGGCTATTTCGCTGGCAGAAGTAAAGACTTCAAATGTGATCAGCTTTCTCAAGTATCACGTCATCTATCATTTTGGACTTCCCCAAAAGATCATCCACGATAATGGCCCGCAGTTCGTAAGCCTCGCCTTCTATCGGTTTTGCAACAAACATCGAATCCAGAATATTGCTTCAACACCAAACAACCCGGCGGCTAATGGTGTTGCTGAAGCGTTCAACAAAACAATCATCAAGCTTCTCAAGAAGTTTTTGTCATCAAACAAACGCGACTGGAATGAAAAGCTCGGCGAATGCTTATGGGCGTAACGTACTACAGTACGGACGGCCACCAGAAACACAACATTCTCTCTGGTATACAAAAGTAAGGAAATTCTCCCACTAGAGACTCAAATCCCTTCCGTGTCGCTCTCACCTACCGATTGATGATAGATGATAATCACCATCGCCGACTACAAGAGTTGGAGGCCTTAGATGAGAAGCGCCTGTTAGTTCAACAACGAATCGAGCTGTACCAAGCCCGTATCCCCGGAGCCTTCAACAAGAAGGTTAAAATCAGAATATTCCAAGTAGGCGATCTCGTTCTGGCAGTTCGGAGGCCGATGGTTATGACTCACAAAACTGCCGGCAAGTTCCAGCCAAAGTGGAAGGCTCGTTCATCATCGATGTTGTATTCTCCAATGGAGCTTACCGCCTCGCAAAACAAAATGGAGACTTGCTTATGTTGCCCATCAACGACAAGTTCCTAAAGAAGTATTACGTCTGAAACGACATCCTCCAAATCTCCAAGGGTATTGAGTTATGTACCCTCTGGTACCGCTGAACCTACATTCTGACTCCAAATATCCCAGATTGTTGAGTTATGTACCCTCTGGTACCGCTGAACTCACATTCTGACTCCAAATATCCCAGATTGTCGAGTTATGTACCCTCTGGTACCGCTGAACTCACATTCCGACTCCAAATTTCCCAGAATGACGAGTTATGTACCGTCTAGTACCGCTGAACTTACTTTCTGATCCTAAATCTCTCAGATTGTCGAGTTATGTACCCGCAGGTACCGCTGAACTTATACTCTGGTCACTACAGATGAATCTATATCGCGTCTTTTAGGTAGTAAGTCATGTATGATTATACCTCTGAACTTTCTTCCTAAAAGTGCTCCCTCCTTGTGATCCAATACCTGCACTTTCTGTGCACAAAAAGGGTAACAGATCCACAAATTATCCGAAACAACCACGTCGATGTTATCTCTGAGTTGTTTCCCTTCCATCAAAAATAAATCGCCTCTCACATAGAACTTCCACGTCCTCATTACCTCTGAGTTGTTCTATGTACCCTTCATGGAGCCTACTCCTGCTATGTCCTCCTTACCTCTGAGTGGGAGGGCTCCATCGAAAAAATTCTCATATTTACCATGACCTCATTACCTCTGAGTAAGTATGTTGGTTCTCTCTCGTCTTATTATCCGTATCCAGAACCAGGGTACGCCAAGGATAATAGGTCCATAAAAAGTCTCCCATTAGGGCAACTACTGCAAGCAAAGAATAGAGCGAATGCATTCTGTTCATTCAAAATCAGTTACATTCACATGACTACATCTCATGAGAAAAGTTTTCCATCGTTTCATTCAGACAAGAGGAAAAAAAATTACATTGATGTCCAAAAGAAGCAAAACACAAACCACAGCTAAAGACAGACAGAAATATCAAGACAAAAGATGGACATTTATGAGAGCCCACGAATCCTAGTTGTGGTGGCGCATATACCAATCCCTCAACCATTTTTTATATGAAGGATCTACTTGAGCAAGATCCTCGTCCGGAGCAGGAGGATCAGAACTCCCAATACTACCCCCTTCAGGCTAGAGCTCCTCTTTTACAGCAACTTCAATGTTGGGAGTGGTTCCCTCCCCTATAGGCGTCAGCTCTTCTTGTTGTTCCTCATTTTTTTGGTATTACCTCTTCCTTAACAAGCGATGACTCTGAGTAGATGAAAGGAGGCAGCAGCTCCTCCTTCACAATGATCTCAGCCTTTGGCAGGGATGCTGCAAGAATCAAAGATAAAAGAAATAAAGTTAGAAGATGGCCAGGTGAAACTAACTTAGTATTTCGGGGCTTATGCGGATCTGCTTAGCGAAGCCTTATGCGGCACAGTTTAAAGGGGGGCTTATGCGGTCCTGTTTGATGGGGCTTCATGCGGCTCCATTCTGAGGGGCTTATGCGGCTCTGTTCGATGGGTCATTATGCGGTTCAGTTTGCAAAATGTTTATGCGGCCACTGGACAACTCCCATGCGGCTCGGACAGGGGGTATACCCCCCATGCGGCTCGGACGTGGGACGTACATGCGGCCCATACAGTTTGAACAGTTCGATGGAGACGAAGGACGCATTAAAGGCTTATGCGTAAAACATGCAACAGAGCCATCTTTGTTAGGGTTTGTGAAGAATACGATCCTCCCAAAGCCTTACCAGCAATAGTGGGGTGAACGTCGGGATGAACTTCAGGCGCCGTAGTCGACGTCGAAGCCGCTCCCTTACCCTTTGCCGCAGCCTTGGAAGTCTTGGGGGCCATCGTTGATCGAAGAAGAAGAAGAAGAGGACGACAGTTAGGGCAAAAAGAGCTTAAATCGGAAAAGAGAGTAAAGATTTTCTTTCTCCAAATTACTCTTATTTATAGAAGGACAAATGGGGGACACGTGGACCGATAAACGCTTCGGGTCGTGTGCTGCAGGCAAAACCGACTCCTAGGATTTTGTCCCCTCTCATAAAGGAGATTCATCAAAGTCCAAAATCCTAATATTTAATGAACCGACTCTTGGGATTCCCCTAAAAAGATGGCTCTAAATCAAAAAAATGAATCAAGGACAATTAATGACGCCTACGTGGCAGAAAAGACAGTGTGCGGCCAGAGCGGTCCATGCGGCTAAAGCGGTCCATGCGGCCAGAGCGATCCATGCTGCTAGGAAGGCCATGCGGCTAGGAAGTCCATACGGCCAGGCAGTCCATGCGGCCAGGAAGGCCATGCGGCTAAGAAGTCCATGCGGCCAGAACATCCTATGCAGTCAGAAGAGCTTATGTGGACATAGCCATGCTTCTTATTCAAAGTATTTTAATTTTACAAATTGAAAACTTTGAAGGGGGTCTTGTAGAAGTATAGAAAAGAACAGGAAAATCCATACGGCTCAAAACAGATGGAGTCTCATGCGGTTCAAAGAAGCTCTCAGAGTCTCATGCGGCTCAGGAGTTTTATGCGGCTCAAAAGACGCCAACCTAGCCATGCGGCTCGAACAAAAGCCACGTGGCCTTATGCTGCTCGCCTCTACAGCTGGCCATTAAGTATCGGCCTCATTTAATGCTCTGACACAACAAAGTAGCTCTGACGTAAAAGTGAACTGACAGCTCTGACATAAAGCTACAATGATGACTCTGACATAATGGCGTGCTCCTAGAGAAACGAAAAAAATCTCTATAGCTGGCACGATCCATCAAATCCCAAAGTCTTCCATACGGCTTTGACATGTGGCCAGTCACATGCGATTCAGGAGGAAGCCACCCCCATACGGGTGCCGCTATTCTCATACGGCTTGGATCATGTGGACCATCTCCATGCGACTCAAATCCTGAGAAGCCACCCCCATGCGGCCGCTACTCTCATGCGGCTCGAATTATAGGGACCATCTCCATGTGGCTCAAATGTCGCCCATATAGCCTTGACATGTGGCCAGTCTTATGCGGTTCAGTTGGAAACCCCCCTTATGCGGCTCAGATTTTGGAAGCCACACCTATGCGGTTGCCACCTTCATGCGGTTCAAATCTTGAGAAGCTACCCTCATACGGCTCTGTCAAGACACCCTGTCCCTGTGGCTCACGGTTAGGACACGTGGCAGAAGATCAGTTTCTCCCGTATCCCTACGGCTCACAGCAGAATGATGGTTGGACACGTGGCTCCAAATCAATCAAGATTTATCAACAAATCCTAACAACCAAATTTAGTACAATCATTATAATTACCCGGATCAAATCAAATTTATTACAATCAAGCAGATTGAACACGTGGCAGGAGATCCGAACTTGTCATAATAAATCATGAAGATTCGTGGCAATCAACATTAATTGCCCATATGGATTTGGCACAATCAACATTAACTGCCCAGATTTGTTGCAATCAACATCAACGGCCCAGATTAATTGCCAATATGACAAGATCAAGGAAAATGGTAATTAATCCCTAAACCACTGACTTTTTAAAGGGGGAATCATTGCAAACCCTAATGATCACACCCCACTCCTATAAATAGCAAGGTGCCATTCCCTTGCAGAAAAGAGAGAGAGACCCCTAGCTGGACACACAAAGAGAAAAAGGCATGTACCGAAGAGTCTTCCCACACATTTCGAGAGCATTTCTTCATCTGAGCCAAGGCTACGTCCGATCGTCCAAGGAGTAAGGTAGAGCTGTCGTCGCTTTCCCGAGCCTTTACCGTCACCCCCAGGATCAAAAATAAACAATCATACTTAGATTGATGTACCTAGGTTTTTATTCCTAGGCTTTTTTTGTACGAGCGAGTTTGTATTATGAGTCTAAGTTCAGTCCTCCTATAAAATTGTTCTGCACTTTTACAATCAATGGCAAACAACTTAAATTTTTCTCTTCTCGAGCTAGAATACCATTGCAAGAGAGTCACGAGAGAGTAAAAAAATCTCCTACATATTGATGTTTACGAGAGTGATTGGCCAATTACAGTAACACTCATGCTGCATTTTCCATCAGGGAATGAGAGATTGAAAGCAATAACATATAGAGTTGTATTTCGGGAGAAGAACTCGTACAAACTCTTTGTGAACAAAGAGTTTATAGGAGTTCGTCTTCTTCCGAAATACAACTCTATATGTTATTGCCTTCAATCTCTCCTTTCCTGATGGAAAATGCAGCATGTGTGTTACAGTAATTGGCTAATCACTCTCGTAAACATCAATATGTAGGAGATTTTTTTACTCTCTCGTGACTCTCTTATAATGGTATTCTAGCTCGAGAAGAGAAAAATCTAAGTACAGTTGTTACTAAACCTTCTACTATGCTAATCTGATACGGCCGATACATATCCGATACGGCCGATACCTATCGGATATGGCCGATACCGAATCGATAAGGCCGGTACGAATCCTAGCTATACGGCCGATACATATCGGATAGAACGATACCAATTTGCTAAGGTCAATACCATCCGATACGACCTATACCAAACCGATATACCGATACTAATCTGCTACAATCGATACTAAGTACATACGAATACCGATATCGATACCGATAGTTCGATACCGATACCGATAGTGCGATACCGATACCAATATTACGATACCGATAGTGCGATACCGATACCGATAGTACGATACCGATAGTTGGATACCGATACCGATAGTCTGATAGTCCACTAGCGTTACCGATAGTTCGATACCGATACCGATAGTTCGATACCGATACCGATAGTTCAATACCGATACCACTAAGTCCAAATGATCCCTCTTAAGCGTCGAGCATGTTATACACGGTTCAACTTGACGAGTCAGTATATATATATATATATATATATATATATATATATATATATAAATATATAATTCATGGTTTAAAGTATCGGTCGATACCGATCCGATACGGCCGATACCGATACGGTTTGGCATGTTCCGATCCGATACCGACCGATACCAAATATTGACCGATGCCGACATTGGAGGTCTTTGTTCCGGTCAATTCGGCAAAAAAAATTAAACAACATAGGAATAGTCCGATACCGATTGCGATACCGATATTGTGAACATAGGTTGAAAGCATAATAAGGTTGTAAAAGCATGTAAAAGAATCTGATACTACCGATAATTATTTGTTTCCCAATACCAAAAAATTCGATACTCCGATCCGAAACTGCCGATACTACCGATATCGCCGATACCAATACTCATAGAAAAAGTCCGATACCGATTCCGATACCGATACTTTGAACCTTGATATATATATATAGCTAAAAATAACTAACAAACATTTACTAGTTAAATAGCATAATGCTAACTAACATTTACCGATTCTGATACCGATACTTTGAACCTTGATATATATATATATATATATATATATATATATATATATATATATATATATATATATATATATATATATATATATATATATATATAAAAATATATATATATATATATATATATAGCTAAAATTAACTAACTAACATTTACTAGTTAAATAGCATAATTCTAACTAAATTAACTAACTAACATTTATCGATTCCGATACCGATTCCGATACCGATAATTATTTGTTTCCCAACGCTTCTTCTCCACCTCTCCCAGTAAACCCTAACCCTAATATTTTTATATAATTTCTAAATAAATAATACTATTAATAACGATAATACTACTACTACTAATAATAATAATAATAATAATAATAATAATAATAATATAAATGCATATGCATTTATATACATATTTTAAACAACACTCAAATATAAATTATATTGAAAATATGTAAACCCTAACCCCCGCTGCCCCTTCTACCATCCGCCGCCCCCCCCAGCCCCGCGCGCACCACCCTCGCCGCACCCCGCTGCCACGGAGCGCGCTGCACCCCGCCGCCCGCCGCAGCCCCGCGCGCGGCCGCTGCAACCCCGTGCTGTCCTGCGCGCGCCACTGCCCGCCGCAGCCTCGTGCTGTCCCCCGCACATGGTCTATTCTAAACATCGTCATATCATAAGTTCTTACCACTTATATTCTTTTCCTTGGGTCTAAGGAATTATTTTTTTAAATAACTTTTCCTTCAATTGCCTATTAATCTCGACTTAAGTTTTTGGATTCAAAGCTTCCTCTCAATCGTAGAATGTGGAATATCAGTGAAATGAGGATTATAAAATTTTACTCATTTTGACTTCGATCATTATCCTTTCTACAATTGTTTCTCATTTCAAGAAGATGATCATATACTTGAAGAACAGATACGTACACTTTTTCTATCTTTATCAACTTGTATGATATTTTAAACTCCTTTGATATTCTTGGAGATATAGTTGGAATAATTTTGATGACTTACGATGACCAGACAGCAGCGTATTGTCGTCACTTATTTGAATTATCGAGACTGCGGGTTCACTGCAGCCAGCAGCGCACTGGCGTAGCATGACCCCTAAGTTGAAATAATTTCAAGTAAGTGTGGGAGATCGAATATTATTAAAATTATGTCTTGTTTGTCTTATATCATCCTTGAGTTGTTATGTTAAGTTTAGATAGAGTTGATAGGGTATTCGTTACCGTAACATAGCTTGAGTTGTGGAACCAAGGGTTTAATGCAGCTAGTTGTACACTGGCGAGGCATAAATTCTCGGTAAAATGACTTCGATTATGTTTATGAGTTTCGAATACCATAGCGACTACGTCTTATTGGCATGTAACTATAAGTTTTCAAATAGATTTGTGCTTGTTCCTAGTCACAATCTTCTCAATAAACCGGTAATTCTCCCTTTCTTTCTTATCCTTCTATTTTTCAGATTGTCACCTTTTAATGTAATTTTGACTAGATTCCTAAACTTATCTAGATTTTGATTTGAAACTCGTGCCTAAATAATCATGGATAAATATTTTAAGCATATCGAAACAATTTTTGGAGTTTATCATCCTTGAATAATTTCGATCATGACTAGACTTCTTTTATTATATTTCGATCGAGTCAACTCGTATCTGTAGAAGCATGGAAAATATCAGAATGATAATCTATGCAGCTCAGAACAGGAGAACCCCATGCGGCTCATACAGGAGCAGTCCCATGCGGTTCAGAGAGACTCTTAGTCTCATGCGGCTCGGACAGGAGAGTCCATGCGGCTTGCAAAGGGACAGCCCTGCGGTTCAAAGAGTCCCCCAGCCGCATGTGGTTCAAAAGCACATGCGGCTCACGGAGATATGCGTCTCAATGCCACGTGTACCCACGAAGACCCCTTCACACAGCTGGCCATCGAGCAGTCTGCCTATTTAATGCTCTGTCATGATTTGATAGCTGACGGCTCTGACATAAAGTATCATAATGGCCCTGCCATAATGACAGACTCTTGGGAAATAAGAGAAAATCTCTGACGCGATTCGAGATTGACACGTGGCTACTCCTATGCAGCTCCAGTGAAGAACTGCTTCATACGGCTGGCAAGGATCGTCTTCCTGCGGCTCACCAAAAAGCCATCCTATGCGGTTCGCAGTTACTACCCTTATGCGGTTCACCAAGGAACCATCTCATGCGGCTCGCAAAAACTATATCTATGCGGTTCGCCGAGACGCTGTCTCATGCGGTTCATGGATGTCATGCGGCTTTGGCAGAGTCCATCATCAAGACACGTGGCAGAGATTCAATGACAGCTGGCAGTAAAGATGATTATGAGATGCAAAGATTTACCAGATCCCAATGACCATATCCTCATAATTAATGGGATCAGGTCATATCATTCATAATCAAACCAATAGGATACGTGGTGGGAGATCCAAGCTACACAATCAATCATGAAGATTTAAAGCAATCAGCATTAATTATTCAAAAGATTTAGTGCTACCCCCATTTATGGCCCAGATCCTTCACACCTAAAACGAATGGTCTAGATTGATTAAGCATCCGGCTGTCGCCACTTCGAGAATGGGCAATAATCCAAACCCTAATGATGCCCCCACTATCATAAATAGCAAGGTGCCATTCCCTTGTGAGATATACATTATCAGAGACGCATACACAGAGAGCTCCCCCCTAATAATCAGAAAGAAAATACACAGAGAGAGAGAGAAGCCAGAAGAGCAACACGAGGAGAGCAAGAAGAGCATTTCTTCGTCAACGCCAACCATCTTCTCACAGGAGCCAAGACTGCATACCGATCGTCCAAGGAGTAAGGCAGGGCTGCCGTCGCCTTCCCGAGCCTCTATCGTCACCCCCCAGAATCTAAAATAAATAATTGTACTTAGACTGCTGTACCTAGGTTTTCGTCCCTAGGCTTTCTTTGTACAAGCGAGTTTGTAACGTGAAGTAAAAGTCCGATCCTCCGATAATTGTTCTGTTCTTTTATATTTCATGGCAAACACGATGGTGACTCTGCTGGGGACAAACTTCTCCACGGCTGAGGAGTTGGTGACGTAGTCGGATGCAGCCAAACTTGGCTCCACGCAATAAAAGATGGTCGTCCGCTTCGACCAACAGGCGTTTGAAGAGATGCTCTCCGAAGGAAGCGCTGGCCCGGTCCAGAAGCGCACCCGCACGACAAAGGCTCACAGAGAGTGGAGGCCAAAATAATTTGCTCCTCCCTAAGCCCCCGACGGGGTACCCTCTGTTGCTCAAGACGACGATAAGGACTCTTCTACGGCCCCACTTCAGACCGTAGACAACTCTGCTGTCCCCAAGTCCGGCAGAAGAAAATACTATGATGCTGGACTTGTAGGGGCAAAGAGGAACTCTACGCGAACTGAGCCGCATAGGGGTGCTAGCCGCATGGAAAAAGCTCATGCGGCCACATCCGCTAGCCGCATGAAGAAAAATCATGCGGTCACATCTGTCAGCCGTATGGCTTATGCGGCTACAGTCGCCAATCACATGGATGAAACACATGCGGCCTTGGGGGTCAATCGTTTGCAGAAAACCCATGCGGCCACAATTGCCAACCGCATGCGGCCAGCCTGCACGGACGTAACTCCTAGCCGCTCAAAAACAACTCATCCAACAGCAGAAGATAACCGCATGTAGACAGCCTGTACGGTACCCAACTCTAGCCGCATAGCGTCCGTTCCACGCTTCTCTCGATTAGTCTTCGACCGTCTCTCATACGGTCCTAACCCTAATGGTTCTTTGGATGATAAGCCAGACTCTGTGGCATTTAACTTGGACTCCTCCTATTACGCACCCGCAAGTGCTAAAAGGAGGAAGTCTAAGGCAGCACGGGCTCATCAGGTCCTGTCAGCTGTCCCAACCTCTGACTATCGGGGCGTCCCGTTGACTATCACACGGGCCTCGGATGGGAAGTTGTATACAACCGCTCGAGTCCAGCCCCCGACGGCAAACGGACAGAGTGGTTCTTCTGACTTGCGGGAGGCGATCCTCCAGAAATACAAGGAAAGAGGAGGAGTGTCGGCATACAAAGAATCCTCGCTTGGACATCGCTGCACCCAAATCATCGTCAACTGCTGTTGCAACAATGCAGCAATGACGGAAGATCGACCATCCATCTTCCAAAGACTACAGCATCCGAGCTCAGAAGAAACTGTCGTCTAAACGGTTGTCTTCCATCGGAGTATTCCAACACACCCGTTCAAAAACAAAATCTGCTGCAGTAGGAAATTCATCATCCACATCGTTGGGGGTTGGGGGTAGCACTCCTCCGAACATCCGCAACAATCTAATGTTTCAAGGAGCCGAGCCCGGGGAAGCGATTCTTCCATCAGGTACGACAGGCACCGATGTCCCCGAGGACACCCATGACTCTCAAGACGAAGTAAACTCTGAGGCTGGGGGTACTGCTCCCTCCGAGTCTGAGCCCGAAGAAAACATTCCCACCTATCCCGATGACTTCTCGGTGCATGGGTATGACTCGGAGGGCACGTCCTCCACCGTTCCTTCCATCACTCCTCATGTAAGGACGGTTTTCATGACGGACAGCAATCAAGGTGGTTCTAATGATCGCCAGCGCATCGATAACCTCGAAGCCATATTACTTGCTTTGGTCAAGTCTGTAGACGAGATTAAAATGGCCCTGCCAACTCTACAAGGAGGAACGCCTGGTCAAACAAGCACGGGCCCTGCGGTCAATGTGGATTCGAACTCAGCGGCACCAAACCCGGGCAATAATCCTCCCGAAGTAACAGCCCCTACCGCTACAGACGAGACCCGAGAAGTAAGAAGAGAGGTCCAGGAGCTCCGAGCCATGTTCCATGCCCGAGAAAACGCTCAAGATCTCAGGATACGGCAACCATATCCTACTGAATGGAGGGATGTTCCATTCCCGCCAAAATATAAGCCGTTCAATATCAATCCATATGATGGCAAGACCTCAGCAAGTCGGTACATCACTTACTTCGAGGTCACCACTGACCATCTGCCCCATGATGATGCTATCCTCACTCGCTTATTCATTGGGGCATTGGAAGGAGTCGCCTTCGATTGGTACCGTAATCTGCCGGACAACTGCATCCACTCCTTCACCGGCTTCAAGCGCCTGTTCTTGGAGCGATTCTACGAAGTAGGACAGGACGTTACTATGTCCACTCTCATGGACGTCGTCCAAGGGGAGAAGGAGTTGACAAGAAACTACATCGAGCGGTTCTGCCAGACCGCCATGAAGCTGTCCTCCGGAAATCCAGATTCCTCTTTGATTGAGATATGCCAAAAAAGACTTCTTCCAACAATCAGCCTCTGGATGGGCGAAAGTCAATTCAAAGATTGGAAGGCCTTCATTATCAGCGCCACAAGCACCGTAGAACGACTGAAGAAGGCTCGCCAACTGGGATTGCACATCTCGGAAGGAGAAAGCAAGGGCAAGTGTCCCAACAACGATAACGGGGGTAACCCCTCCAACAATCGGGACAGCAAGGGGAAGCAGGCTATGGTGGCCGATACAACACAAAAACCTGAGCCGAAGCCCGCAGACAAACAATGGCCACAAATCGATTACTTCTTCGAAGACGGCCACGTCAAGCCTATCTTGGACATGCTCATACAAGGAGATAGAATTCAGCTTCCTCCACCAAGACGGGAGCCTCGGCCGGCTGATCTGGAGAACCCAAAGTTCTGCCATTACCACTGTTATGTACACCACGCTACACACGACTCCTACCAACTAAAACGGTACATCCAAAGCCTCATCGATTCGAACGCTCTGGCCATCGACTTCGAAGAGGTAACCGTAGCAGCCAATATGGTGTCCGTACAATTCGGCAACTTTCCTCCGACGGAGACTCAAGACGGGGTAATCCCCGTCCCTCTGGCGACGATGGAGATTACCAATCTTCAACCTCCCCGGGAACAGGCTGCTGGTCTAGTACCTCTCACCACCTCACGAGGAGAGGTCATGTGGGTCCATCCAGACTTGGTATCAGAAGTAACTCGGCCCACACCATCTCCTACCAACAGAAAGAAGAGTGGAAAAATCAGGACCTGCCACACAATCTCAGCAGACAACGAGGAAGCTACAGCCGTCGTCACGTGGTTCGGAGCGCAATCCCAACCTGTGGTTGACAATCCATCTGAAAATCATCAACCCACAACAACTGATGCTCCAGGACCGGCTCAGCCTTCGACGACCGACAAGCCTAGGCCGAAGGAGACTCGCTTCGACAAATCTCTCCGAAAAGACGCAGCCCAAGGACTAGAGAGACCCTACAACTTTGACATCTTAGCACAATTGGCTAACACTCCGGCCAAATTGTCACTGTACGAACTCCTAAGGCTCTCCAAGGACGTTCGTATTGCATTGAGCGAAGCACTCCAAAATGCCGATGCCTATTTGGCTCAATCCAACCTCACCGGGGAGGACTCACCCGTGGATCTCCAAGACAGTGCCTGCACGGGAGTAATGCCCAATATCGTTTTCACTCCGCAGGACATGCTCATCAAAACCAACCTACATGATCGCCCGCTATACTACACGGGATACATCGGCGACGTGAAGGTAGATCGGATGCACACAGATCCTGGCTCTTCCATAAGCATCATCCCGAAGGGCTTGCTACATCATCTCCGCATCCCAATGCATCGCCTGACGCCCACAAACACCGCCATCAGCGGTTTCAATTCGGGCAGGAGCTACCCTATTGGGAAGATTCGTCTGAAGTATCAAATTGGCGACCTCCAATCCGAAGTCACCTGCTACGTCATAGATGCAGACACTTCTTACAACATCCTCTTGGGGCGGCCATGGATTCATGATTATATGATCGTGCCTTCTACGCTATACCAGTGCTTCAAATATATCGACAAACACGGCTTTGTGAAGACAGAATTTGCTGATATCGATCCCTTCAAAGGGGTCGAATCCTACTACTCAGACTCCTGCCTATACGAAAAGTCGAAAAGGCACCTTGATGAAGGAGACGCACAAACTCATACCGAGACAGCCACGGGATCAGAAGGACCCCTGACGATCCACCTCTAAGCTCGTAAATCGGGCAAGTCTGTACCCCGTACCGCCACTCTACGGAAGGACGCAATTAGCCTCTCGGCGCAGGAGGAGCAAATGATAATTCGGCTGCCAAGGTCCGGCCAAGTACCGAGACCCACAACGGAGCCACTGACAATCAGGCTACCAAGAGTCAGCCAACCACAAGCAGGGAAACTCAACCCCTCGGATAGGCCCATGACGATACGCCTTCCCAGGAAAGGTCGTCACCCCGATGCAAGGTCTGACACTTCTAGCGAACCAGCCACTCCTCGCCCCACATCAAATGCCAAACTGGGGGTCGCTAGTCTGCCAACAACTCCACGCTCTGCTCCATCAACTGAACCGTTGAAAATCAAGCTTCCCAGGTCATCCTCTCAGTCTTCGTTCACACAGGGGGTAGCCGAAGAGGAACCGGAGCTAGCCAAGTATGTGGCTGCCCACACTGATGTCCCCTCCGCTGATGATGTAATCCCCCTAGAAAAGATACCTTACTTCATCAATAAAGGGTTATCTTTGAACTACACCGAGCTCAATAAGCTATGTACAATGTATGCTATGGAACACGGTATAGGCGCTCACCTACACACACAGGTGACAAATGTGTACACCGCGATCCAGCTTACTCCAGTAGAAGATGCTTACCGAATATTCGAGGGAGGAGATCATCCGATCATTTTCGGCCGAACGAACAACCCGCATCCCCTCACCATAGAAGAAGTCGACCTCGGGTCCGATGCCGAGAGACTGCCTCTGTATCTCTATAGCCCTCAATCCAAATATCTCATGCAGAAATAGGGGTATGATCTAGAGACGACGCCAGGACTGAACTACGGCACTGGACGACGATTACCTTTGAAGCCGCCAGTCCCGGCGGGCAAACCACGGAACTACTATAACAAAACTTGATACGGGTTAGGGTATGTAACGCCTACTATGACCCCTGAAAGTTCAGATGAAGAATGCGACTGGCAGTCACATTCAATCGGATCACCAACTTCTGACTTAGATACCAGCATCGGAGATGTGTTCAGACAAGTCATGTCAGTCAACATGGCATTCGCCGACGCTTACGAGGAAGACGAAGACATCCCCAAAATCCTCGAGCTAGAGCCATGGGCCCAGACGCATAATGGGAAAAGCGGTTCGAACTGAGAGAACCTCCTACTGAAGATGAGGTCATACAAGTGGATCTCGGCAGCGAATCTTCTCCAAAACCGATTTTCATCAGTAAAAGCCTAACTGACGAAGAACGGGAGTCGCTGTTAGAACTTGTCAGAGAGTATATTGATGTGTTCGCCTGGAGCTATAAAGACATGCCAGGGTTAAATCCTGACATCACTCTTCACAAACTCAACATTCGACCAGATGCGAAGCCGGTCAAGCAACAACAGCGACGCTTCCGTCCAGGCATCATGGACGCGATCGAAGCCGAAGTCAACAAACTGATAGCCAGCGGCTTCATCCATGAGGAGCAACATCCCGATTGGGTCGCCAATATAGTACCCATCCTCAAGAAGAATGGAAAGATTCGAATCTGCATCGACTTCCGCAACCTGAACGAGGCATGCCCCAAAGATGAATTCCCCCTTCCTATCACAGACATCATGATCGACAATACCTGCGGCTTCGAACGCATGTCATTCATGGATGGCTTCTCGGGGTACAACCAAATCAAAATGTCTCTTGATGACGAAAAGCATACTTTATTCCGAACACCAATTGGCACGTACTGCTACACAGTCATGCCTTTCGGTTTAAAGAATGCCGGCGCCACATATCAAAGAGCCATGAGCATCATCTTCAGAGACCACTTACGCAAGACGGTGGAGTGCTATGTTGACGATATAGCCGTTAAGAGCCGTAGCAAAGAAGACCATCTGCAAGATCTAAGGACGGTGTTCGACCTAATGCGAGCACACAATTTGAAAATGAACCCTACGAAGTCCTTTCTGGGCATATCCAGCGGGAAGTTCTTAGGATTCATCATCACTGCAAAGGGTATCCATGTAGACCCTGAGAAGACAAAAGCAATCATGGAGATGGGTCCTCCGAGAAATCTCCGCGAACTCAGAGGCCTTCAAGGGAGGCTAGCTTATATCAGAAGATTCATTTCCAACCTCTCCGGGCGATGCCGACCATTCACGCACCTCATGAAGAAAGGAGTCTCATTCGTATGGGATGAGGAATGCCAGCAGGCTTTCGACAGCATCAAAGAATATTTGTCAAATCCTCCAGTTCTGGTGGCCCCGGTTCCTGGAAAACCATTCCTGCTCTATGTACGAGCAATGGAACACTCCCTCGGGGCTTTGCTGGCACAGAACAACGATGCAGGCCACGAGCAGGCTATATATTACCTCAGCCGAATGATGATTGGGCCAGAGCACCGATACACCGTTGTGGAGAAGGAATGCCTCGCCCTGGTGTTCGCCATTCAGAAAACGCGACACTATGTTACCGAACAAACGATACATGTGATCTCACGAGTCAACCCTCTAAGGGTCCTCATGACTAAACCAGGGGCACTCAGCTCTCGACTCGCCACATGGGTAATATTGCTGTCCCCTTATCATATGATCTTCGTCCTCCAAAAGGCTGTCAAAGGTCAAGCCCTGGCAGACTTCTTAGCAGCCCACCCGGGCTCGGAGTCCACCAGGATATATGAAGAGATCCCAGATGAGGTCGCTGACTCGCATGCAACCTCTCACGAGAATATATGGCGAATGTTCTTCGACGGTGCTTCGAGGATCGGACCTAAAGGTAATATAGTCGTCGGAGTCAGGGTAGTGCTGATCTCCCCTTCCGGATTGGTGATTAACCGCGGTTATTCCCTCACCGAGCCCTGCTCTAACAATGTGGCCGAGTACAACGCTCTGGTCATTGGCCTCCAACTTGCAAGAGAGCTGGGGGTAGAATACCTTGAAGCATATGGCAATTCCCAGCTAATTATCAATCAGATCCGGGGCTCATACGAAGTCCACCACGAAGACATGATACCTCATCACCAAATAGCGATCGACATCATCTCGTCGTTCAAGGGGTTCTTCATCGAGCACGTCCCCAGACTCCGAAATATTGAAGCCGATGCCCTAGCTGGTCTGGCCGCTTCCCTAGCAGTCCCGAATTATGACCGCCTAATAAGTGGATGTGATAGGCCACGAACTAGTCTGTCCCAAGGACAATGTGCAATTCGTGGCGAGTTATTCCGCCCAGACGATCGATGATGCCCCAGACTAGAGACAACCATTCATCGACTTCGTCGTCTACGACATCCTGCCCGAGAACCCAAAGGAAGCCACTTCCATCAGACGACGTTCTTTCAGATTCTTCTACGATACAGAGACAAAAATGCTGTATCGCCGCTCCTACGACGGATTACTACTTCAGTGTCTGTCAAATACAGAAGCCAAAGAAGCCGTACGAGAAGCTCACGACGGTGTCTGCGGGGCCCACCAGCCCGGCCCAAAACTGCAAGACCGCCTTCGCCGAATGGGCTACTATTGGCCCACGATGGTGGCAGATGCGATAGATTATGCTAGAAAATGCAAAGCCTGCCAAGTCCACGCGGACTTCATTCACCAACCATCCGAATTTCTACATCCGACGGTGGCATCATGGCCATTCGAAGCGTGGGGAATGGATATCATTGGTCCAATCACCCCACCTTCCTCCAGAGGACATCGCTTCATACTTGCGATCACTGATTACTTCTCCAAATGGGCGGAAGCTGTCCCGCTCGCAGAACTCAAGACTTCAAACGTGATCAGCTTCCTTAAGCATCACGTCATCTACCGCTTTGGACTGCCCCAAAGAATCATCCATGATAATGGTCCGCAGTTTGCAAGCCACGCAATCTATCAATTTTGCGATAAACACCGTATTCAGAATATCGCTTCGACGCCGTACAACCTGGCAGCAAACGGGTTAGCAGAGGCATTCAACAAAACAATCATCAAACTCCTCAAGAAGTTTGTCTCCTCCAACAAACGTGACTGGAACGAGAAGCTCGGCGAATGCTTATGGGCTTATCGCGCCACGGTCCGAACAGCCACCGAGAATACACCATTCTTCCTGGTATACGGGAGTGAGGCAGTCCTCCCCTTAGAGACCCAGATCCCCTCACTACGTGTCGCCCTCACACATCAATTGACAACCGACGACAACCACCAGCGTCGCCTACAGGAATTGGAGGCACTAGATGAAAAGCGCCTCTTAGCTCAGCAACGAATTGAGCTATACCAAGCATGCATCTCTGGAGCTTTCAACAAGAAGGTCAAAATCAGAACATTCCAGGTGGGCGATCTCGTCTTGGCAGTCCGGAGGCCGATGGTCATGACTCACAAGACCGCCGGCAAATTCCAGCCAAAGTGGGAAGGCCCATTTATCATTGAGACAGTATTCTCCAACGGTGCTTACCTCCTCGCAAAGCAAAATGGAGACTTGCTCATGTTGTCCGTCAACGGTAAGTTCCTGAAGAAATATTATGTCTAAACGACATTCTCTACAAGATCTTTGAGTCATGTACCCGCTGGTACCGCTGAACTCACACCCACAACATTTCAGATTATCGAGTCATGTACCGGCTGGTACCGCTGAACTCACCTCCACATTCTCTTCAGATTATCGAGTCATGTACCCGCTGGTGCCGCTGAACTCACACTTTCTCAATATTCTAAATTACCGAGTTATGTACCTACTGGTGCCTCTGAACTCACATTCCGGTCACTCTTTCAGATGGTAAGTCACGTATTATTATACCTCTGAACTTTCTTCTTGGAAGAGATCCTCCCTCATGATCCACTACCCGCGCTCCCAGTGCACAAAAAGGGTAATCGATCCACAAATTTCCGAAACGACCATGTCCTCCTTACCTCTGAGTTGTTTTCACTTCCACCAAAAACAAACCACCCCCTCGTACAAAACTTCCACGTTCTCCTACCTCTGAGTCGTTCTGTGTACCCCCTCTTCATTGAGCCCACTCCTGCCATGTCCTCATTACCTCTGAGTGGGAAGGCTCCGTCGAAGAAACCTTCATGCTTGCCATGTCCACATTACCTCTGAGAAAGTATGTCGGTTCCCTTTCAACCTATTATCTGTACCCACAACCGGAGTACGACAAGGATAATAGGTCCACAAATGTCCTCTGTTGACCACAAATGTCCGCTGTTGACCATGAATATCTTCCGTGAAGTCTCCCCTGCCATGTCCTCATTACCTCTGAGCAGGAAGATTCTACGGTAAAACCCTCATACTTGCCATGTCCTCATAACCTCTGAGCAAATATATTGGTTTTCCTTTCATCCGATTATCCGTATCCCGAACCAGGGTACGCCAAGGATAATAGGTCCACAAATATCCCTTGCTAAGCCTCTTAGCATAAATCCACCATCTCACTATGCCCCGGGAGCCCAGCTGCTCCACGGCATTCTTTTTGCCCAATACCGAGAGCATCCGTGACCACTTTTCCATGGCTGTTTCGGACATCATGACCAAACTTGTTATCCGTACCTAAAACTAAGGTACGCCTAGGGTAACAGGTCCACAAATAATCCCCCAGCAAGTCCAATTCTGCAAACGCCACAAGTACAAGAAAGAGAAGATGAGTTGAAATATACTCATTTATTCGAAATTCTAAATACTACATCATTTGGGATCACATCCCTTACAAAAAAAAGAAAAAAAAGAAGAAAAGCAAAAGAAAACAGAAAGCTGATCACTGCTCCGGGGCACATAACGCCCTAAGACGGTCCGACAGCAAAGCAACCGACCGCTCAAACCTCTGGGAGGCTCGACGCTCCGCCTCGTGGGTCAGCGCCGTCTCGTCCTCCAGATGAGCGTGAGCCTGCCAGTTGTCCTCAAATTTCTTAAAGGCCCGCTCCAGGTTAGCAGAAGATCGGGAAACCTTCTCGGCCTCCCAAACGATTGACTCCTGTTCCGCCTGAGCAGCCTCCAGCTCTGACTCTAAGAAGGCAAATTCCCTCTGGAGTGCGAGGATCCGCTCCTTCGTATCAACGATTCCACGAGAAGCAGACTCTTTCCGAGCACGACAAGCCTGACTTCGACGACCCAGCCGGTCATACGAAGCGGAGAACTTATCAAGGTCTCCCCGTACAACTGGCCCAGCGGTATCTCGGGCAAGCTTGATCCTATCCCGAGCAGCAATGAGGAAGCCCCGATCCCGCTCAGTCGCAGCAGGCAAGCCCGTCTGTCGTATCGCCAGTAGTTGGGTCACAAGCTGATCAGCTTCTGTCAGCTTAGGCTCCAGCAGTGCAGCCAACCCCACCCCGCCAGGAAGGGACTTCAAAGTTGCAACCTGACCACGAGCGCACCGGAGAGAGAAAGAAAAAGGGGTCCCCCGTTCCACAGCAGCATCTACGCCCCTTTTTAAATAGCGATAGAAGCTGTCAACCACGTCCTGCGTCACCTCGTCCAGAGTCTCCGAGGAAGCCGATGTCAGCGGGAGTGTGGCTGGCAGCACTGACGAAGACACAACAGAATCTGTCGCCCCTGCCACAAGAGAAGCAAACTCCGTACGAAAGAACGCTTGAACAGCGGCCAACTCCTCTTCGGCAGCCTGCAGAATTTGAATACTCGGTAGGGTCGAGAGGTCAGTCTCCAGAGCCGTATAATCTGCGGAGGATGAGGCGGAGGCCATCGCCAACTCCATTCCCATCTGCCTGGAGCTGGCGGGAGGCCCCTCGACATGAGACGACAAAGGAGAAGGAACGCTCCTTTCTTCCGGATCACGGCAGGCCGAGCCTTCCCCAAGAACATCCACGACGGGAAGTAAAGGGTCAGGACCTGCAGGGCCAAGGCAACCATGAATCGATTTGACCCGGAGGATATGTTGATAGAGCAAATAAGCCCCCTCACTAGTCAATATCTGGCTTATCTTTCCAGTTGAGGAGTGTGGAGGCCGAGGTTCGCCTGCAGCCACCACAGCCTCTTCACCAACAGTCTCCGAGTCAGGTATAATAGACTCCTCTGCCCTTGCATCCTCGGGAGGAGATACATCGAGATCGGCGTTGCCTTGCTGAAGTTCAGCGGTCTCGAAGACAGGCCCAAGGAAACATTCATCACCCTGGGCCGAGGCTTCGAAAACCTGGGAGCTCCCAGCCGCCGCTGAGAGAGCCCCCGCAGAAAGGACCGCGGCACACACGCCGCTAATCAAAGCAGCAAAGGCCGGATCAACTCCAGGGGCAGTAGACGGTTCAGGAAAGTCAGGTTCATCAGACGGCTACAAAGAAAGGTGATTAAGTCATATCTCCGAGAGAAAAGAAAATTACAACAAAGAGAGGGCCCCGACTTACCTCCGGAACACCGTCTACGTCCTCACTCTTCCCCGTAATAAACAGCCTACGGGGTCCGACCGTCGCTCTCTTTATAGAAAAAGCTACTCCTCCGCCAGTGGACTCACGCCTGCCTCGCTTACGTGAGGGACCAGGCACGACGGGCGGTAGTTCTACCTGCACTACCTCCGGCACAGATGGCAATTGGTCCACCGCTTCATCGAAAACAATCGAAGGTGGATCCGTCATCATTTCACCTGCCATGACGGGAGGCTGACCCGCCATTGCCTCGTCACCCGAAGAAAGAGAGTCCTCGTCGTCCTGCTCGTTGTCTTCCTCAATGGTGTCGAAGGATTCAGAATCAGGCGTGGGAACTCTATTCGCCCCTCTCTTCTTTGCCCTCGGCACCATAGCCTTCTCCGCCAGGCGAGTGCCCACAATGAAGCTAGCCCTTGAGTCAAAATCGAGGGGAGGAGGATTTGCCGTCACATGATAAAGGACCGCCATATGCAGGATTTCCTCTATCACGTTTGCGGCAGGGACCAAGAAGCTAGTCCGAGTATGACAAGTGTCATAGTAGCTCCATGCCCTAATACCGTCGAGAATGCTACCTTCAAATCCTAGGTGAGAACTACGGTACCCGAGGAATAGCTGACTGTACCCAAATTGACGGGCAAACCTACTGGACAAGTAGGGCTCCAAGTACACGGTGTTGCGATTCCGGTAAACTAAATGCGCCGGGCGAATGTTACGCAGCCAGAAACGTATCTTTTCAGGTAAGAAATGAGGAGGTCCGATACCATCAACATGAACACTCCTTACCTCTTGATCAGTGAAACGGGGAACGGACATGAAGAAATTATACCCGTCCACCCTCGCCAGCATCCTCCGACACGCCGGTATGGTACTATATTCCCAAGGCTGATGGTGATATCTGAAAAGAAAAGCATCGTCATCCGTAACGCCATCTCCCGTCCCAGGTCTCATCAAAGACTGATAATGCAGCAACAGCCATCCCAGCAAGTGATGATAAGGTAGTTCTATACGTTCAAAGTCTATTGCCACGTCACGAGCAATGACCTTAAACGAGAAGGCGCGGAGACCATGCTGAATACTGCACACCATGACAGGAAGAAGAGCCAGCCTGACCCCAAAGGCCAACTTCATGGCAGGAAGAATGAAGTGGCGACTGATCCTCCCAATAGAACATGCCTCTCCTGAGACCACGCAATTATGTATCCATACCATTAAAAACTCGGCCAAGAGTGCCTTCTCTGACAGCCGCCGGGTACCATAATAAAAGTAGCTAAAGGAGTCAATTTGGCTCCCGAACCTGTCACCTTTGGACTTTGACCTCCTAGCGGTTGACACCAAGTCCTCTACTTCCCTAGGAGTTAGACGATCTCGGGAAGTAACCCGGCCAGCCGTACTGAATTTAAAAAGGTACGAGACCCAAGATTTAGTATGGGAAGAGTCCCCTTCCGAGCTATCATTTTTTTGGATAGCCGTTCGGTGACAGGTGCTATGATGGCACAATAGTTCTTGATACACGGCGACGAAATCGGGGAATCGTCGATCCAAATCTTGGAGCTCCTCATTCGTCGGAGTGTACACTTCGAAGGGTTCATCTCCCAGGGGAGCTTGGAGAAAGCATACATCTTGTGAAAAGCAAGCCCCAATTCCCCAACAGGGGTGAAGAAAGTCCCCGTCCGATGATTGTACATCTCCAGAAGGGCCATGAACAGTGGCTTATTAACGGGCAACCCGTGGCTTGTACCCCGGATAGCGTCATAAAGGTTGACTTCCTGCAAAAATTCTTTGTATTTTCGTAGGATCCATGAGGTCAGGTTAGCCCATGGGGGAATGGGGTGTAACCAGCTCGGCAGTACCAACCTGCCAACAGGATAGGACCCTTTGCGAGCAAGCTGGCTCGGGAAGGTATCAGCCTGAGAGAATGAAAAGTTAGGACCGGGGGTATTGATGAAGGTACCCGGAACTAACCCCATCACGGACCGACTGGCCGGATCTTTGATCGCGCGCACTGACCCAGTGGTTTTGTTGTAACGGATGCTACCAACAAACATCCCCGGTCGGGTTGGAGTGAGGGTGTCCGGCATCTGCATGTCCAGAACGATCATATTGAACCACGCAAAAGGGAAATGGCGCTTCATAATGGGGATGTGAATCGGCGTCCTGTCCAGGTCAAAATCCCAACTCTCGAAAACATCCAACACTCGGGAGTTTTCTATGATCAACGTATCCCCAAAGAGGAAGACCGGTTTCAGATACTTCCCATCAGACGTCCCGGAGCTCATCATGTCACCGAGGAATTGGAAAGATTGAACACTAATAGCATTCAATCGCTCCAAAGGTTCATCAACAAGTAGCTGTTCGGACACTTGACGAACTAAATCATCCCGATGCACGCCCGAGGCGAACTGATACGAGCCAACCATAAGTTCCTCCGCAGGATTTACTGGCAGATTTACTGAAAAAAAATAAACAAAAGAATCAAGTCAAAAAGATAGCTGAGACATAAAACTACATGATGCTTATGCGGCTCAAGTATAGCCTCATGCGGCTCGGTTTAAAAGAGTTCATACAGGTCAGTCCAAATGAGCTTATGCGGCTCAATTTGAAAGAGCCCATGCGGTTCAGTTCGAATAAGCTTATGCGGTTCGGCTCGAAAGGAACTTATACGGCTCAGTACGGATGAGCTTATGCGGTTCGAAAGGAGCATATGCGGATATGGTCCGATTCGAATAAGCTTATATAATTCGATTCGAAAAAGCTTATGCGGTCCAGCGAGGATGAGCTTATGCGGTCCAGTTCAAATATGCTTATGCGGCTCAGTTTGAAAGGGCTCATACGATCCAGATGGGCTTATGCAGCCCTGATGATAAAGTAGTTATGCAAACAACTTTCATGCGGCTCTGGCCTAGGTCATATCCCATGCGGTCCGAATATGAGTCGGACACACAGCATACTTGGGAATATAGGCTCGCGTAGAAAATATACGGCATAGCCATGGCAGTTCATATTGATGGTCCTACCAGCAATAGGCGGGTGAACGTCGGAGTGAAAAATAGGCACGCCAGCCGCCGGAGGAGCCGCCATTTTCTCCGCCGCAGTCGATGAAGACACGGCCTTCTTGCCCTTCGCTGCCGCAGAAGATGACGCGGCCTTCTTGCCCGTAGCAGCAGCAGTCTTCTTGGGAGCCATTGCCGATCGCTGATAGGAGAAGACGAAGAGGAAGTCTACAACGAAGAGTTCGAGCAAAAGAGAGAAGGTAAAGAAACCCTCAAAGAATAAACTTACTCCTACTTATAGGCGAAGGAGGCTCGAAAGAACAAAACAAATGCCTCGATCCACGTGCCGCCTAAAAGAATAAACCGCTTCGGTCAAAACAAAACTGACCCTTGGGATCCTCCCCCAAGAGACGGCAAATCAAGGGCATTTAATGCAGAAGATTTGCACACGTGGCTAAGACACGTGGTAAAAAGCTTATGCGGTCTCACAGCTCATACGGCCAGATAAATCTATGCGGCTGTACCATCTATGCGGTCAACAAAGGCCATGCTTCTTATTCAAAGTATTTCAATTTTACAAATTGAAAACTTTGAAGGGGGTCTTGTAGAAGCATGGAAAATATCAGAACGATAATCTATGCAGCTCAGAACAGGAGAACCCCATACTACTCATACAAGAGCAGTCCCATGCGGTTCAGAAAGACTCTTAATCTCATACGGCTCGGACAGGAGAGTCCATGTGGCTTACATAGGGACAGCCCTGCGGTTCAAAGAGTCCCCCAGCCGCATGTGGTTCAAAAGTACATGCGGCTTACGGAGATATGTGGCTCAATGCCACGTGTACCCACGAAGACCCCGTCACACAGCTGGCCATCGAGCAGTCTGCCTATTTAATGCTCTGTCATGATTTGACAGCTGACGGCTCTGACATAAAGTATCATAATGGCCCTGCCATAATGACAGACTCTTGGGAAATAGGAGAAAATCTCTGACGCGATTCGAGATTGACACGTGGCTACTCCCATGTGGCTCCAGTGAAGAACAGCTTCATGCGGCTGGCAAGGATCGTCTTCCTGCGGCTCACCAAAAAGCTATCCTATGCGGCTCGCAGTTACTACCCTTATGCGGTTCACCAATGAACCATCTTATGTGGCTCACAAAAACTATACCTATGTGGTTCGCCGAGACGCTGTCTCATGCGGTTCATGGATGTCATACGGCTTTGGCAGAGTCCATCATCAAGCCACGTGGCAGAGATTCAATGACAGCTGGCAGTAAAGATGATTATGAGATGCAAAGATTTA
Source organism: Iris pallida (assembly GCA_029216955.1). NCBI lineage: Eukaryota > Viridiplantae > Streptophyta > Magnoliopsida > Asparagales > Iridaceae > Iris > Iris pallida. The sequence goes on from JANAVB010019998.1 coordinate 2,373,317, forward strand.
CCAGATCCTAATGACCATATCCTCATAATTAATGGGATCAGGTCATATCATTCATAATCAAACCAATGGGACACGTGGTGGAAGATCCAAGCTACACAATCAATCATGAAGATTTAAAGCAATCAGCATTAATTATTCAAAAGATTTAGTGCTACCCCCATTTATGGCCCAGATCCTTCATGCATAAAACGAGTGGTCTAGATTGATTAAGCATCAGGCCACCGCCACTTCGAGAATGGGCAATCATCCAAACCCTAATGATGCCCCCACTATTATAAATAGCAAGGTGCCATTTCCTTGTGAGATATACATTATCAGAGACGCATACACAGAGAGCTCCCCCCTAATAATCAGAAAGAAAATACACAGAGAGAGAGAAGCCAGAAGAGCAACACGAGGAGAGCAAGAAGAGCATTTCTTCGTCAACGCCAACCATCTTCTCACAGGAGCCAAGGCTGCATACCGATCGTCCAAGGAGTAAGGCAGGGCTGTCGTCGCCTTCCCGAGCCTCTATCGTCACCCTCCAGAATCTAAAATAAACAATTGTACTTAGACTGCTGTACCTAGGTTTTCGTCCCTAGGCTTTCTTTGTACAAGCGAGTTTGTAACGTGAAGTAAAAGTTCGGTCCTCCGATAATTGTTCTGTTCTTTTATATTTCATGGCAAACAGTATCCTTTCCTAGGTTTGATTCTATGAACATGCCTACACAATCGTTCGTGTCGGAACGATTTCGATTGGATCGTCCTTAAATACTTTTGATCACGATCAAACTATTTGATTCTATTTCGATCGTGCCAATTCGCTTGTCATCCTTGAATTCGATTCCACGATCGTGCCTAAATAATTTTGTTCAACTAGTTGTTCATACCAAGATGATTTCAATTTTGATCGATCTTAAACCATTTTATCAGGACTAAATCATAACCGTGTCGATAATTTCAACTAAATCATAGCTAAGGTTATACCTTCGTTCCAACCACGGTCATGACTATTTTGATCATGATCATGCTCGTGCCAACTTCCTATTTTCACCCTACTTGGATGACAAACGCGATTGATCTTGATCGTGATTGTATGTTAAATCATCTCTAAGAGACTATAACCATGTTCAGATTTTATCTAGAATTCTAATCATTTCTTAGCAATTTTAGTCATGACTAGACCATGTTGACTATAATTTGTTCGTGCCAAACCATTTCAACTTTTGATCGTCCTTCAAAACATTTTTGGTTGTCGACTAGACAATTTTAACCAAAAGTTGATCATGTCAAATCACATTTTATTTTGTTTAGTACATTAATTCTATCCGTGATTACGCGTAGCTAACATAAATGAGGAATCATATCATTCTTCTGATTATGTCAATTGTCGTTCTCCTCGCTTGAAACCTTGCTTCTTGCCTATATTCCTTGTCGTAACTAATCATGGCCTTTGGAATTTTTAGGGGAAAATATTTCTAAGGTGGGTAGGTTGTAAGCCCACTTCCTGGATTTTGTAAAGAAAATATGTTTTGTTTTATTTAAATAACTTCTAGTTAGGAAATGGATTTTATATTTTACCTCTATAGAGGATATTTGAGGACGACAGAAGCTTTATCATACTATTTTAAATTTAAAATTTATAAAATAATGTTTAAATTATCTGCTATTAATAGTGTTAATTAAATTCATTTTGTTATATTATAACTAGTTTGATTTAGTTTTGGACTAACAAATATATGTAATGGTTCGATGTTATATACAATATTTTACAAGTCATTTTATAAACTTACTACTCACTTAATTATTATTGTACTATATTTAGAATTGGTCAAATTATTTTTTTAACTATTATGGATTGATTTTGACTTATTAGATTCAATATTTATTTAAATCTTAGAAATATTTGATCATCATATCCCTTAAATTCGAGGACAAATTTATTCTTAAGGTGGGTAGATTTGTAACCCCTCTTTCCGGATTTCCAAAACTTATTTTTGTATATTTTATTTTAATTATCTTATTTTACAATTTTTCGTGTATCGAATGTTACGATATTATTTTCCTTCTCCTCAGATTGGTCAAAGCATTGTTCTTGAAGTTTTTGGAATTACAAGAAACGTGGTTGTCATTTTTGGACTTCCAAACTACCGGCTTCAAGAGCAAGTGAAAACCTTACTTATTTTGTCAATAAAGACATTTCTGCTTAATCTATTTTAAAATTAGGATTTTTATTAAATCAAAAATATATTTAAATTATTTATGGAATCAAATGATTTGTTTAAATACAAATGACTATTATTTGCATTGGATTTATACCTATATATTTAAATTATTTGATAGCAACAAATATTCTTCCAAAGTATATTTTGGTGGCAAAGAAATTGTTATCTTATTTTAAATAATTTGATATGGATAGAAATATATTTCAAAGTTTATTTTAAATGATTTGATATGGGTATAAAGATATTTTAAAGATTATTTGATCTAGTCGTACCATGATTTAAATTCAAAAGCATATGTCTCATAATATTACTCGATATTAAGTCTTATCATAGGAGTATTATTTTAAGTGTTAAATTTAGATCTGGCCATATTTATATTTAAATAAAAATATAGCATCATTTTTAAATTATTATGGATTGATTTTTATTGGATTCAATATTATTTGAGCCTATAAGATTTATCCCAAAGTTCAAGTCTGCGTAATTATGCATATCTTATCTTGACACTTTACTCTATATCTATATTCCTCTATTCTCCTATCCGCACACATGAGAACAACCGTGCTTCCATATCAATATAATCTTCTCCTTCCCGAGACCTCACCTCCGCCCTTTCCCCACAACTAACGGCAACACCAGACCCAAAATTCTACCACCACCAAATATCTACTCACCTGACCACCGCTCGTCGCCACACTCCACTGAGCCGTCGCCCCATGGATCTGTACAGCCGTACGCCGGCACCCTCCAAGACCCATCATCGTCGCCATCAAACCACAAGCATCTCACCATCCTCATCCGCAGAACCTCCAACACCATATCCGTGTTCGTTCGTGTCTGTGTCTAGCACAATGATCACCACCACAACCGTGTCCGGACCCGTGTTTCTGTGTCCTTTACATCGCGTTCCATTACAGTACATCACCATCGTACAATATAGCCGCTCCCTGGCAATCCGACCCAACCCACCAAACCAAATTCCTGACCACCATCACATACCCACCAGGACCACCACCGCCGGCGATAAAGCTACCTCATGTACCGCCGCTGCCTCGTGGCAGATTCGAGCGACCACTGTTCGCATGACCACCGCCGCGACTGGGAGACGCCATCAGCCCGCCAAGCACTGGAGAAGCCAGCAAGTGGCCGTCCCGCCGCGCGACGCCACACGGCCTGCACCTGGACTCGCCAATGCCACATTCGGTCGAGCGTAACCCCTGGTCGCGTGAAACAGTCGCTCCTTTCTGCCGCCGACTTGGCCGACCGTGCCTAGAGAGGCGTCCACCCCCACCGCATGACCCACGCAGCGCCGCTTCCTTCCGACTGGACCGATCATGATAAGGTTGAACCTCCTCCATGGCGGCTTCGTCTCTGGCCGTGCCGAGGCCCCGCTACTCCCCACTCCGGCGTCGCGCCCGACGCTGCCTCCTCGCCGACGAACAAACAAGCACCCGTCTAGGGTGAGCACCGGCACCGCCTCGCCCCTCTTCTGTGTCACCATGCCGACAGTGCCTAGCCGAGCGCTGCTCCTCCGCTCAGCTACCACCACACCCCGTCGAGCCCGTGAGACCCAAGGCCTCTTCCCGCCGAGCCGTCAGCACCGTCGCCGCTGCTGCCTCCAGCTCCGCTTCCGACGCGCACGGTGGGGACACCCCTCCCTCTCTTCCGGTGAGCTCTTAACCCCTTCTTTCTTAGTCTCCTGCTTTTCCTTTCCTTCTCCAAATAAATATCCTAAAAAAACCCTCTCCTTGTCCCCTTTTGCTTTTATTGTTATTAATTTCAAGTTTAGGTGTTAATGTGGAGGAGCAGTAAAGGACTATTGGTTGTTCAAACTATAGGAAATTGGGTTCTGTCATAGGATTGTAGTAGGCTTGGAGTAATGGATCGGGCTTGGGCCTGGTTTTAGTATAACAGATCGAAAATTAGTTTGAAATTAATAGACTTTACTTTGGTTTTAGTTTAATGAATATTTTAGGTGATTTAACATATTGTGGTGGATTGGGCTTACTGTTTTAGTAGATTCATATAATATGTATATATGAGTAAATAGAGTCTCTAGGCTTATTATATAGATCATAATTGCATGAGTTCAAACTAATAATATAAATATCTACGTAAAATTTTATATTAATGATTTTCATAATAAATATATATATTGTAAATACTTTTAACATAATGGTATATTATGGTCTTGGATGAGGATAGATGATTTTTATTGGATTTTATTTATATTAGATTTATAAAAATAAATGGATTTTATATCAAAAGTATATTTGACAAATTAGGGTTTAGCCTTAAAAAAAATGCTTTTGTATATTTTCAAATTAGTTATCAAAAATTATTTTCACTAGTAGAGTATAGTTCATGTATCATAATTAAATTCTAAAGATGGTTATAAATAAATTGGCTATGGGTTTTATTATATATAAAAGATGTGGGCTTTATAATTTGGATGTTATGGTTATTTTACTTTTGTAATAAAGTTGGGCTATTTTTTAATGGGTTTTATAGTAGGCTTTTATGTGTATAAATAAGTTTTGGATTACTTAGGGCCTTTTGGTTTAAATGAACTAATAATGGAATTTTAATATGTTTCTCTAAATTAGACATGACAACCTTATTTGAGGGTATATAAATACATGCATATGGTATATATATTGACCTTGAAGGTAAGTATATGTATATTTGGTTTATCTCTAAATACAGAATATTCATGTATATATTTTCATTATAACTTAGCTTTAACGGGTTTATATATATGTTTTGGGCTTTTGTTTAGAGAATACATATAGGTATGTAGGCTTTTACTCCTAATAAGGTATAAGGGTTTTAAATAAGAAATCATCTTTTTTTCCTAAATCAAATTCTCCTTAGATTAGATTAATTCTTGATCACGACTAATTATAATTCTCATCTTTTGTGCATCTGAATTTCTTCATACCGTGCCTAACCAATTACTCTAGATATGTAAACAAACCTAAATTATTCGTGCCTAATAGCAGTCGCATACCTCACGTGCGGCGTGCCGGATCTTATTCTTGCCTAATAGTAGTCATACATTTCATGTGCGGGGTGCCGGATTTAGCCTTAGCCGTTTACATGTCAAAGTAGTATTTCAACTCACTAGATAGGTACAGTGTCTGGTTCTACAGTATACATTGCTAGTTACAGGTCTACTCTATTTTTGTACTCATTTGCCTTGTTCACCATGCTCAGTTTTTGTCATGATTCTAAACTTGTCTTTTCGTCGTGTATTTTATTATTATTTACAGACTTATGGATTTTGTCATTTATTGATTCTATTGTGATATTGTACTCGTTCCATTCCTGACTGGAAACTAATATTTTTCAGGTTAGCTATGGCTTCTTTAGCATTGGGAGATTCGGGTGTATTTGCATGCCAAACCTAGAGATTAGATAGCTATGTGTAGTCATTTCCAATATGTAAGGACATTGTACTTTCTTTGAATATAATTCTTGTAAATATTGTAATCTATTAGAACTATGAATGAGCAATAAAGTTTATTTTTAGCATTTATTTATTGCGGGCTTGACAACGTTCTACCGCCGACTCTGCGGTGTAGGCTGGCTTGGACATGTCTCGTATCCGAAAAGCGGGTGCGGGTCATGATAATGGGTTAGTCTATACTACGCCGATCACAACCTCAGACAGGTCCAAATCAGACAAAGAGATACGATCTCACTCCTCCGATTCTTCCTCATGGGACTCGGACACTAGTATAGGGGATGTCCATCGACTGACTCTATATGTCAACATGGTGACGACTGAATTTCTAGAAGATGGTGATAACTTTATCAAGGCATATGAGAATGAACCTTGGGCACAAAAGATGGATACTCCATGCAAACTTCACTTCGAACAGCGTGAACCACCCACTGAGGACGAACTAATCCAGATCGACGTCGAAGATAAAGCTTCTCCAAGGCCAATCTTTATCAGCGAGAGCCTTTCTAAGGCAGACAAATAAGACTTGATTCATTTCATTAAAGAGTATATTAATGTATTCGCCTAGAGCTACGAAGATATGCCCGGACTAGATCCTCAGATTTCTACTCACGAGCTTAATATTTTGCCGAATGCCAAGCCTTTTAAACAGCAACAGTGACGAATCCGACTAATATGATGGACGCTATAGAAGCTGAAGTCAAGAAGCTCATCGCCTACGGCTTTGTTAGGGAGGAACAACATCCCGACTAGGTAGCTAATGTCATCCTGTTTGTGAAGAAGACAGGAAACGTTCGAGTCTGCATCGACTTCAGAGACCTCAATGCAGCTTGTCCCAAAGATGAGTTTCTCTTTCCATCACTGATGTCATGATCGACAACACCTGCAGGTGTTTGCCATGAAATATAAAAGAACAGAACAATTATCGGAGGACTGGACTTTTACTTCACAATACAAACTCGCTTGTACAAAGAAATCCTAGGGAGAAAAACCTAGGTACAGTAATCTAAGTACAATTGTTTATTTTATATTCTGGGGGGTGACGGTAGAGGCTCGGGAAAGCGACGGCAGCTCTGCCTTACTCCTTGGACGATCGGGTGCAGCCTTGGCTCTGTAGAAGAACTGCTCGGCGTTGTTGAAGAAATGCTCTCCTTTCAGGCTTTGCATACTCTCTCTCTGGCTCTCTGGCTCTCTCTCTCTCTTTTATTTGAGAATCTCCTCTCTTTTTTATATGTCTCTCTGTGTGTGTCTCTCTATCTTTGCAAGGGAATGGCACCTTGCTATTTATAAGAGTGGAGGGCCTCATTAGGGTTTACAATGATTGCCCATTCTTAAAAGTCAGCGGCTAAGGATCACTGGATATGGGCCGTTCATCTTGAATATACGAGATTTGAGCAATAGATGTGATTGCATCAAATCTTTTGTGGATAATTAATGATGATTGACATAAATCCTCCTGATTTGTCATGCCAACCTCGGATTTCTCGATAAGTGTCATTAATTTGCTTGTTTGCAAATGATCTGATTTGATCCCAATATTTTATTGGGATTTATTGAGGGATTTCGATCAATTTGATGCCACGTGCCCTGCTATCATGCCACGTATCTTAACCGCGAGCCATTGCAGAAATCTGAGCCGCAGGAAGGTTGCTCCTCATTGAGCCGCATAAGGCTGGCCACATGTCAAGGCTGTTTGAGAGTGGCCCCCTGAATATTTGAACTGCATGGTGATGATCTGAGCCGCATGAGTGTAGGTGACCGCATGATGGGTGCCTTCTTCGTGAACCGCATGGAGATAGTCCTCGGGAGCCGCATGGGGCTAGTCTTCGTGGGCCGCACAGGGATAGTCTTCGTAAGCCACATGGGGATAGTCTTCGTGAGCCGCATGGAGATAGTCTTCGTGAGCCGCATGGGGCAGCCTCTGCTTGAGCCGCATAGGGATAGTCTTCGTAAGCCGCATGGGGCAGCTTCGGCCTGAGCTGCATGGCGTGGTCTCTACTTGAGTCGTATGCGACTGTCCACGTGTCAAGGCCGCATGTCAGTTTTTGGATCTAGGGGGATCGCGCCAGAGATTTCCTTCGTTTCCCTAGGGGCCTGCCATTATGACGGAGTCATAATTGTATTTTTGTGTCAAGGCTGCCATGTGTCAGAGCTGTCAGCCGTCAAGGCATTTAATGCAGTAAAGGACAAATGGAAGAGTTATTTGCAGGCCACGTGGCTCCTCTCTGAGCCGCATAGAACTTGTTTGAGCCACATAGATCCTTGATCCGCATGGATCCTTGAGCCGCATGAACTCTCTGAGCCGCATGGGGCTCCCTGGCCGCATGGATCTTTCTTTATTCTTTTTCATGCTTCTACAGCGGGTTCGAACGAATGTCTTTTATGGACGGATTCTCTAGTCATAATCAGATCAAGATGAATCCTAAAGATGAAAAACACACATCCTTCCGCAGTCCTCTGGGAGTTTACTGCTACACAGTCATTTCGTTCGATCTCAAGAACACTAGTGCCACTTATCAGCGGCCCATGAGTAGTATTTTTCGTAAACATTTACGAAAAATAGTCGAATGCTATGTCGACGATATTGTTGTCAAAAGTCATTTAAAGGAAGATCACATCCAAGACCTGAAGACTATCTTTGATCTAATGCGTCAACATCAACTCAAGATGAATTCCACCAAGTCATTCATGGGTGTCTCTAGTGGCAAATTTCTCGGATTCGTTATTACCTCTAAGGGTATAAACGTTGACCTCGATAAAGTCAAAGCCATTCAAGAGATGCGTCCTCCACGCAACCTAAAAGAGCTACAAGGATTCCAAGGACGACTTCCCTATATCAGGAGATTCATCTCAAATCTCTCCGGATGCTGCAGACCATTTACTCAATTAATGAAGAAAGGTGTATCTTTCGTTTGGACTGATGAATGCCACCAAGCATTTGAAGAGATTAAGCAGTACTTGATGAACCCTCCAGTCTTAGTTCCTCCGATCACAGGAATACCCTTCCTGATGTACGTTCGAACAATGGATCATTCTTTCAGTGCCCTTCTAGTCCAAAAGAACAACGAAGGCCATGAGCAAGCAATTTATTATCTCAGTCGCATAATAATTGGTACTGAACACCGATATTGTCCGGTAGAAAAAGAGTACTTAGCCTTGATATTTGCCATCCAGAAGATGCGTCATTACATCACAGGCCAAACAATCCATATCATCTCCAGAGTCAATCCTCTGCGAGTACTGATGAAAAAGCCTAGTACACTCAATTCTAGACTTGCTACATGGGCGATACTGCTAGCACAGTATGATATGGTCTATGGTCCACAAAAGTTTGTTAAGGGTCAAGCCTTAGCTAACTTCTTGGATGCTCATCCAGTTCCTGAAACTTCGAAAATCTACGACGAAATTCCTGATGAAACTCTAGAGTCTAACACGACTTCGGAAGGAATACTCGCTTGGTGTCTATTCTTTGATGGTGCATCTAGAATTGGACCAAACGGTATTATCATTGCTGGAGTAGGGATTGTCCTTGTATCCCCAGCCGGGCTAGCCATTCAAAGACCCTATTCTCTGGACGAGTCATGTTCTAACAATGTTGTCGAATATAATGCTTTTCTCATCGGTCTCCAGTTAGCTAAGCAGCTGTATATCGACTATCTTGAAGTATACGGAGACCCTAAACTGATCGTCAATCAGGTTAGAGATACGTACGAGGTCTGACACCAAGAGATCATTCCCTACCAAGAAGCAGCAGTTAAACTTGCTATGTCATTCAAAGGTTTCTTTATTGAGTATGTACATGAAATACAGAAGCCGATGCACTCGTTAATTTAGCAACAGTATTAGTTGTTCCTGTGAAAATGCAATAATTAATCGTCATCGCCAATCGAGAATTATTATGTGTCAAGAATAATCTGAATATTGAATTCAGTAATGTTGTCGATATTTGTACTACCAGTGAAGATTGGAGGACTTCCTTTATTGACTTCGTAGTACATGACATCCTGCCAGAAGATCCTAAAGAAGCAACGATAATTCGTCGTTCATCACTTCGATTCAATTACAATCACTCGTCCAAGACACTCTACCGTCGATCTTTTGACGGCATGCTCCTGCGTTGCCTCGCAGGTGATGAGGCAAAACATATATTTCGTGAAGCTCATGATAGTGTCTGCGGTGCACATCAGTCTGGTCCTAAGCTACAAGACCGTATTAGATGCATGGCATACTATTGGCCTACCATGGTGCCGGATGCAATTGAATATGCAAGAAAATTACTACTAAAATACAGTAATTTGGCGACGGAAGATTAGCGATGGATAGTATCCGTCGGCCCTAGAGACGGCCTCGCGACTACCTTGTGACTTACTACCGTCAGAAAGCAATGGATATTTTTTTAGTTTTTTTGCGTCAAAAATCAGTCGCACCTCCGTCGCTCATTTGACGAAGATTTAGCGACGGATTCAAGTCCGTCGCTAATATGTTGCAAATTGTGGCGACAAAATCTAAAATAGATGGCACGCTAAATTAGCGTCTATGTGGCGACGGACGTTCCGTCGGTAATCTAGTGGGTATTTAGCGACTACCTACCGACGGATATATCCGTCGGTAATCCGTCGCTAAATATTGTAACCTAACTTAAATTGAACCGACGGGGGGGAGGGGGGATTTTTTATTCCCCCCAAAAAACTCTCTCTTCCCCCCCCCCCCCTCTCTCTCTCTCCCTCTCTCTCTCTCTATTTAGGTTTTCGGGTTGGTGGGGGGTGGGTCGGCTGTCGCTCGGGCCGGCGGGATAGGGGGGAGGGAGTGGGGGTGGGGGGAGGTTGTTGAGAGCGGGGGGCAGGGTAGGGTTTAGGGTTTCGGGGCAGGGGTAGGGTTTCGGGTGGGGGGTGGACCGGCTGTCGCGTGGGGGGGTGGTGATGGGGCGAGTATATATATATATATTTATATATATATATATATATATATATATATAGCCCTCTCTAACTGTAGGTATGTCTCATCACCTACATTAGCTCCCAACCTCACACACACACACACACCATGATATGAATAGCGGCCAATTGGCTACTGCTCTGCTACAGGCCAAATTGGCCAAAACCAAAAGCTCTCAAGAGCACTCATACAAATATAAACCTAGTGGCCAACACATTCTAGGCAAACACACACACACACCATGATATGAACAGCAACCAATTGGCTACTGCTCTGCTACAGGCCAAATTGGCCAAAACCAAAAGCTCTCAAGAGCACTCATACAAATATAAACCCAGTGGCCAAAACATTCTAGGCAAACCCAAGCCATGGCCAAGTGCTACTAGTACAACTTTTGCTGCTACTACTAAGCAACCAATGCTGTAATACAAATGTAGCCTGCCACTAGAGGGCCAAACCTCCCTCGCTGCAGTGTAGTGCTTGCACTGCCTACAACACCCTTTCTGGTCCTAATAGGACCTGACCAAGAGGCCCTGCCATGAGGTTAGGCAAGGTGTTGCCTACCTACTGTAGGTCAACCACACTTACTTGCCACTGGGTGGCTCAACAGGGGTGAATCCCCTGTCCCCAATTCCTATAGAGGTGGCCAAGCCACCTGCAGTACTCCCAAGGCTCAAGGACCATGCCCTCTCACTCGAACACAGGCCATTGGCCAAGTCCTGGTTACCCTTGCATAAATGCAACAGCCTAGAGGCCCTTACCTAAACCTTATCTGCAGTAGGGAGTACCTCCTTTCAACTGAACTCTGGGTTCCCTCTAAACACACTAAGACACTCCTCTAACCTACTAATATAGGGACACTCACTGACACTGGACAGTAAGCCCACTGTCCCCAATACTAACTCAGAACAGTTAACTCACCTAAACACTAATACATTCACTATGGTTCACACGTTTTTTATTCTCACTGATCAATCACAGGAAACGAACTTTTCTGAACACTCAAAGATACTAACTGACACTCTATCACAACTCTCATACAAATGATCACTAACTCTGATACTTGGATTACTGACCTCTCTAACTCATGTATCCTAATTGCTAATAAAATACTAACTCATAATATACCCTCATTTTACTGATCCAAAGACTCCAACACAGGACACTCATACAACTGAACACTCAAAACAGTACCCATGTCCTCACTGATTGTAGGACTGACACCAACTAATATCCCTTCTCTTCATGATAGTAGCCCCATTCTCTCTTTATTTCTCTATTTTCGAATAGCTCACCCAAATACAAAGGGACTCACTCATAAAACGCTCATACTCTTAACACACACACACACACACTTCTTAACTGATACTTGGGATACTAGGACTGATATCCACTGTCACTTGACAGTTATATCACTTACTGACTGAAATCTGCGTATGCCATTGGCCCAAGATGGCCTACTCCTAATAGGCAAATTGCCTTACCCTAACCACTCTAAACTCTCATCCTCTGAACACTCACCTTACTAATTGATACATTATACTTAGACACACACAAATCCAATGCATTGATACATACTCATGTATCCTAACTGATTTCACTGATATAATGATTTACCTGACTGATGTAGTCCAATGGCCAAGTGACTAAAGCCAATGCCAAGGCCATGTGCCAAGGCACTCCCCACATGCCCTGCACTCCTTACTGCCTGGCCTAATTTGCCATTGTTGTGGCCAATATGCAAATGTAGTTGCTTGCATTGCCTGCACTACCATGAAGCCAACCCCGAGCCACTTGCATTTGCCTGCAATCAAGGCCTAAGGCCTAAGCCAAACATTCCCTATCTCCCTACTCAGTTCTGATCTCAGAACTAAACCCTCTCTGAATACTGACTTGGCCACACTCTAAGACACACTCTCACAACTTAATGTCACTTAGACACTAACCCAAAGACCCTCACTGGTTCATTGATGCACATTTACTTTAACACCAACAAACACACTAAACCTTAGTTAGCTTGCTTCTGTCTTTTATCTGCTTTCGAAAATGTACTCAAACGATATGATGGTTCCTTTAGTTAGCTTGCTTATGTTATAATTATATTATTTGTGAATATCGATCTTACCAGATGGCACCCATGACCTGAGGAGCGGCACGTCGTTTGAGGGAAACACTGAATGCTGAGGTGGCTCCTCCTACTGTTAAGGAGGAAGTGGCACCGGTAGCTAGTGAGACCGAGAGTTCTATTCATCCAGCACCGGTAGCTAGTGAGACCGGGAGTTCTATTCATGCAACACTTGCAAGGGATTACATCTCTCCTAACGCCGTCGATCCTACTTATTCGAGGTGGTTGCGTGATCGTATCACTGAGCGTTTGCGTGAGCTGCGTGGTTCTCATTAGCTATTACTGCACTTATTTGTATTGCACTATTTGTATTGGGTTGTTTATGTATTAGACTATTTGTATTGGACTACATATATGAATTAGTACTATGTCAATCTCTGGATTGTATTGGACTACGACATGGTTATCAGGACATAGTCCCTGCAGCCATTCGACTGGCGAGGCAAAAACTATGTAGCCGTAGATGAAGTTGACTATCCTCCGACCCTCATCCCTCGGCAATGGTGATACGACAACCAACCGGAGAGGATACTCTGAGAGATCCATCTGAGTAGGACGTATACTCTGAGAGATCAACTTTACAAGAATGATATCAGTAGTGGGATTGAGTGTTGGAGGAGATATTATCAGAGTATATGTCCTACTCAGATGGGTCTCTCACCATTACTATTTTTTCTGACAGCATGGTGGATGTGCTCCGTCAACAGATTCTTGCTCCGAACCAAAACTTTGCCCCGGAGCACAAGTGGACATCCTTCGTGTAGAGCTCGAGTGAAAGGTTCCTGACAGCATGGTGGTCTCCTTTGTCAAAGGATTCTTGCCCGTCCCATAAATTAGTTGTGGAACGAGCAAGAATCTTTTGACAAAGGTGACCACCATGCTGTCAGGAACCTCTCGCTCGAGCTCCACACGAAGGATATCCACTTGAGCTCCGGGGCAAAGTTTTGGCTCAGAGCAAGAATCTGTTGACGGAGCACATTGTCACGCCCCAGTACCGGAATACGGGGGCGGACGTAGGCAAGCTACACCGTATAAGGTACGAATATGCTATACGGCGATGACGGCTGTCAAGTTTTGCTGGGTATCCTAGCATGCAATCAATCTATGGCCTAAATTCGATCTCATGTCCACAGGCAAATCACAATGAAACAACATCAAAAGAGATATCATATGGAAAGCAGGGAATACTCATATAAAAATCAGGAATCTACAGTACAGAATAATAATGTAGACTAGTATACCTTCCCACAGTTCCTAGCATGGTCGGGAACTGAAGCACTTCCTCCAAGTCGAGTCTGGAAGATCCACAGGGTCGGTCTCAGGCAATCTGGGAACAATCCAGGATTGGTCAGGCCAACCGTAGCAAGTACCAGAAAGGAAGGCTCAAGGACGGGCGAAGAAAACCAGCAGGATAAAATGTATAACAGGAATAACACGTATGAACAGTAGTAATGAGGGTAAAGGATCGTGCAGTACCAACGCACGATTACAGAATATAAGGCAGCAATACAACTACTAATACGTAAGTAACCAACAATCATCACAGTCATCCTAACATCCACTAATGCTTGCATTGCCAACTGGAACTTGTAGTCTGTCATCGGAACAGTAACCCATCCCTACATCAAACAAGAACAAGGGAATGAATTACAGCGCCGGGACAGCGTTACGTGCCAGCCAGCTTAGCAAGCAATAAGCCAAACAATTATATAAATAAGCGGCCACTCAAATGCCTATGGCTGTCTATGTGTAGGTTGGGTACCCCAACAATGCAATATAGGAATCCTCAGATCGTGTTGTCCCAGCAGGGCTAGCGGGGCCAAGTATAGCATGTAAGAAGAGCACTGATCCCTCGTAAGGCCATCGGGCTTTGCATGTCACCACCGGTCCCTCGTAAGGCTACCGTGCCGAGCATGCCATGTATATAATGTATAGTACATAAGTAGCCGGATATTGCCATCCACTAGTACGAATGGTAACAATATCTGTGGCGGCCAGCCTGCAGGTCATGACTAATGTCTGAGATAAGGCTGGAAATGCACGATCTCGGGATTCCGTTCCCTTCCAATGTTTCTACCAGTTTAAGTTGCCTAGATTAACCCTACATTTATCCGGAATCACATGCCGTGGTCACATGATCATCCTCCTAGATGTCGTACCTCAGTACGAGAACGCTAAGTAAGAATCAACCTCGGCACCTATAGTCCCAGTTGTGATCCATCCTTAGTGTTATGCAACAAGCAAGCAAGCAATCCTAACCACGCTAAGACTATAGGCCAACTACCAGATACCCGTGCAGGTAATCATATAATATAGCCAGAATATCAGGATGGCATCGCAATGCCATATAATCACGGAAGTAGCACCTTAAAGTGCCAGTAGACAAGGGGCACCGCAGTGCAAGGTCAGGGCTAGTACCTCAAAGGGTAAGCTGGACTTATAGCACGGATATAAGTAGTCATGTCTGGGACAAGGACAAATCTGTCAGTCATAAGAAGCCATCTGCCCACATCGTGGTATGGATATCAGGTCAAGTACAAGATCAGAACCTCTACTATAATAATATCTCCAGCATATATGGGAGCCTACAGCTCCAATCATCAAGTCGGTCCATCCACCAGATCAATCTAGCAAGAGTCTTCCCTCCATGATGGAGTTATTATCACGTCAATAAAGACAACCACCAAATACCAAGCTCATCCCCCTAACAATGCTAGGACCTCTGGCTCACAAGAATCCTCTGAATCGATGATCACAAGCTATCAGCAAATAAGACTCACCACCACCAAGATATAGCAAACAAACCAGGTTCTGGGCGCTTGGGAAGTCGAGTAAAAATCATATATTGATATCCTCGATATTCTATTCGTTCTGCGAGACACTCGCACCAATATCAAAATCCAAAAGTCCTCAAAGACATATCTGATCAAATTAGAACATCACCAAAGAACTAGTAACACTATCTAAGAATCCACTTAGTCTACCATAATAACTATCTCAATATCATATCTCCTCATAGTCAATCCTCGAATAAGATCATAATCCCAACACATGGGTCAATACTAATCAACGCCGTCGGAAGATGGCAAGGATTGTGTGAACCACTCTGGATCAGATCCACAACCCTTAAACCAAACAAGGACCAGGGTTGCAGACCTTCATCCGAGTAGAACCGCTCTCCTTACACAATCCGGCGGACAGGACAGACAATGGGATAACAAACTAAACTAGAACACCATCTAAAAAGAAGGGTCACGGGTCAAGAGTCCAATGGGTGATACCGTCGAAAAGGCAAGAATTGCGTGAACCACTCTGGATCAGATCCACAACCCTTAAACCAAATAAGGACCAGGGTTGCAGACCTTCACCCGAGTAGTACCGCTCTCCTTACACAATTCGGCGGACAAGACAGGTCAAGACGCTAGGCGACTAATCTAGTCGGGAGTCTACCTAGCAGGCAATAGGATCAGGGATGCTATACCAAGAAGAACATGCATGAGTTCAGTCCAGCAAACCAAAGGAATGATTCTGCCTAATCCTTCGAACCAAATTCCCAACTGGGAATTCTGGAAAAATTCGCATGAGTCTCCTTTGTAATCTGGATGGAAGCACCCTACGAATAGGGGCTAAAACCACTCGGCGCAACCCGCCGCAGAATTGCAGAATTGCAGGCTGAGAACACTAAGTCTCAGCTACCAGCAGCACTACGATGCGTACTGGAAATCAATCAAACCCGAGACCACTAAGTCCCGGCCTCCAGCAGCGCTACAATGCGTACTGGGCGCCAAGCCAATATGCATAATAATAAAATAACCGCCTCGCAGGACGTACCACAACATATGTCCATAAATCCCTAACCCAAGCACAATTACCGCCACAGGTAAAGTTAGCCAAAGCCGTTACCCGACCGCGAGTCGGACACGGGGCATATGGGGACAATCCGTACTAGTAAGTCGTGCTCGTGTCCTCGGAGGTATGGATGATCCATCCGAGTTGTCCGATACGGTATATCCCAGTATCGGACCAAGCTAGTCTAGGTTATCATGGCAGTTCTACTGTTAAGCTACACTACTCATGGTTATACAATTTACAATAAATTAAATATAATAAAATCCAGGAGAGATGGCCAGAGCCGTCGATGAGCAAGGGATACTTGCCTAGAGGGCTCGGATAGGTAAGCAAGTCTTCGGCAGTCATGATCCAAGCTAGCACGCCAATCGAGATCCTCAGAACACACAATAAATAGTCATCAGTACCAAATAATAAAATAACAGAATAATCACAAGAGATGGCAGAAGGCTATACCGTGTAGGTCCCGCAAGCAGTGCAGGGATCGGGCACGGAAACTGAGGTACGCAAATCGATACGGACACGTAAACCGAGACCTGCACGCATATCGAGACGCGCACGAGAATCGAGATGGCACGAATATCAAGATGAACGGAAAACACATTTACGTAAATCGAGACACGCACGTAGATCGATGAAATCACGAATATCAAGATAGCGTGCAAACCAATACGACACGTTAATTGAGACATGCACGCGAATCGAGATAGCACAAAGACCAATACGGTACGCAAATCGGAGTAAATACGCAAATCGGTGCATGCACGCCAACTGAGGTAACAAAAGATACAATATGATACGCAAATCGATACGGCACACAAATCGGTACGTGTACGTATCGAGGCGGCACAGGTCACAAGGTAGGCACAAAGGCCGGGACACAAAAATCGAGGCGGTACACAAATCGAGATGGCACGGTGCCCGAGGCAGTACGGGGCTCGAGGCGTCTCGCTGCCCAAGACAGCACGTAGATCAGGGTACACAAAAACTGGGACAGCACGTACACCAAGGTACGCACACCTGTAGGTCCTAAAAATCAAGTTGCACCCATCAACAAAGTCATCAAAATCAAATTATACATCCTTCAAGTGAACTGCGCAGAAGACAGATTGTGCAACCATTCGATTGTGCCGGCTGAACTGCGCACTCATCCAAGTGTACATGCTGACGTGGCCTCGTCATCATTACCTGACAGAGAATCACATCTTCTGACAGCTGACAGCACAGAGAACGAGGAAACTGTTCGTTTATCGTACAGCACAGCGCTCGAGGACAGCTGTACATACAGCACAATCTGCGCAATCCAACCCAGCGTCGTCCATCCTAGCGTAATCTGAAGCCAGCGCAATTCAAGTGGTGCACTCCATCAACTGATAAAGTACATGTGGCCTTTATGCCATCAATGACTCATTACGTGGTAACAGTCTGTACACGATCATGCGCATTTCAATCAAATAATGCCATATGTCCAATACAGTTGGCCCACGATCAAGTAACTGTCAGCGCAGTCTGATGTCTACGCGGTCCAATGCAGCACAATCCAACCTGCGCAGTCCAGAATAGCTAAAAAGTAGTTATTTCCAGAACTCTATAAATAGAGTTTCAAGTCCTTCCTAGAGGGGATCAGACACACACACAAAGATCAGAGATCATCACCAGAGATCAGGAGTTCTTGCCAAAGTGCTGCTGCAATCTTCAGAGGCTACCGTCTTCAAAGTTCACATCGTCCAAGGGATAAAGCGATCGTCTTCAGATCGGATTCCTATAGTTGTACTTTCCCAGAATTCTTGTAATCTTCTTTATAAAGTTTGTTGAAATAAAGAACAACTTTTATATTTGCAAACAAAATGGCGACTCTGCTGGGGACAACTTTCTACTCCGACGAGGAAGTGACAACTCAATGTGACGTTGCGTCTATCGGAAAGATGCAGAAGATGCTGGTTGTGAAGGTCAACCAGACGGCCTACGAAGCTATGATCAACTCCAGGACCACCCCTCACACTGCGACAACTTCTGCCACGAGCAAAGTGCGTCCAGTGTGGGTCCCCAAGACTGCTGCACAGTCTGTTGATTCTGCCATCAAGACTGCTGTAAAGTCTAAAGTCTCTGCTGCTAAGACTGTTGCACAGTCTGTTGTCCTTGCTGTTGCACAATCTGCCTCTACTACTCATGCGCAGTCTGCTGTTGCCAGTGCACAAACCACTTCATATGCTGCCCTGTCAAAGTGCAAGACTCCTGTTCCTCTGGCGCAGTTGGCTGTAACTTTTCCTGCGCAGTCCACTACTCCAGCAACCAGAGTTTAACACAAACACTCTGGTAACAAGACTCCTACTGCGCAAGCCACTGTGACTGAGGCCAGAAGACTTTCTGCCAGAGTTACTCCTACGCAACCTGCCAGTGCGCCATCAACCCATGCGCAAGCTATGCCTACGCAATCCAAGAGAGACAGCCCTTTGGCTAATCTCTCCTCTTCCCACAACAAGGGAAAAAGCTCTGTTCCTCTTCTCAAGCACCCTGTTGCTCCTGCACAATCCATTGGGGGTAGTCTTTTGGTCATTCCTCCTCCTCCCCAAAACAAAGGAAAAGGCCCGTTGGTCTTTTCTTAAACTTCCTCGTCCCACTACTTGGAAGACAACAGAGGGAAACACTCTTTAGCTAACCCTTCTTCACAAAACAAAGGAAAAGGCCCTTTGGACTTTTCTCAGTCTTCTCCAGTTTTTACCGTAGAAGATCCATTTGAACGTGCTCCGGCACCAGTCAGTACAAGAACCCTTTCTCATAAGGATTCTTCTTCCCTCCTTGCTAAAGAGAAGTGTACGGATCAGAGGGGTATTCTGCCTACTCCGGTAGCAGAATTCCAAGATCTTCCAACTCTTCAGATCTTCCGTTCAAGACAGGAAAAATTGCTGGTGTCTCAGACAGAAACCCTTGGGGGTGAGTTTGCTGATCTAAGAACATATCTCAATCGACCAACTTCGGTGAAACACAAACAGCCAATACCGAAGACCAACCAACCTCAGAAGCAAACTTCCAGGATCAAGAATCCGGACACCTATGTCAATGAAATGAGCACTTCCCTGTACACTCAAGGGACAAAACATTTGAAGAATTGGAACCATGTTCCGAATATGGTCAAAGAACACATCCCTCGAACTTCTTCTCGTCCTGTTGCTGTTCTCGATCTCCGAGAATACCTCAAGCAAAAATGGGACAACATCTCAATATCCCCAGTACAACCACTTGGACACCATTGCAATCACAAAGTGGTCATCAAGTGTTGTTGTCAAACAACCAGACAATCTGTCTTCGATCGTCTGAACTTTTCAAACTCTGAACCAATGTCGGAAGATGAAGACGAGGTTTTGTACACTTATGTCAACATGACTTCCAGAGACACTGGGGGTAGGAAGTGCTCTAAGCACGGGAAGCCTCGCTAGCCAAGCCAACGATATTTGGATTTACTCCAAGAATCCTCTGAAGGAGTATTCCAACATACCCGATCCCGAAGCCGAAACACAATCGGTCAAAGGAATCTTCAAGATCCTTCCGGTCATCTTTCTCTTTCTCACTCAGGGGATGATTCTTTCTCCGACTACGATGCATACAGCGAAAGTTCGAAACAGACAGTATCCTCCACTGTACCCAGAGAAGTGACAGCTTATGTTGTCAACGAAGATCTAAATGCTTCCAGTACAGCTAGTCAAGAACAATGAATAGCTGCACTAGAAGACAAGCTGAAGACCATGGCCGAAATGGTCGCAAGTATGCATTCCATCATTGTGGCCCAGCATACAGTGCCACCGACCGTACCTCCTGCAAATCCTAAAATCATAGCATCGTCTGTGTCTGTCAATGCAGGACTGGGGGTAGCATCTCTTCAAGTACCTCCTGTACAGGTCCAACCTACACCCCGTTAATCAGGTGCTAGAGGTAGTGCTTATCACGCTGTTCCTCCCCCTAACACTGTGACTCAGCCTGCTCCTTCTACGTCAGTGGAAGATGCCAATAAAGCTGTCAAGCTCTTACGCACTCAGTTCGAGGCCTTCAAGGAGAAGGACAACTTACAAAGGTTGGGGATCAAGCAACCCTACCCAGTTGAATGGAAGGAAGTCACATTCCCTCCGAAGTACAAGATCCCAACAATCTTGCTGTTTGATGGAAGCACTTCTTCCAGTCAGTTCATTAACCACTTTGAGGTTATGACTGTCCAACTTCAACCAAATGACGCTCTTCTTACCAGAGTATTCGTTGGATGTTTAGCCGGCGTAGCATACGATTGGTACAGAAGCTTACCCGATGGTTCTATCACCTCCTTCTCTGGTCTAAAACAAATCTTCTTGGAACGATTTTATGAGGGGATCAACGACATGACTATATCAGTCCTCAATAAAATCAAACAAAGACACAATGAAACTGCTGAGAGTTTCATTGAAAGGTTTTGCCGGAAAGCTTTGAAAATGCCTCCTGGAACTCCAGCTGCTGTCACCATAGACACCTGCAAGGCAAATCTTTTGCCTATCATCAGCATATGGACGGGGTCTACTCAGTTCCAAGACTGGCTATCTTTTATTGTCAACGCTAAAGCAGCTGAAGTTAGTGCTGACAAATTCAAGCAGTTAGGGGTACAAATGTCTAACCCCGACCGGGATGAACACCAGACATCGGGTGGTGGCAATCGCCAGAACAACCGTAAAGGAAAAGAAACTTTGAATATCAACTTGACAAATAAGAACAAAGAATCTCTGGCGGTTAACGTAGCTTCCCCTACGTCCACTTCTACTCCTTCAGCACCTCTACCGAGGGAACCTCGTCCGAAAGTAGAGTACTCTTTTGACGAGAATGACACAGTGAGCATCTTTGATTGCTTGATCAAAAGAAATAAACTCTAGCTCCCAGATCCCAAGAAGCCCGATGAAGTTGGTAAGACTGATCATCCTAAGTACTGTGTTTATAACAGGTTCATCGGGCATCCTACTCGAGCATGTTATGTGCTCAAAGGCAAAATTCATGAGCTGGTCAACGCTGGGGTTGTCACTCTGCAGCAAGATGAGAAGACTGTTACCGCAAACATGGTCTCAGTTCAATTTGGTGACTTTTCGCCCCAGATGGTACAACACGGTGTCATTCCTATTCCCAAAGCTACTCTTGAGATTGAGAATCTCCCTCCTCCATGAAGTGAAGGTCTCGTCCATTTGTCTCTTGACAATGGCGAGATTATGTAGATTCATCCAGATCTTGCTTCAGAGTTCAAACTTCCCTCTTCCTCTAAGAAGAAAGACCGCTCCAAGGGCAAGACAAAGACTTACAATATGGTATCTTTTGACCCCATAGTTGACAAAAAAATCTTATTGGGCACCAGATCAGGGAAAGCCTATCTAAAGGATTACCACGAAGCTCAAGAAAATCCTGTCTCTTCTTCTGAGCCTGCTCTAGTGCAGCCTGTTTCCACTAAGGATATTCCTACTGCATCTTCACCGGTTGTAGAGTTTACTCCTCCCAAGCCGACGGTCGCTGACAAAGGCAAACAACAAGTCTGCTTTCACAAACCTTTGAAGAAGTCATCTCCTTCCGGACTTGAAAAGTCTTACAATTTTGATATCTTGGCTCAATTAGCCAATACACTGGCCCGGCTGTCCATCTTCGAGCTCTTGTGCCTCTCCAAAGAGACTCGAGAAACTCTGAGTGAGGCTCTCATACAAGCTGAAACTTGTCTTGCCCTTCTAAAGAAGCCGAAAGCAGAACCAGTCTCTTGGCTTCATTGTCATAGTGTGTTGGAGTTAATTCCAAACATAACTTTCACACAGGATGACATGCTGAAGACAACAGACACGACCGTCCTCTCTACTATACAGGATACATTGACTCGATAAAAGTCGATAGTATTCTGATAGATCCAGGGTCTGCTCTCAGCATTATACCGAAGACAATGTTGGATGCACTGAAGATCCCAGTGCATAGTCTTTCCAGTACAATCACCACTATTCTCGGGTTTAACTAGGGAAGGAGTGAGCCTCTGGGCAAGATTCGCCTAAAACTCCAAATAGGCAATCTTCGTACAAATGTGACCTTCTATATCATTGATAATCATGGTTGTTCTTACAATGCTTTGCTGGGAAGACCATTTCTGCACGAGCATAACATTGTCCCTTCGACTCTCCATCAATGTTTTAAATATGTTGATGACAATGGAGAGGTGCAAAAAGAGGTTGCTGATCTTTATCCTTTCAAAGGCGTTCAAGCATACTGCAACGATGCTCGTATGTACAAGGATGAATTCATGAAGGTTGTCCTGTCTCTGGATACTGAAGAAGAGCAAGAAACAGTGCCTAATGACACCCTCATCATTCCTGTCAAAGAACGTGTTTCTCTTCCTCAATCCTCCAAGCCACTGGCTATTCACTTGCCAGTCCAGAAACAACCAACTGATGATGATCAGGATCAAAGGGAGCTCACCTCTTCTGAGTCGCTTGTTATAGATTTATGTCGTAACAAGGAAAAAAGGCAGCTCACCTCTTCTGAGCCACTTGTTATTGATTTATCTCATACCAAGGAAAAAAGGGAGCTCACCTTCTCTGAATCGCTTGTTATTGACCTCCATCGTAACAAGGCCAATCCTCCTCCACGTTCTCCTTCTCCCCCTCTTGTAATCAATCTGACCAAGCCTGCTAAGGCTAAAGGTCCTGCTGTAAATATAAATGTATAAATCAATGAAAAAGTATCTACTTTCCAGTATACTGATGTCATTTATCATGCTAAGTGCTATTTGGATATGTTAGATAGCTTTCAATCATTTACGATGGGAGTTGTGCAATCTCTTCAAACAGAAGTCTCACTCGAACTTCCAAAAGATTTATATCGTATTGTTCCCGCTCATAAGAAAGGCGAGAGTCCAATACTTTTTAGTAAAGGACCGGAACAACAATTCAGCAATACGGATGATAGCAAAAGTAACGACACGGGCCATCTTCAACTCCGTCGTTACAGTAAACAATCAAAAAACATCATCCGAAAGATGGGTTATGACTTCAAGAGCAGCCTCAACTACGATAAAGGTCGAAGAACTCCTATCCGTACGACTGTGCCAAAAGGGAAGTCAGAGATGTACTACAGCAGGACCAAAAGAGGTCTCGGATATGCTTTACCTCCGGTATTATCCCCAGCAGCTTCTGAATCCGATAGTGAGGAGCGCTCTAACTCTTCTGATTCCAGATCATGGGATTCTGACACCAGCATCGGTCAAGTTCATAGATTAACTGTATCTTCTAACATGGTCTCCGTCGAACTTCCAGAAGGCTATGACGAGGATATTGAAGAAAATCCCGAAATAGATCCTTGGGCTCAACGAATGGATACCCAATGGGAACTCCGATTCGAACAAAGGGAACCTCCTACCGAAGATCAATTGGTTCAAATTGATGTAGGAGAAAGCGGGTCACCTCGTCCAATATTCATCAGCAAGAACCTCCCGGAGGAAGATTAGCAGGAATTAATTCTTCTTATTAAAGAATACATTAATGTCTTTGCTTGTAGTTATGAAGACATGCCAGGTCTAGATCCCAAATTTGCTACTCACAAACTGAACATCCTGCCTAATGCAAAACCAGTCAAACAGCAACAACGGCGTTTCAAGCCAGAAATGATGGATGCAATCGACGATGAAGTCAAGAAGCTCATCGCTTGTGGCTTTATTCAAGAAGAACAGCATCCTGATTGGGTAGCCAATGTCGTCCCAGTTCTAAAGAAAACTGGCAAAGTTCGAGTCTGCATCGACTTTCGGGATGTTAATGAAGCATGTCCAAAAGATGAATTTCCTCTCCCTATCATGGACGTCATGATTGACAACACCTGTGGGTTCGAAAGAATATCTTTCATGGATGGATTCTCCGGATACAATCAGATTCGGATGAATCCTGAAGATGAAAAACATACTTCTTTTCGCACTCCTCGCAGAGTTTACTGCTACACTGTCATGCCATTTGGTCTCAAGAATGCTGGTGCAATATACCAACGAGCTATGAGTACCATCTTTCGAGATCATCTGCGCAAGACTGTCGAATGCTACGTCGACGATATTGCTGTCAAAAGTCGTCTAAAAGAAGATCACATCCAAGACTTGAGAACTATCTTCAATCTCATGCGCCAACATCAACTCAAAATGAATCCCACCAAGTCATTCTTGGGTGTCTCTAGTGGCAAATTTCTTGGCTTCGTTATTACCTCTAAGGGTATACACATGGATCCCGAGAAGATCAAAGCCATTCAAGAGATGCGTCCTCCACGCAACCTAAAAGAGCTACAAGGATTCCAAGGTCGACTTGCGTACATCAGGAGATTTATTTTGAATCTGTCTGGACGCTGCAGACCATTTACTCAACTCATGAAGAAGGGTGTATCTTTCGTTTGGACCGAAGAATGTCAACGAGCATTTGATGACATCAAGCGGTATCTCATGAATCCACCAGTCTTGGTGCCACCAATATTTGGCATACCATTCTTAATGTATGTCCGTGCTATGGGCCATTCATTGGGCGCCTTACTTGCCTAAAAGAACAAAGAAGGCCACGAACAAGCCATCTACTATCTCAGTCGTACTATGATTGGTGATGAACACCGTTATAGTCCGATCGAAAAAGAATGCCTAGCTCTTATGTTTGCTGTTCAAAAGACTCGACATTATATTATTGGCTAAACTATTCATGTCATATCCCGAGTTAATCTACTTTGGGTACTGATGAAGAAGCCTAGCACACTCAATTCTCGGCTGGCTACATGGGCCATTCTGCTAGCCCAATATGACATGGTATATGTTCCTCAAAAATCTGTCAAAGGTCAAGCACTGGCGGATTTCTTAGCAGCTCATCCTATTCCAGAGACGTCTAAACTCTATGATAAAATTCCAGACGAGACTTTGGAATCTAATGCAGTCTTCGAAGAATTTCCTACTTGGCGTCTATTCTTTGACGGTGCATCCAGGATTGGACCCAATGGTGCCATTATCGCAGGAGTTGGAGTTGTCTTTGTTTCTCCAGACGGGTCAGCTATCCAAAGAGCATATTCTTTGGATGAGCCTTGCTCCAACAACGTGGCGGAGTACAATACTCTACTAATTGGCCTTCAGCTAGCCAAACAACTTGACGTCGAGTATCTTGAAGTCTATGGTGACTCTAAGTTGGTTGTTAATCATGTTAGAGGAACCTATAAAGTTTGCCATCAAGATCTAGTGCCTTACTTTGAAGCGGCAATCAACATGGCTACATCATTCAAAGCCTTCTTCATCGAATATGTACGCCGAGCTTGCAATATTGAAGCAGACGCTTTGGCCAATCTTGCAGCAGTTTTAGCCATCCCTATCAAAAGACAGCAAGTGGTGGTCATCTCTAATCGGGAATTGTTCTGTATCGAAAACAATCGTAATATTGAGTTCAGTAATTTTACTGGAACCGATGTTATCAATGAAGATTGGAGAATTCTTTTTATCGACTTCGTGGTTCATGACATACTCACCGAAGATCCCAAGGAGGCTACGAGTATTCGTCGACGGTCTCTGCGATTCTACTACAATCAGACCACCAAAACTCTCTACCGGCGGACTTATGACGGCCTACTCTTGCGCTGTCTTGCTGGTGATAAAGCAAAGCAAGTATTACGTGAAGCTCACGACGGTGTCTGCGGAGCACATCAACCTGGTCCTAAACTACAGGATCGCATCCGACGCATGGGTTATCACTGGCCCTCTATGGTATCTGATTCCATCGAATATGCGAAGAAGTATCGAGCTTGTCAAATCCACGCAGATTTCATTCATCAACCGTTAGAATTCCTTCATCCGACTGCTGCTTCCTGGCCTTTTGAAGCATAAGGCATGGATATCATAGGTCCCATCAATCCTTCTTCTTCTAGAGGATATCGGTTCATACTGGCAATAACCGACTACTTCTCCAAATGGGCCAAAGCTATACCATTGGCTGAAGTTAAGACCAGCAGCGTCATCAACTTCGTTAAACACCATGTCATCTATCGATTTGGTGTACCTCTACGAATCATCCACGATAACGGACCTCAGTTCATCAGTCAAAAGTTCACAAGGTTCTGTGATGATCACCGGATTGACAACGTCGCTTCGACAGCCTACAATCCTGCTGCTAATGGCTTGGCAGAAGCTTTCAATAAGACTATTATCAAGCTCCTCAAGATGTTTGTGTCTACTAACAAATGAAACTGGAGTGAAAAGCTTGGAGAATGTCTTTGGGCCTACCGTACTATGGTCCGCAACCCTACAGGTTGTACACCCTTCTCTTTGGTATACGGCTGTGAAGCAGTTCTACCTCTGGAACCCCAAATTCCGTCTTTGAGGATTGATATCGCCAGTGAACTCACAACAGAGAACAACGATCTTCTCCGACTTCAAGAATTAGAAGCGCTCGATGAGAAGCGGCTATTAGCTCAACAGCATATTGAGTTATACCAAGCCCGCATCTCAAAGACTTTCAACCACAAAGTTAAGGTCAGAGCCTTTCAGAAAGGAGAGCTTGTTTTAGCTGTCAGACGTCCTATGACTATGACTCACTCAAGCAAAGGCAAGTTTATAAATAAAATGGAGCCTATCAACTCACAGAGCTAGACGGTCGAGTTGTAATGATACCCATCAATGGCAAATTTCTCAAAAAGTATTATATGAAAATGTAACAGACATTGATTGTAATTATCAGGCAAGTTCATAAATAAAATTCAGTTTTATTTCATCTTGAATGATAGTACATAATATTAAGGAAGGTCACTATCATCCTTCTCGAAATTGGGACGCGGGCCACAGCCGTCCTAATCAAAAACATGATCAGCAAAAGAGTCGAGAACATTCTTGCTGGAACCCACCAAGAACTTACAAGCAGCCATTATCATAGCTTCTTCTTCTTCGGTCTTCCCTGGTTCAAGAAGGAAGTCTAAGATGTCCTTTGGCGGATTGAGAGCAGATGAACCTTCGCCCGCTGCTATCTGCTTTGATTGAGCCGGCTCGACTGGACGTTCTTCAGTACCCGCTTTCACCTTCGGGACGACCTCGGCCTTCTTAGATGCATCTCCAGACGACATCTTTATGTTAAAAAATAAAAGTGAACATCCCATCTGATTTTCTGTTCTATTTATAGATAGAGAGTCGTAAGACTATAAAGCAACACATTTATCCGACGGTTCGTCCGTTCATCATATCCTTCCGACGGTTCGCCCGTTCATTATCCGACGGTTTACCCGTTCATTCCACAATTATCCGACGGTTCATCCGTTCATCACATCTATTCGACGGTTTACTCATTTATCACATCCATCTGACGGTTTACCCATTCATTCCATATTATCCGGCGGTTCACCCGTTCATCACATTTATCTAACGGTTTATCCGTTCATTTAATTCATTTGACGGTCCATTCGTTCATCCCGACGATTCATTTTATTCATTTACCTTGACGAATCATTCAGTTCGTTCTTATTAGCAACTTGTCATTTTTGATTAAGTTGTCTATTGAAATAATGATATTCAAAAAATTATATTTGTCATGTCCATATTACCTCTGAGCAGATATAATTGAATATAATTATTTTCCAGAATCAAGAAATATATCATGTCTTGTACCTCTGAATATATTTTATATCTTTATTATTTTTATCTGAATAAGATATGCAACAAATAATAGAGCCACAAAAATAACTTTTTATTTGATCAAAGTTGAAAGACGTTACAAAGACACATATCATGAAAAATAAGAAGATACAAAAAAATCTTTCTACTCAGCCGGTGGTGTCATCAAATTGGTCATCTGCTGCTTCAAAATTTGTAGTCGCTCTTCACGAGATTCCATCACTCGTTTCCTAGCTTCTGCCATCCCAGATTTATCATCGAAGGTTGGCAGGGTTACTAGTCTGCGAGTGATTTTAGCTTCGTGAGCTGCAGCATATTCATCTCTCTCTTGAGTCAGAACATCAAGTTGTTGAATTGCGGTTTGATGTTGGGTAGCCTCCTCTTCCAGAGTTAATTGAGCAAGTCTCAGTTCTTCCTGAAGACGGGCAATTTTTGCTTGTATTTTAGCAACTTTCCTTTCTTTCTCTTCAGCAATAGATGCCACTATTTCTACTTTGGAGTTGTACTCAGCGGATTTGGCAGTGAAAGTATCCAAGAGAACTTAGAAATTAAATTTCTCAACCGTGGCCTCTTGAGATATCCGTTCAAATTCAGCTTGCACCAGAGGCTCTACCTCTCCCTTTCTTAGCTCTTTGTAGCTCTTAACTGAAGTCTCCAATTCATCTAATATATGATCAAGAAAAGTAGCCTGAGCTTCATTCCCTTAGCTAAGGATGGCATTAATCAAGTAAGAGGTTGGACCTCTAACTGTAGAGAAATCAGCTTCTTCCTTCTCTATCACCCTATCTATTAAGGGTCCCAATGAATTAAAGAAAAAGCTGGTAAAAGAGCTGAAGACAAATTGGTTGGTGGCCAAAGCACCTGGAGTAGCAGCGACTCCTGTTAATGATGAAGCAGTAGGACGTTCAGCCACTTGGATGGGAGGCTCTTTAAATAAGGGAGCTAAAGTAGAGCTGGTCGCTCCTCCCGGTTGTTCCTCTGCAAAAACAGATAAACTTTATCATTTTGTCTGTCATTTGTAGCTATTGAAAAGATCAAAAATAAAGACAATCTTACCATGACTTGTCCCAGTCACAAGCCTTTCATCTGCTGGCCCAGATTCTAATCTAGCAGAAGTAGCCTCAGACATTACTGCCTGGCTACTGCCTGCCTCGGAGCCACCTGACAAATGACGACTGCTGCTAGCTATCGTAGTTACAGGTACTATATCCATGCACACTGGAGGAGCTGGAGAAGATTCGATTTCTGCATGGATCAAAGATAGAGATGTCAGCTATTAATCTACGAAAAGAAGATGGATAAATTCATTTTTTACCTTTGGGATCAACAGTAGGAGTTTCCTCCAGGGCCACTTCCTCATTTGCAATCTTTTTGGGAGATACCTGCACCTCAACATCCTTTTCAGGATCCAGGGTATCATCAGCTGCTTTGGGAGATATGTGGACTTCAATGTCCTCTTCAAGATTCTGTGTATCATCAACAGCCTCTAATGATGTACTCTCCTCACTTTTATTATCCTCAGGAGCTTCCTCGCTGGCAGTTGTAGCGACATGATCAGCATCCTCTTGCAGACCGAAGTCACAATCATTTAATGCCTCAATCATTAGGCGATCCTCCTCTTCGCGGACTGTTCCTGGTGTGACAGGAAGCTGATAGTTTCTACCGCTGGCGAAGAAGATCGTAAAGTTTCATCTTCCCTAGGCTCTGCAGCCTCATCTCTCTGTGCAGCCTCCTCTCTCTGTTCAGTCTCATCTCTCTGCTCTGGACTAGGCTCAGAGGCAGGAGTAGGAGATGACATAGTAATTCCAGCAGCAGCATTCACCACCACCGAGGACAGGCACGCTTTCTTTCTCTTTCTAAAAGCCAGCTTCTTTCTATAAAGAGGCCTTTTTGGGCTCTCCACATCTACTACGTCAACCAGCTTTGGAATAGAAGTCGGCGTGGTTGCCTCTTCTCGTTGAATTGGCTCGGCCAGCTGCCGAGATTGTGATCTAGTAGTAACTTTCTCTGGTTGATCCAGGATAAGTTTCTTCTTTGCAGCTGGGGAAGAAGGTTCGTCAATCCTTCTTTTCCTCTCTCTGGCCGGAGATTTAGCAACTTTCAGAGAAATTCTCAGTGGTTGATTTACTTCCTCAGGAAAGTTTGCTTCCCTGGAAGCTTCCAATGGATCATCTACCGGTTCATGTTGTTCATCATTTGCTGGAGCTAGTGTAGCAGTTGCTCCTTTCTTCAGACGCGTCGCCGTCGCGAAGCTATCCGCCAGACTGAAATTATCGGCGAAAGTGTTGGCAGCCAAGTAAAACAGTGAATATGTATATAACATTCTAGGGCCATTATCATTCTTGTTTGGCATCGAAAACACTATCCTAGTGTCTCGAGCGTTGTAGTAGGCCCATGCTCTGGCACCATCAGTCAGGTACCCCTTTCCTTGTAGGCAAGTTATAGCGTTGCCTACATGGAATTGGTCGTAACCAAATTGACGAGCGAAGCGACTCGGCAGATATGGTTCCAGATAGCACTCTTCCTCAAATCTGTATACCAAATGCGATGGTCTGATCGCCTTCAGCCAGTCAAAAGCTGCTCGATCCAGTGGTTGCCTCCCAAGGTCAACCAGATTTGTTGCCATGAATTCGTAACCAGCTGGAGGGACAAAGCTATAAAAATTCCATCCCTTACCAAGGTTCAGGGCACGTCTGCAGTCCTTCAGACTAATGTACACCCACTTGCTCCGGGAGAATCTCCGAAGAAAGCTACAACTGACTACTCCCATGTCGGGGTTCATCAAAGACGGATGGTGCAAAAGCAACCATCCGAATAGATAGGTGTAGGGCAACTCCAGTCTCGGGAAGTTCTCCTTCTCACCCTTCTATTTGATCATGGAGTC
Source organism: Iris pallida (assembly GCA_029216955.1). Lineage (NCBI taxonomy): Eukaryota > Viridiplantae > Streptophyta > Magnoliopsida > Asparagales > Iridaceae > Iris > Iris pallida. The sequence continues at coordinate 2,404,412 of JANAVB010019998.1, forward strand.
GACATACAGACGAAGACCTGCATTTATTCTACAGGTCATCGCTGATAGCAAATCCATCCGCTAGCCGAAGACTAACCGGACGGCAGCGAAGAGTACGCCGCGGTGGAAGCGGTCCACGGCGCTTGTTCCGGGTACAACAAATCGACGGAGCCAGTATGTCAAAAATCCTGCCAGCTGGGCTTCTTGTGACATAGACCTGTAGCCCATTCTTATAAAGCTTTCAACAAAATCTCCGGCCTTGAGCGGAGGGTATTGTGTTCATCAGTAACTCTGATATCCATCTTCTTATTCTCTTCTATCAGTTTTATTACCTCATTGTGGCTGAGAGATTGAAAGAAAGTTGGGTTGCATGAGTCATGATCCTTGGTCTTTTTCTCAATGATATGGTTAAGAAAAAGATACGGCAACCACTTCGATGAATAACATGTGCCGGAAGAGCCGCTCTTGTAGTACAGGGAGCATATGTTATAATGGCACAGTAGTTCGTCGAAAACTGCTACCATCTCTGCATTTTCCCGACGTAGTCTATCTAACTCGTCGTTTGTGGGAACATGCTCCTCATGAGGGAAGTCTCTCATTGGTAGGCATGAGATATACTTCATCTCATGGAGGGCCAATCCCATCTCCCCGTAGGGCATCATGAACGTCCCTGTCCTATAATTATACCTCTCTGCCAGGGCTAGAAACAGATGAGGGTTTGGTTGGAAGCCATACACGGTAGCATATACCGCATTATAAAGATCGATGTCCTTAAGTTTGTCTTCAAACTGAGCCAATACCCAGTTAGCTATGCAGTTCCACCTCCTGTTCTCCGGGTTCACCAGACCGGTCAGCCGGATGTCCTGATCCGAATATCTGCCCTCAGCCTTTGCATACTCATTAGCAAAGATTGGTGTTCTCACCGGCAACAGTAAAGAAGAGTTCTCTGGATGGATACAGCCTGGCTTCAACCCTCTGAGTAAAGTGCTGTGTCGCTCAGAAGAGCTATAGAACATGTCTCTATTGTTTGGGCCTTTCTTGACACAAATCTTTCCTGTCCGTGCCTGCTGAAGGGGAGTAATGTCCCAGTCCATCCTCCTGGGATGGCTTGCATGAGCATATCGTGCTAGAGGGAGGCATCTAGCAATGTCTGGTAACAGGATCAGTTTCTCCTTCCTTTGGAAAGTTTTTGACTCAACACGGGGTCTAGGTTGAGAACTCTTGTCGATGGCTTCACCAAATAGGAACATGGGTTTCTTGTGGGTGATGGCGTCAGCAGACTGCAAGGGCTACCCATTCATCAAACTTAACAAAGTCTAGTTGTCCTGAGCTATCAAGATAGCTTGGCGGGAGGATGAGAGAGCATATTGTGGGAAGAGCACATGGGATAAGTCTTCTTTGAATTCTGGCCCAGCAAGGGACCCTGCAAATATTTCATAATCAGGATCCTCTCTGATGTTAACTGTAACAAACAGAAAAAGCAGAATTCAGTACAAGTAAAATCAAAGATTCTGTCAGCAGATTGCACAAGCATCAGATTGTGCAACCATCAGATTACACAACAATTGCTTCTATGCACAAACTATCCAGTGGCGCCAACTCATTCACTTGCGCAAGCCATCAGATTGCGCTGAATAACTTGCACAAAGTATCAGTTTGCGCTGGATAGCCTTACGCAAATCAGTAGACTGTGCTGACTTTTGCCAGCGCGTTCTAACCGATTGCGCAAGAAAATAATCTTCATAAAAATGAAGATTATTGGTTTTGTGCAACCGAAATCCTAAACAGGGCGGCGCAACGTAACCAAATCTCTAAAAAGAGATCGGTTTGAAGGTACAGCAATGACAAAGAACCGTAAAAAGGGTTTTCGATCGGATGTCTACCTTGTAGTGCTGGATGAGCCACTTCATGTCGAGAAGCGTGCGACGCAGCACGAGCCGAAGACTCGGCTGGGGCCTTGCCTTTCTCAGCAGCGGAGCGCTTTGGAGCCATGGAGATCGACGGGAAGAAGAATGAGAGTCGAGAGAGCTCGAGAAATTCTTTCTTTCAAATGATCAGAAGCAAGTAAAGAATGACAGAGAAGAGAAAGAGAACTATTTATAGTTTTCGAGAATGAACAGACTCCTCAGATTGCGCCGGATAAACAGGAGCTAATTCCTCCGATTGCGCAGACAGGTCATCATATGCGTAACTTAATTTTCAAAAACAAAATTCAAAGTATTTCGAAGCTTTGATTATTTTTCAAACTTCGAAAACTTTGAAGGGGGTCTTGTAGGTCCTAAAAATCAAGTTGCACCCATCAACAAAGTCATCAAAATCAAATTATACATCCTTCAAGTGAACTGCACAGAAGACAGATTGCGCAACCATTCGATTGCACAGGCTGAACTGCGCACTCATCCAAGTGCGCATGCTGACGTGGCCTCGTCATCATTACCTGACAGAGAATCAGATCTTCTGACAGCTGACAGCACGGAGAACGAGGAAACAGTTCGTTTATCGTGCAGCACAGCGCTCGAGGACAGCTGTACATGCAGCGCAATCTGCCTGCAGCAAAATCCAGCCCAACGCCGTCCATCCTAGCGCAATCCGAAGCCAGCACAATTCAAGTGGCGCACTCCATCAACTGACAAAGTACACGTAGCCTTCATGACATCAATGACTCATTACGTGGTAACCGTCTGTACACGATCATGCACATTTCAATCAAATAATGCCATGTGTCCAATACAGTTGGCCCATGATCAATTAACTGCCAGTGCAGTCTGATGTCTGTGCGGTCCAATGCAGCGCAATCCAACTTGCGCAGTCCAGAATAACTAAAGAGTAGTTATTTCCAGAACTCTATAAATAGAGTTTCAACTCCTTCCTAGAGGGGATCAGACACACACACAGAGATCAGAGATCATCACCAGAGATCAGGAGTTCTTGCCAAAGTGCTGCTGCAATCTTCAGAGGCTACCGTCTTCAAAGTTCACATCGTCCAAGGGATAAAGCGATCGTCTTCAGATCGGATTCCTATAGTTGTACTTTTCCAGAATTCTTGTAATCTTCTTTACAAAGTTTATTGAAATAAAGAACAACTTTTGTTTTTGCAAACAGCACCCGAGACGACACAAAATCAAGGGGCACGAAGTACGAGGCGACACGTACATCGAGGTGCACATATCCCGAAAAATACGGAAAACGAGGGAATACGCAAACCGAGTGCACGTGGCCCAAGGCACGTGGCCCAGGGAACACGCTGTCCGATCAGTACGGAGCCCAAGGGTGTCCCGCCGCTCGAGGCTGGCGTGGCACACGCAGCGGAAGCACGGCGGTGGTGCTATCCGTCGAAGATAAGAGGAAAGGAGGGGGCGGAAGGGCTCACCGGGGTCTGATGGGCTCCGACGGAGGGGACAGCGACCGCGGAGGAGATGGCGATGAGGGCAGTGCTGGTGGCGACGGTCGCTGCGGAGGCCGGGGGCGATGGAGGCGGTGGCTGCTACGGTGGTGGGTGGTGGTGGAGATGGCAACGATGATGGTGGCGGCGCTGAAGATGGCGATGATGGTGGCAGCGGTTGTCGTGGCGGCCGGCGGAGGAGAACGGAAGAGGGGAAAGTGGTGGTGGCGCCGGAGATGGAGGCGGTGGTGGCGAGGGAGGCGACGGCGACGATGGTGGTCACCATGGCGGTGGCGGCTGAAGTAGTGGCGGCGGAGGCCGAGTGAGAGAGGGAGAGAGTGGGAGTAATGGAGGAGAGAGGGGAGCATCGGGCTGGTCCAGTGAGGGAAAGGAGAGAGAGGGATCGGGATTCTCCAGCAAGGGGAGAAGGGAGGAGAGAGAGAGAGAGATGAGGGGGGGCTCTGGTCCAGTGGGGGGGAGAAAGAGGGATCGGGAGAGAGAGAGTGAAGAGAGAGAATTGGGGAGGGCGGCTGAGAGTGTGGAGAGTTAGGTTAGGGTTTGGGTTTTCTTTTGGGAGGGTAAATATAGGGATCAAAAAAATTAAAAATAATAATAATAATAATAATAACAATGATATTAATAATAATAATAGTAACAATATTAATAATGGGATAACACTCTCCTTCAATAAATAAACAAATAAAATTTTAAGAATACCCAAAATTTAAAATCCTCCAAATACAGAAATACAGTCATTTACGTATTTTGGAAAAATAGGGAGATGACATTCTACCCCCCTTACAAAAATTTCGTCCTCGAAATTTCAAATTTATCAAAATAGGGTTTTCAAAACTAGTACATATATATATGCCATGAAAACTCTACCCACCTTACAGAAATCAGTAATACAATAAGAAACGAACAAAATCTTAATATGAAAACATCAAAGAGAACAAGGTCTAGTTAAATAAATCAACTCGCAAGGTAAATCCAAAACATCGAAAGAATCTCGAAAATCAAAGTCTCGCATACACGAATTAACCCATAAATCAAAATAAGTACAAAATATCAAAAATAGTATTAGAAAACCTGAAAGCCCCACTGCATGAAAATCCGCACAAAATCATAAAACACAGGATATCTGTCTCGAGCCGAAGACTGTAGTTTCCCAATATCCGAAAATGTGAGTCATGGTCATTCCCTGCCACGCCATCCGGAATGGCTGCAAAAGATTCACCATGACGCTATAATCGAGCAACTGCAACTTTCGTTACCACGCCGTCAAGGTATACTAGGGTCACTCGGTACTCTCGACAAATACCCAAAAATGAATCAAATCCATAACTCACATATCCAAATCACTAAAATCACAAAAATCTCTAACAATATAACGAGAGTCCTAGAAAAACAATCAATATCCAAAATCCAGGTGAATCACAACACACATCCAAAAATATCTTTAATAATAAACACAAGATAGCTTTTCTAGGAAAATACTCCATATCCATAGGAAAATACTCCAAATCAAGAATCCATATCAAAACATGATGTATAGAAGGTATATCTATAATCAAAATAATATTTGAAATATATAATCATGAGTGCGGAGCTGTCCAGAATCAAGGAAGCCGAATCGATACAAGAATATCCCTCGGATACTCAACAAATATTAAAATATCCAATCTCAGAGTCCTGATGAAATCTTCATTCTGCAGCTATCCAGCCAACGCTCGAAGAGGGCGATAATAATACTAGGTCAACACGAAGTCAACGCACGAAAGGAATAACAAGAAATCAACCAAGGTGAAATACCGGTAGAGAGTACAGAACCCAAGATAAATAATCAAGTAACCCAAATGATGGAGATAAAATCTCATCAAATAAGGTGATCAACATAACCAACTATAGGATCATATCTATCAAACAAGGATCAGAGGTAGATAACACGAATAAGACATGGCCAAGCAAGATAGGTCCAAGTAGAGATGAGGACCAGTTCACAGGTTCAAGGGAGCGAAGGACAAGTGTAACAAGTGGGAATACCAAGGAATAGTGGACTGAGATCAATAATCATGTGATACCCAACAAAATCTCAAAATGAGACCTGCATGGGCCACCACTAAAACCATGTCACACCCCAGTACCAGAATACGGGGGCGGACGTAGGCCAGCTACACCGTATAAGGTACGAATACGCTATACGACGACGACGGCTGTCAAGTCTTGCTGGGTATCCTAGCATGCAATCAATCTATGGCCTAAATCCGATCTCATGTCCACAGGCAAATCGCAATAAAACAACATCAAGAGAGATATCATATGGAAAGTAGGGAATACTCATATAAAAATCAGGAATCTATAGTACAAAATAATAATGTAGACTAGTATACCTTCCCACAGTTTCTAGCATGGTCGGGAACTGAAGCACATCCTCCAAGTCAGGTTTGGAAGATCCACAGGGTCGGTCTCAGGCAATCTGGGAACAATCCAGGGTTGGTCAGGCCAACCGTAGCAAGTACCAGAAAGGAAGGCTCAAGGACGGGCGAAGAAAACCAGCAGGATAAAATGTATAACAGGAATAACACGTATGAACAGCAGTAATGAGGGTAAAGGATCGTGCGGTACCAACGCACGATTACAAAATATAAGGCAGCAATCCAACTACTAATACGTAAGTAACCAACAATCATCACAGTCATCCTAACATCCACTAATACTTGCATTGCCAACTGGAACTCATAGTCTTTCATCGGAACAGTAACCCATCCCTACATCAAACAAGAACAAGGGAATAAATTACTGCGTCGGGACAACGTTACGTGCCAGCCAGCTTAGTAAGCAACAAGCCAAACAATTATATAAATAAGCGCCACTCAAATGCCTACGGCTGTCTATGTGGAGGTTGGGTTACCCCAACAATGCAATATAGGAATCCTCAGATCGTGCCGTCCCAACAGGGCTAGCGGGGCCAAGTATAGCATGTAAGAAGAGCACCGATCTCTCGTAAGGCCACCAGACTTTGTATGTCACCACCGGTCCCTCGTAAGGCTACCGTGCCGAGCATGCCATGTATATAATATATAGTACATAAGTAGCCGGTTATTGCCATCCATTAGTACGAATGGTAACAATATCCGTGGCGGCCAGCCTGTAGGTCATGACTAATGTCTGGGATAAGGCTGGTAATGCACGATCTCGGGATTCCATTCCCTCCCAATGTTTCTACCAGTTTAAGTTGCCCAGATTAACCCTACATTTATCCGGAATCACATGCCGTGGTCACATGATCATCCTCCTAGATGTCGAACCTCAGTATGAGAATGCTATGTAAGAATCAACCTCGGCACCTATAGTCCCAGTTGTGATCCATCCTTAGTGTTATGCAACAAGCAAGCAAGCAATCCTAACCACGCTAAGACTATAGGCCAACTACCAGATACCCGTGCAGGTAATTATATAATATAGCCAGAATATCAGGATGGCATCACAATGCCATATAATCACGGAAGTAGCACCTCAAAGTGCCAGTAGACAAGGGGCACCGCAGTGCAAGGTCAGGGCCAGTACCTCAAAGGGTAAGCTGGACTTATAGCACGGATATAAGTAGTCATGTCTGGGACAAGGACAAATCTATCAGTCATAAGAAGCCATCTGCCCACATCGTAGTATCGATATCAGGTCAAGTACAAGATCAGAACCTCTACTATAATAACATCTCAAGCATATATGGGAGCCTACAGCTCCAATCATCAAGTCGGTCCATCCACCAGATCAATCTAGCAAGTGTCTTCCCTCCATGATGGAGTTAATATCACGTCAATAAAGACAACCACCAAATACCAAGCTCATCCCCCTAACAATGCTAGGCCCTCTGGCTCACAAGAATCCTCTGAATCGAAGATCACAAGCTATCGGCAAATAAGTCTCACCACCACCAAGATATAGCAAACAAACCAGGTTTTAGGCGCTTGGGAAGTCGAGTAAAAATCATATATTGATATCCTCGATATTCTATTCGTTCCGCGAGACACTCGCACCAATATCAAAATCCAAAAGTACTCAAAGATATATCTGATCAAATTAGAACATCACCAAAGAACTAGTAACATTATCTAATAATCCACTTAGTCTACCATAATCAATATCTCAATATCATATCTCCTCATAGTCAATCCTCGAATAAGATCATAATCCCAACACATGGGTCAACACTAATCAACGCCGTCGGAAGATGGCAAGGATTGTGTGAACCACTCTGGATCAAATCCACAACCCTTAAACCAAACAAGGACCAGGGTTGCAGACCTTCACCCGAGTAGAACCGCTCTCCTTACACAATCCGACGGACAGGACAGACAATAGGATAACAAACTAAACTAGAACACCATCTAAAAAGAAGGGTCACGGGTCAAGAGTCCAATAGGTGATACCGTCGAAAAGGCAAGGATTGCGTGAACCACTCTGGATCAGATCCACAACCCTTAAACCAAATAAGGACCAGGATTGCAGACCTTCACCCGAGTAGTACCGCTCTCCTTACACAATCTGGCGGACAAGACAGGTCAAGACGCTAGGCGACTAATCTAGTCGGGAGTCTACCTAGCAGGCAATAGGATCAGGGATGCTATACCAAGAAGAACATGCATGAGTTCAGTCCAGCAAACCAAAGGAATGGTTCTGTCTAATGCTTCAAACCAAATTCCCAACTGGGAATTCTGGAAAAATTCGACAGAGTCTCCTTTGTAATCTGGATGGGAGCACCCTACGAATAGGGGCTAAAACCACTCGGCACAACCCGCCGCAAAATCGCAGAATCGCAGGCTGAGAACACTAAGTCTCAGCTACCAGCAGCACTATGATGCGTACTCGAAATCAATCGAACCCGAGACCACTAAGTTCCGACCTCCAGCAGCGCTACAATACGTACTGGGCGCCAAGCCAATATGCATAATAATAAAATAACTGCCTCGCAGGGCGCACCACAATACATGTCCATAAATTCCTAACCCAAGCACAATCACCGCCACAGGTAAAGTTAGCCAAAGCCGTTACCCGATCGCGAGTCGGACACGGGGCATATGGGGACAATTCGTACAAGTGAGTCGTGCTCGTGTCCTCGGAGGTGTGGATGACCCATCCGAGTTGTCCGATACGTCTATCCAAGTATCGGACCAAGCTAGTCTAGGTTATCATGGCAGTTCTACTGCTAAGCTACACTACTCATGGTTATACAATTTACAATAAATTAAATACAATAAAATCCAGAAGAGATGGCAAGAGCCGCCGATGAGCAAGGGATACTTGCCTAGAGGGCTCGGCTAGGTAAGCAAGTCTTCGGCAGTCATGATCCAATCTAGCACGTCAATCGAGATCCTCAGAACACACAATAAATAGTCATCAGCACCAAATAATAAAATAACAGAATAATCATAAGAGATGGTAGAAGGCTATACCGTGTGGGTCCTGCAAGCAGTGCAGGGATCCGGCACAGAAACCGAGGTACGCAAATCGATACGGACATATAAACCGAGACGTGTACGCATATCAAAATGCGTACGAGAATCGAGATGGCACGAATATCAAGATGAACGGAAAACACGTGCACGTAAATCGAAACAAATACGTAGATCGAAGAAATCACGAATATCAAGATAGCGTGCAAACCAATACGACACGCAAATCGAGACGTACACATGAATCGAGATGGCACAAAGACCAATACGGTATGCAAATCGGAGCGAGTACGCAAATCGGTGCGTACACGCCAACTGAGGTAATAAAAGATACAATATGACATGCAAATCGATATGACACACAAATCGGTGCATGCACGTATCGAGGCGGCACGGGTCACGAGGTAGGCACAAAGGCCGGGACACAAAAATCGAGGCGGTACACAAATTGAGATGGCACGGTGCCCGAGGCAGCACGGGGCTAGAGGCGTCCTGCTGCCCAAGGCAGCACATGGATCAGGGTACACAAAAACTGGGACAGCACGCACACCAAGGTACGTGCACCCGAGACGACATAAAATCAAGGGGGCACGGAGTATGAGGCGACACGTACATCGAGGTGCACGCATCTCGAGAAATACGGGAAACGAGGGAATGTGCAAACCGAGTACACGTGACCCAAGGCACGTGGCCCGATGGTGGTGCTGTCTGCCGAAGAGAAGAGGAAAGGAGGGGGCGGAAGGGCTCACCGGGGTCTGATGGGCTCCGACGGAGGGGACAGCGACCGCGGAGGAGACGGCGGTAAGGGCGGTGCTGGTGGCGGCAGCCGAAGCGGAGGCCGGGGGGGCGATGGAGGCGGTGGCTGCTACGGTGGTGGGTGGTGGAGGAGATGGCGACGATGATGGTGGTGGCGCTGAAGATGGCGATGATGGTGGCAGCGGTGGTCATGGCGGCCGGTGGAGGAGAACGGAAGAGAGGGAAGTAGTAGTGGCACCGAAGATGGAGGCGGTAGTGGCGAGGGAGGCGACGACGACGATGGTGGTCGTCATGGCGGTGGCAGCTGAAGTAGTGGCGGCGGAGGCCGAGTGAGAGAAGGAGAGAGTAGAAGTAATGGAGGAGAGAGAGGAGCATCGGGCTAGTCCAGTGAGGGAAAGGAGAGAGAGGGATCGGGATTCTCCAGCAAGGGGAGAATGGAGGAGAGAGAGAGAAAGAGATGAGGGAGGGCTCTGGTCCAGTGGGGAGGGAGAAAGAGGGATCGAGAGAGAGAGAGTGAAGAGAGAGAATTGGGGGGGCGGCTGAGAGTGTGGAGAGTTAGGTTAGGGTTTGGGTTTTCTTTTGGGAGGATAGATATAGGGATCAAGAAAATTAAAAATAATAATAATGATAATAATAATAACAATGATATTAATAATAATAATAATAGTAACAATATTAATAATGGGATAACACTCCCCTTCAATAAATAAACAAATAAAATTTTAAGAATACCCAAAATTTAAAATCCTCCAAATACAGAAATACAGTCATTTACGTATTTTGGAAAAATAGGGAGATGACACACATCCACCATGCTATCAGAAAAAATAGTAACGATGAGAGACCTATCTGAGTAGGACGTATACTCTGATAGTATCTCCTCCAACACTCAATCCCACTACTGATATTATTCTTGTAAAGGTGATCTCTCAGAGTATACGTCCTACTCAGATGGATCTATCAGAGTATCCTCTCCGGTTGGGTTTTTCTGAGCCATCCGTTCTCACACTTAAAACACATATGAATTAGAACTGTGTGTCAATCTTTATTTTTATATTTTCGACGAACCCAGGGATTAGATTCTGTATTTTGTATTTTGGATTCTGTGTTTTGGCTCCAGCTCCAGCTTTATTTGCATTAATCTACGGTACTACATGGTGATCAGGACATAGTCCCTGCAGCCATTCGGCTGGCGAGGCAGAAACTATGTAGCCGTAGATAAAGTTGACTGTCCTCCGACCCTCATCCCTCGGCAATAATGATACAAAAACCTATCACTATATCTTATATAGTAGTAGATGATGTTTTAGTATTACATTATGTGAGTTCATCTTAATTCTGTTACATTCTTCAGATACTAGATACTAGATTCGATAAGAACGTATACTACACCATATGTACAGAACATAGATGATTCACACTAATGTATGCTAGAATGAATTTTAGGTTGTGTAATGAGCCATCCGTTCTCACACTTAAAACACATATGAATTAGAACTGTGTGTCAATCTTTTTTTTTGACGAACCCAGGGATTGGATTCTGTATTTTGTATTTTGGATTCTGTATTTTGGCTCCAGCTCCAACTCCATTTGCATTAATCTACGGTACGACATGGTCATCAGGACATAGTCCCTGCTGCCATTCGACTGGCGAGGCAGAAATAATGTAGTCGTAGATAAAGTTGACTGTCCTTCGACCCTCATCCCTCGGCAATGATGATACGACAACCTATCACAATATCTTATATAGTAGTAGATGATGTTTTAGTATTACATTATATGAGTTCATCTTGATTCTGTTATATCCTTTTGATACTCGATTCGATAAAAATATATACTACACCATATGTACATAACATAGATAATTCACACTAATGTAGGCTAGAATGAATTATGAAAGATTTTCAGTTACATTCGGTTATTGGTGAGTACATGATTACATAGTAATTCTGTTAGTCTCGTGATACAGATTTTTACTCTCTCATGCTACCAACGTCACAACTTTTCCAGTGCTGCTTCCTCTAGACGTAAAAATCAAAGACCCCTCACTCTTCACAGTTCTCACAACATGAAGGTTCAATGCTTTCTAGTTCTCTTCCATCCATGCTCTGGATCCATCTGCTCCTCCCTACTTCCCTTCTTCTTATTTGACTCTCTCAGCCACATATGATATCCGGCCGACTCTACACTTGGTCCTCAACACCATCCTAGGAAAATCGCCAGCACCTCCAGCAAAACCTCTGTACTTCCTCCAGGTCATGCCGCCGACTGTGCTGGTTCCCTCTCCTTTTCCTGCCCACTTCTTCTCCCTCGACTCTACACTTGAGCTGGATATCATATGTGGCTGAGAGAGTCAAATAAGAAGAAGGGAAGTAGGGAGAAGCAGATGGGTCCAGAGCCATGGTGGAGGAGAGGAGAAGGCTCCCAAGACTCCCCGAGGTAGATATCATATGTGGCTAAAAATTTTGATAAACTGCTTTTTTTTATAATTTGAGTAAATTTCTTTACCCTATACGAAAATTTCTGTTGTCAGAGAGATGGCTCCCAAGACTCCCCGAGGTGGTGCTGCTAGCCGAGAAAGGGGGCGAGGCAAGGAACCCTTGGAGGTCGACACGGAGGAAGTCCCCGTCGTCAAACAAGAGCCGGTGACTGTTAAGGAGGAGGTGTTACCAAAGGTCAAGGTCAAGGAAGAACCGATGACCATCAGGGAAGAGATTGCTCCCAAGGTTGAAGTTAAGGAGGAGCCACCGTCAGAGAGTAGTAGCATCGGGACTGACCCTCCTGTCCCTACAGAAGACCTCAACCAGATTGAGCCTTCGTATGCAAAGTGGCTGATAGAATGGTACATGCCTCAACGCAACTATGATCCCTGGTTGTGAGGATTCATCGTCTGACTTGCGGTCTTTTCTGAGGCATTGTGTTGGATTGTTTATGTTTGGATATTTTATAAAGTGGCTGATAGAATGGTACATGCCTCAACGCAACCAGATTGAGCCTTCGTATTTGTATTGGGTTGTTTATGTTTGGATATTTTGCTATGTATGTTGGGATAGTGTGTTGGATATTTTGTTGGTCATTGTGTTGGATATTTTTTGTGTATGTTGTGATATATTAGATGTTTGGAGATATTGTGTTGGCAATATGGATATTTGTTGGATATATTGGATGTCGGATATGTTATATTTGTGTATAGTAGATGTTGAATATGTTATATTACAGGGAATAGTCTCTTTCCTGCAAAAAAAATTTCAAAAATATTTCAGTTAGCGACGGATTACCGACGGATTGCCGACGGACAGTTGCAGTTATCGACGGATTACCGACGGGTTACCGACTGACCTTTGCAGCTAGCGACGGTTTCCTGACGGATTATCCGTCGGCCTATATTTCTGGAAAAAATTACGCGACGGAAGGGCGACGGACGTTCCGTCGCTCATATTCTGGAATATATGGAAGATTTTCAGAAGGGTGGCGACGTATTATCCGCCGCTAATCCGTCGAGGATGGCGACGCTTTGAGCGACGGATATTGCGTATCAGAAACCCTCGGATACACGATTAGCGACGATTTAGCGACAAATTTTTTGTCGCTAATTTTATGAATATATTAAAAATTTAAACTGTCGTAGTTGACGGGAAGCCATCGGTTAGTCGTCGCTAAAAGTTTTTATTTTGCCAACAGAAATTCGTCGCTAATTAGTCGCAAAGCGGCGGACTAGCAACTAGCTAGTTTTAGCGATGAGGATATTCCCGACAGATTTTTTTAGCTGTATCTGTCGGAAATCCGTCGGTAAGATGATTTACCGATGGATTTTCGACGGATATGGCCGTCGCTATGTCGTTGTATTTTAGTAGTGAATGTAGAACATGTCAAATCCATGCAGATTTCATCCACTAACCGTTAAAATTCTTATATCCAACTGCAGCATCATGGCCCTTTGAAGCCTAGGGCATGGATGTTATTGGTCCTATCAACCCACCATCATCCTGAGGACATCGGTTCATCCTGGCTATAACCGACTACTTTTCGAAATGGGCAGAAGCTATTCCTCTAGCTAAAGTCAAGACAAGCAGTGTCATCAACTTCATCAAGCATCATGTGATTTATCGATTCGGAGTTCCTCGAAGAATCATTCATGACAACGGACCTCAGTTCGTGAGTCAAGCATTCACTCGATTTGGTAATAACACTCGAATCAACAACATTGCTTCTACAGCTTATAATCCCGTAGCCAACGGTTTAGCAGAAGCATTCAATAAGATATTCATCAAGCTTCTCAAGAAGTTAGTTTCTACCAATAAACGCAATTGGAGCAAAAAGCTTAGAGAATGCTTATAGGCATATTGCACTACTGTACATACCCTGACTGGCTGTACACCCTTCTCTCTGGTGTATGGATGCGAAGTCGTCTTACCATTGGTGATTCAAATTTCATCCCTGGGAATAGCTATCGCCAATGAGCTAACAATGGAAAATAATGATCGTCTTCGACTTCAAGAGCTTGAAGTGCTCGATGAGAAGCGGCTGCTAGCTCAACAGCACATTGAGCTATATCAAGCCCGCATTTTGAAAGCTTTCAACCGTAAAGTTAAAGCACGAACCTTTCAAAAAGGCGAGCTAGTCCTTACTGTTTGATGTCCTATTACTATGACGCAGATGAGCAAAGGCAAGTTCAAGCCAAAGTGGGAGGGTCCCTACGTCATAAGCAAAGTCTTCTCTAACGGAGCTTACTAGCTGACCGGGATGGATGGTCGAATAGCCATGATGTCTATCAATGGCAAATTTCTAAAAAAATATCATGTTTGAAAGTATGTATTACATTTTTCTACAAAATATTATACATATACAAATCTTTGAATTGTTATCTTTTATTCACTCCTTCGTGAATAAACCTACAGACAATAAGTCCTCAAAAATCCCCAGTGGAGTCTAACCCAGATCTTACGGTATATTCTCAAAAGATGTCCATAACATCCATCACAACATGTAACCCCTCTTTCCGAAATTTTGAAAATATATTTTATTATTTAATTAACTTAAATAAGGATTTATGCAATTATAAATATTTTTTAAAAATAATTATTATTATAGAAGGACTTAGTCATGGTTAAGTTTTGAGATGCATATCAACTAAGAATTTTGGCACGGACAGTGCAGTCGTGTGTTTTGACTAGTGTATTAGCCATGGTAGGGAAGACCTAGCCGTAGCAATGTCCCAACTAGGAAAACCATCCAAATTTGCGACTTGACCCTTATAAATACTTTAATTAGTTATTTATTAATATTATGTCTTTTAGAAAATTCGGTTATACCAAACTAGTCCGGACTGGACCCAACCCAAGCCCAAGCCCATGTAGTCGGGTAGTATGTCTAAGGACGTCTATGTAGATGCATGATTGGTATTTTATTTTATTTTAGTGACCTAGCTGGCCATATTACAAAAGGGGTTATATTAGATGATTCTTGCTATTAAAAATATTATTTTATTTGATAATATGGTAAATGACTTCCTTGACATATATTTGTGGATTTTGGGATTTTAGACTGCAAACACCCTATTTTTATAAATTTTATTTTATTTTTATTTTAACATTTTATGAATTCTTATAATCTTAATAAGTTTAGTAAATAAGGATAAGATTGTTTCACCTATAAATACTAACTAGTAGCTATTACTAGGTAAATAAATATTTGAAGTATTTTGCCCAAGCTTTTCTACCCAAAATATTAATAGCTATATCTTTATGTTGAAATCATTTTATATAATTAAAATTTTGGCTTTATAAATATATAGAGGTATTAGTATATATAGGTTCACTCATTTACATATAAAGAAAAGAAAAAGGAAAAAACAAAAGGGGAGAAATCTCTATTGTTCCCTTGCGGGAACAGAAAAGCCTAGCCTGAGCCAAGGGCCAGCAGCCCGAACCATTATTTTTGTATACATAACAGAGAGAGCGAGAGGGAGAAACCACTCATAACTCAAACCCTAACTCTTTCCCTCCTTCCCCAATACCATGTACGCACCTTCAACCACCTGCACGCCGCCTTACCACCGTGGCACGCCAGACGGTCGCCCATCGTCAGCCAAATATGCACGCGGGTCAGAGCATAGTCGCAGTAGCAGTATCACTCTGCAAGGTACCCATGTTTACAAGTCGATTTTATCTCTTACAGTTAATCGATTCTCGATCTAGTGGTTACGATGTATAGCCTCGATGACCCTATACCCTCCCCTTCAGTTAGATCATTTTAATTGTAATAGAATTATTGGTAAATTCCTTTCAAAAATTGAGAAAAACTGTCCAAAAAATGGACAACAACAACTGTCACAATACCCTGTTTGGAAGGCCATTTACGGTCAATCCATCAGATTGTTTTGAAATCAATTTAAATAGTTAATTAGACAACCTATACAATATCTAAATGATGTTTATAGTTTTTAGTATCATGTATCAATTATCGAGATAAATCTGTTTGAAAATCACTAAAATCTTGTTTAAAACTGTTTTAAAAATATTAAAATTCTACCGATACGGCGTGCCCTCCGAAAAATCGGGTGACGTGGTCACAACCCATGAGCATTGAAAGACATGTATGGATGTTGTCGACGTGTGGGATTCGACAGAACTCGATTTTGCTGTGTGTGTGCAACGAAATCGAGGCGTATCCGTCGAGGTACATTGTATTGGCACTTTTGTAAACTAGCTCATAACTTTGTGCGCATTCGTCATCTCAAGATAAAACTTGTGCCAACAGGACCGTATCATTTTTCTAGTCCTATGAGCCAAGTTTGGTCTGATTATGAGAAAGTTGACCGGAATGCTATTTTGGCGGGCTTATGACCCGATCCAGAGGGCAAATTTTTGCAAGGCCCACCTAAATCAAACTTTAGACATATGGTTGGGTTCGTATCGTCAAACTGGACTCGTAAATATATAGTTTGATGATTTTAGAGATCGTAGGTACTAGCATATTTTTTGGTGCAAAGCGAATCCAACGGCAGACATCATTTTGATCCAAAATTATGATTTTGCCCCTGTGTCTAGAACTGCACTTTTGGGTAGGCATTTTTGGACATATTTTTTATACCAAATACGTTTGTGATGTTTATTTCAGCATCCGAGGACGTTTTCAAAAGTTAGCTTTCTTTGATTTACTAGACCTTTATCAACATCTCAAGACACCAGGCAAGTACAGTTCATGTTTTGTTTCCAGTATTGTTAATTACTATAATTGCTTGATTAGTGATACATATTTGACTCTTGACATATTTGGTACACGGGTTAGTATCATATAGATTTTAGTCATGATACTATGTTTTATTTTACCGTATTTCGTGATTTATTATTGTGACTAATCCATGTGTAGTAGTCGGGTGGAGAAGTACGTACTAAGTAGATATGTGATCAATCCCGTAGATCATACTTTATTTCATGCAATGTAGACCGTATTTTATTTCATGCAATGTAGACCGTATTTTATTTCATACAATGTAGATCGTGAGGATGCAAATCCTATATACACCGTACGGTGTAGTAGACCAGTCTGATCATATATTGAAAGGTGTACTTCAAATCACGTAGTTGGTTAAGTTTCCTTGTTCCATGATTCACGTTTTATAGTTCATGATTAACTGTTTCACCATATTTTTTGTGCCATATTTTATAATTTAATTCTTTCATCATGTATGTCATGACTTTTTACTGTTTTTATAGTCGTTATCATATATTTGGAACTGCATGCTTGAATTATACTCGTTCCAGTCCTAACTAGAAACCAATATTTTACAGATTAGTCGTGCCTACTATTTAGCATCGAATTCTTGGGGAGATACGGTGTATATGCTGAGGTCAACCTAGAAGCTAGTTAGAATGTTTAAATTTTTGAATTAGATTTTATGAGATATTGTACTTTTCTTCTAATGTAAACTTCGAATGTTGTAAATTCATTTAGTATTGGTGAATGAACAATAAAAAAATAATTATGATCATTTTTGTGATTTGAGCATTATGGTCTAGACAGCGTTCTACCACCGATACCGCGGCATAGGCTGGCTTGCGCACGCACTCACATCCGGAAAAAAATGGGTGTGGGTCGTGACAAATTTTTTAGTGGCCCATGTAGGTCAGTCTTTGCAAATTGTGCAAACTTGTGGTAGTACCATATTAGTCGTATTACTGTGAGCCAGCGACTAGGAAATGCTCATTCACAATTAGGATTAAATTGAATTATGAGGATGACTAGGAATAGGAGTCCCTTATTCAACTTGACTGTTGGGTAGTTAAGAATTTTTATATAGGCTATGCAATTTAGGTAAGGAACTATTAAATTTAGATAACTTGAGAGATTTCCATAGATACACTAATTCATTTTGATATGACGATAGGACCCAAGGTGGGTAGACCATTCATTCTGTAACTTAGACCTTCCTAGAATTCAACCCCCTAAACTTGATAATTTATTCAAATTATCTTTTCTGCCATCTCTAAACATTATCATAATTGCTCATATTACTTAGTCCTTTTCATTAGTTTTCCCTAAGAGTATATTTTATTCCCATCTATTGGGTTTGGACCTAACTTGATTATCCATATATTTACTCATTCCGAGTTAGTTTTTCCAATATATATATATATATATATATATATATATATATATATATATATGTGTGTGTGTGTGTGTGTGTGTGTGTGTGTGTGTGTGTGTGTGTGTGTGTGTTTTTCCCTCAATCTTTGAATATTAGAGAGTTATAAATTAAAGTTTATATTTATATTGTCTTCGATCATTTCTTCCTAATCTTGATCATTTGTGCTTTTCCTAAACATTGTTATATCATAAGTTTGTATCACTTATATCCCTGAAATAACGATTAGAAGATTTTTACTTATTTTGGCTTCGATCATTATCCTTCCTAAATCAATTATTCTTCTTTTCCAGAACTGATATTTATACTTGGAAGACAGATACTTACACCTCTCTTATCTCGATCACCTTAGAATTTGTTTGAATTAATTTTCCTGCCTATGCCTTATTACTTATTTATTTCCATAAGTAATTATTTTCTCAAAGTCAACATACTATTTCATTTATTGACTTTTGAGCCTAACACGATCCAATTATCCATATATTTATCATGAGTTAATTTTTGTTAAAATTCAAGATATATATGTTTTTCCTTGTTCCTTGAATATTAGAGAAATAGAACTAAAATTTATACTTATCTTGTGTTCAATCATTTTCCTAATCGATCGTTTAATTTTTAAATTTATATCTAATCGATCGTTTTATTTTCAAAAATTGATACTTTCACTTCAAGGACAGATACTTATATTCTTTTTCTATCATGATCGACTTGTTTGAATATCTAGAAGTTCCTTTGAAATTCTTATGGATATAGTTGGAAGAGTATTCGTTGACTTACAATGGCAAGACAGAAGCGCATTGTCGCCATTTATTTGATTTATCGAGACTACGGGTTCACTGCAGCTAGTAGTGCACTGGCGTGACATGATCCTAAGTTGAAGTAAATTCGAGTAAGTGTATCGAATGTTATTAAAACTATGTCCTAGTTACCCTATTTTGACTTTTGAGTTGCATGTTAATATTGGTAGAGCTAATAGAATATTCGATACAATATCATATTTGAGTCATTAATCCAAAAGTTTACTGCAGCCAGATGTATACTAGCGAGGTATAGATTCTCGGTGAAACGACTTTAGATAGGCATACGATTTTCGAATATCATAGAGGCTATATCTTTTATTGTCATATGACTATTATTTTTTTATGATCCACAAAACCTTGCACTCTCACTCCAAACGGAATTGATATCCTATTTCTTATTATCACATTATAAATAAAGCTTGTAGTTCTTCCTTCTTATCTTTCTTTCTTATCTTCTACTAGTCGAGCCGTCATTTGGTTCCTCCCCATTTGAAACTTATTACTAGATTTTAGTTCCATAATCTACTAGATTCATAATCGCACCCAGATTACGATTCTATGATTGTGCCTAGATAATTGATCATGCTAAAATGACTACGATGTGATCATTCTTAAAAGATTTTGATCACCTCTATATTATTTGACTATATATAGATCGTGCCCATTTGCATCTTTTCTAGAATTTGATTCCATTTTACTAGAATCATAGTCGTACCTAAATCTTGATTCTATAATCGTACCTAAATAATTTTTTTCAACTACTTAATCTTGCCAACGACTTTTCTCGTTTAGCAATTCCTACTTTGATTCTATCCTTAAAACATGCTTATAATTTGACCTTGATTAGATCCTTGACCATATAATTTGGTCATATTTTAATCATACCTAAACGATCAATCATGCTAAACCAAATTCTTTGATCATCCTTAAATAAAAAAAATTAATCGCGACTCAAATATTTTGAATATTCTCAAAGTGCATCCTTCCTTATTTGATTCTATCCGTGGTTACGCTCATCAAATTTTGGATCGTATTACTTTCTTGATTATTAGTGCCTAGTCCTATCCTTTGAAATTTTGAAGACAAATTTTTTCTAAGGTGGGTAGATTTGTAAGCCCACTTCCCCCTTTTTTTAAAATTTTATTTTATTTTAGTTTTAAATATTTACTAGTTAGAAAACTTTATTTATCTTAATTATTATATAGATATTTTCGTGTTGGAAAAAAAAATATTTTTTGAGAAAATAAAGATATATATTTTTTGGAACGGCAAAAAATATTACTAGTTTATTTTATATAATGTACTTCTTGGATTATTTGGTCTAATATTATCATTGTTTTACGGTTTAAATTTACAAAAATATATTTTCAATATTAATTAACATTGAGTATTATTTCAAATTATTTACAAAATTATTAAATTTAGATCTGGTTAAATGTATCTTAAATATTATTAATAATATCCAGTATTATTATGGATTGATTTTAATTAATCTAGAATGTGTTGGATTCAATATGTAATTGATTAAATTTTATTATCGTCTTGACTACTAGAATAAGATTATATTTATGGAAACCTAATTTTACAAATTATTGTTGGTACTAAAAATTAACTAAATTATTATTGTTATGATATATATATATATATATATATATAAAAAAAAAAAAAATATATATATATATATATATATATATATATATATATATATATATATATATATATATATATATATATATATATATATATATATTATAAAAAAATAAAAATAAAAATATATATATATATATATAATATATATATATAATATATATATATATATATATTATATATATATATATATATATATATATATATATATATATATATATATATATATTAAAAAAAAAAAAAAAAAATATATATATATATATATATATATATATATATATATATATATATATATTATATATATATATATATATATATATATATTATATATATATATATATATATATATATATATATTAAAAAAATATTAAATATATATATATATATATATATATATATATATATATATATATATATATATATATATATATATATATATATATATATTAAATTAATAATGTTTAAAATATTTATTTGAATTGATTTGTAGAAAGATTGATCTAGATTTATTCTAATCCTATTCCTTTCCTAATTAGGATTCCCAAATCTAATTCCTAATACCTAACCCTAAATCACTTCTTCCCAGATTTTCAGAATTTCATTTATTTATTCATTTGCTTTATTTTATTTATCGTGGTTAAAGGTAATCTTTCGTCGATACTTTGTCTTATGATTATTCCTTTATCAAAACTTGTTTTAATTAAATATTTTGTGAGCATTTTAGGGCCTTTAGAGTTTCAGGACTTTTTTTCCTCATTTCATTTATTTGATCAATATTTTCTTATCATTAATTCTTACTATCTTTCACCAATCTACCAAGTCCGTCTATCCTAGTAGTCCTTAAATTCGAGTACCAATTTATTTCTAAGGTGGGTAGATTTGTAACCCCTATTCCCAAAATTTTAAAAATATATTTTATTATTTAATTGACTTAAATAGGGATTTATAGAATTAATAAATATCTTTTTAAAATAATTATTATTATAGAAGGCGTTAGTCATGGTTAAGTTTTGAGATGTATATCGACTAGGAATTTTGGCACGAACAGTGCAGTCGTGTGCTTTGACAAGTGTATTAGCCATGGTAGGGAAGACTTAGCCGTAACAATGTCCCAACTAGGAAAATCATTCCAAGTTGCGACTTGACCCTTATAAATATTAGTTATTTATTAATATTATGTCTTTTAGGACATCCGGTTATACCAAACTAGTCCGGACTGGACCCAAACCAAGCCCAAGCCCATGTAGTCGGGTAGTGCGTCTAAGGACGTCTATGTAGATGCATGATTGGTATTTTATTTTATTTTAGTGACCAAATAAGACATTACAAAAGAGGTTATATTAGATGATTCTTGCTATTAAAAATATTATTTTATTTGAAAATATGGTAAATGACTTACTTGACATATATTTGTGGACTTTGGGATTTTAGACTGCAAAGCCCCTATTTTTATATTTTTTTATTTTTATTTTAACATTTTATGAATTTTTATAATCTTAATAAGTTTAGTAAATAAGGATAAGATTGTTTCACCTATAAATACTAAGTAGTAGCTATTACTAGGTAAATAAATATTTGAAGTATTTTGCACAAGCTTTTCTACCCAAAATATTAATAACTATATCTTTATGTTTAAATCATTTTATATAATTAAAATTTTGGCTTTATAAATATATAGAGGTATTAGTATATATAGGTTCACTTATTTACGTATAAAGAAAAGAAAAAAAAAGAAAAAAAACAAAAGGGGGGAAATCTCTTCTATTCTATTGTGCGAACAGCAAAGCCCAGCCCGAACCAAGGGCCAGCAGCCCGAACCCTTGTTTTCGTATACATAATCGAGAGAGCAAAAGGGAAAAATCTCTCATAACTCAAACCCTAACTCTTTCCCTCCTTCCCCAACACCACGCACGCACCTTCAGCCACCCTGCTGTTGGCCTATTGGCTACATGGTCACACCTGATTTTACTAATCAACGATAACTTAAGTCGATACGCAAAATATACGAACTGCTACAGATGTGTTACAGGTTACTAAAATCAATATCAAATAACATATTGCGACTACAAAGAATAGTATATCGTCATCCAAAAGCAATTTCATCGAAATCCAGATCGAGTCTTTTTTTTTTACTTTATTGAGTCTAGAAAATATAAAATGTGAGGTCGTTCGGAATATTACTGGCTTAGGTTTTCTCAGTCCACAAATCTAAAAAGCCTACTTAAATCCTACAAAATTCCACATATCCATACAGCCAAAAATCCTATGCAATTTGGATCACCAAAAATCTCATTCTGCCTAGACAGAATTCGGCCAGAACTCTGACCGAGTTTGGTCCAAGTTCGGTCAAGGATTTTGAATTTATGTTGCCTCCAAATCTACATGGAACATTCGAATGCGATATTTTAGCATCCGAACTCAGCCCAAATTCTGTCCGAGTTCGGTCAGGAAAAACACTATAAATAGAGAAGGATTTTCATATTTCTAATCACTCATTCACACTTCTCTCGATCTCTTCTTAAGTGTTTTTCATCATTCTAAAACTTTCAAATCTTGCCTATACCACTCTTAGCCAAAGCCAGTAACATTCTGTTCGATTTAGAGTCTTTGGTTCAAAGAGTTGTAAAGAGATCGCAATTCAGAAAATATTCCAGTTTTCGTGTTCAAGTTTGTTGGAGTCAGTCATGCGCTCGTCACCAAGGCACGGTGTTATAAAGAGACGGCAAGCTCTCATTTAGCTTGCAAATAGTAGATTAACAGCGGGAAAGGGTACCTGCGACTGGATTAGTCCTTTCAGAGAGAAATCAGTATATATCGTGGTGTTCACTGAGTTTGATCTTCTATCTATTGATTATTGCATTTAATTTTCTGTCTCTTTTATCTGCCATAGTTTATAATCTGTTAATTTTTTAAGTGGTGATTATTTTTGCTGTACACGCACACACTCTATTCACCCCACCCTCTAGAGGTGCTCAACGGTCCTACAATTGATTTTAGAGCAGGTTATATTCTAATATAACACTCTAAAGAGTATATATGGCAGCCATGAAATCAATATTCAACGGTGAAGGGCAATCCACAAATAGACCCCCACTATTTGATGGAACAAACTACACATATTAGAAAACACGATTGAGTTTCTTTCTAAAGTCTCTTGACTTTAATCTTTGGTCTATAGTAATTGAAGATTATAAGAAATCGAATAGAATAGTGATTGAGGGTGTACTTATAGACAAGCCACACGACAAATACACAGACAAAGAAAAGACAAAGGCTAATATAGATGCATGTGCCATCAATGCACTATTCTGTACAATTGACAAGACGGGGTTTAATCGTGTTTCTACCTGTACTACGTCTCATGAGATTTGGAAACTTCTTGAGGTAACTCATGAAGGCACCTCCCAAGTGTAGGAATCCAAAATCATCAGACTAACACAGGAATATGAATCATTTAAGATAAAACTCGACAAGTTAATTACATAGATGTTTACTCATTCCTAGATATTACTAATCCTTTACAATCTCTTGGTAAGGATTACAGTAACCATGAGAAGATCAGAAAG
This sequence comes from Iris pallida, assembly GCA_029216955.1. Taxonomy (NCBI): domain Eukaryota; kingdom Viridiplantae; phylum Streptophyta; class Magnoliopsida; order Asparagales; family Iridaceae; genus Iris; species Iris pallida. Next base: position 2,428,642 of record JANAVB010019998.1, read on the forward strand.
GTGCTACGGGCTCTAACCAAGAATTGGAACCCAAAGGCAACTACGATCATTGAAGGAAACGATCTCACCATAATGACTATAGAGACACTTATGGGCAAGCTGATGACCAATGAGTTAGACTTACAATAATTTAAAGAAGCAACCCCCAAAGAAAAATCTATCGCTTTCAAAGCACAAGCCAAAAGAGTTGCATACAATGATTCTGACGAAGAATCATCCAGTGGTAATGAGTAAGCCCTACTAGTAAAGAACTTCAGAAAATTCTTGAAGTTTGAGAGATCAAACCGAAATAAGAAAGACGTCCATAAGAGCAATGAAGAAGAAACTATATGCTTCGGATGCAAGAAGTCAAGGCATATCAAGAAGGATTGTCCACTGTCAAAGAAAAATAGTCCATATGATAGATCAAGATCAAGCAGAAAAACGACAACAGGTCGAAAGTATGCAAACACAAGCATCTGGCACGAGAGTGATGCCAGTGAGTCAAAAAAAGAGCACAGACCCTACAGCACTGCGAATATATATCTTATGGCATATGATAAGGTATCTTCCAACCCTCTGTATGATGACTTTACTTTCGATGAATTAGAGACAGCCTTTAGCGAACTACTTGACGAACACAAAAATGTGTTAGACAAGTACAAGCAATCTCGCAAAGAGGTTATGGCATGCACAACCCAAGTAGCATGATTGTCTAATCTTCTTGAAGACATTAAAAAGACATCTGCTATCGGTAACACGGATGAGATAGCCAAGCTCAAAGTAGACTATCATGATGCTATCCTCACCATCGAAAAGAAGAAGAGAAACTATGTCAAAATGCAAGAGCTTTATGACATAGAGAAGAAGGGACACTTAATCACAGAGCAAAGACTTATTGATATGACTGCCAAATATGAAGAGTCTTATGTGATTTCTAAAAAGTTAGAAATCAAGTTAGGCAAATAGGCCATTCCTGTGACACAGCCTAAGGTTAGTTCTAATGCTAAAGCATACAACTAAGAGGACTAAACCACAGAAAGCACGCAATCAACACGTCAATCATAATTATGCTTTCACATATAGGTTTTTAAAAAAGACACAAATGCATGTCAACACAGAAACTAAGAGCACTTTTTCAAAACATACTTGCACGTACTATGGTACTCACAGGCACATATCACAGTATTGTCAAGCAAGAAGCTTTTTGACAATCAAACACTTGTTTGGATACCTAAGACTAATCAAAATGGACCCTTCAAGAAATGGGTACCAAAGGATTCATTTACTCCTTTTGTAGGTGGACCCTTAACCCTCTCATGCTAGAAGTAAGTGGATCCTCGATAACAGATGTTCGTGGCATATGATTGGTGATGCATCTTTGTTTACTACGTTATCGATGAAGAAAGAAGGATACGTTTACTTCAGAAATAACTTGAGAGGTGATACAATTGGAAATGGCGTTGTTGGTATATCTCCTTACCAGTAATAAAAGACGTTTGTTTAGTTACAGAGTTGAAACATAACCTACTGAGCATAAGTCATTTGGCAGATAATGGTTATGGTATCAACTTTATAAAAGACAAATGCTCTATATATGAAATGTCATCTGGTAATCCTGTATATGAATGGATTAGGAAAGACAACATTTATGTTTATTTTAGAAAGTACTAATAATGCAGGAAAGTACCTAGTAGCAAATGAAAATAAAAGCTAGCTATGGCACATAAGGCTAGGACATGCCAATATGGACACTATCTCACGTCTATGCACCAAAAAGCTGGTAAAAGGACTCCTAGAAATCACATTCAAGAGAGACATGGTATGTGCTGACTGTGAAAAGAACAAAACAACTAGGTCAACTTTTAAATTCATCAACGATATTAGTACTTCTAGACCCTTACAGTTAATTCATATGGATTTGTTTGGTCCTAGTAGAGTCGTTAGTCTTGGCGGTAAACTCCATGCTTTTATAATTGTTGATGATTTCTCTCATTATACATGGGTTTTCTTTTATCAAATAAAGTGATGCTATTTTTGAATTTTAGATATTTTGTAAAAAGGTACAAAATGAAAAAGGCTTCATGATTACTCGAATCTGAAGTGATCAAGGTAAAGAATTCATAAATGCTACTTTCAAAAACTTTTATGATGATAGTAGATATTACCACGAATTTTTCTGTCCTAGAACTCCCCAACAGAATGGTATTGTGGAACGGAAGAATTGTACTCTAAGCAAGATGGCTAGAGTCATGCTGAATCAGCATAATCTTCCTAAATATTTTGGGCAGAAGCTGTTAGTACAGCCTGCCATATTTTAAATAGGGTGTTGATTCGACCTATCTCAAAAAAAATACCATATGAGTTATGGTTTGGAAGGATTCCAAATATTTCATATTTTAAAGTTTTTAGATGTCGTTGTTTTATCCTGAACACCAAGGAGAACTTGGGTAAGTTCGACTCTAAAGCAAATGAAGGAATATTTTTCAGATATGCTGCTAAGAGTAAGGGATATAGAGTTTTCAATAAAAGATCTATGATTGTTGAAGAATCTATTAACGTTACCTTTGATGAGCTCAATAGTTACAGATCTAGCGACAGTGATGATGAATATGCACAAAATAAATTCAAGTCATCCAAAGATACTGCTACCAAAGGGAGCCCTTTGGAAAGTCTAACAAAGATGAAATTATTGCCAGACCATCCAGAGACACTCGTCATAGGTGATGTATCAAAAGGTGTAAGTACACGTTCTTCTATTAAAGACACGAATATAGCAGCTAATGTTGCTTTTATATCTCAAGTAGAACCTAAGACAGTAGCAGATACATTTAATGATGAATTTTGGATCGATGCCATGGAAGAGAAACTCAATCAATTTGAGAGAAACCAAGTTTTGGAACTTGTTCCTGAACCTATTGGTCAATCAATAATTGGTACCAAATAGGTATTCTGAAATAAACTAAGTGAGGATGGGCAAGTTCTACGCAACAAAGTACGTCTAGTAGCACAAGGTTATAATCAAGAAGACGGTATTGATTATGACGAGACATATGCTCATGTTGCTAGACTAGAAGCTATCTACATATTTTCTGTATTTGTATGTTTTTCAAAATTCAAACTATTTCAAATAGACGTGAAAAGTGCATTTTCAAATGGATTTTTGAAAGAAGTTGTGAAACAACCCCTTAGTTTTGAGGATTTTCAAAAACCTGATCATGTCTTCAAACTTATGAAAACACTCTATGGAGTCAAACAAGCACCTCGTGCTTGGTATGAACACCTAAGTGCCTTCCTACTTGAAAATGGATTTCAAATAGAAGAGTTGATACTACTTTTTTTATCAAGTCTTCAGATGATAATATTTTTTTTGTTCAAATTTATGTAGATGACATCATTTTTTGTTCTACTAACGAAAAACTGTGTCAAAAATTTGATAAATGTATGCAGAGTGAGTTTGAGATGAGCATGATGGGAGAGCTAAACTACTTTCTAGGACTCCAGATCAAACAGCACTCACAAGGAACATTCATCAACCAAGCTAAGTATACGAAAGATTTATTGAATAAGTATGACTTCGACAACGTAAAGCCTATCGGAACTCCAATGGCTACATCAACTCAGCTTGACATTGATGAAAGTGGCAAACCAGTCGACCAGCGTAAGTATCGAGGTATGATTGGTAGTTTATCATATTTAACTATTAGTCGCCCTGATATAATATTTAGCGTTTGCATATGTGCTAGATATCAAGCTAATCCTAAGGAATCACACTTACGCGTAGTTAAGCGTATCTTCCAATACCTTAAGGGAACTTCTACAGTCGGCTTGTGGTATCCCAAAACCACATCTTTTGATCTGATAGGTTATTCAGATGCGGATTTTGCAGGATACAAAGTAGATCGTAAAAGTACCAATGGTACGTGTTATTTTCGAGGAAAAAATTTAGTTTTTTAGTTTAGCAAAAAGCAAAATTCTATAGTGCTATCAACAACTGAGGCTGAGTATATCGCCGCAGGACGTTGTTGTGCTCAAATTTATAGATGAAGTAAACCCTAGAAGACTACACTACATGAAGATTCTTATATACTGTGATAACACTAGTACAATTAATTTGACTAAGAACCCTATTTTTCATTCACGCACGAAACACATAGAGATACGTCATCACTTTTTACGTGATCACTAACAACACATGGATATTTGCTTAGAATTTATTGACACAGATCATCAATTAGCAGATATTTTCACAAAACAGTTGGCTGAAGACCATTTCAATTATCTTCGACGCGAACTAGGTATACTTGAATTTTCAGATTCATAATACATTATGTCTAATAAAAATTCTTACAACTTAAGATTTTGATGTTTATTAATTGAAGTTATTTTGGTTACAAGCCGAAAGGGCCCTTCTGTCAAAAAGACGTAAAAGTCTAAGCGACACGGTATCAAGAGTCTTCGGACTACCGCTAGCTGGAATTCGACCCCTACAGCTAACTCAAAGTAATGTATCTTACTAAATTGAAGAATTAAAAGTTATAAAGTCTATTTATTATTCATTATGTATAGAATGAAATGGAAAAACAAGTGGCAGAACTCTGTCAGAACTCGGACCGAGTTTGGACCGAATTCGGTTGACGTCGGTTCAGTTTTCCAGAACAGCACAGCCGGTCCTAGCCCCCATTATAAACCCTTCTTCTTCTTCATTTTTCTTTCATCCGAGCACAAAAACTCCACCCAAAAAAATTATCTCCCACTTTTTTCAAAGCTCCTTTCTACTTAGGTCTAAGAAGCTCAAGAAGGTGACCTCATCTCCTCTCTCCATTCTCATTAAGATATATCTCCATCCTTCTTCTTTTTCAATTCTATAGCTCCTAAACTTCTCAAAAGAAAGAAATGAGAGTCTGCGACGGGTTCATCTTCTACCTCTGAATACGAACCCGTCAACGTGTTCAGTCATGTTTGCCCTATCGACGAAGAGGAATATGATGCGACTTTATTTCCATCTTAGGACATAGCGGACTCATGGTTTGACGCATTTCGCTATCGAAAAATTTGTCCCGAGCGATCCGTCAACTTTACCATTTTTTCGGAGTACGCCTCCACTTTTGAAAGATTAAGTCTCCAAAATTTCTTTGAAACTTCTAGTGATATCTATGATAATGTTGTTTGTATGTTTTACTGCAACATGCAAATAAAAGACGATGGTAGTATCTATTCTTGTGTCGTCGGGAAAGAGATTGAATTCAACTCGACTGACATTAGTGAATTCTTTCATATGTCGGACATCGACGAGGCATTAGTCGAGATAAACTGAGTTCAATTAACTGAAGAAGTTACCCTTGATTCCATTAAGGGTACAATGTGTCATCCTAACCCAGTACCTCGTAGCGGTAGGTTATACGCAAAGTACCTTAATCATAACTTTTATGAGTTGCATCGCTTTGTCTATTCTGCTTTGATTCCTAAAAAGGGATCTACTGATGAGATTACCTTTTATGAGATGTCTACCATGTACCATCTTCACTTCGGTGTTCCTTTCTCTCTTTCCAAGATATTAATGTCTTAGATGATTACTTGTAGGAGAGTGGGGCGCAACCTCCTATACCCCATGCATCTAGTAGTTATTTTTAGGAGATTTGAAATCAACCTTGATTCCTGTCCTATCTCTGGGTCATCTTCTGAGCTGACTAGGTCTAGAATATATCTACTACCTCTACCTCCACCCGGTGCTACTCCTGCTGATGTTCATGCTGATCCAGACGCTCCAGTACCGGCTCCTGCTCCAGGTTTTGGTCCTCAGTTCTATCATCACTTTGATGACTTTGTCTCTCTCTCTGGACAATGTCATCGAAGCTATGTCGATGCTGAGGTCTGCCATACCTCTCAGGCTCAGATCTTGAGGAATGGCATTGCTGACTTGCACTGGAGTTTGGCGCATCATCCTTTATCTCCTTTTCCGATCATACGTCATCCTGGCTTCGACGGACCGAGGTTTGATGATCCGACCACTTTTGGATACTTTGATCCAGTTACTGCTTACTTCGATCCATAGCCGCCTGCTCCTACAGCCGATGATGATACTCAAATATGATTTGGACCTTTAGTTTAGAGTTTTTGTGATTCTAGATTGATGATGATGATCTATGTAGTTATGCACTTTGTAGTCCAAACTTCTTCAGTTGGACTTTTTGTAGCAGTCATAAACTCTTTCAATTATGACTTTATGCATTTGGATTCCAGTGTATTTCCTTTCAGTGATATTCTAGTTCATGCCATGTGAGTTTTTAGTTCATTTACACTGCTACTAGTTATACTAAGATATGACTTGTTTTGGTATAAATATTACTCTCTATGTTTCTTTGTCTATGATAACATTGTTGGCTTCACATATTGCGGGGGAGCTACTCATTTTGCGTACATGACAAAGGAGGAGAAAAGCAATACCAAAATATTAACAAGAAATTCAAAAATTCAACGACAAGTCAGGTATATCTTTTTAAAGTTACATTTTTTATAATATTTTGGTATAGACTCAAATTTATCGATTATCAAAATGGGGGAGATTGTTGGCCAATTGGATACATGGTCACACCTAATTTTGATAATCAATGATAACTTAAGTCGATACGTAAAATATACGAACTGCTACAGATGAGTTACAGGTTACTGAAATTAATATCAAAGAACGTACTACATCTACAAAGAACAGTGTATTGTCACCCAAAAGTAATTTCATCGAAATCCAGATCGAGTCGTTTTATATTTTCTTCTCTATTTTTTACTTTATTGAGTCTAGGAAATATAAAATATGAGGTCGTTTGGGATATTACTGGCTTAGGTTTTTTCAGTCCACAAATCCAAAAATCCTACCTAAATCCCACACAGCCAAAAGTCCTATACAATTTGGATCACCAAAAATCATATTCTGTCTAGACAGAATTCGACCAGAACTCGGACCGAGTTCGGTCCGAGTTCGGACCGAGTTCGGTCAAGGATTTTTTAATTTCTGTTGCCTCCAAATCTGCATGCAACTTTTGAATGCGATATTTTAGCATCCAAACTCAGCCCAAATTCTGCCCGAGTTTGGTCGGAAAAAATACTGTAAATAAAGAAGGATTTTCATATTTCTAATCACTCATTCATTCTTCTCTCTATCTCTTCTTAAGTGTTTTTCATCGTTCTAAAACTTTCAAATCTCGCCTATACCACTCTTAGCCAAGGCCAGTAACATTTTGTTCGATTTAGAGTCTTTGGTTCAAAGGGTTGTAAAGAGGTTGCAATTCATAAAATATTCCAGTTTTCGTGTTCAAGTTTGTTCGAGTCGACCGTGCGCTCGTCACCAAGGCATGGTGTTGTAAAGAGACGGCAAGCTCTCATTTAGCTTACAAATAGTGGATTAACAGCGGGCAAGAGTACTCGCGACTGGATTAGTCATCTCAGAGAAAAATCAGTATATATCGTGGTGTTCACTGAGTTTGATCTTCTATCTCTTGATTACTGTATTTAATTTACTGTCTCTTTTATCTGCCATAGTTTATAATCTATTTTTTTAAGTGGTGATTATTTCTGCTGCACACGCACACACTCTATTTACCCTCCCTCCTCTAGAGGTGCTCAACGGTCCTAGACCTGTACGCTGCCCTAGCCGCCCTGCCACGCAGGACGGCCGCCCATCACCGGTTAAACGTGCACGCGAGTCAGAGCGCAGCCGCAGCAGCAGCAGTATCACTCTGCGAGGAACCGCTATTTGCAACTTGATTTTATCCCTTATAGTTAATCAATTCTCGATCTAGTGATTCCGATGTATAGCCTAGTTTACCCTCTACCCTCCCCTTCAGTTAGATCATTTTAATTGCAATAGAATTATTGATAAATTCCTTTCAAAAATCAAGAAAAAACTTTCCAAAAATTGACAACAATTGTCCCAATACCCTATTTGGAAGACCATTTTCGGTCAATCCATCGGATTGTTTTGAAATCTATTTAAGTAGTTATTTAGACAACCTATACAACATCTAAATGTTGTTTATAGTTTTAAGTATCATCTATCGATTATCGAGATAAATTTGTTTGAAAATCATGAAAAACTTGTTTAAAACTGTTTTAAAAACATTAAAATTCTACTATTACGGCGTACGCCCCGATAAACCTGGCGACGTGGTTGCAACCCATGAGCATCGAAAGATGCGTATGGATGTTTTCGACGTGTAGGTTGACTTGTATGTCATGAATTTTCACTATTTTTATAGTCGTTATCATATATTTGGAGCTGCAAGCTTTAATTGTACTCATTCCATTCCTGACTGGAAACCAATATTTTACAGATTAGTCACGGCTACTATTTAACATCGGATACTTGGGGAGATACGGGTGTATATGCTGAGGTCAACCTAGAAGCTTGTTAGAATATTTAAATTTGTTGTATTAGATTTTGTGAGATATTGTACTTTTCTTCAAATGTAAACTTAGAATGTTGTAAATTCATTTAGTATCGGTGAATGAACAATAAAGAAAATAATTATGAGAATTTTTGTGATTTGAGCATTATTGTCTAGAGAGAGTTCTACCATCGATATCGCGGCGTATGCTAGCTTGCGCACGCACTCGCATCCGGGAAAAAAATAGTGCGGGTCGGGACACAACATATCATCACAATATTATCTTTTGAAACCCAGTCGTTTTAGAAGATATCTTATTCTTGATCCCCAATTGGTTTAAGGATAATCAACAAATGTATAAATTCACATCTACATTACCTCTGAATCCTATTGTTTGTGTCAACGACTTGTCATGTCCAGATTACCTCTGATAACGTCGTCCCAAAAATAACATCACGTCAAGTTATATTCTGTCACGTCCTGGACCTCTGAACGGATATAATAAGTGATGCTATTTTCAAATAAATACGTCACGTCCAGCACCTCTGAATCTATTTCTACAACTTTATCTATTATTTGTGTTTCAAACAGATACATAAAGTAACAGAATCACAAAGCAACAACTTTTTCATTTCATTTCAATCTCAAGAACATAAGTTATTACATTGTTGTTCAAAAAGATTATTACATTTTTTTCTTGAGAAGGGGTAACGAGATCAAAAATCGTCTTCTTCAAAGCTTCGGCTCGCTCCACTGTGGTAGCAATCACCCGCTCCCTGGCCAAGTTCCTCCTGAAATCTTCAATTAATAGCTGCATTGCAAAAATATGACGCTCTATCTCTGCATTCAAGCTCAGATAAGGTCATCCCTTTGCATGTTCAGATCGTCTAGACGGCTTGAGGCAAATTGATACAGCTCGATCACCTCTTATTGGCGCTTCCTAGCTTATAATGGATGCACGGGTCCGGGCTAGTTCAACTTCTAGCTCCTGGATGCGAGCCTGACCCGCTGTCACTTCTCTATCATTCTCTGCTTCCTCGACCTTATAATGTTCAATGGAGGAAGTGGCCTCAGCAATACCAGACTCTATATCTCCAAATTGTATCATGAATGCTACCATAGAATTGTCCAGTACGGCTCGCCGTTCTGCGTACTCACTAGCTATGGCCTTGCACTCAGCATCCACCAGTCTATTTATATTTTCTCTTGTCAGCTCCTGGTAAGACTAGATAGGCTCCTCGAGCCCCATCAGGATCTTCTCTAAGGAACTTGCCCTTTCAGCGTTGCCAAGGTTACGTTTGGTGTCAATTGGATAGAGAGAAGATGTTCTTACAAAATCATAAGAGTAATTCTTCTCTATGGCCAACTATACCAAAGAATGTTGAGAGATGAAGAAGGCATCTGTATAAGTACGGATAATGCCGCTCATTATCGCTTAAACACCAGGTGGTGGTGTTGCGGCTGAAACCTGTAATGCCTGTGATTCGTATTACGTATTTTGGAAATACGTGTACGTGTCTTTTCTTGTGTTATTCCTTGTTTAGCTCTCGGCTTGGTTTAACTCTCAGTTTGGGTTGGCTTGGTTCGGCCGGCCCAATGCTTGGTTCATCATGGGCCAAGGGTGGAACACCTTAGCCTATGCTTCTCCTTCATTTCCACCACAACCCCCCCTCTTTATTATCCCCACCAACCTTCTCTCTCCTCCATAATTCTTATTTACTTCTCCTTCCCCTACCATTACTCTTCTCCACCAACCAAGAACACCATAGGCAAGTGCAACTTGCTTCCACAAGAGAACTCCTTTTGATGGTTTTATTAGCTTCTCCTCATGATTCTAAACCACATTAGAACTTGTCATTTTCCATTTGAGGCTTTAATTCTTGTAGATCTAGAGTTTTGCTATTTTCAGATTTTTGGTGTTTTGATCTATTAAACTTGCTTGTTTTTAAGTTTTGATGGTTCCATGTTTTAGAGAATTTCATTCTACCCAATTTTGACCTTTGAAAGTTGAATTCGGACTTGTTTTGACCAAGATTTGGACAATTGAAGCTTAGATTCAACTTTAGAGTTCTTGTTGTTCTTGCCATTTGGAGAAGACAGTGAACAGTGAGCTAGCTTTTTAGCTTATGCCGCTGAGTCGTACGCTGCTCTTTAGCGAGCGTACGCTAGCCTTCGTACGCTGCTCTTTAGCGAGCGTACGCTAGCCTTCGTACGCTGCTCTTTAGCGAGCGTACGCTAGCCTTCGTACGCTGCTCTTTAGTGAGCGTACGCTCACCTTGATACGCTGTCTATTGGCAGCGTGTCTTGAGCATACGCTAGCTTTCGTACGCTAGCTTGAGCGTACGCGTACCTTGGTACGCTAGCTTAAGCGAGCAAGGCGTACGCTGGCCCCTTTCGTACGCTAGCTCGAGCGTACGCAGTCTTGAGCGTACGCTAGCTTGAGCGTACGCTGACCTGTAGCTTGAGCATGCCCTTGTGTACGCTGACCCTTGCGTACGCTTTCCATTAGAAGTGTATGGATCCTCTGGTACGCAGACCTGAGCGTACGCTAGCCTGAGCGTAGCCTGGCTTGAGCGTAGCCTGATTACCCTTGATCTTCTATAGCCCTGTATATTGATATTTTATTAGATATTTAACGTCCATTTTATATCCTTACGCCTTTTGTCATGAACTTGATAATCATGGATTTGTTTAATCTGTTCGGAAATAATACCTGAGCATGACACGATAGTGACCCGTAGTGGTGCACTCCTGACATAATGACCTGACATGACCTGATAGTGGTCCATCGTGGTGCACTCCTGACAAGTACACTTGACATGATAAACCTGACATGTTATATCTTGATAAGCTGTTGCGACGGCTACCTGACATGACATGACCTGTATGAATAACCTGGACACCGTGGGCGATTGTGCTTGTACAAATAATCCAGTCCTGTCTTGCATCATGTCTAGGAGGGGACTCCTGAGTACCACGGTCAGGAGTACCTACTAAAATGGACTAAGGTTAACAACTAGATTAATACATTAGTCATGAAGAGATTTTCTAGCTACAGGCAATCCCGTTACCTGGGCGCGCTTGGGATCTGTAGCCTGCCGTCGAGTAGGGCACATTTCCAGCACACTGTCATGTGTTGCACCCTTCAAACTGCTTAAGGGTACATGCATTTCCTGGACGATGTACCCACCTGAATTCAACCCTAATCTCTCGACCTGGGTAACCTGGAAGGTCTGCAGGGCTTGTGGCTGTGGAATAATCTCACTGCATCTTGCTAGTAATTAGGCCTGTGATAACCCTAGTTAGTTAAAGTATCAAGCCGTAGTTCTTGCTTGGCCGTAAAATGATTGGACGGAGTCTAACCAGTCTAGTCTTGCCCTGATCCTGTTCCAGATTATGGAATGACCAGAATGCCTGTATTTATTTTACCGATAAATGGTGAGAATTCCAAGTTCTGTTCAGACGAAGGGTTACAACCCCGGTCCTTGTTTGGTTTACGGGTTGTAACCTAGTTATCTGAATAGTTTCATGGTTATCTCGTCGTATATCATCCTGGTGTATTTTCTTTATTTCCAGTTCTTACTTTTATTTATATCTTGTGCTGATTGCTGGTTTTAGTTCTTAAGTGAAGCCTCCTTTGTGGCTCTTGCTCTTTCTGGGGTCTGACCCAGCTGGTTTTGTGTGGCCAGATTTCGGAGCAACTCCAGAGGATCTACCGACTTCCCAGCCAGATGGTGGCCACTAGACGGAACCCTGGCAACGAATGGGTTATTTTTTGGCTCTCCCACTCTATTGTAAAAATATTCTTTTGAGGCATTTAGCCGACGAGCACCTGTTTAGCTCGATTGCACTTACTTACTGTCTGCCTACGGGCTGTAACATGATTAACAGATCCTAGGGTTGATCATGTATGACTAAACTCTTGCTAGTCCTAACATTTTGTAACGATTAGCTTCATGATCAGCTGAATATGTAATATTCAGGACGCCTTATTATTGTATTTTAATGATCATACATCTTGTAACATTTACTTACTTGCTTGTGATTGTGACACTAGGCTTGTTCATGACCATAGGAGACTGTTGGCTTGTAGTAAACCCTCATGTATCTAGACAACCGTGACCGTATAGCGAGGTGGGTTGCACTTCAATATACGTAGCTGGCTATGTCTGCCCCCGCTCTCCAGTATTCTGGTTTTGGGGCGTGACATGGTTTAAGTGGTGGCCCATGCAGGTCTTGTAATCAAGATATGTGAGGGTTTACCGAATAGATGTCTCAATCAGTATTCGTCCTTGATCTCTGCTCGTATCTTCTGAATCCCTGGATTCTTGTCCTGATCGTATGCTTGTATCGTTGATCTGTCCTGGTCCTTCCTTATTGTTTCCTATGTCGTCTTCTTCAGCGGCATTGTTTGTGGTCCTACCGACCAGCAAGGCGGAGCACCTCCCGCAGACCAGCAGCAACCTGGAGATCAAGCCCAGCATTCCGGAGTAGCCTCCAGAGTCGTGCCTTCTAGCGGAGAGCCACCAGTCCAGCCAGTTCAACCTGTAGAACATGATGACAGCACTTTGGTAGGACTCGTCAGGACCTTGATAGCTTCCCAAGACCAGCGTGGAGATGCCTTGCACCAGGCAGTGACGGATGCTTTGACCCGGGGTGGTCATCAGGGTAACAGCGCTGCCAACAGCTTCAAGCGCTTGAACCCTCCCTTCTTCGACGGTAGTGAAGATGCTATCACGGCAGATGCATGGCTTCAGGACACAGAAGTGATTCTAGAAGCAGCCAGGACTCCAGAGAACGAGAAGGTGGCCGTTGTGCGCCTGCAGTTGTTAGATCTTGCCCGCAGCTGGTGGGCAGCGCAGGCCGTTGGATTAGCAGCCCCCATTACTTGGGCAGTATTTCGGGAGAGATTCCAGACCAAGTATTTTGATGCTGTAGCTCGGTACGATCTACAGACGAGGTTCACAAATCTGAAGCAAGGAGGTAGGACGATCGACGGATATGCGACCAAGTTTTCCAGACTCAGTCGGTTTGCTCCCACTTTGGTGGCAACCGAGTATGATAGAGCCCAGCGGTTCCAGCAGAGACTTCACCTGGAGATCTTGTTGGCAGTCGAGCAGTTTGAGCATCAGACTTTTGATGCAGTCTTGAGAGCAGCCCGGAGGCATGAGTATACCTCCCAGAGGATTGTGGATAGGGTCGGAGGTCGGAAGAGATCTCACGGCCAGATGAATCAGTCTTCAGCACCGGCCCCGGCAGCCAGGGCTTTGACTATTGAAACTCCGAGGCGAGCGGCCTCAGTGACGTCGGTTCAGCATTCAACTCCGACGCACCCTCAGCAGCAGCAGAAGCAGAAGCAATCTTCCGTAGTGGGTTGTTCTCATTGTGGGAAGCCAGGCCATGTGGTGGCAGAATGTCGCAGGGCACAGGGATTGTGTCTGGCTTATGGAGCACCAGACCATAGGGTTGGATCCTGCCCGAACAGGGGTGGTTCATCCTCGTCCCACCTTTCTAGTTCTTCGGTGAGAGGACCCGCACCGGTCCAGCAGCAGCAGCAGCAGTATCTATTGCCGAGGCCCTTGCCGCCTCAGTCCCAGGCGTTTCAGCAGCAGAGCCCCCAACAGTATGCGCAAGCCCAGGCCTTGAGTCAGAATAGGCAGCGAGGAATTCAGCAAAGGGGACAAGCACCCCGAGGGCATGGTCAGGCTATGGTGATCACCATGGAGGAAGGATTGGCACCAGGTGAGGTAGTGGCAGGTACTATTCTCGTCAACTCCTTCCCAGCTTCAGCTTTATTTGATTCTGGTGCATCGCATTCTTTTATGTCTGCACGATTCGCGACACGGGTAGGATTGGAGCCCGAGTCATTATCAGTAAGGCTCAATATACTTACTGGTAACGGACTTGTGGGAGTAGATAGAGTATTTTTCTCGTGTCGGATCGTAGTTAGCGGTAGAGAATTCTCCGCTAGGTAGATAGAGTTCCCGATGGCCGATTATGATGTGGCCTTAGGGATGGATTGGTTGAGGAACCAGTATGCTAGGATAGACTGCCATATTGGTAGGGTTGTTTTTAGCATTCCAGGAGAGCCGGAGTTTTCTTTCTCTCGAGGTGAGGTTGAGTCATCTCCTCTAGTATTGCGGATGGCAGTAGCAGCAGTTCAGTTGCCCAGGATAGTGGTTGAGTTCCCAGATGTTTTTCCAGAAGAACTTCCAGGTATGCCTCCGGAGTGGGAGATCGAGTTCACTATAGACTTGATTCCCGGGACAGCCCCAGTGTCAGAGAGAGTCTACAGGATGGCGCCGTCAGAGTTGGAGATATTGTACAAGATGATTGAGGAACTCAGAACCAAGGGATTCATTCGTGCAAGTGGATCACCTTGGTGAACCCCGATGCTTCTTGTGAAAAACAAGGATGGTACGTCCAGGTTATGTGTTGATTATCGTACCTTGAACTCAGTGACAATCAAGAACAGATACCCTCTTCCGAGGATAGATGACTTGTTTGATCAACTCAAGGGGGCTTCAGTATTCTCGAAGATTGATTTACGCTCAGGTTATCATCAGATCAGAGTCAGAGAGCAGGACATCCCGAAGACAGCTTTTAGATCGAGATATGGGCATTGGGAGTTCCTTGTTATGCCTTTTGGAGCAACCAATGCGCCGGCAGTATTCATGGACCTCATGAATCGCATCTTCATGCCTTACTTGGATCAGTTTGTGATTGTGTTCTTGTATGACATCCTGGTCTACAGCAAAAGTGAGGCGGAGCATGAATAGCATCTCCGTATAGTTCTTCAGATCCTCAGAGAGCACCAGTTATATGCCAAGTTTAGTAAATGCGAGTTCTGGCTCGATCGCATTTTGTACTTGGGTCATATCATCACCAGAGAAGGAGTAGAAGTGTATCCCCAGAAGATTGTAGCTATTGAGTCATGGCCAGTACCCAGCACAGTTGCAGAGGTTCGTAGTTTTCTTGGATTGGCCGGCTACTACCGGTGGTTTGTTTCGGATTTTGCTCAAATTTCAGCGCCATTGACGCAGTTGACCCGCAAGGATGCGCAGTTTGCTTGGACAGCAGAGTGTCAGAGTTCTTTTGAGCAGTTGAAGCAAGGATTGATAACAGCTCCTATTATCACGCTTTCAGATGGAACCGGAGGATTTTCAGTGTATTGTGATGCTTCAGGCAGAGGTTTAGGATGTGTTCTGATACAGCATGGAAAGATAATAGCCTATGCATCACGACAACTTCGTGATCATGAGAGGAATTACCCAACCCATGACTTGGAGCTGGCAGCAGTGGTGTTTGCACTTAAGTTGTGGAGGCACTACTTGTACGGAGATAGGGTGGAGATTTTTACCGACCACAAGAGCCTGAAGTATGTTTTCACCCAGAAGGATCTTAACATGCGTTAGAGAAGGTGGCTGGAGCTTCTTGTGGATTGTAACGCCCAGTCCCAAAATACGTAGGACTAGAACGTAATCATGCCAGCTGTATACATACGAAGTATATGGACCCTCGTATATATACATAAGCTGTAAAATGCAGTAACCAAGGTACTAAATCTCATCCACAAAGGTAAATATGATATAAAGGAACTTTGAATTTGTCATGTACACAATAGTTGGGCGGAGACAAAGTCCACTACCAACCAAATTAAATATAGAAAAATATACAAGGAAAGAATTTAGCAAGCGAGAGCAATGGCGAGTCCAAGAGCGATCACCACGAAGGAAGGAATGGCCTTAGCTAGAGCACCTGCAAGAAATCATGAACACACACCTGGCGAGATAACCAGGTCCTCAGAGGGACGTAACAAGATACATCAACATGCCATATAAATACTGAATATAAAATATGCCACAATCAAAGAAAGTGACACACGACACAAAATAAGGTAAACTAACCGAACTAAAGTGAACATGCAGTTTGAGAAACAATCCTTCGACGCATGAGCCCTGGCTGTAAATAGGATCGGCATAGTTCCCATATAGGGCACCAGGGGCCTACGTCCATAACGCCCGGGAAGCGTCAGAGGGCACC
The DNA here is from genome assembly GCA_029216955.1 of Iris pallida. NCBI lineage: Eukaryota > Viridiplantae > Streptophyta > Magnoliopsida > Asparagales > Iridaceae > Iris > Iris pallida. The sequence goes on from JANAVB010019998.1 coordinate 2,445,045, forward strand.
ATGCAAGGGGCTACGTCCATAACGCTCTGGATAACGTCAGAGGGCACCTGGAGCCTGCGTCTCCGGCGGAGCGCACAGGTAATAAGGGAAGTGCATAGAAGCCCATACGTCAGGTAATGTTCTCCCCACCCAATGTACCTGTCAAGTCGCATCCACGACCATGTACCTCTACTAACTGCTAAGTCTCCTAACATGCCTCTATTAGAAGTTAGCCCTATCGCATGCGCATGGGGGATCAGCCCACACACAAGAACCTCTACATGATACTCATCTCACACATCCTCGTGGTATAACTGTGTCAAAGTTTTATGCAATGCACTAAGCTAATGGTAGTCCTTTAACTCTAGGTCCATGTGCAATCAAAGGTAAATAACAAGATACTACTAATATCACTGAGCAGGCAATAATCAAGAACTAAAAATAAATGAACAGTGATACGTAATAAAAATGCAGACTGAATATAAACAGTATAATGGCAAGGTATCTTGCCTGTCATTACGCCTGGTGTGCGCTAATCTGAAATGTCCAGCATGGTCCAATAGCCATAGTCATGGTGCAGAGGTCCAAAGTCGCGAGAGAATAGGAACATGTGATTAGTCATAAGTAATGAGAAATATTGGCAGAATTTGTGGAAGTAGATAAATATACAGTTTATTAGAAAATATTTACATTACTTTAAAAACATGTTTACTTGTAAAAATCATTTACTTAAATACTTTGAAAATATGTATATATCTAATAATTTTGAAAATTATACCTTGTTAGTCAAAATACTCTAAGTTGTAAAATATGATTACGGTGGAACTAAATTTCATAACTTAAAATATCTATTTTAGATAAAAATACTTCTACATCATTCTAGACCAAATAATATAACTGGTCATTCGAAATAATATTTTAGTATTTTAAAAACGAACTTAAAACTTGCTAGAAAATATTTGTTCAATTAAATAATAGTAATAATAATAATGTAAATAATACTTTAACAAATAAAATAAATGACAAATTCTAGTAATTAAGGTAATTTTAGTAACATCCAAATTTTGCAATAATTGATACAAATAATAATAATGATGATAATAATAATAATAATAATAATAATAATAATAACAATGATAATAAATCATAATAATAATAAGTAATAATAATAAATGAAAATACTGATGATAAGTAAAAATAATAATAATAATAATAATAATATCTACTCTTTAAGCTTCCCCTCCCAATCGATTCGGAGAGAGAGAGAGAGAGGGAAAGGGTGGATTACCAGAGAAGAGGGGTCGACGGCGGCGGCTCCGTCTCGTGAAGGCGCGCCGGCGGGGTTTGGCCGATGGGGGCACCGGAGGTGGCTCAGCGGAGGATAGGGTTCGATCGGAGGGCCTTCAGTGGGGCGGCGCAGCGGTGGTCTAGATCTGACGATCGCGCCGGTTCTGAGAAGATGGCGGCGACCTGGTGGAGGCGGAGTCGGGTGGCGTCTCGGCGGAGGAGTTGGGGACGCTGGGATCTCGGCGAGAGGTGCGGCGCACTGGGGCCGGTGCGGGTGGATCGCGGCGGTGCCGAGGACCCGCTGCCCTGGAGTGGTCGTGGGGGGGCGGTTGCTCCGGGCGGCGACCGTGAACCGGAGGTCTCGGCGGCTGGGCGGGCGGTCAGACGCGTCTCCGCGGAGATCCAACGGCGGACGGTCGGCGGCAAAGGGGCAGAGGAGCGGCACGAGCTTCAGGGACCCCAGGCGGCGGCGGATCTGGTCGCCCACCTGCTGGCGACGGGGCAGCGGAGGCCGGCCGCTCACGGCTGATCGGGGACGACGATTGCTCGGGGTTCGCTGGTGGCGGCAGATCGGAGCGGCGTTGGGTGCGGTGTTGGCTCAGGTTAGGGTTTCCTATAGCGGCGGCGAGGAGAGTTTGTCGTGGTGCTGCCACGGTCGTCGTAGACTCGAAGAGGTAAGGGTCCTGTCCCCGTTCCTTTTCTTCGTCTATGGTGATGGTGGTTTCGATGATGGGTTGGCCGGGGTTAGATTGTCGTAAGTCGTCGTGTCGGGATGAGTCCGACACGGATGGGTTGGCCGTCCGGTTTGTCGGACAGGATAAAAAATATATTGTATTTGTAAAGGAGGAAAAGTATAGTAGATGGGAGACACAGACACGGTGCACATTGGTTGTGGAGAAATTTATTCATGGAGGAGTACCTCTCCTTTTATAGGAGGTGGGAATGCCCAGTTTGATATAGATTAGGATTCGTTTATATCCCGATGGATAATTCCATCGATTTATTTAAATCGATTTAAAACCAAAACAATCTAGATAACTTCCCTTTAAATTAAATGCATGTTTAAAATAAAATCTTTTCCATTTTTAAATTATAAAAATAACTCAAATATTCAATAAACAAAATCTTAAAATATATTTCCATAAATATTAAAATATAGCATTTAATTAATTTCGAAAATCAAGATAATTACTTAAATATTAAATCATAAGTTGCTTTCTATAAATAAAATATGTTACTATACAAATTTCGAATTTCACAAAGTATTAAATAAAAATTTCCAATCACAATTTATTTTTAAATGACGAATAAAATAACCTTGTTATAAAAATATTTATTACCTTTGTTTGAATATGGACTTTTATATAATAAATAAAATTTATAATAAAATAGTTTTCTAAAATATGTAGCTCGACGCATATTCGCACTTGAATGCAAATCTCGCATGCTACGCTAAGATGCGAACTCGTATAGATACGAAAATACAACAATAAATACAAAAATATATTTTAATTAAAAAAAATTTAGTAGAAAAATTAGGGGGCTTACATCCTACCCAACTTAAAAGAATTTCGTCCTCGAAATTTAGGAATAGGTAGGGTTCAAGAGTTTAACGATACGGAAGTATGAACAATTCTTTTGGCGAGTCAAGAAAACGGTGTTTAACATAAATGTTAAATAGAAAAAAATTCACGAATATGGTAATGGACGAGGGTCGCTAGCTAAGATAATCATGATAACACAATTCCAGAAATATTAAGGCATTGGGTAGATCAAAAAGAATAACTTAGGGACTTGGAGTTATGGTTCCTTGAGAAGATATGGTCGTCTGGTTTTAGGTTTGATGAAGGAATTGGTTTGATTCATTCTTAAGTCTCATGAATGATTAGAAAGTCGTGATAATGAATCTAGTGTCACGAGGAGGATGGTTAATTCAAGATGGGGTTACAGTCAAATCGGTTGGTAACTGGCTAACTATCTTGGCAATAGACAGTGGACAACTAAGAGAATATCAAGTACAGGTGTTTGTCTTTCTAAAACAGGCGAAAGGCAAACATAAAGAGTTCGAAGAAGGCATTATCGAATTCAAATGAGTGGTTCAAAGACGACTGCATGAGTTCCAAAAAGAGTTGCCAAAACAGCCGCGGATGAGACTTCAGGGCCAAGTTTAACTATGTCTCTATCCACGTTGAACAATATACAAAAAGCGAACCAAGTGCACTATGGTTGATCAGACCATAATACGTCGGTTCTGATTAGACAATGTATTAGTGGGCGCCCACAATAAACATATGTCATGAACAAGCTCGATAAGAGTAAGCTTGCAAAACTAGATTATAATAGCCACGTAAGATGGTCAAAATATAAGCAATAAATGATGAAGGAAATTAAATAGTCCAATATCCTTTAGAATTGAGTCTTGCCCGAAGTTCGGGCCTATACAAGCGGCTCGGTCCACTAAATTCGATAGTCTAAGTGAAGCTATCAATATGGTCCATAAGGAAAAAGGTTGGTTAGATCGTGAGGTATTCTACCCGACTTACAAGAGTTAATATAGCAGGGTGGTGGAACAATGAGTCAAGCAATCAAAATACCACAAGGTTAAGCATTTTATGAAAAACATAATTATATCGGGTCGAATGAATTGACTCGAGGTTGAATTCCTAATTGAAGCCATAAATATTTTGGGTACCATGATAATTGTTATAGTTTAGTCTTTTTGACCAGAAAGTCGTATCAAGAAAATAGAGTACAAGGAGGCGGGTTTTAGTGGGACATGATATACCTACATGAAGGTGAGTTCGTCTAGGTCTTGCATATAAAATTTGTGGGAAGGAAAAGCCTAGTGTTGTGCTCCAAATATTGAAGTCATGATAGGGAACACCAATAGGTCTAGAATAGAAAGTGGGAGTTCATAAGGTGACATTTACGCAAAAATAAGATGGATCCAGTTAAAGCATGAAATAAAGATAATTAGGAAATCTCGTAGATCAAGGTAAAATAAGTTAGAGCACAGTTTCTAGAGAGAAAATAGTCTCATAGGTAAGGATATGGTCAAGGGGATGGTTATAATCATTTCTAAGTTCCAAACAATTAGATAGTCACGAATAAGGATCTAGCTTGGAGGGAAGGTCGAGCAAGTCAAAGATATGTTCATCGGTTTGGTCGATGACTAATTACACTTGTGTATATGCAATATTATAGTCATAGGTGGCATGGCAATCTAATGTGGAATGCTTCTATCTCACTAGGGTGACCTTACTTGCTTCTTAGTCGTCTACCAATATATGATTTAATCTAAAATTTCAAGTTCCTCAAAATTTTCTCAAATATTCCAAGATACTTCTTCAAAATTTTCAATTATCTTAGACTGTCAATTTTAATCAAAATTTTAAATCTCTAGTAAGTCTCGAAACAACCTTGTATAGCTCAACTTGAATAATAACTCCCCTTTTTTTCACCAAAATCTTAAACTCGACATTTAAATAAGTTTATCCGCCAAAATTCATACCACGAAATGGAATATTTAAATAACTCCCGAATTTAATTCTATATCCTTCCAATGTGTATATCTAGCTTTCAATAAGTCAAAACTACTCCCTTTTTTTTTCAAAATTAAATATCCATAATCAAGACTTTAAACTTGAAATCTAAATAACTTTATATACAATAGATCATAGAATAAAATTTGAAATTTGAATCTTCCTTCAAGTTGATTTCGTATCTTCAAAAATATTTTTACCATCTTCTCTTCAAACCCAAAATAAAATAAACTTAAAAATCGTGCGACTTAATTTAAAACCTCAAGCTCTCTAATAAACCATTAATTATAAACCCTCCATATTTTAAAACTCTTTCATAATTTTTGAGGTAAACTTTTACAATCCAAACTTGAACTTAACCGTAAATCATGTGTCACAATTTAAAGTTGTTTCTCAAATCGGTTTTATATCCCAATAAATCATAAACCAATTTGCAATTTCAAAAATCATAATTCATAAAAATTATTTTCTGTCCTCTTGTGTATACCACCTTGTAATGGCAAAATAAAATTCCAACTATCCATTGAAGGCGGTAATATGCTACTACCCAACTTAAAATTAACTAATCCTTAAGAATCCTATTTCTAGGAAATAAATGCCTCTATAACTCAAATAAAATCTTCGTGCATATAAATTGTCAATGCAATCCATCTAGCCATGTGTTTAACCTATGGGCATATACTAGTGTAGTCTACTTACTAAATACGAAACTAAGAATTTACGGTGGAAGGAGTCAAGCAAGATGCAAATCAAGGGGGTCGAACGAGAGTTCGGAATTTGAAGTCAAGGAAGGAAGTCAAGTAGGTGGATGAGATTCTAAACTCTAATCCTATATTGCAGGCCCGTTCGGTACAGTCATGTAACCAAAACGGCAAACTTGACCTGCATGGGCCACCACAAAAACATGTAACGCCCCAGTCCCAAAATACGTAGGACTAGAACGTAATCATGCCAGCTGTATACATACGAAGTATATGGACCCTCGTATATATACATAAGCTGTAAAATGCAGTAACCAAGGTACTAAATCTCATCCACAAAGGTAAATATGATATAAAGGAACTTTGAATTTGTCATGTACACAATAGTTGGGCGGAGACAAAGTCCACTACCAACCAAATTAAATATAGAAAAATATACAAGGAAAGAATTTAGCAAGCGAGAGCAATGGCGAGTCCAAGAGCGATCACCACGAAGGAAGGAATGGCCTTAGCTAGAGCACCTGCAAGAAATCACGAACACACACCTGGCGAGATAACCAGGTCCTCAGAGGGACGTAACAAGATACATCAACATGCCATATAAATACTGAATATAAAACATGCCACAATCAAAGAAAGTGACACGACACAAAATAAGGTAAACTAACCGAACTAAAGTGAACATGCAGTTTGAGAAACAATCCTTCGACGCATGAGCCCTGGCTGTAAATAGGATCGGCATAGTTTCCATATAGGGCACCAGGGGCCTACATCCATAACGCCCGGGAAGCGTCAGAGGGCACCATGCAAGGGGCTACGTCTATAACGCTCTGGATAACGTCAGAGGGCACCTGGAGCCTGCGTCTCCGACGGAGCGCACAGGTAATAAGGGAAGTGCATAGAAGCCCATACGTCAGGTAATGTTCTCCCCACCCAATGTACCTGTCAAGTCGCATCCACGACCATGTACCTCTACTAACTGCTAAGTCTCCTAACATGCCTCTATTAGCAGTTAGCCCTATCGCATGCGCATGGGGGATCAGCCCACACACAAGAACCTCTACATGATACTCATCTCACACATCCTCGTGGTATAACTATGTCAAAGTTTTATGCAATGCACTAAGCTAATGGTAGTCCTTTAACTCTAGGTCCATGTGCAATCAAAGGTAAATAACAAGATACTACTAATATCACTAAGCAGGCAATAATCAAGAACTAAAAATAAATGAACAGTGATACGTAATAAAAATGCAGACTGAATATAAACAGTATAATGGCAAGGTATCTTGCCTGTCATTACGCCTGGTGTGCGCTAATCTGAAAAGTCCAGCATGGTCCAATAGCCATAGTCATGGTGCAGAGGTCCAAAGTCGCGAGAGAATAGGAACATGTGATTAGTCATAAGTAATGAGAAATATTGGCAGAATTTGTGGAAGTAGATAAATATACAGTTTATTAGAAAATATTTACATTACTTTAAAAACATGTTTACTTGTAAAAATCATTTACTTAAATACTTTGAAAATATGTATATATCTAATAATTTTGAAAATTATACCTTGTTAGTCAAAATACTCTAAGTTGTAAAATATGATTACGGTGGAACTAAATTTCATAACTTAAAATATCTATTTTAGATAAAAATACTTCTACATCATTCTAGACCAAATAATATAACTGGTCATTCGAAATAATATTTTAGTGTTTTAAAAACGAACTTAAAACTTGCTAGAAAATATTTGTTCAATTAAATAATAGTAATAATAATAATGTAAATAATACTTTAACAAATAAAATAAATGACAAATTCTAGTAATTAAGGTAATTTTAGTAACATCCAAATTTTGCAATAATTGATACAAATAATAATAATGATGATAATAATAATAATAATAATAATAATAATAATAATAATAATAATAATAACAATGATAATAAATCATAATAATAATAAGTAATAATAATAAATGAAAATGCTGATGATAAGTAAAAATAATAATAATAATAATAATAATATCTACTCTTTAAGCTTCCCCTCCCAATCGATTCGGAGAGAGAGAGAGAGAGAGGGAAAGGGTGGATTACCAGAGAAGAGGGGTCGACGGCGGCGGCTCCGTCTCGTGAAGGCGCGCCGGCGGGGTTTGGCCGATGGGGGTACCGGAGGTGGCTCAGCGGAGGATAGGGTTCGATCGGAGGGCCTTCAGTGGGGCGGCGCAGCGGTGGTCTAGATCTGACGATCGCGCCGGTTCTGAGAAGATGGCGGCGACCTGGTGGAGGCGGAGTCGGGTGGCGTCTCGGCGGAGGAGTTGGGGACGCTGGGATCTCGGCGAGAGGTGCGGCGCACTGGGGCCGGTGCGGGTGGATCGCGGCGGTGCCGAGGACCCGCTGCCCTGGAGTGGTCGTGGGGGGGGGGACGGTTGCTCCGGGCGGCGACCGTGAGCCGGAGGTCTCGGCGGCTGGGCGGGCGGTCAGACGCGTCTCCGCGGAGATCCAGCGGCGGACGGTCGGCGGCAAAGGGGCAGAGGAGCGGCACGAGCTTCAGGGACCCCAGGCGGCGGCGGATCTGGTCGCCCACCTGCTGGCGACGGGGCGGCGGAGGCCGGCCGCTCACGGCTGATCAGGGACGACGATTGCTCGGGGTTCGCTGGTGGCGGCAGATCGGAGCGGCGTTGGGTGCGGTGTAGGCTCAGGTTAGGGTTTCCTATAGCGGCGGCGAGGAGAGTTCGCCGTGGTGCTGCCACGGTCGTCGTAGACTCGAAGAGGTAAGGGTCCTGTCCCCGTTCCTTTTCTTCGTCTATGGTGATGGTGGTTTCGATGATGGGTTGGCCGGGGTTAGATTGTCGTAAGTCGTCGTGTCGGGATGAGTCCGACACGGATGGGTTGGCCGTCCGGTTTGTCGGACAGGATAAAAAATATATTGTATTTGTAAAGGAGGAAAAGTATAGTGGATGGGAGACACAGACACGGTGCACATTGGTTGTGGAGAAATTTATTCATGGAGGAGTACCTCTCCTTTTATAGGAGGTGGGAATGCCCAGTTTGATATAGATTAGGATTCGTTTATATCCCGATGGATAATTCCATCGATTTATTTAAATCGATTTAAAACCAAAACAATCTAGATAACTTCCCTTTAAATTAAATGCATGTTTAAAATAAAATCTTTTCCATATTTAAATTATAAAAATAACTCAAATATTCAATAAACAAAATCTTAAAATATATTTCCATAAATATTAAAATATAGCATTTAATTAATTTCGAAAATCAAGATAATTACTTCAATATTAAATCATAAGTTGCTTTCTATAAATAAAATATGTTACTATACAAATTTCGAATTTCACAAAGTATTAAATAAAAATTTCCAATCACAATTTATTTTTAAATGACGAATAAAATAACCTTGTTATAAAAATATTTATTACCTTTGTTTGAATATGGACTTTTATATAATAAATAAAATTTATAATAAAATAGTTTTCTAAAATATGTAGCTCGACGCATATTCGCACTTGAATGCAAATCTCGCATGCTACGCTAAGATGCGAACTCGTATAGATACGAAAATACAACAATAAATACAAAAATATATTTTAATTAAAAAAAAATTAGTAGAAAAATTAGGGGGCTTACATGGATTCTGATGTCAACCTGCAGTATCATCCTGGGAAGGCCAATGTCGTAGCAGATGTATTGAGCAGAAGGGCCGGAGCTTATTTCCTAACAGCGCAACCAGAGCTGTTAGCAGATCTTCAGAAGATGGGTATAGAAGTTATTCTCCCTTCCAGTGTGGCATTGATGGCCAGTATGCAAGTTTAGTCCACTATAGTCGAGAGGATTCGGATGGCACAGTCGGTAGATTCCAAGCTTCAGCGACTCAGAACAGAGTGTGAGGCAGGACGAAGACCAGAGTTATGCATTCATGAGGATGGTACACTTCGACATGGTAAGCATCTTTGTGTACCGAATGGAGATATCAGACAGGAGATCATGTCAGAGGCGCACAGTTCTCAGTATTCTATTCATCCTGGCAGTACGAAGATGTACCGTGATATCCGACAGCATTTCTGGTGGAATGGCATGAAGCAGGAGATAGCTCGGTTTGTCTCTCGGTGTTTGGTTTGCCAACAAGTTAAAGTCGAACATCAGAGACCGGCTGGACTTCTTCAGCCCTTATCGATTCCAGAATGGAAGTGGGAGCATGTGACCATAGATTTCGTGACTGGATTACCTAGATCCCCAGCTGGTAGAGATGCTATTTGGGTTATAGTTGACCGGCTCACGAAAGTGGCTCACTTTCTTCCATTCAGAGTTGGTCAGTCGACGGCTCAGTTAGCAGAGATGTATCTCAGGCAGATCGTCAGATTGCACGGTGTGCCAGTCAGTATCACCTTGGACCGAGAATCAAGATTTACGTCGCACTTTTGGCGTAGCTTGCAAGAGAGTTTGGGAACTCATCTCCAGTTCAGTTCAGCATATCACCCGCAGACAGATGGCCAGTCAGAGCGCACGATCCAGACTCTTGAAGACATGTTGCGGTCTTGCACACTTGACTTCGGTGGTTCATGGGAAGATCACTTGCACCTGGTGGAATTCTCGTACAACAATAGTTTCCAGGCCAGTATCCAGATGGCACCGTTCGAGGTACTGTATGGTAGGAAGTGCAGATCCCCGCTAGCCTGGGATGATGTTGGAGAGAGACAGATGCTCGGTCCAGAAATGATTGCCTAGACAGTTGAAGTGGTCAGGCGAGTCAGAGATCACCTTCGAGTTGCCCAATATCGCCAGCGCCATTGGGCCGATTCTCATCGGCGCCCTCTCGAGTTCTCGGTCGGCGATCATGTATTCCTGAGGATTTTGCCTAACCGTGGCGTCATTCGTTTCGGCGTACGGGGAAAGCTTAGTCCTAGGTATATAGGGCCGTTCGACATTTTGGAGCGAGTAGGAGATGTATCCTATCGTCTCGCTCTTCCACCGTCGCTAAGCGAGGTGCATGACGTGTTCCATGTATCCCAATTACGACGGTACATCCCGGACCCGAGCCACATCCTGGATCATTCAGAATTGGTTGTTGGTACCAACCTTTCGTATGAGGAGAGGCCCGTGTCTATATTGGATCGAAGAGAGAAGATCCTCAAGAACAAGACTATCAAGTTAGTCCGAGTTGCTTGGGGTCATCACTCTTTGGGGGAGTCAACGTGGGGGCGTGAGGATGATATCCGATCACGATATCCCGACTTGTTTGACTCATGAGGTATAATGTCTTTCTTGTGCCTCATGCCATCAATTCCTTGCTTGCATGATTGATTGATTGCCTAGTATAATTGCCTGTGAATAGTGTAGCTTGTTCTTGTCCCTCTAGCCCCTTAATTAAATTCTGAGGACGAAATTCTTTTAAGGTGGGTAGAGTTGTAATGCCTGTGATTCATATTACGTATTTTGGAAATACGTGTACGTGTTTTTTCTTGTGTTATTCCTTGTTTAGCTCTCGGCTTGGTTTAACTCTCGGTTTGGGTTGGCTTGGTTCGGCCGGCCCAATGCTTGGTTCATCATGGGCCAAGGGTGGAACACCTTAGCCTATGCTTCTCCTCCATTTCCACCACAACCCCCCCTCTTTATTATCCCCACCAACCTTCTCTCTCCTCCATAATTCTCATTTACTTCTCCTTCCCCTACCATTACTCTTCTCCACCAACCAAGAACACCATAGGCAAGTGCAACTTGCTTCCACAAGAGAACTCCTTTTGATGGTTTCATTAGCTTCTCCTCATGATTCTAAACTACATTAGAACTTGTCATTTTTCATTTTGAGGCTTTAATTCTTGTAGATCTAGAGTTTTGCTATTTTCGGATTTTTGGTGTTTTGATCTATTAAACTTGCTTGTTTTCAAGTTTTGATGGTTCCATGTTTTAGAGAATTTCATTCTACCCAATTTTGACCTTTGGAAAGTTGGATTCGGACTTGTTTTGACCAAGATTTGGACAATTGAAGCTTAGATTCAACTTTAGAGTTCTTGCTTTTCTTGCCATTTGGAGAAGACAGTGAACAGTGAGCTAGCTTTTTAGCTTATGCCGCTGAGTCGTACGCTGCTCTTTAGCGAGCGTACGCTAGCCTTCGTACGCTGATCTTTAGTGAGCGTACGCTAGCCTTCGTACGCTGCTCTTTAGCGAGCGTACGCTAGCCTTCGTACGCTGCTCTTTAGTGAGCGTACGCTCACCTTGATACGCTGCCTGTTGGCAGCGTGTCTTGAGCATACGCTAGCTTTCGTATGCTAGCTTGAGCGTACGCGTACCTTGGTACGCTAGCTTAAGCGAGCAAGGCGTACGCTGGCCCCTTTCGTACGCTAGCTCGAGCGTGCACAGTCTTGAGCGTACGCTAGCTTGAGCGTACGCTGACCTGTAGCTTGAGCGTGCCCTTGTGTACGCTGACCCTTGTGTACGCTTCCCATTGGAAGTGTATGGATCCTCTGGTACGCAGACCTGAGCGTACGCTAGCCTGAGCGTACGCTAGCCTGAGCGTAGCCTGGCTTGAGCATAGCCTGATTACCCTTGATCTTCTATTGCCCTGTATATTGATATTTTATTAGATATTTAACGCCCATTTTATATCCTTACGCCTTTTGTCATGAACTTGATAATCATGGATTTGTTTAATATGTTCGGAAATGATACCTGAGCATGACACGATAGTGACCCGTAGTGGTGCACTCCTGACATAATGACCTGACATGACCTGATAGTGGTCCGTCGTGGCGCACTCCTGACAAGTACACTTGACATGATAAATCTGACATGTTATATCTTGATAAGCTGTTGCGACGGCTACCTGACATGACATGACCTGTATGAATAACCTGGACACCGTGGGCGATTGTGCTTGTACAAATAATCCAGTCCTGTCTTGTATCATGTCTAGGAGGGGACTCCTGAGTACCACGGTCAGGAGTACCTACTAAAATGGACTAAGGTTAACAACTAGATTAATACATTAGTCATGAAGAGATTTTCCAGCTACAGGCAATCCCGTTACCTGGGCGCGCTTGGGATCTGTAGCCTGCCGTCGAGTAGGGCACATTTCTAGCACAATGTCATGTGTTGCACCCTTCAAACTGCTTAAGGGTACATGCGTTTCCTGGACGATATACCCACCTGAATTCAACCCTAATCTCTCGACCTGGGTAACCTGGATGGTCTGCAGGGCTTGTGGCTGTGGAATAATCTCACTGCATCTTGCTAGTAATTAGGCCTGTGATAACCCTAGTTAGTTAAAGTATCAAGCCGTAGTTCTTGCTTGGCCATGAAATAATTGGACGGAGTCTAACCAGTCTAGTCTTGTCCTGATCCTGTTCCAGATTATGGAATGACCAGAATGCCTGTATTTATTTTACCGATAAATGGTGAGAATTCCAAGTTCTGTTCAGACGAAGGGTTACAACCCCGGTCCTTATTTGGTTTACGGGTTGTAACCTAGTTATCTGAATAGTTCTATGGTTGTCTCGTCGTATATCATCCTGGTGTATTTTCTTTATTTCCAGTTCTTACTTTTATTTATATCTTGTGCTGATTGCTGGTTTTAGTTCTTAAGTGAAGCCTCCTTTGTGGCTCTTGCTCTTTCTGGGGTCTGACCCAGCTGGTTTTGTGTGGCCAGATTTCGGAGCAACTCCAGAGGATCTACCGACTTCCCAGCCAGATGGTGGCCACTAGACGGAACCCTGGCAACGAATGGGTTATTTTTTGGCTCTCCCACTCTATTGTAAAAATATTCTTTTGAGGCATTTAGCCGACGAGCACCTGTTTAGCTCGATTGTACTTACTTACTGTCTGCCTACGGGCTGTAACATGATTAACAGATCCTAGGGTTGATCATGTATGACTAAACTCTTGCTAGTCCTAACATTTTGTAACGACTAGCTTCATGATCAGCTGAATATGTAATATTTGGGACGCCTTATTATTGTATATTTAATGATCATACATCTTGTAACATTTACTTACTTGCTTGTGATTGAGACACTAGGCTTGTTCATGACCATAGGAGACTGTTCGCTTGTAGTAAACTCTCATGTATCTAGACAGCCGTGACCGTATAGCGAGGTGGGTTGCACTTCAATATACGTAGCTGGCTATGTCTGCCCCCGCTCTCCAGTATTCTGGTTCTGGGGCGTGACAAAACCCCTCCTTCTATAGAAGTCGAAGGAATATTGACAACCGGTGCAACATCAACATTTGGTGATTTTGGTGCAGGCATTCTTGACGATCTTCCCTCCATGGCATGAGTCCTAACATCCAAGGGAACCATTATTGAACTGAGGCTAAACGTGGTGGAGGCTATTGGGACTTCGGTGATCGTCCCTACATGACCTGTTGCAATTCAAGTAAAAATTGTCATATCACACAGCATTAAATAAAAGGGGGGCAATGGTGAATAAAGTCAAAATTTTACTTGGGCCGGTGGGAACATAAGGAGTGTTGGCAGGTGCAACATCTCTTTTTGTAATGAGTCTTTCTATTATAGAAGCATACACTGTTGCACCTGTTTGGCTGCTTTCTGCCTCTGAACCTCCTTACATTAAGCGGCTGCTTCAAGCCTCTGAGCCCGCATGGCTACCTCTGGCCCCTGACTCAACCTGGCCTCCCTGGGCTGCCACTTTTACCCTCTCCGTTTCAAAAATGTGCTCAACATGGGCCTGAATCCCCTCAATTTCAGCATTGGGGTTCTCATCACCCTTGGGGACTCTTATACCTTTAGCGAGGCCCTCATCACCCTCATCTTCATCAACTGGGCTTATGTTGCCCTCAATTTCAGCATTAGAGTCCTTATCGCCCAATGATTCATCGAGACTCTGATCATCATCACTAGGGCTCTAGTTGCCCTCATCTTCAGTAGGGTGCTCATTACCCTCGATTGCGATATGGCAATCCTTGGCCACCAAGTTCTGACCCTCTTGGGTCACTGCTTGATCTGGGCTTATTTTAGCCTTTTCAAGGTCGGAGGCAGCATTAACAGAGTCCTCCTCGATCTACTTGTCCCCAAAATCAAAGTCCTACAGTGCCTCTATCATCTCTTCATCATTTCAAGAAGTTATCTCGTACAGGGTAGGGGCTATATGAGTTTGGATTATAAAAGGAGCTGGAACTTCCGGAGCAACCTCCTTTGGAACTGACGCCTCCTCAGGAACTGTGGCCCTTGAAGCATCATCAGACACTGGTGGCGACATCATACCAGCTAAAGCAAGCGTTGTGACTGTCTTCGCAGACAGGGTAACATCGGCTTCAACGGTCACTGGTTCTGAAACAGTAATCAGAGGGACGTCTACTGCAGCAGCTGGAGCCGGTTCACGAGTCCGTGGCGGTTCTGAAGACGAAGAAAGGTCAATACAAATCGCCAAAGGATTAACATCTAACAACTCTTGTTGAACCGAGAGACTAAGGATATCACCTTATGGAGAGGATACGCCTCCAGGTGACGACAGTAATGGCTCTCGACTAGGAGACTGCCCGAGAAAGGAACAGTAGAAGCTACTGCCTTCGTTTTTACCATTCTCGTTACCCCCAATTTCCTTCTCGCTGCTTGCTTGAGTAGTTACTGTGGGGAAATGGCAGCAGGTCGATCGTATGATGCTTCAGGAGCAATCTGGTCTCTACTTGACTCCTCTACCCTGCTCTCCTTCTAGGCAGGAGATTGGGTGGTTCCTATGAAAGAAGTTGTTCCTCCAGGTGAAAGTCCCGCTTCTAACTGTCGTATTTGAAGCCTTGTCCTTGCCACAGGCTTTTTAACGACAGTCATTTCTTTATTTTTCCTTCCTTTCCCCTTAGTAGGAGATGGCAGTTCTTCATAGGCTGACTGGGAGGATGAAGTCCCAGTCTTCTGCTTTTTACCACCTTCCTTCATGGGAGATTTTTCTTTCCGCTTCTTTAAAGTGACACGTAGTGCACCATACACCTCGTCGTGGAAACCCACAAGTGTATCCTCTAGAGGTTTGTCAGCGGAAACTTTCTCCTCGGCTTCTGCAAATTCCATGGCAGCTTCAGTCCCTTTTCGTTACCTTCACACGCCAACAAAGCTATCTGATAGAGAGTAACCTTCAAAGAAAGTGTTGGCCGGGGTATAGAAATTTGCGTATGTACTTAACATATGCGGGCCCGCCTCAAAACTAACGGAGGGCATAGTGAATATAGCTTTAGTGCCTCTCGTGCTGTAATATCTCCATCCTCGAGCCCCGTCGATCAGACGCCGAAAGCTTGAAGGTAGGTAGTCGTATTCCCGACGTGCATCTGATCGTAGCCGAACTGACGAGCAAATCGGCTAGGCAAGTATGGTTCTAGATAGCACTCATTTTCGAACTGACACACCAGATGGGAAGGTCTGATCACCTTCAACCAAGAGAAGGCTGCTGGAGGTGGATGGGTACCGACTGGCTCTAGATCCATGAAAGAAGTCGGGAAGGTCTCGTATCCAGGTAGTGGATCAATGCAAAAGAACATCCAGTTGGAGCCCATGTTCAGCGCCCTTCTGCAGTCAAAGAGTGAGTCCACCTTCCATCGAGATGTAGCATATCTATCGATGAAGTCTTCTCCAGTAGCACCGAGGGTTGGATCCATCAGAGTGGGATGGGGTAATATAAACCAGCCGAACAAATAAGTGAACGGCATCTCAGTTCGAGGAAAGTTATCTCGAGTACCAGGTTTCTCCATCATAATGGTTGTGAATGCACGGAGACCCGCATTCAATCGACTAGTCATGGCGGAGAGGATATCCATCTTGTATCCAAACACCAGACGCACTGCAGCTGGCTCCGGGAACCATGAACCATCGCAACCAAAAAGAAACGAAGCCTGCCAAGGTATTCTCCTGAGACATGGTTATACTACCTTGTCTTATATAAGACTCAATAGGGGTGTCGGCGGTATAACCATGCCAATTTTCTTCTAGCTCATTATCAATATATCCAGACTCTTCTATCAGTCTTTCGATTATCTGGTTGTCGAGTGGCTCAAAGAAGCAAGGCCTACACTCTATATGTTCTTGTACCTTATTCTTCGCGGCATGGCACAGGAAGAGATACAGCAACCACTTAGATATATAGCATGTCCTGGCTGCCGTGCTTTTATAGAAGTGAGTGCATATTATGAAATGACATAGCAGCTCATCAAAAACTGCCACCATCCGGGAGTTCTCCTTGGCCAGAGCCTCCAGTTCTTCTTCAGCCGACACATACGCTTTGTAGGGGTTCTCACCCATTGGTAGATGCGATAAGAATTGCAATTCAAGCAGGGCAAAGCCTATATCCCCGTGTGGATTAGTGAAGGTGCCAGTTCTGTTGTTGTACCTCTCCACCAAGGCTAGGAACATATTCAAGTTGGTACGGATACCATAGGAGGTGGTCAAGATTGCTTCATAAAGCTCTAACTCAAGCAATTTGTCCTTAAAGTTGTTCATAGCCCATATAGAGAGTCGGTTCCAGCGCTTAATGTCTGGATGCAACAAACCTGATAGTATCGGGGTTAGGGCAGGATATTCTCCTCCTGCTGTAGCATATGTATTGGCAAAAAAAAGGCATCCTGACTAGTATCATCAAAGGTGAATCTTCGGCCGGCATGCAACTTGGCTTCAAACCCGTCAGGTGCGTACTGTGTCTTTCAGAAGAACTGAAGAATATATCCCTCCTTTAGTTCCCGAACCTATGACATATTCATCCAACCCTGGCTTGTTGGAACGGAGTTATATCCTACAACATTTTCGAGGATAGCTAGCATGGGCATATCGAGACAGAGACAAAGTCCTTGCCATATCTGGGAGATAGACCAGTCTATTTTCTCTCATAAAAGCCCGAGATTCTCAATTCGACTTGGGCTTAGAGGCATCATCAATGGCCTCTCAAAATAAGAAAGTGGGTTTCTTATGGGGAGCCTGGTCCGCACTTAGGAAAGGTTCAACGTTCATCAAGCATAGCAAAGTCTTTTCATCTTGGGACTCTAGGAGAGCTCGCTGGTATCTGGTCTGCTAGGGTCAAACTGCAGAAATATGATATGTGACAGGTCTTTCTGGTATTTCGATACACGGAAGGTAGAAGCCAATATCTCAGCATTGGGGTCTTCCCTGAGGTCAACTACAAAAAAATAAAACGGGAGTTAAAATCATAAAAAAGTATTCTTATAAATTAAGAAAATTTAAGTAATTTTTAGCCCTGCGCGAATCATGGATGTCGCAATACACAGAGTTCTAGTTCCTAGTTTGCGCATGCAATATGATAGTTTGTGATTTGCACATGTATCAAGCAGTTCTATTTTGTGCCGTATGATACTATGTGCACTGTTTTTTGAATCATAACACGAAGCGCACTACACACTTTGAGTAAACAAGGAGTGTGTGATTTGTGATTGATGTATTTTATCCAACACTCTAAAAAAGGTGGCGTATTTTTTTGAAATTGGCACACCGTCAACCAACACTCTGAAAGAGACGGTTGACGTTGGCTATAGTTCGTGCTGTAAGCGAATGGCGCTGGCCATGGTTCGTCTTCTTCGACCGATTATTTACCTTCGAGGGTAGGATTAGCTTCCCCGGCTCTCGCCGACGACGGTGCGTGCCTTGGCACCCTCAGTGATGGAGCTCGTGACGATGCTCCGACCACACCCTTGCCTTTCTTTATCGTAGACTTCTTTGGTGCCATTTTTGGTGGTGCAGAAAGCTTAGAGAGCCCAGAAGCGGAAGAAGGAGATGATAAGAGTTCGAGAGAGAAAATTCTGAAAGAAGAACTCTTTCTCTTCTCTCAGTGGACTATTTATAGTATAAGCATATGTGTAATGGCTGCACAAAATATGCTTGAAACAAAGGGTCGGTTAGGATTCTGTGCGCGCATAAAATCTGCTGAAACGCTTCTTGTTCAAAGTATTTCAAATTTTAAAAATTTTGAAATTTAAAAACTTTGAAGGGGGTCTTGTAGAAGCTTTAAAAATGCCAAAGGAATGCATTGTGCCATTTACAGATGGCGCCAGGCCCTATCCATCAAATGGTGCCCAACATCAAATAGCGCCTAACATAAAATGGTGCTTGGACATCGGATAGCACAAGCTGCCATATGGCGAGCTTCCTCGAGAAACTGAGTCGTCAGTCATAATGACTGACAACGTAACAGTCGAGAAAAATCCTTTCGAATCCCGAGCGCGGGGCGCTCGAGGAGGATTGTGTTAGATCTGTCATAATGATGGTTGTCAGTTACTCCGTGACATTTATCATTGGCACAAAATGATCAACTCCTCACAGAGTCAATGCTAATT
The DNA here is from genome assembly GCA_029216955.1 of Iris pallida. NCBI lineage: Eukaryota > Viridiplantae > Streptophyta > Magnoliopsida > Asparagales > Iridaceae > Iris > Iris pallida. The sequence goes on from JANAVB010019998.1 coordinate 2,463,841, forward strand.
GCTTTTTACAATTGGCGCCAATCAACAGTATGTGCCATTCATCAACTGGCACCAATCATTCAACTATCATCAAGAAGCAGTTAAAGATGACGTGGCGCGCGTGCTACTAATCTCGAAGAACGTACACACAATACTGCCCATGACCAAGCGCACTTTTTTTACAGAATGCCACGCATCCCATGCAGTTAAGCTAATCGTTCGTGCAAATGGATGAAGCAGAATATGGTGCGCCAAACAGTGCAAAATTAGCCTATTTTTGTATTGTGCGCTAATCATTGTAACTGCCTGGCAGTTATCCCAAAACTCTATAAATAGGGTTCAAAATCACTTCTTAAGGCATAATTAATTATCATAGTCTTCTGACAAGGCTTTCGCAGCACATTCAAGAGCTTTTCTCCTCCGACATCGCATCGTCCAAGGGATAAAGTGATCGTCTTCTGATCAGATTCCTATAGTTTTATTTTTCCATAATCAAATTATACTCTTTATACTTTCTTTTCTTAGTTTGTAGTTAAGTTTTCTTCGAAAACTTTTGTTTTTGCAAACAAATACATAGGGATAGGTAATGGTATTGAGTAGGTAAAGGAGAGTTTACCTAAGTATAGGTAATAGCCATTAGAGAGTATAGGTATACATGAGATGTGTAGGTAATGTGGTATTACCTTGAATAGGTAATGTAATGAGTAGGTAGTGAGGTATAGGGATTTCCTATGTAGGAATACCTAATAGAGTACATTACCTATGTCTAAGTATAAGTAATGATGGATAGGGTAAGGGATATCCTAGTATAGGTAAGGTAATGAAATGGTAGTTTACCAAGTATAGGTAAGGAACTTACCCAAAGGTATAAGAATCTGCATGTAGATAGGTAATAGGGATTACCTAGTGTAGGTAATATCATAATATAGGTAATGGATATTTACCTAATATAGGTAATAGGTAATATCATGTATAGGTAATAGGGTATTACCTATATGTTAGGGTAAGGGTTTACCTAGTATAGGTAATGTATGTAAATATGTAAGCTTACCGTGGTATGGCAAGGTAATGGCATAGAAACCTAGCTTTGACTTGATTTGACCAAGGTTGACCATTTTGACCCTAAAGGTCAACCTTTAAGCCAAATTGACATAGTTTGACCCCGAAAGCCTAGTTTTGACCTAGAATTGACTTAGAATGCATATTTCATCTTAGATATCCATGTTTAACACATCATAGCACTAATTAACATGTATATCTCATATTTAGGTCTTTGTGATACCACTTTGGGCCTCGATTCATATTTACTGCTCAGGACTGCAGGCAAGTACATTCTTTGATAGTTTTCATTATTTGCTGATTATTATAATTTTGGTTCTAGTATTGTAACACTTGATTCTCTGATACGATGGAAACACGGATTGGTATTTCTAGATTTATTTACTTGCAACACATGCATCTTACTTGTCTGGCCTCTATTTCTGGAATTACCTACTGGCATCATCTACTTCATCTGGCTGGCCTCGTACTTGATTGCGTGTTGGGACTTGGGTTCATTATACTAATCGGGTGGGGAAATACTTGAATAGACATGTAAACATTCATAAACATGCTAGAATCACCCCTTACTGGTCTAATCTAGAACGATAGCGGTCGCACACCTCTCGTGCGATGAGCCGTATTATCCCTAGCTGTTTACATGTCAAAAAGGGTATTTCAAAATACTAGTATAGTTATAATCTTGTTGGACTCACTTTATATCTCTTGACTAGACTCATTATATATATTTCTGCTGGACTCTTTGATATTTTCTTGTTGGACATACTATGTATCTCAGTTAGTTTTCTTGTAATTTACAATCTTTATTTCCATATTTCTTGATTCAATATGCTCATCTTGTTATTATTCTCTAGTTGGTAGCTGCTCTTTATATTCCTTGTCCTTATTTCATTTCTTGCACATTATGTACTACTTGCAACAACTACTTTATAGTTTTCATTCTTTAATTGGAACTGCTATTAGACGTGTGCTTCTGTCATGCCCCAGTTCCAAATATGGAACTGATCCATGTGGCATTGGCCAACAATACAACTCTAATGGGTATTCTAATTTAATGGACCAGTTAAAGTGTACTTAAGCTGTATAAAAATAAACTACAAACTAAACATCCAGTCTCAGATAATGTAACTAATCTCATCCACAGAAAGGAAATATGAAGCATAAATAAATAACCAAGTCAACTAATGTGCATAAAAGAAATAAGTCTGAAAAGAGACAAAGTACAATCATGAAAAGGGACTCACTGGAAATAATCTGATAATACAAGTTACTGAATAGAAAATAAACTACAACAAGATAAATAAGTCTGAATGTCTGCTAACTAGATAATGACATCGAAACCAAGAGTGAGAATCATACATGATTCAAGTGAACTCCTCCGAAAGAATCTCGTCCTCCGTCGCAACTCCTCGTCCGGTGTGGATGTCTGTACCGTACACCTCAGGATAATCCTCCTCACCTAAACCTGGCAAGGAACCAGGTCCTCAAGGGACATAACAAGGTACAAAGAATAATATGCCAGAAGTAAACAGTATAATAGTATTTGATACATAAGGGTAAAACTATTATAACTATCTATGTGAAAATGCAAGTAAGAACATCACTCGTACACAGGCTGTCACACTGAAGATCTTAATAGACACTTTAGAAAACTATGAAATTACTAAAGGCCCATGTCATAGAACCTAAAGCAAACTACGAAACACCAAAGCTCTGTAAGAGATAGTGGAAAACTATGTAATAACAGCCCAGCGTACGGTGTATGCTCTCCCCTCCCATGTATCTCATGTCTCATATCCATAACACGCAAGATCAAACCTCTATCTAGTACATCGAGTCATAGTAATATAAATAAAGTAATATATCATGTCACGAGACCTAATACCTAGCACAGAATCCAGTCACCAAGAATATGTCAAGATCAGATTCTATCACATATAATATTGTGTCAAGTGTCCTAAGGCCTGACATGCAAATTATGAGCACGTCTTTTTAAACAAGATAACAACTATGGTATCAATACTCGACTACGTAAATAGATGTCGGCACCCGAAACTGATTCGGACGCAAAGTATTGATTCACGGCCCTAAGTAGGATACAATAATATATACACAAGAGAGTAACATAGGAAAACTGAAATATGGTATGGCAAGGTATACTTGCCTGTCACCGGTTGCTGCAAAGCAATCTGTCCCACATCCTCGTTTGGCGGTGCTGCGGATCTCGAACTCCCTAACAATTAATACTTAAATTATGTTCTAATTTTTCCAACCTCAATTTATTATAATATACAAACTTATACACAATTATCAAAATTGTCTTGGTGATCGTCTCGTTTGGCCACAGGGATAAAACAATAATTTACTAGCAAAATAGATTCCATCTGAGGTCCAATTTGCACAAAAAAAGTGCTAAGTCTAAAGTCCTCTAAATTAATCATATTATAGGTCAAATGAATTCTAAATGGCACTGAGAACCCAACAGTATATCCTATTATGGATTTTGAGGAGCCGGTCACAAAATTGATATTCTAGTCAAATCGTGGGGCCTACGATACGGCGACTTATTGATTGTCCCGGAATCAAACTAAACTTGACCCACAGGACATGTTCGATGTTGCGAGTCCAATGGCGCAAGTTTCATTGCAATCCGAAGAGCGAGCACAAAATAATTGAGTAAACTAGAAATAGGCTGATACGGGATTTTTCGACGAACATAGAGTGATTCCGGCGCGTACGAATGTCCAAATCAGGTTCGGTCAAATCGTACACATCTGTAATCACTGTTCGCACCTTTCGATGTAAATATCATATGCCGTCATGGCCTAGTTTGGCGGGATGTACCTCGCATCACAATTTTTTGGATTTTAAAAACTAGTTTTTATCCTAACTTTAGATGTATTTAATTTCTTGTATAAAGCAAATTATTAAAACTATCAACATGAGTTTTATTGTCCTATATGTTGTCATCAACTTTCATTCAGAAAGTTCGTTGATACAACGAACGATTTGATAATTAGGTGTACGTAAAGTTGTGTCTGTGGACTGAAATTTTACATACTGTTTATTGTGTTTTTTGTCCGACATTGAGTTGACGCAACTTTCAACACATAGCAAATATAATTATTCTGATTAAAGGCTATTGGAGACAGTTACATAGTGATCGCATAGGAACAAACAGCTCAGAAAATGATCGAACGTAAAGTGAGAAATCTTACTCGAAAGTATGGGTGCTGGAACGTTGTCGCGCGTTGTTGCGGGTCGGTCGACGGTCTGGAGATGGCAGCGGCGAGGCTGGCCGGTGGTCCACGTCGGCCTAGAGATGGTGCCAGGGGTGGTCAGGTCCAGGAAGGTAGGGAGGATGATGGTAAGTGTTTGAGTTTCGTTTTAAAATTTATTTCTTTTCTTTATACAAGAAAGGGAAGTTACAAGAATATGAAATAATGGGTTGGGAGGTTACTAGAAAGGAAAGGAGGGGTCGGGAGAAGTTACAGCAGGTAATGGGTTTTGGGGGGTTGGGAATATGAGTGGTTGTAGCTAAGGTTGCTTTGTTTCTTTGTTCCTTTCTTTCTTTGTTTTCTTTTATTTAACTAAAATTATTGCTATAAATATATTAAGTAAACATTTATATATTTTAACACTACTAAAAATTTCTAAATTATAAATTTAATTTATAACCCAATCATTTGGTATTTATAAATACCTAGAAATTATTATTATAAATAAATAAATATTTGAATATATATATATATATATATATATATATATATATATATATATATATATATATATATATATATATATATATATATATATATAAAATATATATATATATATATATATATATATATATATATATATATATATATATATATATATATATATATATATATATATATATTTGTATTAGTATATATATATATATATATTTTATATATATATATATATATATATATATATATATATATATATATATATATATATATATATATATATATATATATATATATATATATATATATGTATATATACTAATACAAATATATATATATATATATATATATATATATATATATATATATATATATATATATATATATATATATATAATACAAATATATATATATATATATATATATATATATATATATATATATATATACTAATACAACTTTTAGTACAATAATTACTATTAAACTAAAAATAAATAGGACAAAATTTGGGGTGTTTACAGCTTCACTCCAATCCTGACTTGATATATATTTCAGTTGACGAGATCGAGGATACATGTCCTACCTATTACGGTGCTCCGGAGACCCAATGAGTGGATCCCCCGGCAGTGTAGCTTCGCCTTCCTAGATGGATGTTAGTTAGATAGTATCAGTATTGCTAGATTTGTCTCCAGTTTTGATATATTTGAGACTTGTTATATTTATTCGGGATATGTACTTATTTATAGACTTTTAGACTGTTGTATTTGACTTATGATATTAAACTTTATTTCATCTCTTGTTTATTCGTGCTATCATCTTCCTTAGATATCTGTGATTGAGTATATGTTCTAGATGATATGTTATTCCTCCGTGCGGAGATGACAGGTTATATTCCATATTTGTTAGATATTAGATATTACAAACGACCAATACAGCGTTCTACTGCCATCACTGCGGCGCAGGCTGGACGTACCCACATGCTCGTGCCTCTAAACCGAGTGCGGGTCGTGACAATTAGTTATTGTGAATGAGCAAATAGATGATGTTATATTTTTTATTTGGTTTTAAGATTAATATTAAGGTCTAGACAGCGTACTACCGCCGATGCTGCTGTGTAGGATGGAGTTGGCTACGTATTCGTATCTCGAAAAACAGAAGCAGGTCGTGACACAAACCAAAGTGTACACGTTGTCCAAATAGATGGCCAAGGCCAACTTGGTGCAAGCTGAAGAATCTACGGGGAGGCAGAAGGCTTCTCACAATAAGAAGAAGGACTTCAACCATCTGAAGGTTAAGTCGGCTTCGTTCAAGCTAAAGCCTAAGGATGATGAGGCTTGTTTCAACTATGGTAAGAAGGGCCACTTTCGAAAAGACTGCAGATCCAAGTCCAAACCAAAAGGGCAAGGTGAGGCTAACTTGGTTGCCATGATTGCACAGGTTGACTCAACTCGTGTTGACACCGACTGGTGGGTGGACACTGGTGCATCATGCTATGTTTGATCAAAGAGGGAGTTGTTTGCCACATACAAGCCTATATCTGAAAGGGTTAAGGTGGCAAACCAGACACAAGCTGAAGTACTTGGGATCGGGATGGTGGTACTAAATCTGGCTTCAAATAAGTCGCTGACACTTTAGGATGTGAAGCACGTACCAGTAATAGCGAAGAAGCTGATCTCAGGAAGTCTGCTATACAACACTAGCTTGAGGGTGGACATCAATGCTGGTCAAATGGTTATGTCCTATAAAGGAACATACTTCAAAAAAGCATTTAGCATCGAAGGGATGTTCAAACTTCAACTTATAACTTTGACTAATAATGTTAATGTAGTCTCTTCTTCTGGTTATTGGCGTGTTGTCGTAGGCACCCAAAAATAAAACCTTATACTCTTGGGAATGTAGTTGTGTGAGTAAGGATCGTTTCCACGGAGAATAATGGTTGGAGGGATTGAATATAATGAAAGCCAATTAAGAAGAGTAAGTATAATATCAAAATAAATCAAAATAACAAATATTGGTCTAAGTCAATGTCTACCATCAGAACATTAAAATTGATCATTAATGCAAGATTATATTAATTCATACTTCAAATATTCACCGTTGGAATTATTTTCCTATCTTCTTTAGCCACAATTAACTAAAAATAAGCGATCTAATTAACCTTAACTACTAAATAACCCCAGACCAGCACTAAAGGTTTAATCTAGTATCATGTTAAACTCAATGAGATCGATGAAGTAAAACAACACAAGCACAAGCGGTTGTATTTAATTTAGTCGAATGGTTTTCTTCTAAGATTTAATAATAAAAAGCAGTAATTATTAAATCATGGTTACTTCATAAATTAGAGGGATCGAACAATTACAAATTCGATATCTAATTTAGTAGTCGATTATCAAGAATAGTAAACTAGTATGCATCCTAGTAATTATACAAGATAATCATAAAAATATACATAATAAAGCATTTGATACTCAAAGCACAAATCAAACATATAAACACAAATTAGATCTCACAAGTTTTTATTGATTCCGAGGCTTCTGTTTCCTTCGACCAACAAGACTTTAGCGACACATGTTCATGGGACTTCACAAGAGAGGTAGGAGAAGAAGAAGAAGAAGGGTGGTGTATTGTGGTTCCTTATCCTCCCGATTTTTACTCCTTTTATACACTTTAAATTAGTTATTTAAAGTCCATAATATCTCCCATAAATTCTTTGAGAGTTACCACTTCCTAAACAATAAAACAAAATCATATAACAGTAGGGAAATGGTTATTTCAGTATAGTTGACCCAACTTCAAATCTGATTTCTTCCATGATGGAGCTCGAATCTTGGAAACTCAAAAGAGGAAAGTTGTAGATCCCTGTCTTAGACTACAAATATTTTTGAATCACCTCAATAGAAGTTCGGATGAAAGAGTTATGCCAATTTTGCTAAAAGGTGTAAAACTTGTCCAGAATTGTCATTTAGCTCTATTTTGTATTTAATGTCTCCAATTGAATATATAAGAATAATGAGTACATTTAGTCATGAAATGAGCATAAAGTGTTAAACAATAAGGGATAAAAATATGACATTTTATGTTCTCATCAAATACCCTCATACTTAACTTTTGTTCATCCTCTAATAAAACTCTAATTTATTTTTCCAAAATGAAATCAAAGTTGTAATGCCATAAATAAAGAATAATCAAGGTCTTCAAAACTCATAACATATCATGAAAATATATTCTTAAACAACTTCAAATTACTTTGTAAGTATTTTCACTTGAATATAGAGTAAACTAAATTGGTAGACCCTCACGGGAATAAACACTGAACTCTCTTGGGTTTGAAAGGTATGTGTTTCACTCAAATTCATTCTAAAGGAAATAATCTACCAAAAGCTTGCATATCTTCTCATTTTCCACCACTGGGACTACATGCATAACACAAATCATAAGGACTTTTCATGGATTGTAACAGGACTTAGGCTCAAGGTAGGATATACTTTGGAGTGTAGCTAAAAAGCCTTCAAAACTAGTGGAGAAAAAATGAATATATAAAACATGTAAAACCAATCACTCCATTCAATAGCTTCTTCAGTTTGACTTTAAAGCATTGAACATACCCCTTTATTAGAATTTTGGGAGGATTATGAACATGGATATCAAAAGTAATTTTCTCCATCACTTCTTTCCTTCATTACATCTTCTTTTCTTTTCTTTTCTTTTCTTTTATTTTTTCTTTTCCTTTTTATTTTTTTGAACAATAAGGGAACTCAAGAATTTGAGGATAAAAATACGTTCCATTTCGTTAGTCATAGCCATACCATAAATTCAGACAGTCCCACACTTATTTATTTGTACACCCATACATATCACAATGATAAAAAAAATGCTCCACTAGCTTTGCGGCTTGGGTAAAGATCTATTTTTCATGTTAAAGCTTGTAATGTGGGTTTACAAAAATAAAAGCAATAAGGCCCAAAGGGGCTCCATAAAGGAAAAAATAAATTCAGGGTAGGTTTTTGGCTTAAGTAGTGTATAAAAAAGAGGGCCTTAATCATGTTCATATATGCATGTGTCGATGTGACCTCGAAGAGAATCAAAATGAGTTCTAGAGAAACAAATCTATGGAAGAATATCTATCATCAAAGAAAATAGTGTAGAAACATGAAAAATATGGAGTTCATGCGGATTACAAATTGCCGCATAGATACTTTGGGCCAAATAGGCCCGCATGAAGGACAGCCGCATAACTGTTCAAAACCGCATGCGGCCCATCGACGAACAGTTATAGAAGGAAAATATGGGACCAAGGAGAAGCAGTTCGACTGACAAAGCTGACAAGTACTGGCAAAAGCAAGACAGTTCTGACACTTTGACAAGAAAGATAAGACGTGAGACGTCGCCCAAAAGCAGGGTTTGTACGCCTCCATGCGGCCAAAGGAGTGGCATCCAAGCCGTATAAACCTCATGCGGCCCATCTTATACGGCCCCAAAGTTTCCAAACTCTATGCAACTGTGATCATCAAAGACTGAGAACACCATACGCAACGGGACACGTGGCAATCTGACCGATTCCTTAACTACCCAGATTTGCTGCAACAAAATCCCAACAAACCGACAGATGGCAGCCCGAGAGCGGGTCCTTGTGTGCCAACCAGCCACATGACAGCAAACCGACCATGCGGCTCAAAATCCATCCTATTATAAATAGCAGGGTGCCACTCCCCGGCAATGGCTGGCAACCTTCAAGAGAAAAACAATATCTTCACGAGCTAGAGACTGCATCAGATAGTCCACGGAGTAAGGCAAAGTTTATAGCACTTTCCCGAGCCTCCGCCGTCACCCCCAGAATCAAAACTAAACAATTGCACTTAGATTATTTCCTAGGCTTTCTTTCTAGGCTCTTCTTTATACAAGCGAGTTTGTAATCAATTTCAGTATTATGTAATACCTGTTGTTAATTTTCATGGCAAACACGATGGCGACTCTGCTGGGGACATCCTTCTCTTCCGATGAGAAGTTGGTGACGCAATCTAACGCGTCCAAGCTTGGCTCTACACAACAGATGCTTGTGGTTCGCTTCGACCAACAAGCCTTCTAAGAATTGCTCTCTGAAGGGAGCGCCAGCCCTTCTCAGAAGCGAGCCAACCCGAAGAGGACTCGCAAGGCGTCGGTGCACAAAATTGTTGCCTCCAACCAAGTTCTCGAAGAAGCTCCTTCTGCAGCCCAAGACGGTGACCAGAACTCTCCTGTGGCTTTGTTTTCGACCGCAGAGGATCCCACTGTCCCCAAATCTAGCAGAGGAAAACACTACGATACTGAGTTTTTAGAGGCACAAGGAAACTCCATGCGGACAAAGAGGAGGTCGCAGAGAGAAGATGGACAATCTGCCCATACAACAGCCAATTCTGGCCGCAGGCAGACAACTCATGCGGTAGCCAACTCCCGCCGCAGGAAGATAATTCATGCGGCAACCAGCTCTAGCCGTACGAAGATGGGTTGTACAACGACCAATCCTACCCACAGACAGAACGTCTCATGCGGCCCTGTCAGAAGCTCTGTATTCGACCGCCTCTTATGCAGGCCCGACGCCATGCGGCCCATTGAAGAAGCGAGATGTATCAGTCTGGACTCTTTTTACTGTACACCTTCGGGTGCTAAGTCAAAAAGGTCTAGCACAGTGCGGGCTGAACCAGCCCAGTCAACTGTCCAAGTTGCTGACTGTCAGTGGGCCCCGTTAACCGTTACACGGGCTCCTGATGGAAAGTCTCCCTCTAAAGATCCAGAGCAAGTGCTTTTACTAGCTACGGATCAGGGATCAAACATGATGCCAAAGTACCCTTGCTCTCAGGATTTTCGAGTTCACAAGTTTGGTGCAAAGGCAGAGTAACTTTCTACCGACTTACGTGACGTGATTACTCACAAGCGCAAGACGACAACGTCAGCATGCAGCGAGTCCCTCTCGGGGCATGGTTACACTCAGGTCATCATCAACTACTGTTGCAACAAATCAGTAGTACCTGAAGATCGACAGTCGGTTTTCCAGCGACTGCAGCAGCCAGCACTTATCCGACAGGTACAAATTCCAGGGGATGAAGAGTTTTCTTTCACCTCCTGTAACTCAACTCAAAAAGTTCCTCCTAGCAAGGGAGGAAAGAAAACATGCTCTTCCATCCCGGCCATCTCGGCCAGTATTGCAAGAAGACCCTCATCTGGGGGGTTTTCTTCAACCACAGGGGGTGTCTATTTAGGCACTCGATCCAAGAAGAAGCTTTCAACAGTCGGGGGTGCACCTCCAGCCACCTTAAGAGTAGATAAAGCTGGAGGTAGCAGCCCCCTCATTGTATGCAATAACCCGGTGTACCAAGAGCATGTGCAGGGGGTAGAGATCCCCCAGAACTCTGTAACAGAACCAGATTTCCCTGAGGGACAAGACGATATGGCTTCCGGTACAGAGGGTAACACCCCATTCGAGTCTGACGAAGATGACATACCGACGTATCCTGACGATTTCTCTATACAAGGGTACGGCACCGAGAGTACCTCTACCACAATCCCTTCCACCTCTACCCACATGAGGACAGTCTTTATGACTAACGACGATCATGAAGTGCCTTCCGATCGACAACGGCTAGAAGTTTTCAAAACCATGCTCTTGTCCTTAGTCAAGTCGGTAGACGAGATCAAAGCCGCCTTGCCAGCTCAACCAGCGAGGACGCCCGAACAAACAAGCTTGGGACCCACCGTCAATACGGACTCCAATACGACCGCCCCTCCTTTGGGTGAAGATCCCGTAGCACCATCCGTTCCCTCAGCTGCAGATGAAGCCAAGGAGGCTAGGAAGGAAGTCCAGGAGCTTCGGGCGATGTTCAATACCTGAGACTCCTCTCAGGATATCAGAATACGACAGCCATATCCAGTCGCATGGAGGGATGTACCTTTTCTACCGTGGTACAAGCCATTCCTTATCGATTCTTATGATGGGAAGACCTCTGCTAGTCGGTACATGATTTACTTTGAAGTCACCACCAACCACTTGCCGCATAGTGACGCCATCCTCACGCGATTATTCATCGAAGCCTTAGAAGGGATCGCGTTCGACTGGTACCGCAATCTCCCCGACAACTGTATCCATTCTTTCGATGGCTTCAAGCATACGTTCCTGGAGAGATTCTACGAAGTGGGGTATGACGTGATAATGTCATCTCTTATGGACGTCGTTCAGGGAGAAAGGGAGATTACGAGGAACTATATCGAGCGGTTCCGCCAAACCGCGATGAGATTGCCTCAGGGCAATCCCGAGAGTTTCCTAATTGAAATCTACCAGAAGAAGCTGCTCCCTGCAATTAGCCTCTGGATGGGAGACGATCAGTTCAGAGACTGGACGACTTTCATCATAAGTGCTACCAACGCGGAGGCAAAATTGAAGAAGGCTCGTCAGCTGGGGTTACACATCCCAGACGGAGAAGATAAGGGCAGACGTCCTGGTCCCGCCTTTAGTAACAATAACAGTGGCACCACCACCAACCGGGACAACAAGGACAAACAGGCCATGGTCACTGATGCGACTCAGAAGCCTGAGCAAAAATAGGCGGAAGGTCAGTGGCTTGAGATCAACTACTCATTCGAAGATAGTCATGTCAAACCTATCTTCGATATGCACTTGCAAAGGGGTAGGATCCAGCTTCCGCCACTAAGACGCGAGCCCCAAGCAGCAGAAATGGAGGACCCGAAGTACTGTCACTTCCACCGCTATGTCCATCACGCTACCTAGGATTGTTTCCAATTGAAGCGGTACATCCAGAGTCTTATTGACTCCAAAGCTCTGTCGATAGACTTTGAAAAGGTTATCGTAGCAGCAAACATGGTATCTATTCAGTTCAGTGACTTCCCTCCAACAAGCACTCCAGACGGGGTAATACATGTCCTCCGGGCAACGATGGAGGTTACTAACCTTCCACCCGCCCAGAGCCAGATATATGGATTGGTACCCCTCACTACATCGCGAGGAGAGATCATGTGGGTACACCCAGACTTGGTGCCCGAAGTTACCCAGGGGGTGTCATCTCCTCCCAGCAAGAAGAAGGGCAGGAAGTCTAGAGCCTGCCACACAATTTCAGCCGAAGTTGAAGAAGCTGCAGATGTTGTTACCCGGTCTAGAGCACAAGTCTAGCCCGTACGAGATAGTCCAGCTGAAGATCCTCAGCCAGCAACGTTGCCTCCCTCTGATATTCTAAGGCATTTCAGCCTGCACTGGCGGACAAAGCCAAGACAAAGGAAACCCGCTTCGATAGGCCACTCCGCAATGATGTACCTCAGGGACTGGAGAGACCTTACAACTTTGACATATTAGCATAATTGGCTAATACGCCAGCAAAGTTGTCGCTATATGAGCTCCTACGGCTCTCCAAGGATCTTCCTGTCACATTAAGCGAAGCACTCCAGAATGCCGATGCCTACTTAGCCCAGGTCATGCCTCCAGGGGAAGATCCGCCAGCAGATCTATAAGACGGCGGTAGCGCAGAGGCAATGCCCAACATCGTATTTACTCCGCAGGACATGTTGATTAAGACCAACTTGCATGATCGTCCCTTATACTATACTGGATACATCGACGACATCAAGGTGGATCGGATGCATATCGACCCGGGATCGTCAATAAGCATCATCCCGAAAAGTCTGCTCCAACTTCTTGGCATCCTTATGCACCGGCTAGCAGCAACCAACACGGCCATTAGCGGGTTTAACTCAGGGAGAAGCTATCCCTAGGGAAAATCCGGTTGAAGTACCAAATTGGTGACTTGAGGATGGAAGTTACCTGCTACGTCATAGATGCAGACACCTCCTATAACATCCTCCTAGGTCGTCCGTGGATACATGACTATATGATCGTGCCATTCACCCTTTACCAGTGTTTCAAATATATCAGTAAACACGATTCCGTGAAGACCGAATTCGTTGACATTGACCCCTTCAAATGGGTTGAATCTTATTACTCATCAGAGGCTTGTCTATATGACGAATCCAGGAAACACATAACGGACGAGTCGGAGGCCATTGTAGGGCCAGAAGAATCCTTGAGAATTCGTCTCCAATCCTGCAAACCGGGAAGGACTGCACCCCTTCTCGCAACCTTACATAAGGAGGTGCTCAATTCTTCTGTCACACCGGTGCAGTCGGAGCCAATGATCATCCGTCTCCCGAGATCCAGCCAAGAGCCAAAACCTGCTTTAGGACCAATGGTGATCCGACTGCCAAGGTCCGATCAAAGGCAACAGGAAAATACGAAGCCCTCAGTAGCACCGATGGTAATCCGATTGCAAAAATTTGCTCCAAGGCGACCAGAAGACACAAAATCCCTTGCCGAGCCGATGGTCATCCGTCTTCCTAAGACGAGCCAGTAGCCAAGTGTTGATCCAACACTCCCAGGCAGATCAATGCCTCAAGCAGAACCCTTGGTGGTCAAGTTACCCAAGATAGCGGCCCAAATTCTAAGCTCGCAGGGGGTAGCCAAGTAAGACGGAGAACTCGCCAAATATGTGGTTACATAGACGGATAGCCCCTCTCCTGATGATGTAATCCCAGTGGACAAGTTTCCTTATTTTTTTAAAAAGAGGCTACCGTTAGACTATTCTGAGTATGATAAGCCTAATCTAACGTATGCCACGCGGGACTGTCTGGTCGTTAGCCTGCACACACACAGGTGACAATTTTTTATACCCCAAATCGACTTGCTTCCATAAAAGGCTCTTACTTTTCGATCTCAGACAGAAGAGGATGGGATCATACAATCATCTTTGGCCGAAAAGAAGGTCCTCAATCTTTTACGCCACAAGAGTCCGACCTTGGACCCGAGACTGGAAGACTACCGCTCTACTTATATAGCCTTCAAGCCAAGTACTTCATGCAAAGGCAGGGGTACGACATGGAGACTACTACGGGTCTTAATTATGGCAGTGGTCGATGATTGCCTCTACAGCCGTCGGCACCGGTAGGGAAGCCTCGGAATCATTATCACAAATCCAGGCGTGGCCTCGGATATGTTACTCCACCCACAACACTCGAAAGTTCTGATGAAGAATGCGAGTGGCACTCCCATTCGTCTGAGTCACCTACTTACGACTTCGATGGCAGTATTGGGGATATATTCAGACAGACATTATCTGCCAATATGACATCCGCTAATGTCGAAGAAGAAGACGAAGACCAACTTGAACCTCTTGAGTAGGAGCCGTGGGTCCAGCAACTAGATGCACAATGGGAGAAATGCTTCAAACTTCGTGATCCTCCCACTAAAGATGAGGTTATGCAAGTCAACTTCGGCGATGAATCATCTCCAAAGCCAATCTTCGTCAGTAAAAGTCTGACAGACGACGAGCGGGAGTCGTTGTTACAACTCGTCAGAGAATACATCGACGTCTTTGCCTGGAGCTATGAAGACATGCCAGGGCTGAACCCCGAGATTGCACTCCATAAGCTCAATATCTATCTGAACGCAAAACCAATCAAGCAACAGCAGCGACGATTTCGTCCAGATGTCATGAATTCTATCGAGGCAGAAGTGAACGAGCTTATAGCTAGCGGTTTCATCCGTGAAGAGCAAAACCCAGACTGGGTTGCCAACGTGGTGCCAGTCATCAAGAAGAACAAGAAAATCTAAATCTGCATTGATTTTCGCAATCTCAATACGGCAAACCCTAAGGATGAACCCTCTTCCGATCACCAATATAATGATCGATAATACGTGCAGCTTTGAGCGCATGTCCTTTATGGATGGCTTTTCGGAATACAATCAAATCAAGATGGCTCTCGATGATGAGAAGCATACATCGTTCCATACGCCGATCAGCGTATACTGTTATACGGTCATGCCCTTCGGCCTGAAGAACGCCGGTGTAATATATCAACGGGCTATGAGTGTCATCTTTAGAGATCATTTGCGCAATAAGGTGGAGTGTTACATAGACGACATTGTAGTCAAGAGCCACTCCAAAAGCGATCATTTACATGACTTGAGAACAGTGTTCGACCTCGTGCGGGCACACAACCTGAAGATGAATCCCACCAAGTGTTTTATGGGGTTATCTAGTAGAAAGTTTTTGGACTTCGTCATTACTTCTCGATGCATTCACATAGATCCCGACAAGACAAAAGCAATCCTGGAGATGAACCCACCAAAGAACCTCCGCGAACTCCATGGCCTTCAGGGAAGACTAGCCTATATCAAGAGGTTTATATCTAACCTCTCGGAGCGATGCTAACCCTTCACTCAACTCATGAAGAAAGGTGTCTCCTTTGTATGGAACGAGGAATGTCAGCGTGCCTTTGACGATATTAAGGAATACCTGATGAATCTGCCAGTTCTTGTAGCCCCGGTCGTCGGAAGGCCCTTCTTGCTCTATATACGGGAGATAGAACATTCCCTCGGCGCTCTGCTAGCCCAAAATAATGATACAGGACACGAATAAGCCATTTACTATCTCAGCCGAATGATGGCAGGACCTGAAAATAGGTACACTGGCGTAGAGAAGGAGTGTCTCGCCCTAGTGTTCGCTATTTAGAAAACACGACACTATGTGACAGGGCAGACCATCCATGTGATTTTGTGAGTCAACCCACTCAGGGTTCTCATGATCAAGCCAGGCGCACTCAGTTCTCGTCTAGCCACTTGGGCGATACTACTATCCCCTTATGATATGGTTTTTGTTCCGCAAGAAGCTATCAAGGGCAAGTCCTGGCTGACTTTCTAGCAGCCCATCCAGGCTCAAAAATAGCCAGAATTTACGAAAAAAAATTCCCGATGAAGTTGTCGCCTCGAACATGGCTTCACACGACGCCATTTGGCGGATGTTCTTCGACGGTGCTTCGAGAACGGGGCCACAAGGTGATATCGTCGCTGGAGCCGGGGTGGTATTAATTTCTCCCTCCGGACTAGTAGTCAATCGGGAGTATTCTCTTACAGAACCCTGTTCGAACAACGTAGCCGAATATAACACTCTAGTCATTGGACTCTAACTCACGAAAGAAGTAGGAATCAGATACCTGGAAGCTTGTGGTGACTCACAATTGGTTGTTAACCAGATCTGAGGTTCATACGAGGTTCGTAATGAGGACCTGATTCCCTATTATCAGACAGCAATGGCCATCATTACAACCTTGGAGGGATTCTTTATAGAGCACGTTCCTAGACTTCAAAACATTAAAGCTGATGCCCTAGCCGGCCTCGCTGCTTCCTTGGCACTCCCAAATAATGCTCATCATCTAGTCGACGTAATAGGCCATGAACTGGTCTGCCCTAGGAACAATCTTCAACTGAGTATGACTTGCTCCGCCCAGATAACCAACGACGTACAAGACTGGAGACGCCCGCTCATCAACTTTGTGGTCTATGGAATTCTGCCAGGGAATGTGAAGGAAGCTACCTCAATCAGAAGACGCTCCCTCCGATTCTTCTACGATACCGAGACGAAAATGTTATATCGACGATCCTATGATGGGCTACTACTAAGATGCATGTCAAATACAAAAGCCAAAAAAGCCCTACGTGAAGCTCATGACGGTACTTGTGGGGCTCACCAACCTGGCCCGAAATTACAAGATCGCCTTCGCCGAATGGGTTATTACTGGCCCACAATAGTCGCGGATGCAGTTGATTATGCAAAGAAGTGCTAGGCTTGCCAGATCCATACAAATTTTATACATCTACCATCTGAATTCTTGCAACCAACAGTAGCCTCTTGGCCATTCGAAGCATGGGGAATGGACGTCATTGGGCCAATCACCCCGCCGTCGTCTAGAGGGCATCGGTTCATACTTGCAATCACTGATTACTTCTCCAAATAGACAGAAGCTGTTCCATTGGTAGTGGTCAAGACATCGAACGTGATCAGCTTCATAAAATATTACGTCATCTACCGTTTTGGACTACCCTGAAGGATTATCTACGATAATGGTCCGTAGTTTGTAAGCCACGCTTTCTATCGATTTTGTGATAAGAATCGGATCCAGAACATGGCCTCGACAGCATATAACCCATTGGCCAATGGTCTGGCTGAAGCATTCAACAAAACCATAATCAAGCTCCTTAAAAAGTTCGTGTCTGCAAACAAACGCGACTGGAATGAAAAACTTGGTGAGTGCCTATGGGCGTATCGGACGACGATTCGGACGGCTACAGAAAACACACCGTTCTTCTTAGTCTACGGGAGAGAGGCAGTCCTCCCCTTGGAAACTCAGATCCTCTCACTTCGAGTGGCCCTCACCTACTGGTTAACGACAAATGATAACTACCGCCGACGGCTACAGGAATTAGAAGCATTAGATGAGAAGCGTTTACAGGCTCAACAAAGCATAGAGCTCTACCAAGCGCACATCTCTCGGGCTTTCAACTAGAAGGTCAAGCAAAGGATATTCCAAGTGGGCGATCTTGTCTTGGCCATTCGTAGACCAATGGTCATGACTCACAAGACCCCCGGCAAATTCCAGCCTAAGTGGGAGGGTCTGTTCGTCATTGAGACCGTATTCTCCAATGACACATACCGCCTCGCAAAACAAAATGGAGACTTGTCCATGATGCCCATCAACGGCAAGTTCCTCAAGAAATACTATGTCTAATCGACACCTTCCAACTATCTTTTGGATTGTGAGTTATATACCCATATGTATCGCTAAACTTACACTCTGACTTTAAATCTCCCAGATTGTTGAGTTACGTACCCTCAGGTACCACTGAACTTACTCTCTGATTACTCCAAATGAATTCTCTTGTTCGTGTCTATGTACCCCCGGTCATAGCTTTTCTACCACCAAGAACTTCCCTCAAAATCTATTGTCCGCACCACCGGTGTGCGGATGGGTAATAGGTCCATACAACTTATCTCAATCTATTACTCACACTACCAGTGCACAAAAAGGGTAATAGGTCCACAAAATTCCCCAACGGGAAAAACAACCACGTCCATATTACCTCTGAGTTGTTCTCCCGTCCACCACAAACAAATCACCCAATGCATAGAACTTCCACGTTGATAGCACCTCTGAGTTGTTCTGTGTATCCCTATCATGCCTACCCCTAACATGTCCTCATTACCTCTGAGTAGGAAGGCTTTGTTTTGACCCGTATTTACCACGTCCTCATTACCTCTGAGTAAATACGTTGGTTTCCTCTCCACTTATTATCAGTACTCGCATCGCCAATACACAAAAATGATGATAAGTCCACCAAAAATTATCCTAATCTATTACTCACACCGTCGGTGTACCAAAGAGTAGTAGTTCCACAAAATAGCATTCAAATATATTTTCTCGCATTTTCAGATGCACAAAAGGGCAATAGATCTACAAAAATCCTCCAGTGGAATGTCCTTTACAAATGTTGTATTAGGCCCTCTAGTACAAGCACCACAAAATACCACAAATAGGATGGAGTGAACACACTCTGTTTATCCAAATCAGTTACATTCACAGGACTATACCTCCAATAAAGGATTACAAAAATAGCAAAACGCAAGCCATAGCTATAGACAGTCAGAAATTCAGAGGCAGATACAAACGTTTAATTACATATACTTCCGGAAACAACAAGTACATGGTAGCTCATGGATCCCTGCAGTCAAAGATCATAGTCGTGCTGAGGGGTAGCAGGGGCAGAACTCCCGATACTACCGCCTTCAGACTTGGGCTCCTCCTTGAGAGCAATCCCCTCCCCGATGGACGCCAGTTCTTCTTTCACCTCAAACGGTGACTCTGGTTTGATGAAAGAAGACAGTACCTCCTCCTTCACAGCGGTCGCAGCCTCTAGCACGGATGCTACAAAAATCAAAGAAAAGGAGATAGTCAGATAACGAAGAACTTTGTTATACGGCCTAGCCACTCAGACGGTCCAGCTAAAACAGAACTCATACAGTCCACAGTTATGAGGTCGGCTTCATGAAGCACTCATACAGCATTTATAAGGCTCAATCATTATCATGCGGCTCAGTCATGAAAAACTTATGTGGCCCAGGGCGATCATACGACCCAATCTTACAGTATTTATGCGACCCAACCATAAAGTGCTCATGCGGCACCTATGCGGCTCGGTCGTGAAAAGTTTATACAGATTCATCTTAAAGAACTCAGCCAGTTCAAGTTCGAATAAGCAGCAGTTATACGACTCAGTCTATGCAGCCCTATCGTATAAAACACATGTGGTCTAGACGAGATAGGGCATACATCGACCAAGCAGAGACAGTATATGACAGCCCCACGTATGAAATTTTAGTCAACATCTGCTAACCATCCTTACCCTTGGGAGAAGGTTGCACATCGGAATGAATGGAAGGAGTGTCTACCGCTCTCAACGGAGAAGCAAGTCTCTCCCTTTAGCCATCACACCGACCGACTTAGAAGCTTTTGGAGCCATAGCAGAAAGTATAAGGAGGTGAAGGTGAAAGAGGAAAGACTCTCTCTGAATGACCCCTATTTATAGAGTTGCTGAAGAGAGACTCTTCGATTCTCAAGATCACTTAAGATAGGGACAATGTTTAGGGACGTTATCCCTAGTAACCGTCGAGCGTCTCTTCGGTTTTCGAGATCATTAAAGATAGAGCCGACGTTTGGAAACTTTATCCCCAGTAACCGTTGGCTTTATCTCGAAAATAGATCCACAACCAAGTCGGAAGAATTAAATACAGCAGTGACAGCTGGCAGACTCTCTACGGCGCAAGGCGTCCCTGCAACTCAAGATTTGTCCTGCGACTCAGGATCCCTCTGCGGCTCAGTATTTCTCTGCAACTCAAGTTCAAAAATCAGTTCCAGCAAACATGAAGACTCCCCACGGCTTGGCATATTTTTCATGCTTCTTATTCAAAGTATTCTAAATTTACAATTTGGAAACTTTGAAGGGGGTCTTGTAGAAACATGAAAAATATGGAGTTCATGCGGATTACAAATTGCTGCATAGATACTTCGGACCAAACAGGCCCGCATAAAGGACAGTCGCATAACTGTTCAAAACCGTATACGGCCCATCGATGAATAGCTGTAGAAGGAAAATATGCGACCAAGGAGGAGCAGTTCGACTGACAAACCTGACAAGTACTGGAAAAATCATGACAGTTCTGACACTTTGACAAGAAAGATAAGACGTGAGATATCGTCCAAAAGCAGGGTTCGTACACCTCCATGCGGCCAAAGGAGCGTCATCCAAGCCGCATTAACCTCATGCGGTCCAGCTTATGCGGCCCCAAAGTTTCCAAACTCCATGCAACTGTGATCTGGGCCGCATGAGTCTCATGCGAACCCACAAGATCAAAGACTGAGAACACCATATGCAATGGGACACGTGGCAATCTGACCGATTCCTTAACCACCTAGATTTTTTGTAACAAAATTCCAACAAACTGATAAATGGCAGCCCGAGAGCGGGTCTTTGCGTGCCAACCAGCCACGTGGCAGCAAACCGACCATGCGGCTCAAAATCCATCCTATTATAAATAGCAGGGTGCCACTCCCTGCAAAGGCTGGCAACCTTCAAGAGAAAAGCAATATCTTCACGAGCTAGAGACTGCATCAGGTAGTCCACGGAGTAAGGCAGAGTTTATAGCACTTTCCCGAGCCTCCATCGTCACCCCCCAAAATCAAAACTAAACAATTGTACTTAGATTATTTCCTAGGCTTTCTTTCTAGGCTCTTCTTTGTACAAGCGAGTTTGCAATCAATTCCAGTGTTCTGTAATACCTGTTGTTGATTTTCATGGCAAACAAATAGTGAGACTGATGTGTCAGTCTAAAGGCTCAAAACCTCACCGGGTTTTTCTACCAAATTTAGCCACTATCATTCTCAAAGAAAATAACTAGACATAATTAATTCTAAGTTGAAAGATTACTTATTCAATCATATTATGAATTTTTTAAACATAGTTTAATCTTGCTCATGACATACACAACCAAAATTTATAGAAAACCACAAAAATAAAACTCTTTTTATTATATTTTTTAAAAAATAATGTATTTAAAAATAAACAAAACATAAATCTCCTTCCTCCTACACTTAAAACTGACATTGTCCCCAATGTAAGGCTAAATGCAAAGAAAAGACAAAAAAATAAACAAAAATAAAAATGAAAGAATAAGAAAAAACTCCCTTTGGGTTGCCTTCCAAGCAGCACATTTGTTTAATATGTCGTCGGCTCGACTCTATGCACACTTGACGTTGCTAGGCAAGGATTTCAAGTCTAGGATAGAGTTCTGCAAAACAGTGGGTAAAGAGCTTTTGTTAGAAATTGGTAATGAAATATAAGGAATGTTACCTAACCGTTGTCTTTTTATAAAATCATTCAACCCTGCAACAATTTCCTGAAAATTAGTACTCAAGACTAACTCCTCATTCTCTTTCTCGAGATGCCAACTAACGGTAACATCGAATCCATCTTTGCCATCAGGTTTAAAAACTTCTTCTGTATTTGGTACTATGTCATCATTAGGACTTCTTGTTGTTTTGACGATGTAGGTACTTTCTTTACTAGGATGTCAACCACTTTACCACTTCTTAAAACAATTTTACTTGCATTTTTTTGAATTTACTATTGTTTGAGATGATAATTATTCTAAACTTTGTCCCTCTAGTTTATTAATTGTTGTATCCATCTGGCTCATTTGATTGTTCAGACTTTGGATTCTGGCCCTCGTCTTCTGTTGAAATTACAAGGCATTAGTAGCAAGGGACTTAACAATATCTTCTAAAGACATATCAGAATTAGAAGTTTAGCCCGATTGTGGTTCATGGGGGTATGGTTGCTTGTACTACTGGTAATTTGGGCAATTTTGAGTTATAGGATGATTTAATTATGGATTTCCATAGCTAAAATTAGGAAGATCTCTCCATCCTGGGTTGTACGTGTTTGATAAGGATCATACTTCACTTGTGATTGTCCAGGAAAACCAGGTACAACATTTAATTGTTCATTAGGCTCCTCTTGAAGAATTGGGCAAATATTAGTTGGATGCCCCGCTACTAAACAAATCTCACAAGCCATTGTTGTTTACATGTTACCTACAATCATTTGATGAACAAGAGAAGTTAAACAAGCAATTTGTTGTTCAAGAGAAAAACATTTACCTCATTAGCATGCCTAGATGGATGATCTAACCAAGTACCAAATTATTGAGAATTGGCCGCCATATCCTGTTAAAGTTTTTTTGCTAATAAATAGAAAATTATAAGATCACTAAAAGCACAAAAATTAACTAATATTACTCCCCAACAACGGTGCCAAAATTTGTCTTGCTGTCGTAGGCACCCAAAAATAAAACCTTATACTCTTAGAAATTTAGTTGTGTGAGTAAGGATCGTTTCCATGGAGAGTAATTCGCTTAGTTTTGTGTTATGTGAATAATGAACGGGGGAATTGAATATAATGAAAGCCAATTAAGAATAGTAAGTAGAATATCAAAAGAAATCAAAATAATAAATATTGGTCTAAGTCAATATCTACCATTGAAATATTAAAACTGATCATTGATGCAAGCATATATTAATTCATACTTCAAATATTCACCATTAGAATTATTTTTCTATCTCCTTTAGCCACAATTAATTAAAAATACGCAATCTAATTAACCTTAACTGCTAAACAATCCCATACCAGCGCTAAAGGTTTAATCTAGTAGTATGTTAGACTCAATGAGATCGATGGAGCAAAACAAAACAAGCACAAGCAGTTGCATTTAATTTAGTCGAATGGTTTCCTCCTAAGATTTAATAATATAAAGCCATAATTTATTAAATCTTGGTTGCTTCACAAATTAGAGGGATCGAATAATTCTGAATTCAATATCTAATTTAGCAATAGATTATCAAGAATAATAAACTAGTATGCATCCTAGTAATTAAATAAGATAATCATGAAATATGTTTAAAAAATATTCGATACTCAAAGAACAAATCAAACATATAAACACAAATTAGATCTTACAAGTTTTTACTGATTTCGAGGCTTCCATTTCTTCGACCAACAAGACTTTAGCCACACATGTTCATGGGACTTCACAAGAGAGGTAGGAGAAGAAGACGAACAATGGTGTGTTGTGGTTCCCTTTTCTCCTGTTTCTACTCCTTTTATTCTTCAAATTAGTTATTTGAAGCCATAAGCCCTCTAATTTTTTGGGATATATTTTTATTATTTTTATTTGTTTAATATGATTATTTAGTATTAAACTATATCTTATTTTTTAATTATGAGGATAAATATACTTTACCGTAGTTTGGACTTTTGAAGCACAACATTGGCCAATTCCTCGAAACCAATTTCATATTCGTGTTCTAGGCGAGTCTACCTTCACGTAGACATATCATGTCACACCAAAATATGTTCCCTTGTACTATATTTTTCTTACACAACTTTCGGGTCAAAATGGTCATTTTGTCTTCGCCTTAATTTCGATATATTTTTTCAATTCCAATTTGAGGCCCAAACCCGATCCTAACTTTTTGACCCAATATATGGTTTCGACCTAGTTTGAGCCTACTACACACATGATAATAGTTTTCCACTCAATTGAGTTTCCATGTGCTATTTATTTTCAAATGGCACACATGTCCCAATTAATAGACTTTCATAGTCTATTTCGACCTAATAAATCGTATCGACCAAAAACTTGTCCACCAAGCTTGGTAGAGCCTATTTTAGAGTGCCCTAACCTATTAGGTTTATTTTAGATTAAGTTTTATCTATTTAATAGCAGCCAAAATCATTTTAATCTATCATTTTAACCACCCAATAACTACTTTCCTAAAATGGACCAAATCTAATCTCTTTGAGATGAATCTTTTGATTGGTCAATCAAATCTCAACCAAATACCACCAAAACAAATCTAACTCTCTCTCAAATCCTTTCTCTATGTAATCCAGTGCCCTCTCTGCCTTTTATGTACGTATCTTACATAGTTATTATCAAAAAATCGAGCGCAACTTCCTTTTTCTATTCCGCGTGCATACAACATCCCTACCGACCAAAACCATTAAACTCGAGCACTTCCAATTCTTCTACCACCTACCTCGCAGCCCTAGGACGACTCCTTAACACTCCAACACCTTCTCAAGAATCCATATTGTTATGACCCGTTACCTAAATTGTTGGGCCAGGCCGAGCCATGTCCAGCCTACGCTTGGTTAAAGCGTAGTAAGCTGTTCTAAGAGTTTATACATGAATGATACTAAGTGTGCTAACATTAAGCCAAATAAGATTTTATCACAACACAGCTTCTATTGACAAAAGTAAACAAGTGTTAAAAGTTATTACACTTCAAATGTACGAGACTGGAGATAAAGTCCAATATCAAAATATAAGTTCAAACCAAAGTCTAAGTCTCAAAATACATGAAAGATATCTAAGCAAGGTTCCCCGCTGGGGCCTCTTCTGGAGCTAAGGCCAGGTCCTCAAATGCAGTACCATAATATGTATCATATAGCATTTCCTCATCGGAAAGTGCACCTACAACGTTATCCTGTCAGGATGGGAGCAAGTACTTGTACTACAAACATATAATACTGATCATGTACTGGAAAGAGATGAAATAACATAATCATGGCATATCTTGATTTATCCAGTTTTAGATACATTTTATCATGGCAATATATATTTGTTTTAAAGTTTAAAACTGTAGCATGTACGTGATCGGTCAATAGGTAGTAGGATGTACTGTGATACATATCAATTTTCTGAAGTGCACATACGTACACTTAACGGCATCGGTGTATATACATACACAAATGTGGGATCAAACATACGACAAAGTTGCATATAGAATGTAATAGTGCATGGTAAGTACATACGAAAATAGGGGGCATGATCACGTACTCTACTAACAGTTTCTCCATAACCCATTTTATAACATGTGAGCGATACTAAGAGTAATATAAAGCATGACATGTACTAAGAATCGGTAAGAAGCGTGTGAAGATATGACTGGCAGTTATCCAGAAAGCAGTATTTTAACAAGGTTTAATCACAGTTTATTGTTATAAGCAGTAAATAAGCTTAGTGGTGACCTAACATAACTGGACACTAGCTAATGTATGTAGTTATAGATGTCCGGTGTCCTGTCAAAATGATATACAAACTCAGCCTCTAAGTTATGATTAAGATTACACTAGTGTTGTGACACGACTCCTAACTGGACACTAGCTAAGTGGTGACCTAACATAAAAGTCCAATGTGGGGTGACACTATATCTAAACCAACACTTAGGGTCCTTAGAAACACAAGGATCACTTTAGAGTTTCATAAAAACCAAACATATAAATATATATACTAATAATCATAATAATAATAATTTAAGGGTGATACATAAAGAAAAATCTACAGATGTTGTCAGTTGATACAATAAATATCACCAACGTGTCCAGAATGGTCAAATTAGCCAAGATAGCCTACCATAAGACTAATTTGGACACAAGGGCAAAATGGTAATTTTGGGTCAAAATGATGTCCGCCGTTGGACACACATTGCACCAAAAAATGTGTCAGGATAGAAGTCTACAAAACCTAGCAAATTATATGTCCACAAATCCAGAATGACGATACAAACCCAACGGTATGTCCGGAATGGGATTCTGATGACCCGATCACAAAATGGTCCGTTTACCTGGATATTGGTATCCGATTTGCACGAAATACATGCCGAAGCCAAAGTCCACAAAATCTAACAAAGTATATGTTAACGAGTCCAGAATGATGACACAAACTCAATGGTATATGCGGAATTGGATTTCGATGAGCCGATCTCAAAATGACACGTTGACCCGGATATTTGGAATCCGGTTTGCACGGAAATGCGTGCCGGAGCTAATGTCCTCAAAACTTAGCAAATTATATGTCAACAAGTCCATAATGATGATACGAAATCAATAGTATATCCGAAATTGGATTCCAATGAGCCGATCTCAAAATGACCCATTGAATCGGACTGTGGGACCTGCTTTGTACCGAAATACGTGTCAGGGCCCACATCCTCCAAATCTAACAAACTTTATATGAAAACGTGTCAAAACGATGCCACAAGTCTATTGGTGGTGTCAGAAATTGAATTCGGAGTCCCGGGTTCAAAAATGGAATTTTACAAGTTGGAAGTTACAAATTCGGACGGCCAACTTTGGCGTCAAATTCAACCAATCAAACGTGTTCACAATAAAACAAAATTCAAGGGGAAGGAAGAGGGTTATACCAGCTACGCATAAGAACTGGTGGCATACCAAATGGAGGTGCGACGGCGGAGTTACGAGTTGACGAAGTCGGCTCCACAAAACTGTCCAAAAATAGTATAATTTAAAGTGTCAACTTGGTGGCCGATTTTGATGTATCAAATGACAAGGTGGTCAATTTTGATGTATCAAATGACAAAATTAACGGACGAAACTTGAGGGGAGTGAAGAGCTATATACCAAGATTGTGACGGAGCAAAGAGTTCGTCGATCCAACGGTCGGATCTCTCGAAAAACATGCGCGAAATCGCTGCGATGAAACACGAATTCTGAGTTCAAAACTCGCGCACGCCGACGGGATCTCGTGCCAAACGCACGAATCGTGTGTTGTACGCATCGGGGACACACCCGGGGTGGTTGCCCAGGTTCGTCGGAGGCGTGGCTTGCTCGTGGTGGCGGGCGCCGGCCACGCGGTGGCACACGACGACGGCGGCACGCGTTGGCGCGGCCGCTGCTGCTGTTATCGCAGCTGCTGCTGCTGTTGCTGCATTCTATTGGCGTACGCGTGCGACGATGGAGGTCACCGGCGGTGGCTGTGCGCCGGTGGAGGTGTACGGGTGGTGGTAAGTAGTAATGGTGGTGGTGGAGATGGTGTTGATGATGGTGTGTGTTGGTGGGGATGGTGGGAGTGATGGAAATGATGGTGATGGAGGTGGGGGTGGTGCTCGGCCATGGAGGAAGGAGGAAGGGAGAGAAGACTGTGAAGAAGAAGAAGAGGATGATGGTGAGGTGGGGAGTTGGCTGTCATCTAGGGGGTATGAGTGATGAAAGAGAGAGAGAGAGATTTGTGTGTGTGTGTGTGTGTATATGTTATATATAAAAGAGAGAGAGAGTGAGAATAGAGAGAGATATTTGAGAGGAGAGAGAAATAGTCGGTTAGAGAGAGGGAGGAAGTGTTGTGCTGTGAAGGAGTGAGGGGGGTGTGTGTGAGTAAAAAGAGAGAGAGATATATTTTTGTATATATGTATATATATATACATATTAGAAAGAGAGAGATATTTATAAAAAAGAAAGAGATATTTTAAATAGAAAATAGTGGAATTGTGTGGGGTGTTCATAAGGGGATAACATGGAGCTTAGGTTTGGGTTCGGTTGAGCCGGGTCGGGTCAAAATCGGGTTTGGCAAAATAAATAGATTAATTTAGTCATTTATGGACACGAGTAAATAAGTAGCATGCAGGAGCTAAACTAAATAGGACACAAGCATCATGTGGATAGTAGGCTTCATATGGGCCAGGTCCATATGTTGGGTTGGCAGGTTTGGGTCGAAAGGTTGTCCCCAATTCAAGTCAGAAAATAAATGTGACTCCGTGGAACGAATTAAAATTGGATCTCGTGTCTGAAAAGTTGTACGAAGCAAATGAAGCACAAGATGGTGTGTCTGAGTGGGACACGAAGATCATGGGTGTAGGGTGTCTCGAGTAGATCATGTATGAGAAGTTGGTTTCAAAAAAAATGACTAGTCTTGTGCTCCTAAATTAAAAGTCACGGTAACGTGCATACGATGATCAAAGATAAAAGTGGGAATTTAATTAATAATTATTTAACGATCAAATGGCCTAAATTGACCCGAAGTTGCGCGATGCAAAAAGAGCACAAGGAAACGAGTTTAAGTGGGACATGATATATCAAAACGAAGATAATCTTGTCTACTACAAAAATTATGAAGAGAGTTTCTAGAGATTGGCATCTCTGACGCTCCAGAAGTCAAAGTCACGAAAAGTACATTTAATAATCAAAATAATTATAATAAAATATTTATCGAAAATAATTTATTTAGAAAATTTAAAATAAATCCTAAAATTCAGGGGGCTTACACACATCCCCTAATTTGATCGCTATAAAGTGCGGAAGGCACCCGAAGTCGATCGCGCTTGGGCTAAATCGACACAGTAGGTACGTTGTTTTCTACACTATATTTTCTTGACTTTTATTCTCCCATTTGCTGTAAAACCAAAACTAACACAAATCCCTACATGTCTATTTTCATCTCCAGTGGTTCCGTACGGTTTGTCCAGGGCATCCTTTTATGAACGTGTGTCCAGGTTGACCCAATTCTCTTGCTTGCGAGTTTTCTACAACTTGCAGAGCCCTTCGACATCTCAAAAAATATTGGTAACACTCCTAACATATTGTTCTATCATTCTAATATGCTCGTTGGTCATCTTGTCAAGATTTTCATATTTTTAAAAATCCATTTTCGTCGTACAAGTTATCGAACGTTAATTTCGTCGAAACTAATGTTGCGTTCGAACCAGAAGCTTTGTAAAAAAAGTTAAAATGATTATTATGTCTCGTTTCCTGTAAAAAAATCATATTTTTCATTATTTACTAATTTATTCTAGATTTAATAATTATTTTTAAATTTATTTATTTTTGGGTTCAATCGGGTCGGATAGTCGATTAGTGTTGATACTAGTTTGGTATACTAGTTAAAGACTAGTTTTCTAGCATATATTATAGTTAAATAATAATTATTAATATTTTTAGAAAATATTTTAGAATTAAATATTATATTGTTTATTTTATAAAGATATTATTTTGTCATGTTGATACTAGTTTAATATAGTACTAGATATTTGTTTTCTTGTTTACATTAGTTTAAAATTATTTTTAAAATATTTTAAAGAAATTTTCAAAATTAAATATTATATTATTATTTTATAAAATATTTATTTTTTTGTGGTGACAGGATACTAAGTATATTAGATGTAGCTATATATGGTATGGTACTAATCTAGTTAGAATATGTTGAATCGAGGCTATGTTGTAAATATAGTGTGTTTGTGACATTGACATATAGTTGACAAGAAGTTTGTATATTTATTCTAGGAATACGAGATGGTATGTCTAAGGGTATCGGTGTCAGACTGATGTATGCACTTGGGGAATGCAGGCAAGTGTACCTTGCCAGTGTTTCAGTTCATTTATTTTTCCTTTATTTGTCGTACATTTATTTTTTATGTTCATAGTCATAGTGCATGTAGGATGGTTGATACTTGGCGTTCAAATTGTATTCGGGTGTCGATGTCATTATATAGATATCGGGTATCGACACTAGGCATAGCGATGCATTTTTATTCTTGTTTATTGACACGATATACCACAGGACACTGACACAATAATGATACGGAGTAACACATGATATATTCGTGGTTTGGACTCTGTGAAAGGATACATGAGTTATTATTTGTACTTGAGACTTGCTTGACTTGACAGGACTTGACTTGACAGTACTACACCATGGAGTGGGGAGAAGATTACCGCTATATCAGGCTATATATATATATATATATATATATATATATATATATATATATATATATATATATATATATATAAAATACGTATTCCAGGATCGGAGAGTGACAATATATATATATATATATATATATATATATATATATATATATATATATATATATATATATATATATATATATATATATATATATATATATATTGTCACTCTCCGATCCTGGAATACGTATTTTAATACGTAAACCGATAAATTGTATTTACCTTGTATTTATACGATATTTATATGCTGTATTTCTTCATGCATTTTCTAAAAATATTCGATAAAATATTATTTCGTAATTTATTTTCTACAATTGGGCCTACAGTCTTGGCTCATTTGGGTAACCCATTTTTGGTTCACCAATAGTTCATCATGAACCCTTGGGTTCAAGATTCTATATAATAACTCATCTCATTCTCTCTCTTCTCATTTATTTTCCTCCACCAACCAAGGCAAGTGCCAACTTGCTCAAGAGATAGATCCATAAATATTGATGTTTTCTTATAAAATTATTTGTCAAAATATGTTCTTCTTCTCATTCTATACTAGTTTAGAACTTGAAATTTTCCATTTTGAAGCTTTAATTTTTGTAGATCTAAGTTTTAACCATTTTTGGATCTTCTTGGTTTTGATCTAGCAAACTTCATTATTTTGAAGTTTTGATGGTTCCATATTGTAGAGAATTTTATTCTACCCAATTTTGACCTTTGAAAAGTTGGATTTGGACTTATTTTGACCAAGTTATGGACTTTTGAAGCTTTGGGTTCAAACCATGGAGTTCTCGCTGTTTTGGAGAAGACAGTGAGCAGTGTGCGCGAGCTTTCTAGCTTGCGCCACTGAGCTGCGCGCGTTCTTTAGCGTAGTGCAGTCTGGCTCATACGCTGTCTTGATGAGGAGTCGTATGGACCTCATACGCTGCCTTGATGAGGAGTCGTATGGACCTCATACGTTGCCTTGATGAGGAGTCGTATGGACCTCATATGCTGCCTTGATGAGGAGTCGTATGGACCTCATACGCTGCCTTGATGAGGAGTCGTATGGAGTACTTACGCTGCCTTTTGGAAGCGTATGTCTAGTATACGCTGACCTGAGCGTAGCCTGACCTGAGCGTAGCCTGACCTGAGCGTAGCCTGACCTGAGTGTAGCCTAACCTGAGCGTAGCCTGACCTGAGCGTAGCCTGACTTGAGCGTAGCCTGACTTGAGCGTAGCCTGACTTACCTTATATTTTTATATGTATATATTATATTGCATATATATATGTAAATGTTTGAGTATGCTATATATCCTTACGCCTTTTGCCCTGAGCATGATATGAGCACTAATGTGACCCCGGTGAACAAAGTGTTCCTACATGATACTTGTACCTGAATGTCCCAGTTCTCGTTCATGCTCGACAAATGACTCGTAACTCCATGTGACATATTTGCAATGATGCATTACACCAAGAAAGGTAGAACATGTTGACATACTGATTGACATGGATCCTCTCTTGGGGTACTCGTACTTGAGTACGACTTTTAGGAGGATAATCATACAGGCCACAGCATGTGAGTCCAAGATTTCATCTAGGGTTAAACTAGGCAACTAAATATACTAGATGCATGGGGAGGGCAGAATCCCGAGATCGTGTTATACCAGCCGCCTTGAGATATTGTCTCGACGTGCCGGCTGGTCTCCACGGATACTGTGTCATCTGCAACGAGTGGATGACTGTATCCGATTAATTCCTGCTATATATTATATGTCTTGGCAAGGTGGCCTTACGAGGGACCTGTGCTCAATGATACATGTCTACGCGAACCCCTGGGTTGGCTAGCCTTGCTGGAAAGATACGATCTGAGGATTTTGAAATAACATGACGCGAGGATAACCTCGTCCCACTAAAAACTTGTAGACTTGATTGGCCGTGAAAACGGCTTGCTTGTATCCTATTTACCTTCCATGAATAACTGAGGGAAACGGACTGTCATAGTACGTGATCCAACCCATGTTCTTGTTTGATTGTTGGGTTGGTTATCGTACTATGATAGGCTGTGGACCGAAGTTATGAATGGAAGACTTATTCTGGTTGTGAAGTGCTACTTCTGTGAATGACTGAGGAACATGGTCTATCATGGTACATGATCCAACCCATGTTCTTGTTTGATTGTTGGGTTGGTTATTGTACTGCGATAGGCTATCGACCGAAGTCACGATCAGGAGATTTTATTGTTTATACCTTTTAACTTATGTGAAAGTTATAGAGTACAACACGTCCCGACTCTATGCGGTACCTTTTGTCCTTGTTTGGTTGTAAGGGTGCCATATGGGTTCGAGGATGTTGCGCTACCCTATAATAGTAGCATAAGTATTACTATTATCAATTATTCTATTAACTGGGTTTTTAATCTTAACTCTTGTGCCCTTTTTGGCGGTACTTGCTATTCGGGGCTGACCCCGCTGGTTTTGTTTGGCCAGATCTCGTAGCAGAGCCAGAGAACACGATCTTCCTCCCTGACATCCATGGTGCATACTAGGAGCATGGCGGTTCGGGGACTCGAGTGGGTCTCTTCTCCACCACTCCTGCTTATATTTTGTGCGGCATTTTAGCCACCGGCACCTGTTAGCCGGATTACTTGATATTTTGTGTCAGTACAGAATTGTAAATAAACAGACTGCAGCTGTGTATAATTTTGTACTCCTGACTCTCTGAGATAGCTAAATTATAAAGCTAGTCTCTCATGATCATTTTGATGAAGCGTCGGAGACGCCTTACTGCTTTATCTTTAATGTTCATTTAATTGCTGATGTGACTTGATTGATTGAGACATAGAACTCTGTGGGACCATAGGAGACTTGATTGTAGCATGTACCCCCTAGTCTTTCGACAGCCACGATCGCCGTATGACGTTACGTACCTCATATGGAGTAGCTGGCCTAGTCCGTCTTCGTATTTCGGTACTGGGGCGTGACAAGGTTTTAGTGGTGGCCCATGCAGGTCTGTTTTTCAGACTTGTGGGGTATTGCAAATTATTAGGAGTCTCAATCAAAACTTGTTTCCTTTGAAATTCTGTTTCAAATTCTCTGTCCTTGCCTTGATCTCTAACCTGACTTGCATCCTCAAAATCTTCCTCGTTCGGACTTGATAATCTTATATCTTTCTCCATAGGGGTGCTTCATTCTCAGTAGCGGGTGAGGCCCAAGAGGAAGAGCAGCGAGAGCATGGCTCGACTGGGCACCAGCAGGGGAGAGAACCTTCCCCAGGGCGGACACGAGCAGAAATAGAACCAGAGGCAGTGCAGCCGCAGGTTATTGAAACTCCTGCAGCACCAGCAGCAACGGCAGTACCAGATGCCGTAGCACTCCTGGAGATCATCCGGGGGATTCTTGTCACTCACCAACAGCAACAGACTCAGCAGCAGGAGCAGAACGTGTTGCTGAACCAAGGGATTCAGTTAGCTCTTGAGAGGAGTGTCGGGGTTGACTCGGGAGCATCAGGAAGGTTTCGTCGCTTGAACCCGAGGTATTTTGATGGCACGGAGGATGCCATCACTCCGGATGCATGGATTCAAGATATTGAAGCCATTCTTGTGGCAGCCAAGGTTCCAGATGATGAGAAGGTTGATCAGGTTAAATTAGTACTTCAGGATCTTGCCCACGACTGGTGGGCATCAGAAGAAGTTGGTATAAGACACCCTGTTCGTTGGACCACCTTCAGTGAAAGATTCAAGGCCAAGTATTTTGGCGTAGTAGCTCGATATGAGCTCCAGCAGAAGTTTATTAGTCTCAAGCAAGCAGGCAAGACCGTAGATGGGTATGCAGCAGAGTTCTGCAGATTGTGCCATTTTGCCCCAGCAATAGTGGCAACGGAGCCAGAGAAAGCTATGAGGTTCCAGCAGGGACTTCATTTGGAACTATTACAGCTTGTGGAGGGACACGACTACCAGACGTTTGACGCTGTTTTGACGGCCGCTCGGAGACACGAGCTTACCCAGCAGAGGTTGGCATCGAGGACAGGAGGTCAGAAGAGATCTCATTCCCAGGTTGGAGGAGGAGTAATACAGCGAACATCGGCACCAGCACCCGGTATACGTATTCATGATGCAGGAGCACCGCGGAGGACGGCCGTGTCAACTAATTCAGCGCCAGTTCGACATCAGCAGCCGAGGAACCAACAGCAGCGTCAGGGAGCACCCCAGGGCTGTACATTCTGTGGGAAGGCAGGGCACACGAGGGAGGTGTGCCGGTCAGCGAATGGCTTATGCTTGAGGTGTGGTAGTTCAGACCACCGTATCTCCACTTGTCCTGTAATGTAGAGGCCAGGAGGGCCAGCTCAGCAGTTTTCGACGTTGCCAGCTCCGGTGGCAACCCTGAGTGGAGGGCTAGTATTAGCAGTGAGGCCCCTAGCCCAGCGTCTACCAACGCAGGCTCAGATGTTTCGCCAAGCACAGGAAGCCGGAGGCCTTCAGAGGCAGCCACAACATGGTCGAGGAAGGCCGCAATAAGGGGCTCCGCGGGGCCAGGGCCAGGCTCTCATATTATCTTTGGGAGAGGCTCTAGCATCTAGTGACGTGGTGGCAGGTAAAATTCTCGTCACCTCATTTCCTGCTGTAGCATTATTTGATTCAGGTGCTACTTATTCATTCATCACTGCACAATATGCTACACGGATTGGACTAGTATTTGAGGCATTGCCGGAGAGGATGGATATACTCACCGGCAATGGGCTCGTAGAAGTGAGCAGAGTGCGCTTTTCATGTCCGGTAGAGGTGTGTGGGCATTTACTGCCCGCATCATTGATTGAATTCTCTATAGAGAATTTTGATGTAGTTCTTGGCATAGACTGGTTGAGAGACAGTCATGTGACCATTGATTGTAGAGGAGGTAGGGTCATATTCAGCGTTCCTGGGATGGAACAGTTCATCTTTACTCGAACCTTGAAGAATCAGGCCGGAGGCGTCCTCTCAGCAGCAGTGTCAGAGCCAGAACAGATTCCGAGAGTGGTCAAAGATTTTCTTGACATCTTCCCTGATGAGCTCCCAGGGATAACCCAGTCAGAGAGGTAGAATTTAGCATTGAGTTGAACCCTGGAACGAGGCCTATTGCAGACAGAGTTTACAGAATGTCGCCGTCAGAACAGGATAAGTTGTATCAACATGAGGAAGAGTTGAAGTCTAAGGGATTCATCCGAGACAGTAAATCGCCCTGGGCCGCGCCAGTGATTCTAGTTCCCAAGAAGGATGGGTCGACGAGGATGTGCATCGACTACCGCAAGCTGAATACAGTAACAGTGAAGAATAAGTACCCGCTACCAAGGATTGATGACCTGTTTGACCAGTTGAGCAAGGCCAGCATCTTTTCCAAGATCGATCTTCGGTCGGGATACTATCAAGTAAGAGTCCGGGAGCAAGACATACCGAAGACAGCATTCAGATCTAGATATGGGCATTATGAGTTTTTAGTAATGCCCTTTGGACTAACCAACGCCCCTGCAGTATTCATGGATTTAATAAACCGCATCTTTCTGCCGTATTTGGATAAATTTGTGGTGGTGTTCATAGATGATATCCTTGTCTATTCCAGCAGTGAAGAGGAGCATGAGAAACATCTTAGGACTGTCTTGCAGACATTAAGGGAGCATCAACTATATGCGAAGCTCGACAAGTGTGAATTCTGGTTAGACCATATTTCGTTCCTGGGATATGTAATTTCTGGAGCAGGAGTGTCAGTGGATCCGAAGTAGATTGAGGCCGTAGAGCATTGGCCGGTCCCGAGAACGATTGCAGAAGTGCAAAGTTTCTTAGGATTAGCTGGTTACTACAGAAGGTTCGTGGCGGACTTTGCCAGGATCTCTGTGCCTTTAACGCGTTTGACGCACAAGGACATAGAGTTTGTTTGGTCAGCTAGCTGTCAAGCATCGTTTGAAGAATTAAAGAAGAGATTGATATCAGCCCCGATCTTGACGCTTCCAGTAGGAGCGGGAGGCTTTACAGTATATTGTGACGCATCAGGGAAGGGTCTTGGATGTGTATTGATGCAGCATGGAAAGGTGATAGCATATACATCTCGGCAGCTTCGAGACCATGAGAAGAATTACCTGACTCACGATTTGGAGTTAGCAGTTGTGGTGTTTTCACTCAAGTTGTGGAGGCATTATTTATACGGGGATCGGGTAGAGATCTATACTGATCATAAGAGTTTGAAATACGTGTTCACGCAGCGAGATTTGAACATGAGGCAAAGAAGATGGTTAGAACTGCTGAAGAATTTTGATTTAGATCTTCAGTATCATCCAGGCAAGGCGAATATAGTTGCAGATGCACTGAGTAGGAGAGACAGTACCATATTCTTGACCTCGCAGAAGTATATTCTAGAAGACCTTCAGAGTATGGGAATCAAAGTAGTTTTGCCAAGGGATATAGGAAGAATGACCAGTATGCAGATTCAGTCAACCTTAGTAGAGAGGATAAGGGCAGCACAAGCAGGAGATCCACAGATTCAGAAGTTGTGGTCGGAGTGTGAATCAGGCCGTAGGAAGGAGTTAGTAATTCATGAAGATGGTACGCTCAGGTTTGGAAACAGACTCTGTGTACCGAGTGGAGACCTTCGGCAAGAAGTTATGTCCGAAGCTCATAGTTCTATTTACTCCATTCATCCAGGAGGAACGAAGATGTATCGAGATATCAGGCAGTACTTTTGGTGGAATGGCATGAAAAGAGAGATAGCGAGATTTGTATCCAAGTGTCTGGTATGTCAGCAGGTGAAAGCCGAGCAGCAGAGACCAGCAGGATTGCTACAGCCGCTTCCTATCCCGGAATGGAAATGGGAGCACATCACGATGGATTTTGTGACCGGTTTACCTAGATCCCCGGCTGGCAAGAATACAGTCTGGGTAATAGTAGATCGACTCACGAAGGTCGCTCATTTCCTTCCCTTCCGAGTTGGACAGACTACTGAGCAGCTAGCAGAAATATACATGAAGCAGATAGTAAGGCAGCACGGTGTTCTAGTTAGTATAGTATCAGATCGGGATACGCGGTTTACTTCCCATTTTTGGCGGAGCTTACACCAAAGTTTGGGAACCAAGTTAAGATTCAGTACCGCTTATCATCCACAAACTGACGGGCAATCAGAAAGAACCATTTAGACATTAGAAGATATGCTACGGGCGTGTACCTTGGATTTTGGCAGATCTTGGGAGGATCACCTTCATCTAGTGGAGTTCTCCTATAACAACAGCTATCAGGCTAGCATTCAGATGGCCCCGTTCGAAGCATTATACGAAAGGAAGTACAGGTCCCCTTTGGCATGGGACGACGTCGGAGAACGAAAGTTTTTGGGGCCAAAGATGATCACGCAGACTGTGGAGATAGTTAAGTTGGTCAGAGAGCGCCTTCGAGTTGTACAGGACCGACATCGTCATTGGGCAGATCAGCATCGTAGGCCTCTAGAGTTTAGAGTTGGCGACCAAGTGTTTCTGCAGATTTTGCCTACTCGGGGTATCATCAGATTGGGAACCCGGGGAAAGCTTAGTCCAAGATACGTTGGTCCTTTTAAGATTCTCGCTCGGGTAGGCGATGTGGCTTATCGACTTGCCCTTCTGCCTTCGTTAACTGGCATACATGATGTGTTTTATGTGTCCCAATTACGTGGGTATGTCCCGGATCCGAGTCATGTCCTCGATCATTCTGAGTTAGTCGTTGGTACCGACCTAACTTACGAGGAACAACCCGTGTCTATTTTGGACCGGCGAGAGAAGGTACTCAAGAATCGGACGATAAGCCTTGTCCGTGTTTTTTGGAACCATCACTCTTCGGGAGAGTCAACCTGGGAGCGCGAGGACGAGATCAGATCTCGGTATCCGCATTTGTTTGACTAATGAGGTATATTTTTTTATGCCTTATTGACACGATTCCATGCTTATCTGCACCTGCTTATTTTGCACTTTATGATGTATGATAGTAACTGCTATGGTAGTTAACTTGTATATGATTGTGCCATGCTTGCCCTGATTTCACTATCCTGTCTTGGCTGGAATTCCGAGGACGGAATTTTTCTAAGAAGGGTAGAGATGTCACTCCCCGATCCTGGAATACGTATTTTAATACGTAAATCGATAAATTGTATTTACTTTGTATTTATACGATATTTATATGCTGTATTTCTTCATGTATTTCCCAAAAATATTCGACAAAATATTATTTTGTAATTTATTTTCTGCAATTGGGCCTACAGTCTTGGCTCATTTGGGTAACCCATTTTTGGTTCACCAATGGTTCATCATGAACCCTTGGGTTCAAGATTCTATATAATAACTCATCTCATTCTCTCTCTTCTCATTTATTTTTCCTCTCATTTATTTTCCTCCACCAACCAAGGCAAGTGCCAACTTGCTCAAGAGATGGATCCATAAATGTTGATATTTTCTTACAAAATTATTTGTCAAAATATGTTCTTCTTCTCATTCTATACTAGTTTAGAACTTGAAATTTTCCATTTTGAAGCTTTAATTTTTGTAGATCTAAGTTTTAACCATTTTCGGATCTTCTTGGTTTTGATCTAGCAAACTTCATTATTTTTAAGTTTTGATGGTTCCATGTTGTAGAGAATTTTATTCTACCCAATTTTGACCTTTGAAAAGTTGGATTTGGACTTATTTTGACCAAGTTATGGACTTTTGAAGCTTTGGGTTCAAACCATGGAGTTCTCGCTATTTTGGAGAAGACAGTGAGCAGTGTGCGTGAGCTTTCTAGCTTGCGCCACTGAGCTGCACGCGCTCTTTAGCGCAGCGCAGTCTGGCTCATACGCTGCCTTGATGAGGAGTCGTATGGACCTCATACGCTGCCTTGATGAGGAGTCGTATGGACCTCATACGCTGCCTTGATGAGGAGTCGTATGGACCTCATACGCTGCCTTGATGAGGAGTCGTATGGAGTACATACGCTGCCTTTTGGAAGCGTATGTCTAGCATACGCTGACCTGAGCGTAGCTTGACCTGAGCGTAGCCTGACCTGAGCGTAGCCTGACTTGAGCGTAGCCTGACTTACCTTATATTTTTATATGTATATATTATATTGCATATATATATGTAAATGTTTGAGTATGCTATATATCCTTACGCCTTTTGTCCTGAGCATGATATGAGCACTAATGTGACCCCGGTGAACAAAGTGTTCCTACCTGATACTTGTACCTGAATGTCCCAGTTCTCGTTCATGCTCGACAAATGACTCGTAACTCCACGTGGCATATTTGCAATGATGCATTACTCCAAGGAAGGTAGAACATATTGACATACTGATTGACATGGATCCTCTCTTGGGGTACTCGTACTTGAGTACGACTTTTAGGACGATAATCATGCAGGCCACAGCATGTGAGTCCAAGATTTCACCTAGGGTTAAACTAGGCAACTAAATATACTAGATGCATGGGGAGTGCAGAATCCTGAGATCGTGTTATACCAGCCGTCTTGAGATATTGTCTCGACGCGCCGGTTGGTCTCCACGGATACTGTGTCATCTGCAACGAGTGGATGACTGTATCCGATTAATTCCTGCTATATATTATATGTCTTGGCATGGTGGCCTTACGAGGGACCTGTGCTCAATGATACCTGTCTACGCGAACCCCTGGGTTGGCTAGCCTTGCTGGAAAGATACGATCTGAGGATTTTGAAATAACATGACGCGAGGATAACCTCGTCCCACTAGAAACTCGTAGACTTGATTGGCCGTGAAAACGACTTGCTTGTATCCTATTTACCTTCCGTGAATAACTGAGGGAAGCGGACTGTCATGGTACGTAATCCAACCCATGTTCTTACTTGATTGTTGGGTTGGTTATCGTACTATGACAGGCTGTGGACCGAAGTTATGAACGAAAGACTTATTCTGGTTGTGAAGTGCTACTTCTGTGAATGACTGAGGAACATGGTCTATCATGGTACATGATCCAACCCATGTTCTTGTTTGATTGTTGGGTTGGTTATTGTGCTGCGATAGGCTATCGACCGAAGTCACGATCAGGAGATTTTATTGTTTATACCTTTTAACTTATGTGAAAGTTATAGATTACAACACGTCCCGACTCCATGCGGCACCTTTTGTCCTTATTTGGTTGTAAGGGTGCCATATGGGTTCAAGGATGTTGCGCTACCCTATAATAGTAGCATAAGTATTACTATTATCAATCATTCTATTAACTGGGTTTTTAATCTTAACTCTTGTGCCCTTTTTGGCGGTACTTGCTATTCGGGGCTGACCCCGCTGGTTTTGTTTGGCCAGATCTCGTAGCAGAGCCAGAGAACACGATCTTCCTCCCTGACATCCATGGTGCATACTAGGAGCATGGCGGTTCAGGGACTCGAGTGGGTCTCTTCTCCACCACTCCTGCTTATATTTTGTGCGGCATTTTAGCCACCGGCACCTGTTAGCCGGATTACTTGATATTTTGTGTCAGTACAGAATTGTAAATAAACAGACTGCAGCTGTGTATAATTTTGTACTCCTGACTCTCTGAGATAGCTAAATTATATAGCTAGTCTCTCATGATCATTTTGATGAAGCGTCGGGGACGCCTTGCTGCTTTATCTTTAATGTCCATTTAATTGCTGATGTGACTTGATTGATTGAGACATAGAACTCTGTGGGACCATAGGAGACTTGTTTAAAAGGGGACCATAGGAGACTTGTTTAAAATAAACATTAAAATTAACATCAACACTAAAGTTAACATTAAAATATTAATATTAATATTAATATTAATATTAAAAATTATATTACTATTACTAATAATATTTTAAGATATATTTGTTTTGAAAGATAGATTATTTTTTCAAAGAAATCTAATCTATTTTTAAATTTTTAATTTTAAATCTATCAATCTCTCCTTAAAAAAGATCATCTCTATTTTAAAACTTTAACCGATGGATAGAATTTGTTTACTTAAGATAAAGATAGATTTGTTTAAAAGGGGAGAGATTTAAAAATTTTAAAGAATAGAAATTTGAAAGAGAAACGTGTATGTTTAGTGATCCCCTAAAGTTATCCCGTAAAGTTATCCCATACAGGAAGCTTGCTGTATATATATATATATATATATATATATATATATATATATATATATATATATATATATATATATATATATATATATATATATATATATATATATATATATATATATATCGGCCTGAACCTTCACAAGTATACCTTGAGGCGCAAAATGTCAATGCATGTACACGTATACTAACAAAAGAAGAGGTAAACTAGAAGCAAAACGGCTAAGCCGAGGAAAGGAGAGAGTTCCAGAAAGCCTCCTGCCATGCCTACAGAGGGGTCTCCGTTTGTGGCATTGACGAATGGTGTCCTAAATTAGTTGGTCTGCACTATACTGCTGGCCTTCGTATCTAGCCTTGTTCTAATTTTTCCAAATAACCCACGTGGCGGCCGTAGCTACGATCTGGTGGCCATGGGATGCTGAATCCCAGGTTGCCATGAGGTGGTGAAAGTTGTTGCCTCCGTGAGGCAATCTGCAACGCTGGGATAGAGCTCTCCAGACCTTGACCATTAGGTCCCCCTGATTGAGGATGTGGTTGGCTGTTTCTGATTGTCGATCAAAGCAGCATGTGCACGCAGAGGCAAGGCTGAACCCGATTGTGTTGAGATTGTCGTCAGTGGGGAGGATATTGCGTAGGGCTCTCCAGATGAGGAAAGACCACTTCTTGGGGATGCACGTCTTGGGACAGGGCCAAGCTTGTTGTGTGTGTGTGTGTGTATATATATATATATATATATATATATATATATATATATATATATAGAGAGAGAGAGAGAGAGAGAGAGAGGAGGGATCAACATTCCCTCAGTTTTGCATCCCCCAAGCATCCCAAGGATAACATCCATTGGATCTTGCTTTAAGTCATCTAATCTTAACCGTTGATTTTTCAATGGTTAAAATTAAATAACTTAAACAAGATCCAACGGATATGAAAGAGGGGATGCTTAGGGGATGCAAAAGTGAGAGGATGTTGATCCCTCCTTATATATATATATATATATATATATATATATATATATATATATATATATATATATATATATATATATATATATATATATATATTCAAAATTTTAAATTCAATCCTTAAGACACTTTTCACCTCAAGTCAAATCTCTATCCTCAATTCTCTTTTATTGTTAACATTAACTCAATAGCCATAAATATTTTTCTGAAAATTTTTGAAGTCAAAAGCATTAAAATCTCTCAACCTTATTTTACTTGATTTCCTTCTCAATCACTATCCAAGTGTTTCACCTTCAATAGATAAAAAAATTTCTTTATAATTTGACTTGACAAAACAACTTCTACCTACCTTAGAATCCATCAACCTTTCATAAACACAAGATTATATCTCATAAAATTGTCTCAAGTTTAAACTGAATCCAATCTCCTCTCACTCAAGTTTGTAAATTCTTAATAACCTCATCATTCCTTTTAGTCATTAATTTACCACCAATGAATCACATTGTACCTTGAGGACGTCTACCCATCAAAACACATTTTGCCATAAAATTTGATAACTTTTTCCTACTAGTTGCTAAAATTCAATATGACTATATACATATGGCATATGGCATCCCCAATACCCCTCATATATACACGGCAACCAAAATTTGTAAAAAACAACTAATCTATGCAGTTTACCTAAGGAATACTGATAAATTCCACCAAGCATGGCATCCTTCGGAATATGAAGGGAAGAGAAACAAGGATAGTGATGTCAATGAGGGATAATCGAACATGATTGCGAAGGCCAAGGAAGACAATCAAATTTCAAAGCGAGTTTTCCAAGCAGCTGTAGATTGAGATTCTTAATCATGTTTATCCTAGTGCAGGCTCTCTCGGCACAGTAATGTAACCGAGACGATATGCTCTGACTTGCATGGGTCACCAAAAAAATATGTCACGCTATAGTCGCAAAATACGTTGGACTAGGATACGTTGCAATATCAACTATATATCAAGTAGACTCCGACCCAACTCAAATACGTATACGACATCTAAGATAGGGTCTAATATGGCAAATTATATATATCTCAATACACATAATGAATAAAAACACAGCTTGCAAAACTAGGCTATATCAACAGAAAGTCATGGAAATGAATATAATAATAAAGAATGAATAAAGGTACCAATATTGATACCTAATTCCTGGACACAATCATTGCTATCCATATATTCTACGCAACAGCTCAACAAATACCTGAGAGATCACCAGGTCCTCAGAAGGAACGTAGCAAGATACATAATATATATGTAAAATATAACAATCAATAAATATGAAAATGAGATAATAGAATAAATATAAAGGAATACTACATCTAAGAGGGTAGCATGCCATGAGAACAACGGTATTAGTCGTGGCTACAGGTAAATCAGGTAGTAGCGACAACAATCCAGTGAGGCACTAACAGTCATATCACAGGTCTCTACCGCAGTCCAGTGAGGCGCTAGTAATCGAAAGGTCAAGTTAACAAATCTTTATCGCAGCCTGGTGAGGCGCTAATGAGCAAATATTTTGTCACAATAGTTAATGCCTAATAATGGTATCCTCGCCTACAGAACTAAGGAATCATGTCAAGATAGGTCAAATAGCATAAATGCCAAATTAGGACAGGTCACACACAATGGAGAGAAAATATATACACAAGCAAAGTGTATCATAAAACGAATTAGAAATATGAGACAAATAAATATAGGGAAACAAATAATGTATGTATGATGTGAACCGTGTATATGAATCATGTGAAATAAATGACAAAAATATGACAACATGCATAAAGAACAGTAACAGAAAATGAGCATACATGAAAATACAATACAAGTCGGCAAGGTATACTTACCTTTGTCCATGTCCAGGCTGAATTCGCAAACCAAAGCCAATCATGAATTCATATATAATAAAAACCATTATTAATATTCTAATTATATACATGACATATGTGTTTCATGTTAGGGTTGAAGAACAGGTAGGCAACTCTAGAGGGGGTGAATAGAGTTTATAACAATAATGGCCAAATAAAAATTAAACTCTTTTCACCAACTGTAAATAATCAGAGTAGTAAATGCAAAAATAAAAAGATCAAGAGAGTATACACAAACACAGTCGTTTTAACCTGGTTTCCCTCGTGGAGGACTAGTCCAGGCCTGAGAACTCTAGCTCAGGATTAAATCTACTATTTATGAAATAGTAGTTACACCCCGGGCCTTTTCTTCAGAAGAGCACGTCAACTTCTTACAAAGATCGCTGTGGCGATGCTTAGAATTTTCCAAGCGACTTTCTTGACTCTTGCACAAACTCCTAACTGAATAGCACTGAGCACTTTTAGGCTTAGGAAGCTTGTGGCTAGTAGATGAGAAGGTTAAGGCTTGTATGAGGCTTAAATAGAAGGGAAGAGAAGATAATTGGATGATTAAAAATGAGAGAATTCAAGGCCTATTTATAATAGTTGGAATAGGCAAAATTCGGCCAGAATTCTGTGTCAAGAATTCAAATTTTTGGCCGTTGGACAACTAGCATACAGCAAACCCTAAAAATTAGGGTCCTATAATTTAGGGGACAGAGTTCGGCCCAAACTCTGTGTGGAGGCAGAGTTC
The DNA here is from genome assembly GCA_029216955.1 of Iris pallida. Classification (NCBI taxonomy): domain Eukaryota; kingdom Viridiplantae; phylum Streptophyta; class Magnoliopsida; order Asparagales; family Iridaceae; genus Iris; species Iris pallida. The sequence goes on from JANAVB010019998.1 coordinate 2,508,768, forward strand.
GGCCCGAACTCTGTCTCTATAGGACAGAATGTTCAAATGGGCTTTTGTGGGCTAGTTTGGCTTGGTGGATCTTTTGGGTTTGTTTTGGGGATAAGGGTTAAGCCAAGAATACCCAGTGCTACTCAGTTTACATTTAACTAGACTCAATAAATGTAAAATAATACAGACTCTAAAATTGAGTACAGTACAGGAGAGAGCCGATGTCCTCTTGTACTGAGTTCTGTCTTGATATGTCATATTAAATTATGACAAGTATCATATTATCAATTTGTCAATATTTGGTTGACTGTAATTTGGGTCAACAATCTCTCCCATATTGATAATTGACAAAATAATATTTGTATATTCAATGTTCATACCTGGACACAACATGAAAGTAGTAGTCATGCATAGAAGCAGTAGCTCCCCCGTAATAATAGCTCTCCCATAAATATAGCTTCTCTGTAAGCCAATGTTCCTTATCCTGATATACATAATCTCCTCCAAAACATAGATATCACACAATATGATAGAAATATGAATATCAAATAGATCTCCCCCTTTGGGCATTTATCAATGATGCATAGCAAAAATGAATATCAAACACAGACAGGCAGAAGACTGTATAAGAGATTAACTGGCAAGCACACAATAATAATGATATAATAACTGCAAATAAAGTCCAAAGATCTACAGAAAGTGTACTCATACAAGAAAATCAAACTACATAATCATAAGTGCATAAAAACTAAATAACATCATCAGCAGCAGCAGCAGGTACAAACCACATACATCATGGATCGTGAGATGGTACAGCGACGTCAGATGGATCAGTATCAAAATGACGAGGATCCACAAAAGTTGCATCCGGATCCAGATATCGTATGACCCAAGGGTCATCGATACGGTACCTGGCGCAAGATGGATTTCGCTCTATAGGAAGTGGCACAGAGGGATGCCGAGACATGGTGTACCGGATGTCATGCAATGAGTTACTGATGGCACTCATCTGCAAAGTGGTACGATAGTCGAGCTGGGTCCAGCGGTCGTCCTCCAACATGAAATGATCACGAAGCATGGTCTGGATAGACTCGAGAGTAGCAGGAGGCTCGGGCACAGGTTGCCCAAGAGCAGGTGCATCATCCTGAACATCAGAACCAGAATGCTCGGACTCAGTGGGAGACTTGACAGCTGCCTGAAGCCGTCTTGCCTTAGACAGAAAGACAAGGGCTGGAAGGAACTGGCACTCATCGAGAGGAACATGAAATACATGAAAAACTATTGGCAAATAGAGAGCATAGACCAATGATCTAGGCCTCTTCCTTGCACCAATCATCCAGTCCATCATAGTGCGTGGAAGGTTGAATGGGACATGGAAGTGAAGGTGATACCAAGCAGAAATCTCAAAATACAAAAATTCATCAATCGATACCGCTTTGGGCAAGATCGTGGAGAAGACGATACGATGAAGCTCGTAGAAATATGGGTTAAGGAATTTTGCAAGTAACTTGCGTGGATGTGTGTTTGGAGTACAAAAATCGTCCATGAAACTCTCAAGGGACGACACATCGGGAAATTGAAACTTGCGTGCATCGACAAGTTTTTCCTAAGAGTTGGTTCCGAAATCTCGAGATATTTTGCAAGTTCAAAATCATCGAAAGAGATGTCAATTCCGGCAACACGAGAATATATTCGTGTGTCATCAAATGTGAGATTACAGTAAAACATTTGAATAGCATTCAAGTAAATAAGTGATGTTGTAGAAACTAACTCATCAAGACAAAGATCATGAAATAATGAGTCATAACGAGAAAATATAGTAAAGTTGATGGGATGACCCGCGCACACAGGCCGGGAACGAAAATCATTGAACCATTCATTTGATGCATCCAATGAAACAAAAATTCGATCATCGAATGTGTTGGGGTCATTTGTTTGTGGTAGATTAAAAAGTGGATGAATAGGTTGATCATCTCGAAGAGGAGGGTTCGATGAGGAAGCACCCTCAGTTCTAGTCCTCTTTCCTCTATTGAACAACCTAGGTGTCGTTGAACAATGAAAGGAAATTTGAAATTGAGATGGAGATAAAGAAAGAGTTATACCTCAAAAGATTAGTAGAATATGGAAGAGAATGATGCAAAAGCTATCCTCCTTGAATTTGGGGGGAAAAACTATACTAGATTGATAATTCTAGGGTTAGGGTTTGGAGAGGATGAAGTAGGAGAGGTTTTAGAGGAGGCAATGGAGAGGAAAGAGAGGGAGAACCCGAATATATGAAAGGGGGTTCGGCTGGTCGGGTTGATCCTGGACCGTAGGATCGAAAAAAGATGGATGGCTGAGAGCAACTGGAAGTTCTGGAATGACCAGACCGAATTCGGCCTGAACTCTGTGTGAGGCAGAGTTCGGCCCAAGTTTTGGGTTCTGGGACCTGAACTGAAAATAGTTTAAAAAATTCCAAGTTGGAGAAAAATGGACAGGAGTGGTAAGGATTGAAAAAAATTCAAAAGGAAATGGTCAAGTTAGAAAATTGCAAATGTACATTGAATGGAGTAAATGCAAATGAAGTTAGAAATTTTCAATTAAGCAAGTTATAAATGAAATTGAACCATGTAATAAACAAAGATTTATGACACAAATTATTACGATGAAACTGCCATGGGGTAGCTGTAGGGGCCAAATCCCTGCTAGCAGTATTCCGAAGACTAGTGCACTGTGTCGCTTAGGCTTTTTCGTCTTTTTGTCAGAAGGACCCTTTCAGCTTGTACCCATAGCAAATTCATCATAAAAAACTATGACATAATCGATATTTATGTAGGCCAATTTAGTGAATAACCGTTTCATCCAAAATTTCTAATTTACGACATAGAAAGTTGAATCGCTCTTCGGATAGTGGTTTAGTAAAGAAATCAGCCAGGTGATGATCAGTGTCAATAAATTCTAAATTTATAGTACCCAGTTGTTGATGATCACGCAGAAAATGGTGATGAATTTCAATGTGTTTCGTACGGGAGTGACATATAGGTTCTTAGTAAGGTTGATAGCACTAGTGTTATCACAGAATATAGGAATGTGCATAAAAGATAGGTTGTAGTCTGTAAAGGTTTGCTTCATCCACAGAATTTGTGCACAACAACGACCAGCTGCGATGTATTCAGCTTCTGTTGTGGATAGTGCGACAGAATTCTGCTTCTTGCTAAACCAAGAGACTAGAGCTTTGCCTAATAAATGACACGTTGTAATGCCTGTGGTTCGTATTACGTATTTCTGGAATACGTGTACGTATTTATTCTTGTATTGCGTGATTCCTTGTTTAGTTTTCTTCTTGGCTTGGCTTAGTTTACTCTCGGTTTGGGTTGGCTTGGTTCGGCCGGCCCAATGCTTGGTTCATCATGGGCCAAGGGTGGAACACCTTAGCCTATGCTTCTCCTTCATTTCCACCACAACCTCCCTCTTTATTATCTCCACCAACCTTCTCTCTCCTCCATAATTCTTATTTACTTCTCCTTCCCCCACCATTACTCTTCTCCACCAACCAAGAACACCATAGACAAGTACAACTTGCTTCCACAAGAGAACCCCTTTTGATGGTTTCATTAGCTTCTCCTCATGATTCTAAACCACATTAGAACTTGTCATTTTCCATTTTGAGGCTTTAATTCTTGTAGATCTAGAGTCTTGCTATTTTTGGATTTTTGGTGGTTTTGATCTATCAAACTTCCTTGTTTTCAAGTTTTGATGGTTCCATGTTGTAGAGAATTTCATTCTACCCAATTTTGACCTTTGGAAAGTTGGATTCGGACTTGTTTTGACCAAGATATGGACAATTAAAGCTTAGATCCAACTTTAGAGTTCTTGCTGTTCTTGCCAATTGGAGAAGACAGTGAACAGTGAGCTAGCTTTTTAGCTTACGCCACTGAGCTGTACGCTGCTCTTTAGCGAGCGTACGCTAGCCTTGGTACGCTGCACTTTAGCGAGCGTACGCTAGCCTTGGTACGCTGCTCTTTAGCGAGCGTACGCTAGCCTTGGTACGCTGCTCTTTAGCGAGCGTACGCTAGCCTTGGTATGCTGCTCTTTAGCGAGTGTACGCTAGCCTTGGTACGCTGCTCTTTAGCGAGCGTACGCTAGCCTTGGTACGCTGCTCTTTAGCGAGCGTACGCTAGCCTTGGTACGCTGCTCTTTAGCGAGCGTACGCTAGCCTTGATACGCTGCCTGTTGGCAACGTGTCTTTTGCGTACGCTAGCGTGAGCGTGCCCTAGACCCTTTCGTACGCTAGCTCAAGCGTACGCAGTCTTGAGCGTACGCTAGCTTGAGCGTACGCTGACCTGTAGCTTGAGCGTGCCCTTGTGTACGCTGACCCTTGCGTACGTTTCCCATTGGAAGTGTATGGACCCTTTCGTACGCTAGCTCGAGCGTACGCATGACTCGAGCGTACGCTGGCCTGAGCGTATGGCCTTTGGCTGACTTGGCCTTATGTCAGCGTGTCAGATTTGGTTTTATTTCCCTTAAGCTTGGCTCTTCTATAGCCCTGTATATTGATATTTTATTAGATATTTTACGCCCATTTTATATCCTTACGCCTTTTGTCCTGAACTTGATAATCACGAAATTACTTGATATATTTGGAATTGATAACTGAGCCCGACACAATAGTGACCCGTAGTGGTGCACTCCAGGCAGGAGTAACCTGGCATGACCTGATAGTGGCCCGTCGTGGCGCACTCCTGACAAGTACACTTGACCTGATAACCTGACATGATTATCTCGAATAGCTGTTGCGACGGCTACCTGACATGACATGACCTGTATAATAACCTGGACACCGTAGGCGATTGTGCTTGTATAAATAAACCAGTCCTGTCTTACATCATGTCTAGGATGGGACTCCTGAGTACCACGGTCAGGAGTACCTATTGAAATAAACTAAGGACTAATAACTAGATTAATACATTTATCATGAAGAGATTTCCCAGCTACAGGCAAACCCGTTACCTGGGCATGCCTTGGGATCTGTAGCCTGCCGTCGAGTAGGTCACATTTCCAGCACACTGTCATGTGTTGCACCCTTCAAGCTACCTAAGGGTACATTCATTTCCTGGACGATGTACCCACCTGAATTCAACTCTAATCTTTTAATCCTGGGAACCTGGATGGTCTGCAGGGCTTGTGGCTGTGGAATAATCTCACTGCATCTTGTTAGTAATTAGGCTTATGATAACCCTAGTTAGTCAAAGTATCAAGCCGTAATTCTTGCTTGGCCGTGAAGTGATTGGACGGAGTCTAACCTGTGTAGTCTTGCCCTGATCCTGATCCTGTTCCAGATTACTGCATGACCAGAATGCTTGTATTTATTTTACCGATAAATGGTGAGAATTCCAAGTTCTGTTCAGACGAAGGGTTACAACCCCGGTCCTTGTTTGGTTTACGGGTTGTAACCTGGTTATCTGAATAGTTCCATGGTTATCTCGTCGTATATCATCCTGGTGTATTTTCTTATTTTCAGTTCTTACTTTATTTATATCTTGTGCTGATTGCTGGTTTTAGTTCTTAAGTGAAGCCTCCTTTGTGGCACTTGCTCTTTCTGGGGTCTGACCCAGCTGGTTTTGTGTGGCCAAATTTTGGAGCACCTCCAGAGGATCTACCGACCTTTCTGCCAAATGGTGAACACTAGAAGGAATCCTGGCAATGAGTGGGTTATTTTTGGTTCTTCCACTCTATTGTAAAAATATTTTTTTGAGGCGTTTAGCCGACGAGCACTTGTTTAGCTCGATTGTATTTACTTACTGTCTGCCAACGGGCTGTAACATGATTAACATATCCTAGGGTTGATCATGTATGACTAAACTCTTGCTAGTCCTGACATTTTGTACGACTAGCTTCATGATCTGCTGAATATGTAATATTTGGGACGCCTTATTATTGTATATTTAATGATCATATATCTTGTAACTTTTACTTACTTGCTCGTGATTGAGACACTAGGCTTGTTCATGACCTTAAGAGACTGTTGGCTTGTAGATAAACCCTCATCTATCCTAGACAGCCGTGACCGTATAGCGAGGTGGGTTGCACTTCAATATACGTAGCTGGCTATGTCTGCCCCCGCTCTCCATTATTCTGGTTCTGGGGCGTGACATGGTTTAAGTGGTGGCCCATGCAGGTCTTGTAAAATCAAGATATGTGAGGGTTTACCGAATAGATGTCTCAATCAGTATTCGTCCTTGATCTCTGCTCGTATCTTCTGAATCCCTGGATTCTTGTCCTGATCATATGCTTGTATCGTTGATCTGTCCTGGTCCTTTCTTATTGTTCCCTATGTCGTCTTCTTCAGCGACATTGTTCGTGGTCCTACCGACCAGCAAGGCGGAGCACCTCCCGTGGACCAGCAGCAACCTGGAGATCAAGCCCAGCATTCCGGAGTAGCCTCCAGAGTCGTGCCTTCTGACGGAGAACCACCAGTCCAACCAGTTCAGCCTGTCGAGCCTGATGATGGCACTTTGGTAGGTCTCGTCAGGACCTTGATAGCTTCTCAAGATCGTCGTGGAGATGCATTGCAATAGGCAATGGCGGATGCTTTGACTAGAGGCGGTCATCCAGGGAACAGCACGGCCAACAGCTTCAAGCGCTTGAACCCTCCATTCTTTGACGGTAGTGAAGATGCTATCGCAGCAGATGCATGGCTTCAGGACACAGAGGTAGTTTTAGAAGCAGCCAAGACTCCAAAGAATGAGAAGGTAGCCGTGGTGCGCCTGCAGTTGTTAGATCTTGCCCGCAGCTGGTGGACAGCGCAGGCCGTTGGATTAGCAGCACCTATTGCTTGGGCAGTGTTCAGGGAGAGATTCCAGACCAAGTATTTCGATACCGTGGCTCGGTATGATCTGCAGACGAGGTTTACCAATCTGAAGTAAGGAGGCAGGACGATCGACGGATATGCGGTCGAGTTTTCCAGACTCAGTCGGTTTGCTCCCACCTTGGTGGCAACCGAGTATGATAGAGCCCAGCGGTTCCAGCAGGGACTTCACCTGGAGATCTTGTTGGCAGTTGAGCAGTTTGAGCATCAGACTTTTGATACAGTCTTGAGAGCAGCCCGAAGGCATGAGTATACCTCCCAGAGGATTGTGGATAGGACCGGAGGTCGGAAGAGATCTCACGGCCAGATGAATCAGTCTTCAGCACCGGCCCCGGCAGCCAGGGCTTTGACTATTGGAGCTCCGAGGCGAGCGGCCTCAGTAACGTCGGTTCAGCATTCCACTCTGACGTACCCTCAGCAGCAGAAGCAGAAGCAGTCTTCCGCAGTGGGATGTTCTCATTGTGGGAAGCTAGGCTATATGGTGGCAGATTGTCGCAGGGCACAGGGATTGTGTCTGGCTTGTGGAGCACCAAACCATAGGGTTGGATCCTGCCCGAATAGGGGTGGTTCATCATCGTCCAACCTTTCTAGCTCTTCGGTGAGAGGACCAGCTCCGGTCCAGCCGCAGCAGTACCCATTGCCGAGGCCCTTGCCGCCTCAGACCCAAGTGTTCCAGCAGCAGAACCTCCAGCAGTATGCACCAGTCCAAGCCCAGAGTCAGACCAGGCAGCGAGGATTTCAGCAAAGGGGACCAGCACCCCGAGGGCACGGTCAGGCTATGGTGATGACCGTAGAGGAAGGATTGGTACCAGGAGAGGTAGTGGCAGGTACTATTCTCGTCAACTCCTTTCCAGCTTCAGTTTTATTTGATTCTGGTACATCATATTCCTTTATGTCTGCACGATTCACGACACGGGTAGGATTGGAGCCCGAGTCATTATCAGTAAGGCTTAATATACTTACTGGTAACGGACTTGTGGGAGTAGATAGAGTGTTTTCCTCGTATCGGATCGTAGTTAGCGGTAGAGAATTCCCCGCTAGATTGATAGAGTTCCCGATGGCTGATTATGATGTGGTCCTAGATATGGATTGGTTGAGGAACCAGTATGCTAGGATAGACTGCCACATTGGCAGGGTTGTTTTTAGCATTCCAGGCGAGCCGGAGTTTTCTTTCTCCCGAGGCGAAGTTGAGTCAACTCCTCCAGTATTGCGGATGGTAGTAGCAGCAGTTCAGTTGTCCAGGATAGTCGAGAAGTTTCTAGATGTTTTCCCAGAAGAACTTCCAGGTATGCCTCCGGAGCGGGAGATCGAGTTCACTATAGACTTGATTCCCGGAACAGCCCCAGTGTCAGAGAGAGTCTACAGGATGGTGCCATCAAAATTGGAGATCTTGTACAAGATGATTGAAGAGCTTAGAACAAAGGGATTCATTCGTGCTAGTGGATCGCCTTGGGGAGCCCCGATGCTTCTTGTGAAAAAGAAGGATGGTATGTCCAGGTTATGTGTTGATTATCGTACCTTGAACTCAGTGACAATCAAGAACAGATACCCTCTTCCGAGGATAGATGACTTGTTTGATCAACTCAAGGGGGCTTCAGTATTCTCGAAGATTAATTTGCGCTCAGGTTATCACCAGATCAGAGTCAGAGAACAAGACATCCCGAAGACGGCTTTTAGATCGAGATATAGGCATTGGGAATTCCTTGTTATGCCTTTTGGAGCAACCAATGCGCCGGCAGTATTCATGGACCTCTTGAATCGCATCTTCATGCCTTACTTAGATCAGTTTGTAATTGTGTTCTTGGATGACATTCTGGTCTATAGCAAGAGTGAGGTGGAGCATGAGCAGCATCTCTGTATAGTTCTTCAGATCCTTAGAGAGCACCAGTTATATGCCAAGTTCAGTAAATGCGAGTTCTGGCTCGATCGCATTTCGTACTTGGGTCATATCATCACTCGAGGAGGAGTAGAAGTGGATCTCCAGAAGATTGTGGCTATTGAGTCATGGCCAGTGCCCAGCACAGTTACAGAGGTTCGCAGTTTTCTTGGATTGGTCGGCTACTACCGGCGGTTTGTTTCGGATTTTGCTCGGATATCAGCGCCATTGACGCAGTTGACCCGCAAGGATGCACAGTTTGCTTGGACAGCAGAGTGTCAGAGTTCTTTTGAGCAGTTGAAGCGAGGCCTGATAACAGCTCATATTCTCACACTTCCAGATGGAACTGGAGGATTCTCAGTATATTGTGATGCTTCGGGCAGAGGCCTAGGATGTGTTCTGATGCAACATGGGAAGGTAATAGCTTATGCATCACGACAACTTCGTGATAATGAGAGGAATTATCCAACCCATGACTTGGAGCTGGCAGTAGTAGTGTTTGCACTTAAGTTATGGAGGCACTATTTGTATGGAGATAGGGTAGAGATTTTTACCGACCACAAGAGCCTGAAGTATGTCTTCACCCAGAAGGATCTTAACATGCGTCAGAGAAGTTGGCTGGAGCTTCTTGTGGATTATGATGTCAACATGCAGTATCATCCTGGGAAGGCCAATGTTGTTGCGGATGCATTGAGCAGGAGAGCGGGAGTTTATTTTCTAACAGCGCAACCAGAGCTGTTATCAGATCTTCAGAAGATGGGTATAGAAGTTATTCTCCCTTCCAGTGTGGCCTTGATGGCCAGTATGCAAGTACAGTCCACTATAGTCGAGAGGATCCGGATGGCGCAGTCGGCAGATTCCAAGCTTTAGTGACTCAGAGCAGAATGCGAGGCAGGACGAAGACTAGAGTTATGCAATCATGAGGATGGTACACTTCGACATGGTAAGCGTCTTTGTGTACCCAGCGGAGATATCCGGCAGGAGATCATGTCAGAAGCGCACAGTTCGCAGTATTCCATCCATCCCGACAGTACGTAGATGTACCGTGATATCCGGCAGCATTTCTGGTGGAATGGCATGAAGCGGGAGATAGCTCGGTATGTCTCTCGATGTTTCGTTTGCCAACAAGTTAAAGCCGAACATCAGAGACCGGCTGGACTTCTTCAGCCCTTACCGATTCTAAAATGGAAATGGGAGCATATGACCATGGATTTTGTGACTGGACTACCTAGGTCCCCAGCTGGTAGAGATGCTATCTGGGTTATAGTTGACAGGCTCACGAAGGTGGCTCACTTTCTTTCATTCAGAGTTGGTCAGTCGATGGCTCAGTTAGCAGAGATGTACCTCAGGCAGATTGTCAGATTGTATGGTATGCCAGTCAGTATCACCTCAGACCGAGATTCAAGATTTATGTTGCACTTTTGGCGTAGCTTGCAAGAGAGTTTGGGAACTCATCTCCAGTTCAGTTCAGCATATCATCCGCAGACAGATGGTCAGTCAGAGCGCACGATCCAGACTCTTGAAGATATATTGCGGTCTTGCACACTTGACTTCGGTGGTTCATGGGAAGATCACTTGCACCTGGTGGAATTTTCGTACAACAACAGTTTCCAGGCCAGTAACCAGATGGCACCGTTCGAGGCACTGTATGGTAGGAAGTGCAGATCTCCACTAGCATGGAATGATGTTGGAGAAAGGCAGATGCTTGGTCCAGAAATGATTGCCCAGACAGTTAAAGTGGTCAGGAGAGTCCGAGATCATCTTCGAGTTGCCCAAGATCGCCAGCGCCATTGGGCCGATTCTCATCGGCGCCCTCTCGAGTTTTCGGTCGGCGATCATGTATTCCTGAGGATTTTGCCTAACCGTGGCGTCATTCGTTTCGGCGTACGGGACAAGCTTAGTCCTAGGTATATAGGACCGTTTGACATTCTGGAGCGAGTAGGAGATGTATCCTATCGTCTCGCTCTTCTACCGTCGCTAAGCGAGGTGCATGACGTGTTCCATGTATCCCAATTACGACGGTATATCCCGGACCCGAGCCATATCCTGGATCATTCGGAATTGGTTGTTGGTACCAACCTTTCGTATGAGGAGAGGCCCGTGTCTATATTGGACCGGAGAGAGAAGATCCTCAAGAACAAGACTATCAAGTTAGTCCGAGTTGCTTGGGGTCATCACTCTTTGGAGGAGTCAACGTGGGAGCGTGAGGATGATATCCGATCGTGATATCCCGACTTGTTTGACTCGTGAGGTATAATGTCTTTCTTATGCCTCCTGCCTTCGATTCCTTGCTTGCATGATTGATTGATTGCCTAGTATAGCTTGCTTGTTATTAATGTAGCTTGTCATTGCTCCTCTAGCCTCTTGATTAAATTCCGAGGACAGAATTCTTTTAAGGTGGGTAGAGTTGTAATGCATGTGGTTCGTATTACATATTTCTGGAATACGTGTACGTATTTATTCTTGTATTGCATGATTCCTTGTTTAGTTTTCTTCTTAGCTTGGCTTGGTTTACTCTCGGTTTGGGTTGGCTTGGTTCGGCCGGCCCAATGCTTGGTTCATCATGGGCCAAGGGTGGAACACCTTAGCCAATGCTTCTCCTTCATTTCCACCACAACCCCCCTCTTTATTATCCCCACCAACCTTCTCTCTCCATAATTCTTATTTACTTCTCCTTCCTCCACCATTACTCTTCTCCACCAACCAAGAATACCATAGGCAAGTGTAACTTGCTTCCATAAGAGAACCCCTTTTGATGGTTTCATTAGCTTCTCCTCATGATTCTAAACCACATTAGAACTTGTCATTTTCCATTTTGAGGCTTTAATTCTTGTAGATCTAGAGTCTTGCTATTTTCGGATTTTTGGTGGTTTTGATCAATCAAACTTCCTTGTTTTCAAGTTTTGATGGTTCCATGTTGTAGAGAATTTCATTCTACCCAATTTTGACCTTTGGAAAGTTGGATTCGGACTTGTTTTGACCAAGATATGGACAATTGAAGCTTAGATCCAACTTTAGAGTTCTTGCTGTTCTTGCCAATTGGAGAAGACAGTGAACAGTGAGCTAGCTTTTTAGCTTACGCCACTGAGCTGTACGCTGCCCTTTAGCGAGCGTACGCTAGCCTTGGTACGCTGCTCTTTAGCGAGCGTACGCTAGCCTTGGTACGCTGCTCTTTAGCGAGCGTACGCTAGCCTTGATACGCTGTCTGTTGGCAGCGTGTCTTTTGCGTACGCTAGCGTGAGCGTGCCCTAGACCCTTTCGTACGCTAGCTCAAGCGTACGCAGTCTTGAGCGTACGCTAGCTTGAGCGTACGCTGACCTGTAGCTTGAGCGTGCCCTTGTGTACGCTGACCCTTGCGTACGCTTCCCATTGGAAGTGTATGGACCCTTTCGTACGCTAGCTCGAGCGTACGCATGACTCGAGCGTACGCTGGCCTGAGCGTATGGCCTTTGGCTGACTTGGCCTTATGTCAGCGTATCAGATTTAGTTTTATTTCCCTTAAGCTTGGCTCTTCTATAGCCCTGTATATTGATATTTTATTAGATATTTTACGCCCATTTTATATCCTTACGCCTTTTGTCCTGAACTTGATAATCACGAAATTACTTGATATGTTTGTAATTGATAACTGAGCCCGACACGATAGTAACCCGTAGTGGTGCAGTCCTGGCAGGAGTAACCTGGCATGACCAGATAGTGGCCCGTCGTGGCGCACTCCTGACAAGTACACTTGACCTGATAACCTGACATGATTATCTCGAATAGCTGTTGCGACGGCTACCTGACATGACATGACCTGTATAATAACCTGGAAACCGTGGGCGATTGTGCTTGTATAAATAAACCAGTCCTGTCTTGCATCATGTCTAGGATGGGACTTCTGAGTTCCACGTTCAGGAGTACCTATTGAAATAAACTAAGGACTAATAACTAGATTAATACATTAGTCATGAAGAGATTTTCCAGCTACAGGCAATCCCGTTACCTGGGCATGCCTTGGGATCTGTAGCCTGCCGTCGAGTAGGGCACATTTCCAGCACACTGTCATGTGTTGCACCCTTCAAGCTACCTAAGGGTACATTCGTTTCCTGGACGATGTACCCACCTGAATTCAACTCTAATCTTTTAACCCGGGGAACCTGGATGGTCTACAGGGCTTGTGGCTGTGGAATAATCTCACTGCATCTTGTTAGTAATTAGGCTTGTGATAACCCTAGTTAGTCAAAGTATCAAAGCCGTAATTCTTGCTTGGCCGTGAAGTGATTGGACGGAGTCTAACCTGTCTAGTCTTGCCCTGATCCTAATCCTGTTTCAGATTACTGCATGACCAGAATGCTTGTATTTATTTTACCGATAATGGTGAGAATTCCAAGTTCTGTTCAGACGAAGGGTTACAACCCCGGTCCTTGTTTGGTTTACGGGTTGTAACCTGGTTATCTGAATAGTTCTATGGTTATCTCGTCGTATATCATCCTGGTGTATTTTCTTATTTCTAGTTCTTACTTTATTTATATCTTGTGCTGATTGCTGGTTTTAGTTCTTAAGTGAAGCCTCCTTTGTGGCACTTGCTCTTTCTGGGGTCTGACCCAGCTGGTTTTGTGTGGCCAGATTTCGGAGCACCTCCGAAGGATCTACCGACCTTTCTGCCAAATGGTGAACACTAGAAGGAATCCTGGCAACGAGTGGGTTATTTTTGGCTCTCCCACTCTATTGTAAAAATATTCTTTTGAGGAGTTTAGCCGACGAGCACTTGTTTAGCTCGATTGTATTTACTTACTGTCTGCCAACGGGCTGTAACATGATTAACAGATCCTAGGGTTGATCATGTATGACTAAACTCTTGCTAGTCCTGACATTTTGTACGACTAGCTTCATGATCAGCTGAATATGTAATATTTGGGACGTCTTATTATTGTATATTTAATGATCATACATCTTGTAACTTTTACTTACTTGCTCGTGATTGAGACACTAGGCTTGTTCATGACCTTAAGAGACTGTTGGCTTGTAGATAAACCCTCATGTATCCTAGACAGCCGTGACCGTATAGCGAGGTAGGTTGCACTTCAATATACGTAGCTGGCTATGTCTGCCCCCGCTCTCCAGTATTCTGGTTCTGGGGCGTGACACACGTGTCGCTCGTACTTTTACGGTCGACTTTACATCCCACAAAATTAGCATCTGAATAACCAATAAGGTCAAAGGATGTGGATTTGGGATACCACAAGCCCACTGTAATAGTACCCTTAAGGTATCGAAAGATACGCTTAACGGCGGACATGTGTGATTCCTTAGGACTAGCTTGATAGTGAGCACACAGGCAAATACTAAACATAATATCGGGACGACTAGCAGTTAGGTAAAGTAGACTACCAATCATACCTCCATACTAACGTTGGTCAACAGGTTTGCCGCTTTCATCAGGTTCCAGCTTGGTCGTGGTAGCCATGGGAGTGTTGATTGGTTTAACATTATCAAGATCAAACTTCTTCAGCATATCCTTTGTGTATTTTTGCCACGACCCGCACCCACTGTTTGGGTGCGAGAACGTAACAACGCCCAGCCTACGCCGCAGTGTCGGCGGTAGAACGCTGTCCTAGGTCACAACATCTAACATTTTAATGCTAAGCAGTTTATACTCCCCGAATGGGGGTGACATAGCAGATACAGTCTCAATCACATCTAAGGTAGAGCATGATAAGGATAGATAAAATATAAAATCCAAAAGAGATACAAGAGATAGAAGTCTAAGTGTCTAAGATACATAAACCCAGAGATACATCTCAAAACTCAAATACAGTAATCCACAAAGTAAATACAACTCTAGACAAATGAAATAACTATCTAAACAACCTCTAGTGTGTCTCCTCTAGGCTAGCAGGCAACCTCCAAGCTATCTGTAAAATTTATCAACAGGTCCAGTCAGGACAGGAGCGAGTACAGTACATCTCAACAGTTCATAGCAGGTTAGAAAATATAATCATGCAGTAAAGTAAGATACATGTACTGAAAGAAATGCGGTATGTAAACAGAGAGAGAACTGTAATAGAAATATCTACTATAAATAGAGAACTAACATGTGGCTAGTGAGTCAGAGTACAATATGGACATGTAAATGGCATGGGATAATTCTGATAAGACACTACAGAATGATTCTGATAAGATACTACTGGTGTATTATTCACATGTCCACTTCTACTCCTTCGTACCCCCAATCAATACACAAGGATCCAACCAGGTTATGTTATGATTCCATGTACAGCCCCCGAAGGGTGGTAAGCCCCTGAAGGGTGGTACATAGTAGACCCATAAATGGGATAAAGATTCCAGGAAGAATCTGTGATCATAAGAGTATATGTCACAAGTGATCGAAGAACCAACGAAGCATAGTGATACGCCATGTAAGTGAAACGTACAGAACATAGAGTACCCGATGCTCCCTAAGGATAACATCTCAAGAAGGGATCCATATAGTACCAATCCGTGTGACCAACGTGACAGTACAAGTAAAGTAATTTAATGCAGGAAATAATTCTAAGCAGGATATGAAATGATCAGAGAATGTACTCGCCTCGATAACCTGAACAGCTGATAAGTATAGGAGGTCCCACTGAAACCACTGTTTGCCATGAAATATAAAAAAGCAGAACAGTTTTATGGGAGGACTGGACTTTTACTTCACGTTGTAAACTCGCTTGTACAAAGAAAGCCTAGGGACAAAAACCTAGGTACAGCAATCTAAGTACAATTATTTATTTTTTATTCTGGGGGGTGACAATAGAGGCTCGGGAAAGCGACGGCAGCTCTGCCTTACTCCTTGGACGATCGGACGTAGCCTTGGCTCCTGTGACGAGATGCTTGGCGTTGACGAAGAAATGCTCTTCCTGCTCTTCTCGTATTGCTCTTCTGGCTTCTCTCTCTCTGGATTGATCTCTGTGGATTTTTCTCTCTGATTATTGGGGGAGCGTCTCTCTGTATGTGCGTATATCTCTCTCTGTCTGTCTCTTTTACAAGGGAATGGCACCCTGCTATTTATAATAGTGGGGGGAATCATTAGGGTTTGCAATGATTGCTTCTTAGAGATGGCGGCGGCCTGTGGATTGATCAATCTAGACCATTGATCTTAAGCGTGAAGGATCTGGGCCATTAATGAGGATTATGCCAAATTATGTCAGTCATTAATGTTGATTGCAATAAATTCCCATCATGATGATTTGCTGATATCCGCAAATCTAAATGAATCAATTTAATTCATTTTCTTGCCACGTGTCCCAAATTATTGGGATCTGACCCAAACTTTGATTATCTTTAGGATACGTGTCCTGTCATCATTATTGAGCCGCATGAGGAGCGTTCATATTTGGGCTGCATGAAGGTCGTCACGACCGAGCCGCATGAAAGATTTTATGACCGAGCCGCATGAATAGTCTCTATACTCGAACCGCATGAAGGTTGTCATGACCGAGCCGCATGAATATATTCATGACCGAGCCGCATGGGGGTCTTCATGGCCGAGCCGCACGTGAGTCTTCATGGCCGAGCCGTATGGGTTTCTTCATGGCTGAGCCGCATGGGGAGCCTTTATGGTTTGAACCGCATACATTTCTTTGTACTGGCCGCATGAACTCGTCTAGTCTGGCCACATGGACCTGTCTCGAATCTTGGTAGACAGTGCCGTATTGGTGAAGGTTTTCCTTATTTCCTAGGAAAATTCTGCTTTTCGTGTCAGTCATTATGACAACTTTATGTCAGGTCTGTCATTTGTCAGCTGTCAGCCGTCAGAGCATTAAATGCGTCCAGACGTTGGGCACAGCTGTTTTGAATGCCACGTGGCCTCTCTCTCTGAGCCATATTGAGTTTACTCGAACTGCCTGTGTGCTTGAGCCGCATGGGACTCTTGAGCCGCATGGGCCCTCTGAGCCGCATGAGGCTCTTTGGCCGCATGGACCGTCTTTCTCTTCTTTTTTATGCTTCTACAAGACCCCCTTCAAAGTTTTCAGTTTGCAAAATTGAAATACTTTGAATAAGAAGCATGATTATGCGAGAGCTGTATGGATATATTCTGTCCTAGCCGCATAGAATTTTTCCAGCCGCATGATTACCTCAGCCGCATAACTCTCTGAGCCGCATAGGCTATTTTTAGTCGCATGATCTCCTCGCCACGTCTTCTTGCCACGTGTGCAAATCTTTTGAAAATCTTCTGCATTTAATGCTCTTGATTTGCTGTCAGATCTTAAGAGCCACTTTTTTGGGCCAGGATCCCAAGAGTCAGGCTATTATTCAGCCGTCTTTTGCCTCGATGACCGAAGAGTCGGTCATTGTGTTGCACGCGGATCGAGGTGTTCCTTCTTTGTCTATAAATAGGAACACTTTCGTTCTAGGAAATCTTCTTTTCTCTCTCTCGTCTTCGATCTTTCTAACTCCTTCCTCTCCCAAGCACCCATGGCTCCCAAGAAGGCTGCTGCGTCGAAGGCTACGAAGGGCAAGGCGGTAGCTTCTGCAGCGGCTGTGGCGACGAACGTGGCCACTCCTCCGCCGGCCGCTGTTCACTCTGTTCATCCCGACGTTCATCTACCGATTGCTGGTAAGGGCATTGCTTTAGAACCCTAAGTGCCATGGCTCTGCTGCATAATTTATGCACAAGCTGCATGTACAAGGTTCGTTGATATGACCGCATATGCACTTCGCCCAGGGGGCCACATGGGCTTGTCATAATCGATCTGAACCGCATATATATTTTCGGTTTGGGCCGCATGAGCGTATTTCACTTTTGAACCGCATGAGCTCATCTGCTTGTAGCCGCATGAGTCTATCTATTCAGGGCCGCATGAGTCTGTGTGGACTTTAAACCGCATAGTCTCACCTGAAACTGGGCTGCATCAGCGTCTGGGTTTGTTCGTTGAGTCCATGTGAACCTTGAACCGCATAGGCCCTTCTGAACCCAAACCGCAGAAGCTTCATAAGCTCATCTGAACTTGATTTGCATGGACTCGTCTGACTCGGAGCCGCACAAGGCCGTGATGAACAGAACTGCATGGACTCACTGGATTCAGAGCCGCATGAGGCTATGACGACCCAAGCCGCATAGACTCTAATGATCTTTCAAATGCTTCTTGATTTTGACTATCTTCTAATCTTATTTCTTTTTTCTATTTTCAGTGAATCTGCTAGTAAATCTTGCGGGGGAACTTCTGGTGGGCTCGAATCAGTTTGCCTTGGGCGTGCGTCTTGATGACTTAGTTAAGTACGTACTGAATCAATTTCCTGTTAATGAGCCTTCGGGGAGGTTGAACGCAATCGAGAATCAAACCCTCCATTATCTCCGTGCCATGATGAATTCTGGGAAGTTGGATGGATCATACCTGAAGCCCTCATTCCTCTTCGGAGATGCTTTGATCATAAAGAATCCCCGAGTATTAGAGATCTCTGAGAACTGGGATTTTACTTTGGATGGGATGGCGATCCATATTCCTCTCATGGAGCGTCATTATCCTATGTCGTGGTTCAATATGGTATTGTTGGACAGGAAGATGGTGTGTAACTTAACTCCTACCCAATCAGGAATGTTGATGGGCGACATCCATTATAACCCGAACATTAGGTCAGCATACACGGGTAAGGATTCTGTCCTCCGGTATATGATGGGACTGGCCCCAGGTACTTTCATGAATGTATATGGTCCCATCTTCACATTCACTCATGCTGATACATTCCTGAATCGGCTTGTTCGTAAGAAATCTTATCCCGTTGGCAGACTGGCATTGCTGAACTGGATAAACCCCACTTCTACGTTGGCCTACTTGACCACTTGGGTTCTGCAGACCTACGGGACATTCCTGCGGGAGGTGGGACTCTATCATGCCATCCGGGGCACCTGTCACGGGCTTCCTATCAATAAGCCATTGTTCGTGGCGCTCCTGGAGATATATAACCGTCGAACGGAGACGTTCTTCGCACCTGAAGGGGAGTTGGGGCTTGCCCTCCACGAGATGTATACTGTCTCCAAGCTTCCGTGGGGGAACGAGCCTTTCGAGGTGTACACCCAGTCGAACGAGGAGCTCGAGGACCTAAACCGACGACTCCCAGGTTTTGTTGCGGTGTACCAGGAGTTGCTATGCCATCATAGTGCTTGTCACCAGATGGCTATAAAAAAGGAGGACAGCTCAGAAGGGAACGCTCCCCACACCACATCCTGGGTCAATTATCTTTTTAAAGTTGACCCTTCTGGCGAGGTTATTCCTCGAACCCCTCAAACCCAGGGAGAGATAAAAGACCTGATGTTGAACGTCAAGAAGTCGTGGTCTAATAGCGACATATTCGGGAGTCAAGCTGACTCTCTTAGCTATTTTTACTATGGTACCAGGCAGATGTCTAAGAAAGCGCTCCTGGCTGGATTTTTGATGATATGGCTACGGAATTGCGTGGTCTCGGGAGGGCAGGCTCTATTGAGAGGATCAGCCGCCACTTCATTCTCCCTGCCGTTAAGCTGGTATTCGGAATTAGACTGGCTCTTCTCCCAGCTATGGTGTGTAGCATACACCATGGTCTTCGCACATTCTCGTCCAAGGTTATTGCCCGCAAGAAGACGCTGGACTTTGAGCGCATAGAGCTACCGTTCCACTATTTGATGGGGTGGTTGTTGATACACTATAAGTCTTTGATAGGATCTGGAACAGCGAAAGATGCTACAGACGAAGACGCTTTCCTTTTCCAATGCCATCACCAACCTTGGGAACACAGTACTATGCCAGCTTGTCGGAGAGCGCTGGCGAGGGTGGATGGGTGTGACTTTTTCGTGTCTGTTCCTCATTTCTCCGATAAGGAAGTGAGGGATGTACACATTGATGGTACCGGACCTCCTCACTTTCTGTCTCCGAAGATGCTCACCTGGCTGTGCAACATTTGCCCCACGTATCTGGTTTATCGTAACCGCGATAATGTGTACTTGGAGCCCTACCTGCCTAGTAGATTTTCTCGCCAATTTGGCTATAGCCAACTATTCCTTGACTGTCCCAGCCCTTGCTTGGGCTTTGAAGGTAGCGTTCTTGATGGTGTCAGGGCGTGGAGTTATTATGACGCTTATCATACTCGGGTCAGCTTCTCGGTCCCTGATACTACGGCGCCGAGGGAAATTTTGTATGTGGATGCCTTGTATCATGTTATGGCGAACAAGCCTCCTGTAAATTTTGATCCGAGTACCAGTTTTATCGTGGGTACCGGTTTGGAGGAAAAGCCCAAGGGGCTAAGGTTAGAAAGCAACTAGCGCTCCAGACTCCTCTCCCTCAATCAGAACCTTCTGAGGCGGCTGAGGAGGATGATGATCATGATAGCAAAGTCACTCTTTCTTTTGGGGGTGAAGAAGTAGCGGATCAACCGCTTGCCACGCCAGACGAACTGGCGGAGGATCCGCCGCTTGCTACACAAGAGAAAGTAGTGAGGGAAGGACAGCCTCCCGTTGTGCCTAGTCTCTCACGCAAACGAGTCAGACGTGAGTCTTCTGACGGTAGAACGACCTTTTCTGTGAAAAGAGCCATCATCAGGTCTCGTGGGTTGCTTATTACCGAGAGGGGTGAAGATGCTGACGATGTTCCGGAGGTGAGACTATGTTGGCACCATTTCCTTGTTGTGGTTTTCTTTCTCTTGGAGATATGAGCTAATCATTTTTTCTTTGTAGGCGTCTGACGAACCAGGCTCTCCTGAACCGTTTGCTGCCCCTGGAGTTGATCTGGCCCTTGCTGCTTTGATTAGTGGTATGTGTGCTGCGGTCCTTTCTGCGGGGGTTCTCTCAGCAGCGGCTGAGGACTCCCAAGTTGCTGAGGCCCCGGTCCGGGGTGACGAAGGTTTCCTCGGGCCTGTCTCCGAGATTGCTGAATTTTCGCAAAGCGACGCCGATCTCGTCGCATCCCCTCCCGAGGGTGCTGGTGCGGAGGAGCCTATCATGTTCAACTCGGAGGCTGCTGGTGAAGAGGCTGCGGTGGCTGTAGGTGAACCTCAGCCTCCACACTCTTTCGCTGGTAAGATAAGCCAAATATTGACTAGTGAGGGGGCTTATTTGCTCTATCAACATATCCTCCGGGTCAAATCGATTCATGGTTGTCTTGGCCCTACAGGTCCTGACCCTTTACTTCCCACAGCGGATGTTCTTGGGGAAGGCTCAGCCTGCCGCGATCTGGGGGAAAGGAGCATTTCCTCTCCTTCACCATCTCACTTCGAGGAGTCTCCCGCCAGCTCCGGGCAGATGGGAATGGAGCTGGCGATGGTCTCCACCTCATCCTCCGCTGCTTATACGGCTTCAGAGATTGACTTCTCGACCCTGCCGAGCATTCAAGTTCTGCGGGCTGCGGAAGAGGAGTTGGCCGCTGTTTATGCATCCTTCCGTGCGGAGTTTGTTTTCCTTGTGGAAGGAGCGGCAGATTCTGTTACGTCTTCTTCAGTGTTGCCAGCTACACTCCCGTTGACGCCAGCTTCTTCGGAGGCTCTGGACGAGGTGACGCAGGATATGGTCGACAGCTTCTATCGCCACTTAAAGAGGGGCATAGATGGTGCCATAGAACGGAAGATCCCTTTTTCTCTGTCTCTGCGGAGCGCTCGGGGTCAGATTGACACTTTGAAGGGTCTTCCTGGCGGGGTGGGGTTAGCTGCGCTCCTGGAGCCCAAGTTGGCAGAGGCTGATCAGCTCGTGACCCAATTGCTGGCAATACGGCAGGCTGGCTTGCCTGCCGCGATTGAACGAGAATGGGGCTTCCTTATTGCTGCTCGGGATAGGATCAAGCTTGCTCGAGATACTGTCGGGCCAGTTGTGAAGGGGGACCTTGACAAGTTTTTTGCTTCGTATGACAGGCTGGGTCGTCGAAGTCAAGCTTGTAGGGCTCGGAAAGAGTCTGCTTCTCGTGGAATAGCTGACACGAAGGAGCGGATTCTCGCACTTCAGAGGAAGTTGGCCTTCTTAGAGTCAGAGCTGGGGGCTGCTCGTACGGAACAGGAATCAATCGCTCGGGAGGCCGAGAGGGTTTCCCGATCTTCTGTTAACCTGGAGCGGGCTTTCAAGAAATTCGAGGACAACTGGTAAGCTCACGCTCATCTGGAGGATGCGGCGGTGCTGAGCCAAGAAGCGGAGCGTCGAGCTAAACAGAGGCTTGAGCGATCGGTTACCTTGCTGACGGACCGTCTCATGGCGTTATGTGCCCCGGAGCAGTAATCAGTCTTCTGTTTTTCTTTTGCTGTCTTTTTTTTCATTTTGTAAGGGATGTGATCCCAAATGATGTAGCACTTTAAATTATGAATAAATGAGCATGTTTCAACTCATCTTCTCTTTCATGTACTTGTGATGTTTGTGGAATTGGACCTGCTGGGGGATTATTTATGGACCTGTTACCCTGGGCGTACCTTGGTTTTAGGTACGAGTAACAAGTTTTGGAGAAGAATACCTAGAACAACTTTGCGATAAGACAGCTATAGAAGTTTTTGGTATTCGGGAGAACGTCAGGGAGCAACTGGGCTCCCAGGCATGATAGGGAAGGGATGGGTGTGTACTGGAGACCCAGTACAGCATCTGTGGTCGACTGAGGACATTTGTGGTCATCAGAGGACATTTGTGGTCAACAGAGGACATTGGTGGTCAACAGAGGACGTTTGTGGTCAACAGATGACATTTGTGGTCAACAGAGAACATTTGTGGTCAACAGAGGACATTTGTGGACCTATTATCCTTGTCGTACTCCGGTTGCGGGTACAGATAATAGGTTGAAAGGGAACCAATGTACTTACTCAGAGGTAATAAGGACATGGCAAGTATGAAGGTTTTTTCTACGGAGCCTTCCCACGCAGAGGTAATGAGGACATGGTAGGAGTGGGCTCAATGAAGAGGGGGTACATAAAGCGACTCAGAGGTAATGAGGACGTGGAAGTTTTATGTAGGGGGTGATTTGTTTTTGGCGGAAGTGAAACGACTCAGAGGTAGCATCGACATGGTCGTTTTGGAAGTTTGTGGACCCGTTACCCTTTTTTGTGCACTGGGGTGCGGGTAGTGGATCATGAGGGAGGATCTCTTATAGGACGAAAGTTCAGAGGTATGATCATACGTGACTTACTATCTGAAAGAGTGACCGGGATGTGAGTTCAGGGGCACCAGCGGGTACATGACTCGATATTGTGAAAGTGTGAGTTCAGTGGCACCAGCGGGCACATGACTCGATAATCTTGGATGTTGTGGATGTGAGTTCAGCGGCACGAGAATGTACATGACTCGGAAATCTAGAGAGTGGTGAGAGTGAGTTCAGTGGTACGAGCGGGTACGTGACTCGTTGGTCTGGAAAATGTGAGAATGAGTTCAGAGGTACCAGCGGGCACGTGACTCGAATGATTGTAGAATGTGGGAATAAGTTCAGAGGTACCAGCGGGTACATGACTCTATGTATGGAACCAGAATGTAAGTTCAGTGGTACGGGGAGGTACATAACTCGACACTCTGAGATGTCTCGAGGATTTTGTTTCAGACATAATACTTCTTCAGAAACTTGCCGTTGATGGGCAACATGAGCAAATCTCTATTTTGTTTCGCGAGGCGGTAGGCGCCGTTGGAGAATACAGCTTCGATGACGAACGGGCCTGATATAGCTCGATTCGCTGCTGAGCTAGCAGGCGTTTCTCGTCCAGGGCCTCCAATTCCTGTAGTCGACGATGGTGGTTTTCGTCTGTCGTCAGCTGATGTGTGAGGGCGACGCAGAGTGAGGGGATTTGAATTTCTAATGGGAGAACTGCCTCACTCCCATATACCAGGGAAAATGGTGTATTCCCGGTGGCTGTTCGAACTGTGGTGCGATACGCCCATAAGCATTCGTCGAGCTTCTCGTTCCAGTCGCGCTTGTTAGAGGACACGAATTTCTTGAGTAGCTTGATTATGGTTTTATTGAATGCTTCTGCTAACCCGTTGGCTGCTGGGTTGTAGGGTGTCGAAGCAATGTTCTGAATTCGGTGCTTGTCGCAGAACCGATAAAATGTGTGGCTTGCGAACTGTGGCCAATTGTCGTGAATGATCCTTCGGGGCAGTCCAAAGCAGTAGATGACATGATGCTTAAGGAAGCTGATCACGTTTGAAGTTTTCACCTCTGCCAATGGGATGGCTTCCGCCCATTTGGAGAAGTAATCGGTGATTGCGAGTATGAATCGGTGTCCCCTGGACGAAGGCGGGGTGATTGGGCCGATGATGTCCATACCCCATGCTTCGAATGGCCAGGAGGCTACAGTCGGATGTAGGAATTCAGATGGTTGGTGGATGAAGTCGGCGTGAATTTGGCAGGCTTTGCACTTTCGTACATAATCTATTGCGTCTGCAACCATCGTGGGCCAGTAATAGCCCAATCGGCGAAGGCGGTCATGCACTTTTGGGCTAGGTTGATGGGCTCCGCAGACACCATCATGGGCCTCGCGTACGGCCTCCTTGGCTTCCGTATTTGATAGACATCGAAGCAATAACCCATCGTAGGATCGACGATACAGCATTTTTGTCTCTGTATCGTAGAAAAATCTGAGAGAATGCCTTCTGATGGAAGTATCTTCCTTCGGATTTTCCGGCAGGATGTTGTATACTACGAAGTCGATGAACGGCTGCCTCCAGTCCGGTGCTTCGTCGACTGAAAGGGCGGAGTAGCTTTCAATGCATCGAACGTTATCCTTAGGACAGACCAGTTCACGGCCTATTACGTCGACCTGATGATGAGCGTAATTTGGCACAGCTAGGGAAGCGGCCAAACCAGCTAGGGCATCAGCCTCAATGTTCTGGAGTCTGGAAATATGTTCTATGAAGAATCCTTCCAGAGACGAGATGATGTCGATTGCTATTTGATGATACGGGATCATGTCTTCGTGGCGGACCTCGTACGCCCCCCGAATCTGATTGACTATTAACTGTGAGTCACCGTATGCTTCAAGATACTCTACCCCCAGCTCTTTCGCAAGCCGGAGGCCAATGACCAAGGCATTGTATTCGGCCATATTATTTGAACAGGGGTCTGTGAGTAAGTAGGCCCGATTGATCACCAAGCCGGAGGAAGAAATCAGCACCACTCCATCTCCAGCGACGATGTTGCCTTTGGGTCCAGTTCTTGAAGCGCCGTCGAAGAACATTCGCCAGATGGTATCATGGGAGGCTGTATTTGAACTGGTGACTTCGTCCGGTATTTTTTCATATACCCTAGACGTCTATGAACCTGGATGGGCTGCTAGAAAGTCTGCCAGAGCCTGGCCTTTAACAGCCTTTTGTGGGACGGAGATCATGTGGTATGGTGATAGTAATATCGCCCAGGTAGCAAGGCGAGAGCTGAGTGCCCCAGGTTTGGTCATGAGGACCCTGAGGGGGTTGATCCGCGATATCACGTGGATGGTTTGTCCCGTGACGTAGTGTCGCATCTTCTGGATTGCGAACACGAGAGCAAGGCATTCCTTCTCTACGGCCGTGTATCGGTATTCAGGCCCGATCATCTTCCGACTGAGGTAGTATATAGCTTGTTTGTGGCCCGCATCATTGTTCTGTGCCAATAGGGCACCAAGAGAATGTTCTATAGCTCGCACATAGAGAAGGAATAGCTTCCCAGCAACGGGAGCTACCAGGACTGGAGGGTTCGACAAATATTCTTTGATGCTGTCGAAAGCGCGCTGGCATTCCTTATCCCATACGAAAGAGACTCCCTTCTTCATGAGATGGGTGAATGGTTGACATCGTCCGGAGAGATTAGAGATGAATCTCCTGATATAAGCTAGCCTGCCTTGAAGGCCTCGGAGTTCGCGGAGATTTCTCGGGGGACCCATCTCCATGATTGCCTTTGTTTTCTCGGGGTCGATGTGAATGCCCTGAGAAGTGATGACGAAACCCAGCAATTTCCCACTGGAGACACCCAAGAATGATTTAGTAGGGTTCATCTTTAAGTTGTGTGCTCGCATTAGGTCGAACACTGTCCGGAGATCTTGCAGATGATCTTCCTTCGAACGGCTTTTGACGACGATGTCGTCGACGTAGGACTCTACTGTCTTGCACAAGTGGTCTCTAAAGATGACGCTCATAGCTCTCTGGTAAGTGGCGCCAGCATTCCTTAACCCGAAAGGCATAACGGTGTAGCAATATGTACCAATTGGTGTTCGGAATGATGTATGTTTCTCGTCGTCGAGAAACATCTTGATCTGGTTGTATCCTGAGAAGCCATCCATGAAGGACATACGTTCGAAGCCGTAGGTGTTGTCGATCATGATATCCGTGATAGGAAGAGGGAATTCATCTTTAGGGCAGGCCTCATTCAGATTCCGGAAGTCAATGCATATTCGGATCTTCCCGTTCTTCTTGAGAACTGGTACGATGTTGGCTACCCAGTCTGGATGCTGCTCTTCGCGAATGAAGCCGCTGACTATCAGTTTGTTGACCTCGGCTTCAATAGCATTCATGACATCGAGGCGAAATCGTCGTTGCTGTTGCTTGACAGGTTTTGCATCCGGACGAATATTGAGTTTGTGGAGTGCGATCTCGGGGTCCAATCCTGGCATATCTTCATAGATCCAGGCGAACACATCGATATACTCTTTGACGAGTTGGAGCAGCAACTCTCGCTCTTCATCTGTCAGACTCTGGCTGATAAAGATTGGTTTCGGGGATGCTTCATCACCAAGATTAACTTGTATGACCTCATCCTCAGTGGGAGGTTCTCTTTGCTCGAAACGCTTTTTCTATTGTTCATCTAGCTGTTGGGCCCACAGCTCTAGCTCGAGAATTTCTAGAATGTCTTCATCTTCTTCATAAGCGTCGGCGAATGCCATGTTGACTGACAGGACTTGTCTGAATGCGTCTCCGATGCTGGTATCTGAGTCGAAAGCTGGTGACCTGGTCGAATGTGAATGCCAGTCGCATTCTTCATCTGAACTTTCAGGGGTCATCGTGGGTGTCACATACCCTAATCCACATCGAGTCTTGCTATAGTAGTCCCGTGGTTTGCCAGCCGAGACCGGTGGCTTCAAAGGTAATCATCGTCCAGTACCGTAATTCAAGCCCGGCGTCGTTTCCAGATCATACCCCTGTTTTTGCATGAGATATTTAGATTGGGGGCTATAAAGATACAGAGGTAGTCTCCCGGTATCCGATCCAAGGTCGACTTCTTCTATGGTAAAGGGATGCGGATCGTCCTTCCGGCCGAAGATGATTGGATGGTCCCCTCCCTCGACTATTCGGTAAGCGTCTTCTGCTGGAGTAAGCTGGATTGTGGTGTAGACATTTGTCACTTGTGTGTGTAGGTGAGTGCCTATACCGTGTTCCATAGCGTACGTTGTACAAAGCTTATTAAGCTCGAGGTAATTCAAAGATAACCCTTTATTGATGAAGTAAGGTATCTTTTCTAGAGGGATTACATCATCTGCGGAAGGAACATCAGTGTGGGCAGCCACATAATTGGCCAGCTCCGGTTCCTCTTCGACTACCCCCTGTGTGAATGAAGACTGAGAGGACGACCTGGGGAGCTTGATCGTCAGCGGTTCAGCTGATGGTGCCGAGCGTGGAGTTGTTGGCAGACTAGCGACCCCCAGTTTGGTACTCGCTGTGGGACGGGGAGTGGCTGGTTCGCTGGAAGTGTCAGACCTTGCATCGAGGTGACGACCCTTCTTGGGAAGGCGTATCGTCAGTGGCTTGTCGGAGGGATTGAGCTTCTCCGTTTGGGGCTAACCGACTCTTGGTAGTCTGATTGTCAGTGGCCCCGTTATGGATCTTGGCACTTGGCCCGACCTTGGCAGCCGGATTATCATCTGCTCTTCTTGTGCCGAGAGGCTGATTGCATCCTTATGCAGAGTGGCGGTAAGGGGTACGGACCTGCCCGGTTTACGAGCTTGGGGGTGGATCGTCAGAGGCTCTTCTGATCCTGTGGCTGTCTCGGTACTAGCTTGTACATCTCCTTCACTAAGATGCTTCTTTGACTTTTCGTACAGGCAGGAGTCTGAGTAGTAAGATTCGACCCCTTTGAAGGGATCGATATCAGCAAATTCCGTCCTCACGAAGCCGTGTTTGTCGACATATTTGAAGCACTGGTGTAGCGTGGAAGGCACGATCATATAATCGTGTATCCACGGGCGCCCCAAGAGGATGTTGTAAGAAGTGTCTGCATCTATGACGTAGCAGGTGACTTCGGATTGGAGGTCGCCAATTTGACACTTCAAACGAATCTTTCCAATAGGGTAGCTCCTGTCCGAATTGAAACCGCTGATGGCGGTGCTTGTAGGCGTCAGACGATGCATTGGGATACGGAGATGATGTAGCAGACCCTTAGGGATAATGCTTATGGAAGAGCCAGGATCAATGTGCATCCGATCCACCTTTACGTCGCTGATGTATCCAGTGTAGTATAGTGGGCGATCGTGCAGATTAGTCTTGATGAGCATATCCTGCGGAGTGAAGACGATGTTTGGCATTATGCAAGTGCAGGCACTGTCCTGGAGATCCACAGGTGAGTCCTCCCCGGTGAGGTTGGATTGAGCCAGATAGGCATCGGCATTTTGGAGTGCTTCGCTCAATACAATACGAACGTCCTTGGAGAGCCTTAGGAGTTCGTACAGTGATAACTTGGCCGGTGTGTTAGCCAATTGCGCTAAGATGTCAAAGTTGTAGGGCCTCTCTAGCCCTTGGACTGCCTCTTTTCGGAGGGATTTGTCGAAGCGAGTCTCCCTCGTCCTAGGCTTGTCGGTCGTCGAAGGCTGAGCCGGTCCCGGAGCATCAGTTGTAGTGGGTTGATGATTTTCAGCTGGATTGTCAATAACAGGTTGGGATTGCCCCCAGACCGCGTGACGATGGCTGTAGCTTCCTCGATGTCTGCCGAGATTGTGTGGCAGGTCCTGACTTTTCTATTCTTTTTCTTGCAGATAGAGGACGATATGGGCCGAGTCACTTTCGATACCAAGTCTGGATGGATCCACATGACCTCCCCTCGTGATGTGGTGAGGGGCACTAAACCAGCAGCCTGATCTCGGGGAGGTGGAAGATTAGTAATCTCCATTGTCGCCAGAGGGATGGGGACCACCCCGTCTTGAGTTTTCGTCGGAGGGAAGCTGCCAAATTGTAACGACACCATATTGGCTGCCACCGTTACCTCTTTGAAATCGATGGCCAAAGCGTTCGAATCGATGAGGTTTTGGATATACCGTTTCAGTTGGTAGCAGTCGTGTGTAGCATGATGGACGTAGCGATGATAATAGCAGTACTTTGGGTTCACCATCTCTGCCGGCCGCGGTTCCCATCTTGGTGGAGGAAGCTGAATTCTGTCCCCTTGTATGAGCATGTCCAAGATGGGCTTGACGTGGCCGTCTTCGAAAGAGTAAGTGACTTGAGGCCATTGTTTGTCTGCCGGTTTTGACTCAGGTTTCTGAGTTGTGTCGGCCACCATAGCCTGCTTACCCTTATTGTCTCGATTGTTGGAGGGGCTACTCCCATTGTCGTTGTTGGTGTTGGGACGCTTGTCCTTGTTCTCTCCCTCCGAGATATGCAACCCCAGTTGGCGAGCCTTCTTCAACCGTTCTTCGGCACTTGTGGCACTGATGATAAATGCCTTCCAGTCCTTGAATTGACTCTCGCCCATCCAGAGACTGATTGTTGGGAGCAATCTCTTTTGGCAAATTTCAATCAAGGAGGAATCCGGATTACCAGATGGTAACTTCATTGCGGTTTGACGAAACCGCTCAATATAATTCCTCGTCAGCTCTTTCTCTCCTTGGACGACGTCCATGAGGGTAGACATTGTGACGTCCTGTCCTACCTCGTAAAATCTCTCCAAGAACAAGCGCTTGAAGCCAGCGAAGGAGTGGATGCAGTTGTCTGGCAGGTTGCGGTACCAGTCGAAGGCGACTCCTTCTAATGCCCCAATGAATAATCGCGTGAGGATAGCATCATCATGGGGCAGATGGTCGGTGGTGACCTCGAAGTAAGTGATGTACCGACTTGCTGAGGTCTTGCCATCATACGGGTTGATATTGAACGGCTTATATCTTGGTGGGAATGGAACATCCCTCCATTCAGCAGGGTATGGTTGCCGCATTCTGAGGTCTTGAGCGTTTTCTCGGGCGTGGAACATGGCTCTGAGCTCCTGAACCTCTCTTCTTACTTTTCGGGCCTCATCTGTCGTGGTAGGGGCCGTTATTTCGGGAGGATTATTGCCCGGGTTTGGTGCCGCTGAGTTTGAGTCCGCATTGACCGCGGGACCCGTGCTTGTTTGGCCAGGCATCCCTCCTTGTAGAGTCGGAGGAGCTACTTTGATTTCATCTATAGACTTGACCAAGGCCTGCAGCATGGCCTCTAAAGTGTCGATGCGTTGGCGATCACTGGAACCACCTTGATTGCGGTCCGTCATAAACACCGTCCTTACATGAGGAGTGATGGAAGGAACGGTGGAGGATGTGCCCTCCGAGTCATACCCATGCACCGAGAAGTCATCGGGGTATATGGGAATGTTCTCTTCGGGTTCGGACTCGGAGGGAATAGTACCCCCAGCTTCGGAGCTTGCTTCATCTTGAGATTCATGGATGTCCTCGGGGACATCAGCATCTGTTGTACCTAATGGGAGAGTTGTTTCCCCTGGCTTGTCTTCTTGGAACACCGGATTGTCGTGGATGTTCGAAGGAGTGCTACCTCCAGTTCCTACGACCCCCAGCGATGTGGATGATGAACCTTCCATTGAAGCAGATTTCGTTTGTGAACGGGTGTTTTGGAAAACTTCGGTGGCGGCCAACTGTTTAGAAGAAAGCCTTTTGGCTGTAGCGGTTGATATTTTTGGGCTGGAATACTTGTCTTCTTCCCTCTCCCCTCGGCGGGGTTTTTATGAGTAGAGTTGCAAGAGACAACTGGAGACGCCTCGTCCTCTGAGCTCGGGTGCTGTAGCCTTTGGAAGACAGATGGCCGGCCTTCTTTTACTGCCGCGTTGTTGCAACAGCAGTTGACGATGATCTGGGTGCGGTGACGTCCGTGTGAGGACTCTTTGCACATCGAGACCCCTTCTCTTTCCTTGCGTTTGTGGAGGATAGCCTCACGTAGGTCAGAGGAACCACTTTGTCCTTTCGCCGTCGGGGGCTGGATTCGAGTAGCTCTGTACAACTTCCCATCAGAGGCCCGCATGATAATCAGCGGGACGCCCCGATGGTCAGAGGTTGGGGCAGCTGACTGGGCTTGGTGAGCTCGTGCTGCCCTAGACTTCTTCCTTTTAGTACTTGCGGGTGCGTAATAGGAAGAGTCCAAGTTGAATTCCCCGGAGTCTGGCTTATCATCCAGAGAATCATCAGGGTCAGGACCGCATGAGAGACGGTCGAAGACTGATCGAGAGAAGCGTGGAACAGACGCTATGCGGCTCGGATTGGAAACCGTGCAGGCTGTCTGCATGCGGCTGTCTTTAACTGCTGGATGAGTTATTCTTGTGCGACTAGGAGTCACGACCGTGCAGGCTGGTCGCATGCGGTTGGAAATTGTGGCCGCATGGGTTTTCTGTAAGCGATTGACTTCAGTGATCGCATAAGTTTCATCCATGTGGTTGGCAGCTGTATCCGTATAAGCTATGCGACTGACAGATGTAGCCGTGTGGATTTTCTTCATGCGACTGGTGGATGTAGCCGCAGGAGCTTTTTCCATGCGGCTAGCACCCTTATGCTTCATGTGGCTGGCGGATGTGGCCGTACGAGCGTTCTCCATACGGCTAGCACCCTTATGCGGCTCGAATCGCATAGAGTTCCTCTTTGCCCCTACAAGTCCAGCATTATAGTGTTTTCTTCTGCCGGACTTGGGGACAGCAGAGTCGTCTACGGTCTGAAATGGGGCCGCAGGAGAGTCTTCCTCGCCGTCTTGAGCAACAGAGGGTATCTCTGCAAGAGCTTCAGTAGGAGCGAATAATCTGGGTCTCCACTCCTTGCGGGCCTTCTTTGTGCGGGCTCGCTTCTGGACCGGGCCAGTGCTCTTGTCGGAGAGCATTTCTTCAAACGCCTGTTGGTCGAACCGGGCGACCAGCATCTGTTGAGTGGAGCCAAGTTTGGCTGCATCCGATTGTGTCACCAAATCCTCAACCATGGAGAAGTTTGTCCCCAGCAGAGTCGCCATCGTGTTTGCCATGAAATATAAAAGAGCATAACAGTTTTTTGGGAGGACTGGACTTTTACTTCACGTTACAAACTCGCTTGTACAAAGAAAGCCTAGGGACGAAAACCTAGGTACAGCAATCTAAGTACAATTATTTATTTTTAATTTTGGGGGGTGACGATAGAGGCTCGGGAAAGCGACGGCAGCTCTGCCTTACTCCTTGGACGATCGGACGTAGCCTTGGCTCCTGTGACGAGATGCTTGGCGTTGACGAAGAAATGCTCTTCCTGCTCTCCTCGTATTGCTCTTTTGGCTTCTCTCTCTCTGGATTGATCTCTGTGGATTTTTCTCTCTGATTATTGGGGGAGCGTCTCTTTGTATGTGTGTATATCTCTCTCTGTCTGTCTCTTTTGCAAGGGAATGGCACCCTGCTATTTATAATAGTGGGGGGGAATCATTAGGGTTTGCAATGATTGCTTCTTGGAGATGGCGACGGCCTGTGGATTGGTCAATCTAGACCATTGATCTTGAGCATGAAGGATCTGGGCCATTAATGAGGATTATGCCAAATCATGTCAGTCATTAATGTTGATTGCAATAAATCCCCATCATGATGATTTGCTGATATCCGCAAATCTAAATGAATCAATTTAATTCATTTTCTTGCCACGTGTCCCAAATCATTGGGATCTGACCCAAACTTTGATTATCTTTAGGACACGTGTCCTGTCATCATTATTGAGCCGTATGAGGAGCGTTCATATTTGGGCTGCATGAAGGTCGTCACGACCGAGCCGCATGAAAGATTTCATGACCGAGCCGCATGAATAGTCTCTATACTCGAACCGCATGAAGGTTGTCATGACCGAGCTGTATGAATATATTCATGACCGAGCCGCATGGGGGTCTTCATGGCCGAGCCGTACGAGAGCCTTCATGGCCGAGCCGCATGGGTTTCTTCATGGCTGAGCCGCATGGGGAGCCTTCATGGTTTGAACCGCATAGATTTCTTTGCACTGGCCACATGAACTCGTCTAGTCTGGCCGCATGGACCTGCCTCGAATCTTGGTAGACAGCGCCGTATTGGTGAAGATTTTCCTTATTTCTTAGGAAAATTTTGTTTTTCGTGTCAGTCATTATGACAACTTTATGTCAAGTCTGTCATTTGTCAGCTGTCAACCGTCAGAGCATTAAATGCGTCCAGACGTTGGGCACAGCTGTTTTGAATGCCACGTGGCCTCTCTCTCTGAGCCGTATTGAGTTTACTCGAACTGCCTGTGTGCTTGAGCCGTATGGGACTCTTGAGTCGCATG
This sequence comes from Iris pallida, assembly GCA_029216955.1. Classification (NCBI taxonomy): domain Eukaryota; kingdom Viridiplantae; phylum Streptophyta; class Magnoliopsida; order Asparagales; family Iridaceae; genus Iris; species Iris pallida. The sequence goes on from JANAVB010019998.1 coordinate 2,541,857, forward strand.
GGCCCTCTGAGCCGCATGAGGCTCTTTGGCCGCATGGACCGTCTTTCTCTTCTTTTTCATGCTTCTACAGCCACAGAGTCCTATTTAAAGTAACACAGGTTACAAGGTGTTCAAGTAGTAATAAATGAATCTCTACAGGCAATCTATATTATTCTAGGTTCTTCTAAGTCAATTTAACTCTAGGTCAACTCCGGTCAATAATTTAGTCAAACTAGGTCAAGTGTTGACTTATAGTTGACTTTGGGTCAACTGGTCAACTCTGGTCAAACAGGGTCAATTCTAGTCTAATTATTGAAGATATAAAGTGTACTTCGTTATTCGTACGTCGAAACTTACGACACGCAAATCGAGATAAGAATATCAATGGTAAAGTTGATAATCTTATGATAGTGATCCACGTGTCCATCTTGCCAATTTCAGCGATGTGAGATCACTGGAATTGACTGAGCTCAGTTTCGTTGTACTAATCTCGAAATACGAACATTATAAGAATTAATTATTAATAAATTATAAAAAGGTTAAACTCAGAGAAACTATCAACAAACATTGTCGGACGATGAAATAAACATCGCCAACGTGTCCAGAATGGTCAAATTAGCTAGGATAGCCTACCCATCGGTCCAATTTGGACACAAGGGCAAAAAGGTAATTTCGGGTCAAAACGGTGTCCGTGTCGGAGCCGTTTTGCACCGAAAAACATACAAGAAAACAAGTCTATAAAATATAATAAATTATATGTCCACGAAACCAGAATGACGATACGAACCCAACGGTATCTCCAGAATTGGATTCCGTTGACCCGATCTCAATTTGGTCCGTTGACCAGAACTTGGAATTCCGGTTTGCACGAAAATGCGTGCTGGAGCCAAAGTTCTCAAAACTCAGCAAACTACATGTCAACGAGTCCAGAATGACGATACGAACTCAACGGTATATCCGAAATTGGATTTCGTTGACCCGATCTCAATTTGGTTCGTTGACCAGAACTTGGAATTCCGATTTGCACGAAAATGCGTGCCGGAGCCAAAGTTCTCTAAACTCAGCAAACTACATGTCAACGAGTCCAGAATGACGATACAAACTCAACGGTATATCCGGAATTGGATTCCGATGAGCCGATCTCAAAATGACCCGTTGACCCGGATATTGGTATCCGACTTGTACCAAAATGCGTGCCGGATTCAATGTCCACCAAAACCTAAAAGATTATATGTCAACGAGTCCAGAATGACGATATGAACTCAACTGTATATCCAGAATTAGATTTCGATGAGCCGGCGTCAAAAAGTCCCATTGACCCAGAATATGGGACCCACTTTGCACCGAAAAACGTGTCAGGGCCCACGTTCTCCAAATCTAACAAATTTTATATGAAAACATGCCAGAACGACGCCACGAGTCTAATGGTGGTGTCAGAAATGAAATCTGCAGTCCCGTGTTCAAAAATGGAATTTTACAAGTTGGAAATTACGAATTCGGACGGCCAACTTTGGCGTCGAATTCAACCAATCAAACAAGCTCACAATGAAACGAAACTGGAGGGGTAGTAAGAGGGTTATACCAGCTTCGCACAGGAACTGGTAGCACGCCAAAAGGAGCTACGGTGGAGGAGATACAAGCTGACGAAGTTGGCCCCGCAAAACTGTCCAAATTTTATACAATTTAAATGGTCAACTTGGTGGCCGGTTTTGAGGCATCAAACGTTAAAATCAACGGACGAAAATTGACATGAGTAAAGGTGGATTTACCGAGATCGTGACGGAGTGAAGAAATTGCCGATCCAACGGTCGGATTTCCGGGAAAACGTGTACGAAGTCGCTGCGACGAAACGCGATTCCAGCCTCGTTCCCGAGCTCGTCACAATGGGACGTCGTGCAAAACGCACGAATCGTCTCTACGGCGCGTCCCGAAGGATGGTGGCCGTCAGGGGGCTGCTCTCTGGAGTGGGGCGCATGTCCAGGGTGGCCATGGCGGCCGTGCGGCGGCGCGGCGGCACACGACGGCGGCCCGCACGCACGCGCACATGCGCGCCTGTGCGCGGTGCAGCAGCTGCTGCTGGCCGCTGTACGGCACGGGGAGGCTACGCCCTAGCCTGGCGAGGCAGGGCGGCTAAGGTGGAGGTGGTGGCGAGCTAAGGTGGCACGGTGGAGGTAGATGGCTGGAATGGTGAAGTGGTGGCGGCGGTTTCATGGTGGTGGAGGAGATGGAGGAGGAGAGGGAAGAATGAGGAGCTCGGTTGTGGAGTGGTCGGCGGTGAAGCCACGGCGAGGCTAGGCCGACCAGGGGGGTGAGGTGGTCGGGTTTGCCATGGGAGGAGAGGTCGGGGCATGGTAAGGAGTTGGTTGCTGGTGTTGTGTTGAAGTGTTGTAGGAATTTAATAGAAGGAGAGAGAGAAAGAGATAAGTTATAACAATTAATGAATGAGAGGGAGAGAGAGAAAAGAATTTTGGGAGTTAGGGCCGGCCACACTTGCTGTGAGTGAAAGTGAGGGAATAGAGGGTTAGGATTAATTGAGGAAATCAATGGCTAGGAATTAAATGGGGAAAAATTGTTCATTCCTATAGAGATTTAATTCAACGGAAAAATTCCAATAAATATAGAAAAATAGGTAGAAGAATACTTGAAATTTTTGGGCAAAAAAATATGAGGGTGTTATTATGGAGAGTAACATGGAGCTGGGCTGGGCTCGGTGGAGCCGGATTGGGTCAAAATCAGACATTGTGCAAAAATCGAATTAAAATTAAACGTCGATGATCATGGATAAATAAGTAGCACATAGGGATTCCAATAAATAGGACACAAGTGTCGGACGGGTAGTAGGCTCAATGTGGGCCATGTCCATAATTGGGGCTGACAGGTTTTGGTCGACACGGGACCCACAAATCAAGTTGGAAAATAAATGTGACACCGTGGGGTGAAATAAAATCGGGTCACGTGTCGAGAAAGTTATGCGAAGCAAATGGAGCACAAGATGGCATGTCTGAGTGGAACACGAAGGTCATGGGTGACGAGCGTCTCGAGTAGATCATCAATGAGAAGTTGGTTTCAAGAAGCTGACTGGTCTTGCGCTCCCAATTTAAAAGTCACGGTAACGTGCTAATAATGATCAAGGAAAAGAGTGGGAAAATTAATTAATAATCAAATGGTCTAAATCGACCAGAAGTTCAGCGAAGCAAAAAGAGCACAAGAGAACAAGTTTGAGTGGGACACCATATACCGTCATGAAGGTAACCTGTCCACTCCAAAACTCGTGAAGAAGATTTCCAGAGTTGAACATCCCTGACACTCCAAATATCAAAGGCATGAAAAAGTACACTTAAGGAAAAATAACAGAATAAATTATTTATCAAAACCAATCAATCAGAAAATAAAATAAAATGAAAAAAATCAACCCAAAATTCATGGTGCTCACATCCTACCCACCTTATAAAAATTTCGTCCTCAAAATTAAAATGTTCATACTCCTTCTAGGTCAAACCCCCACAATCAAAGTCCCAGAACTTAAACAAATCATACCATCAAATAAAAGAACGGCATACAGGGTCATGGCATACGGTAACAGTGAAGTCTCATCTAGGTATACTAGTCATGCTAACCGAAATGGTCATAAGGTATCAAAACTCACAAGAAATCTAAAATGCTAAACTAGAAAAGTTATAGAAGTAACAATTCATCAAAACTGTAAGGCAGTCTACCATCCTATATAAAAACTGGTACTTATCAAAAATAAATAAAGGTAACTACCAATTATATATAAAGGGTACAGAAAAAAAATCAAATTTAAAAGTTAAAGAATTGAAAGTCACTTGCATTGAAATCCAATCACAATATATATATATAGAGCGTTAGAGAGAAAAAAGCTAGCATTATGTAAGGTTATGTGGACATGTTCGTATGGTTAGATAGTAGGCATGTGTTGTAGAAGCATGGAATTTCACAAACAGAAAGCCCATGCGCCAGACACTACATGCGCCAGAACTCAGACGAAGAACTTCACAGCAAAGTCAATAAGTATAGACATTTGAAGGACTTTTTATTTATATATAAAAGTCTATTACATGTCTAGAAAAGGTTGTACAAAGGAGAATTTCTACAAAGGAAAGATCCTAAGTCTACAGCCAGCAGCCACCATGCGCCTCCAGTTAGGCGCAGCAGTCATCATGCGCTGCCAGTCACCATGCGCTGTCAGTCAGGCGCAGCAGACATCATGCGCCTCCAACCAGGCGCATCCCACCATATCTTCAGCAGCTCAGTCATGTGCATCCCTTCAGCAGCTCAGTCATGTGCATCCCTTCAGCAGCCCAGCTATGTGCATCCCTTCAGCCAAATTCTTCCAGCCAGGCTCACCTGGCCGAGCAGAGCCTAGTTATATGCCGCTCTTCCAGACAGGCTCACCTGATAAGTGCTTCGCCAAGCAAAGCATTTAACCCTCTGGCTAGAACCAAGGAAGAGAAGAGCACCGCAAATGCTGTGGCCAGGGGAGGCTTCGAAAGAGCCTCCAAAGCCGAAGGAAGACCGTGATCGAAACCGCGGCTAAAGCCTAGCACCGCCATTCCGATCTACGGCTCTTCCGGAATAACGGGGACAAGGCCCGAGCATCCCTATCTTTGGATGCAACAGGCACCTTCCGCCTGCCTCGGAAGCCCTCGACTCCGTCTTTTGGATGTAACAGTCACCTTCAAGTGCATCGAAGACAACACAGCGTCTCATCTTCACCCTCGGGAGCACTTCGTCAACAGAATGCACCCGCATGTTCAAGTTCATGTTGGAAGTACGTGAGGAAATGAGAAGCAAATCTTCTCTCCATGCCACTATTTATAGGCCGGGCAAATCAAACCCACGCGCCAAGTGGATGGCCCTCCGAATTCCGTGCAATGAATTTACATTAAATGGATGAACCGGACGCCTCGAATTCAGCCAAACGACTATTTATGGCACTCGAAGAGCGAGACAGCCGCATCATTAAAAGACATGTCCGATGCGCCAGCCAGACAGCGCATCACACGGACGCGCCCTTCGGCATCAGGCGCATCACACAGACGCGCCTTACAATACTCGGCGCATTACAGAAGGTGCGCCCCCACACATCTCCATACCGAGTGGAACGCCAACCGACGCGCCCACTCAGCTGTCCATCGAACGTCACCAACATTAAATGCTGAACTGACAGAGTTGGCAGCACGCCTCCCAAAGTCTGAACAGTTGACAGCTTTATTCAGAAAATGAAGCGTCGGCAACGTCAGCATCATCATGACTTTGTTTCGACGGCTACTGCCACGTGGCCACTCCACCATCAGCATGCGCCTCTACGGCCATGCGTCCAAATCAGCATGCGCCTCTACGGCTATGCGTCCAAATCAGCATGTGCCTCAAAAGCCATGCGCCTCAGACTGCTCTCTGATCCCGAAAGACAGAAGGAAAGTCGCCTGCATGCGCCTCAAAAGCCATGCGCCCCAAATGGTTTATAACTCCTAAAGGTTATGAGCCGCAGCCTCCTCCTGCGCCCAATCCAAGGCGCAGCCCACCAGATCACTCCTCTCCACCAAATCCGAGATCTTCGAACCATGAGTCGACGACACGTGTCTTTTGACTCAACTCATCCAAGATTTCAGCAACGGAAAGATCTTCTCTCTGCTACGTGCCGGCTCACAACAGCAGTATGAAGAGTTCTCCCCCTCGATCAGGGCGCAGCATCCGTGCGCCTACATCAGCAACCTCCACGTGGCATCCCCACACCGGCGCATCCTGCATGCACGCATGAGCAGCTAGCCTGCAAAACTATAAATAGAAGGGTCATCTCCTTCACGCACACACAGAGACTCAGAACACACAAGACTCAAAAAGAATCCACAACAGAGAATCACCAGAGAGGCAGTCCTAGACACTCAACGTCTTCCTCCTGTCAGCAAGCTCCAGCACCCAGAGCAATCAACACCTTCAGAGAACCGATAACCGCCGTCAGCCGGTCAACGGAGTCAACGCATTACCACTCGCTCCATTGGCACTAAGGACCCAGCTTAAACAAAAGTGTACTCCTAGGACTACATCTAAGTCCTATATTGTATCACTGTTCTGTTTGTATTAAGATTTCAATCAAAACAATTTTAATGGCAAATAAGCTGGCGACTCTGCTGGGGACTTCTTTCTCCTCTACCGAGAAAGTCGTGTCACAGGCCGACGACGTGAAGGTGGGCTCCTCCCACAAGACGCTGGTAGTGCGCCTCAATCAACAGGCGTACGAGGAGTTCATTTTTGAAGGAAGTGCGAGTCCTTCGAAGCGGCTGTCGAAGCCGAAGAAGACCCGCACAGTCTGGGTGCGCAAAGTCGACGCCTCGGGCACCACCGTTGAAGGGGATGCGCCCGTCCAGCCTTCTCTTCCTGCTGACGTCCTCAGCAGTCAAGGTACGCCCGCTGATGCAGCGTATCTCTCGGGGAAGCGTGCGGCTGACCACGTTCCCCAGCCATCTTCCTCTCAGGCGAGGAAGATACGTCGACGGAGCAGGGGCGCAGCCAATGCCCCGCGCATCACTTCTGATGCGCCACAAAGAGCCTCTGTCTTTGACAGACTCACTCGCTGTAATGGCGAAGAGAATTTGGATGCTGAGTACTATGCGCCCCAGCGGGCTGGTACGAAGAAATCCAAGGCGGCACGGGCCATGCGCCACAAACGTGCTATGCCAGCAGCCGGCCAGAGGCACGCGCTTACGATCACGCGTGCTGCCGATGGCAAGCTGTACAAGGTTGACTCAAGTGCTTCTGCACCAACAATGAGTCGACCTTCAAAGTCCTCATCTCGCTTGGGCGCATTCACTGCGTGCACAACCAAGCCGAGAGAGGCAAACTCAGTGGTCTTGAACTCCCACGCCTCCTCTGGTTGTGCGTTTGAGGTCCGTTCAAGTCACTTCAAATGCTGTGGTTCCCCCACTACTGATCGTGATGCCTGCTTGGTATTAGATCAGGGGGCGCAGCACTCACCCAACCACCCCGGCGCTTGGCCCTGCCATGCGCCTGAGAGGGGTGTGAGGGTAGCACTCTCCTCCAACGACCTGTGCAACGTGATCACTCACAAGCGCCGGTCAGGAGAGTTGACCAACAAGCACGATGCGCCTTTCACGGGGCACACTTGTGCAGTGGTCACCATCAACTGCTGTTGCAAGACAGCAGTACCGCCAAAGCAGTCGGTCTTCCAACGGCTACAATCATCGACACCCCTCCGACATCGCCTTGGGACGAAGGTGTCAGCAGAAGAGGAGCTAAAGGTTGCTTCATGCAACGTGATCTCCAACTCCTCATCTGTCCGGAAGACGACTGCCAATTCCTCGTCTTCATCCAAAAGCCAGCCGAGGAAAACCAAGGCAGCTGTCTCGACCTCTGGAGTGTTCGAAGGCACTCGGTCGAGGAAGAAGTTCTTGGAGGAAGCTGGGGGTAGCCAGACCCTTGTCGAGCCTCCTTTCGAAGACGAAGATGTCCAAAGCACAACTGCGGCGGATCTTCATCAAGGCGAAGATGGCCTCCCTGAAGCCCCTCAAAATGACGATGTCCTCCAGGACACCGCCGGGGGTAGTGCTGGAAACGAAGAGGCCCTTCAAGATAGAGCTGAGGGCAGTCAGGCCCTTGCAGATGCGCCTGTCGAAGACGAACTCCAGAATATGGCTGGGGGTGGCCAAACACCAGGAGAAGTGACTCCCCCACATGAGAGCGAGGCTGAGAGCGAAGCCTCAACTAATCCATCCACTTCCGGCCGTGTCATGACAGTATACATGACTGGGGGTGATCTTGAGACTGATGCGCCGCCACAGGACATTGTCCAGCACATAGACTCGCTAGAGGGAGGACTCAAAACCCTCTCTGCCTCAATGCAAGCACTGACTCAAGCAGTGTTTGAGATACGGTCGGCCTTGATCAGGACACCTTCAAATGGTCCCGACCCAGGAGCCAATGGAGAGTCGAGTGTGCCCCTCCAATGGACACCCTCAGACACAGAAGCACCCCGGACGTCGGAGCCTTCAAACGCTCTACTCCAGGTGGTACCTCCTTCCCCGACTCCTAGCTCCACGGAGGACGTGGTCGAAATGATCAAAGATCTGCGGGAGCGCTTCGAATCCAAGAACAGGCAGGAGGAGCGCCAGAAGATGGGCATTCCCCAGCCTTATCCCCTTGAGTGGAACAAGGTGGTTTATCCCCCAAAGTATAAACCACAAACACTCATGCCGTATGACGGGAAGGACTCTCCACGACGGTACCTGACGTACTTCCAGTCACAGACAGGGCATCTTCCGAAGGAGGACGCCCTCCTCACCAGCATCTTTGTTGGGGCCCTGAAAGGGGTAGCGTATGACTGGTACTGCAGCCTCCCCGATAATTCCATATCGTCCTTTGACGACCTGACACGCCTCTTCCTCGACCGCTTCTACGACGGTGGGAAGGACATGACGATGGCGTCTCTCATTGAGATACGCCAGAAGGACAAGGAAACGGTTCGGGCATTCATCGAACGCTTCCGTCAGGCCTGCTTCAGGCTACCTCCAGGCATGCCAGAACATGCGCTCCTCTCCGCTTGCAATATGAACATGCTGCCTGCAGTAAAGCTTTGGCTTAACTCTACTCCCCCTCCCGACTGGAGCTCCCTAATCATCGAAGCTGAAGCTGCAGAGAAGAAGGCGGCCAATGCACGTCTTTTGGGTGTTAGCTTCCCCGCCTTTGACGATAAGGGGAAAAAGTCCGCAATCAACAACTCCGGACGAGAAACAAAGGGGAAACAGGCATTGACTGTTAATGCCTCGAAGGGCGCATCTGCGCCTACTCAAAAGCCTCCACTGGCACCGAGACCCAAGGAGGTTTATTCATTCAATGATGACGACACCCTGCAACTCTTTGAGATACTGAAGCAGGGCGACAAGATCAAGCTTCCGGACCCGAAGCGGCCCGATGAAGTCGGGAAAGTGGACAACCCGAGGTACTGTCACTACCATCGGTTTGTCGGACACCCGACCAAGGACTACTACGTCCTCAAAAATTACATCCAGCGCATGATCAATGCGGATGTAATCTCCGTCGACTATGAAGAGAAGACGGTGTCAGCTAATGTGGTGTCACTTCAGTTCGGTACCTTGCCGCCTACTACCACACAAGATGGCATCGTCCCCATCCCTAAGGCGACAATGGAGGTGGTGAACTTGCCACCCACCCGTGACAATGTGAGTGGACTTGTCCCACTCACCACATCTCGAGGAGAGGTCCTCTGGGTTCACCCTGACCTCGTCTCCGAGGTAACTCAACCGGAGGTACGCCCTACCTCCAAAGCAAAAGGCAGAAAGATCAAGTCTTGCCGCACGGTCTCTTCTTCAACGGAAGAGGCGCTTCCTGTGCAGACACGTGCACAACAGAACTCCCAGCCCGGTGAAGCTGCCGCCGAAGTGGTGCCTCCTGGCACCATCCCTGAGGAGGGTCCATCCAAGCCCTCAGCAGCCAATAAACAAAAGCAAGTGGAGGCCCGTTTCGACAGACCTCTGCGGAAAGAAAATGCTTCGGGGCTAGCCAAGCCCCACAATTTTGATATTCTGGCGCAACTAGCCAGTACTCCTGCACGCTTGTCTTTGTTCGAGCTCCTGCGTCTCTCCAAGGACTCCCGAGAAGCTCTCTGCGAAGCTCTGAAGGATGCCGAATCCTTTCTCAGCCAAGTCAAGCAGCCTGAAGACCTCCCAACTACTTGTGCACACTGTCATTGTGCGGATGAAGTTATCCCAAACATAACCTTCACCCAACAAGACATGCTGCTCAAGCATCACCGACATAACCGACCGTTGTATTACACAGGGTACATCGGTTCGGTAAAGGTGAGCAGGATTCAGATCGATCCGGGGTCTTCCCTAAGCATCATTCCAAAGGCGCTGCTATCAAAGCTGGGGATCCCAATGTACCGGCTGGCGCCCTCCAATACGACCATCAGTGGCTTCAACGCTAGCAAGAGCGAGCCACTGGGCAAGATCCGGCTGAAGTGTCACATCGGCAGCCTCAAAACTGAGGTGATTTGTTATGTGGTGGATGCCGAGGTCAACTACAACATCTTACTCGGACGACCATGGTTACATGAGTACATGGTGGTGCCCTCCACGCTCCACCAATGCATGAAATATGTATCCACCAACGGCGTCATCCGGACGGAGTTTGCAGATATCGATCCCTTCAAAGGGATTGAGGCCTACTTCACCGATTCCGACTTGTACAAGCCCATTGACGAGGAGGAAGCCAATGACGCTGATGATGAGGCAGAGACGGCAACAGAGCCGGACATGGAGCCTGAGACGACTCCCGACGCCCCCTTGAAAATCCGTCTGAAGAAGAAACCGCCCCAGAAGGTGCCTCCAATGAGCATCAAGCTATCAGGAAAAGCGCCGGCTCGCGAAGCTCCCCTGAAGATACGCCTCAAGGGAAAGCCACCTCAAACAGCGGCTCCCCTGGTGGTAAAATTACAAGGGAAGGCGCCACTCATCGGAGGCGCAACCGAGGCACCTCTCAAGGTGCGTCTTAAAGGCAAGCCGCCGCAGTCATCCAAGATGCCGGAGAGGGCTCACATAACCCTCTTAGATCCTAAAGTCAGAGCGATGGAGGACTCTTAATCAAATAGTCCCGTCTCAAGGAGTCTTCATAGTCCCTCCACGGAGCCGAGACCAAGGCACCATCATCTCGGGCAAAATCGAGCGTCGTCGGGACCTCCCGTCAATCGAGCCCGAACCTGATACCGGCAGAGTACAAGTCTATCGGTACACAGATACGGCTAAGCACATCATCCAAAAGATGGGCTACGACCTGAAAAGCAACAAAGGCTTAAACTACGGTAAGGGTCGGCATCTCCCTGTCCGGCTTTCGATGCCCAATGGAAAGCCACAGGATTACTATAATCGGACTCGACGGGGGTTAGGCTATGTCGCGCCGCCATCAACTCCAGAGAGTTCAGACGCAGAAGACATAGAACATTCCCACTCGTCTGAAGCATCGACGTGGGATTCCGATACCAGTATCGAATCAGTCTTCAGGAAAGTGCTGTCAGCTAACATGACATCGGCGCAACCTCAGAAAGATGAAGGCGAAGACCAACCGCCGGAACCCTTCGAAGAGGAACCCTGGGCTCAGCACCTAGGAGAACAATGGGAGTCTCGTTTTGAGTTACGAGAACCTCCCACTGAAGACGAAGTCGAGCAGATCGACCTTGGGGATGGGTCTTCTTCTAAACCCATCTTCATCAGCAAAAGCTTGGAAGGAGAAGACCAAAAATCTTTAGTCCAACTGGCTAAAGAGTATATTGACGTCTTCGCTTGGAGCTACGAAGACATGCCGGGTCTCGACTCACAGATCGCGATGCATAGGTTGAACATCTTACCAGATGTCAAACCTATCAAACAACAACAGCGACGCTTCCGCCCGGACATCATGAACGCCATCGATCAGGAGGTGGATAAGCTCTTGACCAGTGGCTTCATCCGTGAGGAACAACACCCGGACTGGGTAGCCAACGTCGTCCCTGTCACTAAGAAGAATGGGAAGATACGAGTCTGTATCGACTTCAGGGATCTCAACTCTGCTTGCCCGAAGGATGAATTCCCGCTCCCAATCACCGATGTAATGATCGACAACACATGTGGCTTTGAACGCATGTCCTTCATGGACGGGTATTCAGGCTACAATCAAATCAAGATGTTCCCCGATGACGCAAAACACACGTCATTCAGGACTCCGAAAGGTGTTTTCGGCTACACAGTAATGCCCTTCGGCTTGAAGAATGCCGGTGCAACATACCAACGAGCGATGAGTACCATCTTCCGTCAACATCTTTGCAAGACAGTTGAGTGCTATGTTGACGACATCGCAGTCAAGAGCCGCCTCAAAAGAGATCACCTACAGGACCTGAAGACGGTCTTCGATCTCATGCGGGCACATCAACTCAAAATGAACCCTGCTAAATCCTTCCTGGGGGTTTCTAGCGGCAAATTCTTGGGCTTTGTCATCACGGCAAAAGGCATTCATGTCGATCCCGAGAAGACTAAAGCCATCCTCAACATGGACCCTCCGAAGAACCTTCGAAAACTTCGGGGCTTACAGGGACGTCTGGCATACATCCGGAGGTTCATAGCAAACCTCTCCGGTAAATGTCAACCCTTTACTCAGCTCATAAAGAAGGGAGTCTCTTACGTCTGGACAGAGGAGTGCCAAAAGGCTTTCGACGACATCAAGGCTTACTTGACAAGCCCGCCAGTCGTAGTGGCACCTGTCGCCGGCAAACCCTTCCTCCTCTACGTCCGTGCCATGGATCATTCCCTCGGCGCTTTACTCGCTCAAAACAGCGATGCAGGCTACGAGCAAGCAATCTACTACCTCAGTCGAACACTCATCGGGGCCGAACACCGGTACAACCCCGTTGAAAAGGAGTGCTTGGCTTTGGTGTTTGCCATTCAGAAGACTCGTCATTACGTCTCGGGCCAGATAATTTACGTCATCTCCCGAGTCAATCCACTCAGAGTTCTCATAACGAAGCCAGGGTCATTAAACTCCCGGCTGGCTACATGGGCGATCCTACTAACACCATACAACATGGTGTTTGTCCCGCAGAAGGCGGTCAAGGGTCAGGCCCTGGCTGACTTTTTAGCTGCACACCCCATCCCAGAGTCTTCAAAACTCTATGAAGATATCCCGGATGAAGTCCAAGAATCAAACGTCACTGAAGGAAGCCCCGTTTGGCGGATGTTCTTCGATGGCGCTTCAAGAACGGGCCCCAACGGCCAAATCATCGCAGGAGTGGGGGTAGTCTTGGTCTCCCCCGATCAGCTGGTCATCCAGCGCGCATACTCTCTTTCGAAGCCGTGCTCCAATAATGTTGCTGAGTACAACGCACTCGTCATGGGACTCCAGCTAGCACAACAGCTGGGGGTGGATCATCTGGAAGCCTACGGCGACTCGAAACTCGTCGTAAACCAGATTCGGGGGCAATACGAGGTTCGCCATGAAGATTTAATCCCTTACCATGAAGTTGCATTGAACATCATTTCAACTTTCACTGGGTTCTTCATCGAACATGTACCCCGTCTACAAAACTTGGAGGCTGACGCCCTGGCTGGCCTCGCAGCCTCATTGGCCGCGCCCCTTGGGACTCAACACTATGTCACGGTAACTGGCCGAGACTTGATTTGTCCCAGGAACAACCTATGTTTGCAAATGGCTCACGCCATGTCGACAAACACTGATGTTAATGTCCGAGACTGGAGATTCCCGTTCATCGACTTCGCCGTCTACGGAATCCTTCCGGAAGATCCGAAGGAAGCCGTCTCAGTCAGGAGACGCTCTCTTCGATTCTACTACGATACAGCCACTAAAACGCTGTACCGACGCTCCTTCGACGGGCTTCTCCTGCGATGCCTGTCTAACGAAGAAGCGGCCGAAGTTCTTCGAGAAGCTCACGACGGAACTTGCGGAGCTCACCAACCGGGTCCTGAGTTGCAAGATCGACTGCGTCGACGTATGGGCTACTACTGGCCAACCATGGTTGCCGATGCAGTGGAATATGCTAAGAAGTGCCATGCATGCCAACTTTATGCAGACTTCATACATACACCGTCTGAGCCGCTACATCCTACAGTCGCCTCCTGGCCCTTCGAAGCCTGGGGCATGGACATTGTAGGGCCAATCACCCCTCCTTCATCGAGAGGACACCGCTTCATCCTGGCCATCACCGACTACTTCTCCAAATGGGCAGAAGCAGTTCCACTAGCAGAAGTAAAAAGCTCCAGGGTGGTCAGCTTTATCAAACACCATGTCATTTATCGTTTCGGGGTACCCCGGCGGATCATCCATGACAATGTTCCTCAGTTTATTAGCCACATTTTCAGCAGGTTCTGTGACAAGAATCGCATTCAGAACGTGGCCTCAACCGCCTACAATCCGGCAGCAAACGGATTGGCCGAGGCGTTCAACAAAACTATCGTCAGGCTACTCAAAAAGGTCGTGTCATCCAACAAATGCGACTGGGACGAAAAGCTTGGCGAATGCCTTTGGGCCTACCGCACAACGGTACGGACCCCAACAGGCAACACTCCATTCTCCCTGGTCTACGGGAGCGAAGCAGTACTGCCTCTCGAGATACAGATACCTTCGCTCCGCGTGGCAATCACAAACGATCTCACAGAAGAAGACAATCAACGTCGTCGTCTGCGGGAACTGGAGGCACTTGACGAAAAGCGTCTCCTAGTTCAACAACGCATCGAACTTTACCAAGCCCGTATATCACAGGCTTTCAACAAGAAGGTCAAGCAAAGAACTTTCCAAGTTGGCGACCTGGTTTTAGCAGTCAAAAGGCCAATGGTGTTAACTCATAAGACACCAGGGAAGTTCGAGCCCAAATGGGAAGGACCCTTCATCATTGAGACGGTATACTCAAACGGCGCTTACCGGCTCGCCAAACCCAATGGGGACTTGTTCATGATGCCCATCAACGGCAAGTTCCTAAAGAAGTACTATTCTTGACATCTTCCAAGACATGTATTTCCCCAAACAACCTCTTTTCACAAAATCAAACGCTTCCGGAACCCAGCTGTTCCGTGGCATCCTTCCGTAGAAAGATAACCACGTCCACATTACCTCTGAGTTGTCTCTCTACATCCTACAAAGCGGAACCTTACATTTCGTAAGCTTACGCTATCCTTCATGTTTACCACGTCCACATTACCTCTGAATAAACATCCCGTACAAACAACTCCTGTGTTGTCGTACATTGATCGCAGAACTTCCATGTCCACATTACCTCTGAGTTGTTCAGCGTATCCCCCAGGATCATTCCTACCATGTCCATAAATACCTCTGAGTAGGAAGATTCTATCATTTGAACCTAATGATTGCCATGTCCACATTACCTCTGAGCAAACATGTTGGTTCCTTCAAACTTATTATCTGTACCTAAAAACCAAGGTGCACAAAAGATAATAGGTCCACATAAATCATCAAGTTCATGAGATCAAAAATGAACACATCACAAAAAAAAAGATAGTGTATTTCTTTATTTTTCAAAGAAGGGAGTACAAAAATACGCTATTTCCCCGGCAAGAGTTGCAAAAACACATAAAAAAAGAGAGAAGCTACAGTCCCCGATCCTCTCCAGGGTGGGATGAAAGCTCTCTGACTCGACGTCTCAGGTCGGCAGTGCGAGTTTCCACAGTCGCCTGGACTCGCAGCTCGGCTTCTTGACGCATTAGTCCGACAGCCTCAGCAGAAGTTTTACTCTCATACTTCTCATCAAGCTGTCGTCGCTGCTGAGCCAAAGCAAGGGTCCGCTGAGTAAGAGTCGCTTCCTCCTGCTTGAATGCCACGTGTTCAGCCAGGACACAATCAGCTTCTAGTTGAAGTTGGGCCCGCTGGTCTTCAAGACGGCGCATCTGAGCATCAACCTCTGCGATGTTAGCGTCCACCGCAGCCCGCTTCTCCGTCGTCTTCTCCATAGATTGAGACAACTGCTCAGCCGCAGCCTCAGTCCCAGCCACTTCACGCTCCTAACTGCTCACATCGGCTCGATAGGAAGCCTCGATTTCAGCCATCAACTTCCCTATCTCTACATCTATCAAGACAGAGAGGTCATTTCGTTGGAGGCGCTGCAGTTCCGCGAGCCGCTCGTCCAGCTCAATCACCGAAACTTCCAGTATTTCGACCATATGGTCATGGCCCTGGTGAACGCGGATCAGCTCAATACAAGGCATTGCCAAAGCTTTTGCTGCCGCAAAGCTCCCCTTGGCATCCATCACTGCAGATACACCTTTCTTCAGCATTTTGTACACTCCCTCGACGAGGAACTTCACATACTCGTCGGCTTCCGCCAGCACCTGCGGTGTCATAGCAGGAGTTGGGGGAGCTACTACAGTTTGCGGACCGGAGGAAGATCCGCCAACCTCGATCTGAGAGGTTTGAACCTCGGCAGCAATAGGCTCTTCATCAACAGGGCCCAGACTGCTAGCCCGAGGAGCCAAAGGAACAGAAGGAGCCGGCACATGCGTCGTGATAGTACCCCAAATGGAAGGAGCAACAGAGGGTTCCACACCCTTACCCTTCTCAAGCCCGGAGAAATCACCGACGTCAACGGCCACCTCTTCTACCCCCGACGTTCTATCTGCATCAGCTACCTCCCCCGGCAAAACGGGGAGATCAACATTTATCTCCTGGCCAGCCCCAGGAGACAAGACCGGCAGAAGGGTCTCATTCTTCTCAAGTCCCTCTACAGGGACAGAATCTGTCACTACCGCCTGATCGGTAGCCATCTCTATGTTCATGGTTGAAGCCAAGGAAGGATTTGGCAATGATTCAGCCGACCTCCCTTCATCATGACCAGGAGGGGAATCAACCCTCTCCTCTATCCTCACTGCTTCTGCTGCCCCCGCAACAGACTCCTGCAGCTCCGGAGCGATGTCATCGGAAGATGATGAACTCCATTCCTCTTCATCACCAGGAAGCTGCGCACGTCTCCAAACAGGAACTCAGGCTTCAGGAAGGTCACTTTATCAGATGTGGAGGGTTTAATAACTCCACGCTCCATCATCCGTTTGAGGAACCAATACTGCTGTTCACGGATTAAGGTCATTCTCTCAGGAGGCTGATCCAGCATAAGAGCATCTTGAGCAGGGTTTATCACTTCCTCGTTATGCTCTACTCCCATTTGATTGAAGGCAGCCTCCAAGAAAACTTCACTTAAAAGCGGGATTGCCATCGACACTAGTAAAAGATCAGAAAAAGTCAGAAGAGAACACACAAATGTGTCTAAAGGAGAAAACTGCGGCGCATCATCAGGGTTTGAACCCATGCGCGTCAGCAGTATAGCCTTGGCGCATCTTCAGGGTTTGAACCCATGCGCGTCAGCAGTATAGCCTCGGCGCATCTTCAGGGTTTGAACCCATACACGTCAGCAGTATAGCCTCGGCGCATCACCAGGGTTTAAACCCATGCGCGTCGGCGGGCAAAGACCGCGGCACATCATTAAAGACTCAAGGCCTATGTGTGTTGGCGTACGGACAATGAGACTTACCAACCACCTCCGGCCGAACTTCGACAGGCCGACGAGGAACGACAGCCGTCGTAACTTCTGCAGACTCCTTCGCTTTCTCCTTTCCCTTGTCGGCAGCACCGCGAGGAGTCTTGGGAGCCATTCTCTCGAGGAAGGAGAAGTTAGGGTTTTTGAAGAAGAAACTCTAAAGAAGCAGAGGCACAGAGAAGAAGAACCCTTTCTCTCTCCAACTCTTACCTATTTATAGGGCTTGGTCGCACGCGTGAACAGATGACGTGTGATCTCAGCCGTCGCCTCGAGTTCTGTTCAAGGATAGCAGCAAATAAAACCAAAAGATCATCATTAATCTTTTCGGTTACCGAGGCACCATCATCATTAACTGAGAAGAGCATGCGCCCGAACAGGCATGCGCCCAGAAATCATGCGCCCTGACCTCCATGCTTCTTATTCAAAGTATTCCAAAACTTATTCAAAAGTTTTGAAAACTTTGAAGGGGGTCTTGTAGAAGCATGGAATTTCACAAACAGAAAGCCCATGCGCCAGACACTACATGCGCCAGAACTCAGACGAAGAACTTCACAGCAAAGTCAATAAGTATAGACATTTGAAGAAGGACTTTTTATTTATATATAAAAGTCTATTACATGTCTAGAAAAGGTTGTACAAAGGAGAATTTCTACAAAGGAAAGATCCTAAGTCTACAGCCAGCGGCCACCATGCGCCTCCAGTTAGGCGCAGCAGTCATCATGCATTGCCAGTCACCATGCGCTGTCAGTCAGGCGCAGCAGACATCATACGCCTCCAACCAGGTGCATCCCACCATATCTTCAGCAGCTCAGTCATGTGCATCCCTTCAGCAGCTCAGTCATGTGCATCCCTTCAGCAGCCCAGCTATGTGCATCCCTTCAGCCAAATTCTTCCAGCCAGGCTCACCTGGACGAGCAAAGCCCAGTTATGTGCCGCTCTTCCAGACAAGCTCACCTGATAAGTGCTTCGCCAAGCAAAGCATTTAACCCTCTGGCTGGAACCAAGGAAGAGAAGAGCACCACAAATGCTGTGGCCAGGGGAGGCTTCGAAAGAGCCTCCAAAGCCGAAGGAAGACCGTGATCGAAACCGCGGCTAAAGCCTAGCACCGCCATTCCGATCTACGGCTCTTTCGGAATAACGGAGACAAGGCCCGAGCATCCCTATCTTTGGATGCAACAGGCACCTTCCGCCTGCCTCGAAAGCCCTCGACTCCGTCTTTTGGATGTAACAGTCACCTTCAAATGCATCGAAGACAACACAGCGTCTCATCTTCACCCTCGGGAGCACTTCGTCAACAGAATGCACCCGCATATTCAAGTTTATGTTGGAAGTACGTGAGGGAATGAGAAGCAAATCTTCTCTCCATGCCACTATTTATAGGCCGGGCAAATCAAACCCACGCGCCAAGTGGATGGCCCTCCGAATTTCGTGCAATGAATTTACATTAAATGGATGAACCAGACGCCTCGAATTCAGCCAAACGGCTATTTATGGCACTCGAAGAGCGAGACAGCCGCATCATTAAAAGACATGTTCGATGCGCCAGCCAGACAGTGTATCACACGGACGCGTCCTTCGGCATCAGGCGCATCACACAGACGCGCCTTACAATACTCGGCGCATTACAGAAGGTGCGCCCCCACACATCTCCATACCGAGTGGAACGCCAACCGACGCGCCCACTCAGCTGTCCATCGAACGTCACCAACATTAAATGCTGAACTGACAGAGTTGGCAGCACACCTCCCAAAGTCTGAACAGTTGACAGCTTTATTCAGAAAACGAAGTGTCGGCAACGTCAGCATCATTATGACTTTGTTTCGACGGCTACTGCCACGTGGCCACTCCACCATCAGCATGCGCCTCTACGGCCATGCGTCCAAATCAGCATACGCCTCTACGGCTATGCGTCCAAATCAGCATGCGCCTCAAAAGCCATGCGCCTCAGACTGCTCTCTAATCCCGAAAGACAGAAGGAAAGTCGCCTGCATGCGCCTCAAAAGCCATGCGCCCCAAATGGTTTGTAACTCCTAAAGGTTATGAGCCGCAGCCTCCTCCTGCGCCCAATCCAAGGCGCAGCCCACCAGATCACTCCTCTCCACCAAATCCGAGATCTTCGAACCATGAGTCGACGACACGTGTCTTTTGACTCAACTCATCCAAGATTTCAGCAACGAAAAGATCTTCTTTCTGCTACGTGCCGGCTCACAACAGCAGTATGAAGAGTTCTCTCCCTCGATCAGGGCGCAGCATCCGTGCGCCTCCATCAGCAACCTCCACGTGGCATCCCCATACCGGCGCATCCTGCATGCGCGCATGAGCAGCCAGCCTGCAAAACTATAAATAGAAGGGTCATCTCCTTCACG
This sequence comes from Iris pallida, assembly GCA_029216955.1. Classification (NCBI taxonomy): domain Eukaryota; kingdom Viridiplantae; phylum Streptophyta; class Magnoliopsida; order Asparagales; family Iridaceae; genus Iris; species Iris pallida. The sequence goes on from JANAVB010019998.1 coordinate 2,561,282, forward strand.
CACACACAGAGACTCAGAACACACAAGACTCAAAAAGAATCCACAACAGAGAATCCCCAGAGAGGCAGTCCTAGACACTCAACGTCTTCCTCCTGTCAGCAAGCTCCAGCACCCAGAGCAATCAACACCTTCAGAGAACCGATAACCGCCGTCAGCCGGTCAACGGAGTCAACGCATTACCACTCGCTCCATTGGCACTAAGGACCCAGCTTAAACAAAAGTGTACTCCTAGGACTACATCTAAGTCCTATATTGTATCACTGTTCTGTTTGTATTAAGATTTCAATCAAAATAATTTTAATGGCAAACATGTGTGTACGTGAAATATACATGAAATTGTATATGAGGATTTGGATTTCAAAACAATAACTATCAAGTTACACTAATCGTGGCATATGGGTTAACGACCTACAATACACAACCTATTTAATCATAACATGCATGGCTAACCATATATATATAAAAAGGTAGAGATTTAGTTATGTATCTATATACATTATAACATGTATGCCTAAGCTCTATATATATCTATACAGGTATATGATCATAACATAGAGAGGAAAGGTTAGGTTACATGATAGTGTATACTAAGTTAGGGTGTGCGTGTGTCCTTGTACAGGGTTATAGCTTAGTATTGAAAGGTTAAATCCAGTTTTAGTTCAGCATTTACATACAAAGTCTGACAATAAGCTAACATTTAAACCAGGGTAATATGAACATAATGCAGTCTCAGATTTTAGGGTTTTGAACATCACAACCATTCTCAATGGTCCCAATACATCCCAACATGATATAAATAAAACCCTAACATATTATCAATACATTTATCTACGCATACAGTTCAATATTACATGTTAAATCTGAAATTGAACTAAACATGGAAATCAATGTAAAAATGTTAACATGTAACTAGTTTTCAGGATTTTGGAAAAATTTGAACATCAAAACCAACTCAATATTTATCACAATCTAACATGTAAGAATATGAAACCTAAATTTATATCCCTACTTACAACAATGTACACAGCTCTAAATATTACATAAAAAAAATTAAAACAACAAATTGAACTAACATTTGGAATCCGTATTAAGGGTTAACATGCACACAGTCTCAGATTTTACAAATTTAACATAACTTAACCAATTTCTCTAAAAATCGAAACCTTGTACATACATACATGTGCAGTGATATAAACAAAACTATTATCATAAAATTTTATATTTAATTTACGAATTTAAACTGGAAAAGCAGAAAACCAGAAATATTGGGGTTTTGACAATTTAACATCAACAACATATTAATATGTATTTAGATAGGTGGAAAAATCAAGTGTAGCATGCATACGTGTTAGGCAAAGTGTCTGCTATATATATTCATATATATATTCTCATGTCCCAATATAAAAAAATTAATTCTACGTTAAGACTAACATTTAGATTCCTACCAAGATTGCAAGCAGGTGATTGACATAATCAAGACAGTTTTATTATTATTTAATACAAGAATAATAGCAAGAAGGAAATAACAATGAAATTTGTTCTGCTTATCTGTTTAAATAAGGAACCATTTTGAAACCATAGCTATAATATCAAATCCAAGATAAGGTCTAGCAAAATCATCGATTCATTGTATTAAAAGAAATTCATGGTAAGAAGTTACACAAGGTTTATAAAAACAGCTAAACCTACTCCTAAGTTAAATAATAGGAAACTAGACAAAACAAACAAATAATAATTCTTTTTTTTTGAATGACTGAAACAAAAGTAGAGAAAACATGTTCAAAAATATTTAAGGTCCAATCTGATAATCATATGCGTCTATCCAAAATCATGGTACTCTAAATCCTCGTCATACTAGTAAACAAGGCTACGATAATCACAGAGTCCTTGACTTATGCACATACCTCTAGAATCATGGTATTTAACATTTTCGCGGTGCCGCTAGCTTGGCTGCGAAAACCTTAAATTCCTACACCCGAGAAATATATCCAAAGTCAGACTATATGTCCTCACCATGCTGGCTAATGTGACTATAGAAGACTAGATTCCAAAACTCAGATGACCTAGCCCATATAATTTCATCTTGTCAAAAATTAAATTAAATCAACAATGAATACCCAAAAAAACAAATCAATTTATCAACAAACATCAAAATTCAAAAATGAATAAAATCCATCAAAATACAAACTCGGATGCAACATCTATCATCAAGATTCAAAATTCAACAATCTTTATCAAAATCAATAAATACAAACTCAAATTCAATAATAATACATCAGAATCAAATTCAACAACAGAAAGTAAAGATAAATCAAATTAAGGAAAAAGAATTTTCAAATCGGAGTTAAACAAGATTCTTAAGGGTCGTCCCAGGAATCTCCCAAGGGTTCCTAACTGTAATTGAGTATCTTCAAAAATATATCCTAATCCTACTGCAGGCTGTAGTGGTACTCTAGTTCGAATACCACTACATAAACTCGACCTGTATGGGCCACCACTAAAAACGTGTCATGACCCGCACCCACTGTTTGGGTACGAGAACGTAACAACGTCCAGCCTACGCCGCAGTGTCGGCGGTAGAATGTTGTCCTAGGTCACAACATCTAACATTATAATGCTAAGCAGTTTATACTCCCCGAATAGGGGTGACATAGAAGATACAGTCTCAATCACATCTAAGGTAGAGCATGATAAGGATAGATAAAACATGAAATCGAAAAGAGATACAGTAGATAGAAGTCTAAGTGTCTAAGATACATAAACCCAGAGATACATCTCAAAACTCAAATACAGTAATCCACAAAGTAAATACAACTCCAGACAAATGAAATAACTATCTAAACAACCTCTAGTGTGTCTCCTCTAGGCTAGCAGGCAACCTCCAAGCTATCTGTAAAATTTATCAACAGGTCCAGTCAGGACAGGAGCGAGTACAGTACATCTCAACAGTTCATAGCAGGTTAGAAAATATAATCATGCAGTAAAGTAAGATACAGGTACTGAAAGAAATGCGGTATGTAAACAGAGAGAGAACTGTAATAGAAATATCTACTATAAATAGAGAACTAACATGTGGCTAGTGAGTCAGAGTACAACATGGACATGTAAATGGCATGGGATGATTCTGATAAGACACTATGGAATGATTCTGATAAGATACTACTGGTGTATTATTCACATGTCCACTTCTACTCCCCCGTACCCCCAATCAATACACAAGGATCCAACCAGGTTATGTTATGATTCCATGTACAGCCCCCGAAGGGTGGTAAGCCCCCGAAGGGTGATAAGCCCCCGAAGGGTGGTACATAGTAGACCCATAAATGGGATAAGGATTCCAGGAAGACTCTGTGATCATAAGAGTATATGTCACAAGTGATCGAAGAACCAACGAAGCATAGTGATACGCCATGTAAGTGAAACGCACAGAACATAGAGTACCCGATGCTCCCTAAGGATAACATCTCAAGAAGGGATCCATATAGTACCAATCCGTGTGACCAACGTGACAGTACAAGTAAAGTAATTTAATGCAGAAAATAATTCTAAGCAGGATATAAAATGATCAGAGAATGTACTCGCCTCGATAACCTGAACAGCTGATAAGTATAGGAGGTCCCATTGAAGCCACAGAGTCCTATTTAAAGTAACACAGGTTATAAGGTGTTCAAGTAGTAATAAATGAATCTCTACAGGCAATCTATATTATTCTAGGTTCTTCTAAGTCAATTTAACTCTAGGTCAACTCCGGTCAATAATTTAGTCAAACTAGGTCAAGTGTTGACTTACAGTTGACTTTGGGTCAACTGGTCAACTCTGGTCAAACAGGGTCAATTCTAGTCTAATTATTGAAGATATAAAGTGTACTTCGTTATTCGTACGTCGAAACTTACGACACGCAAATCGAGATAAGAATATCAATGGTAAAGTTGATAATCTTATTATAGTGATCCACGTGTCCATCTTGCCAATTTCAGCGATGTGAGATCACTGGAATTGACTAAGCTCAGTTTCGTTGTACTAATCTCGAAATACGAACATTATAAGAATTAATTATTAATAAATTATAAAAAGGTTAAACTCATAGAAACTATCAACAAACATTGTCGGACGATGAAATAAACATCGCCAACGTGTCCAGAATGGTCAAATTAGCTAGGATAGCCTACCCATCGGTCCAATTTGGACACAAGGGCAAAAAGGTAATTTCGGGTCAAAACGGTGTCCGTGTCGGAGCCGTTTTGCACCGAAAAATGTGCAAGAAAATAAGTCTATAAAATATAACAAATTATATGTTCACGAAACCAGAATGACGATACGAACCCAACGGTATCTCCAGAATTGGATTTCGTTGACCCGATCTCAATTTGGTCCGTTGACCAGAACTTGGAATTCCGGTTTGCACGGAAATGCGTGCCGGAGCCAAAGTTCTCAAAACTCAGTAAACTACATGTTAATGAGTCCAGAATGATGATACAAACTCAACGGTATATCCGGAATTGGATTCCGTTGACCCGATCTCAATTTGGTCCGTTGACCAGAACTTGGAATTCCGATTTGCACGGAAATGCGTGCCGGAGCCAAAGTTCTCAAAACTCAGCAAACTATATGTCAACGAGTCTAGAATGATGATACGAACTCAACGGTATATCCGGAATTGGATTCCGATGAGCCAATCTCAAAATGACCCGCTGACCCGGATATTGGTATCCGACTTGCACCGAAATGCGTGCCGGATTCAATATCCACCAAAACCTAGCAAATTATATGTCAATGAGTCCAGAATGACGATACGAACTCAACGGTATATCCGGAATTGGATTCTGATGAGCCGGCGTCAAAAAGTCCCGTTGACCCAGAATGTGGGACCTACTTTGCACCGAAAAATGTGCCAGGGCCCACGTTCTCCAAATCTAACAAATTTTATATGAAAACATGTCAGAACGACGCCACGAGTCTAATGGTGGTGTCAGAAATGAAATCTGGAGTCCCGTGTTCAAAAATAGAATTTTACAAGTTGGAAATTACGAATTCGGACGACCAACTTTGGCGTCGAATTCAACCAATCAAACAAGCTCACAATAAAACGAAACTGGAGGGGTAGTAAGAGGGTTATATCAGCTTCGTACAGGAACTGGTAGCACGCCAAAAGAAGCTGCGGTGGAGGAGATACAAGCTGACGAAGTTGGCCCCGCGAAACTGTCCAAATTTTATACAATTTAAATGGTCAACTTGGTGGCCGGTTTTGAGGCATCAAACGATAAAATCAACGGACGAAAATTGACATGAGTAAAGGTGGATATATCGAGACAGAGTGAAGAAATCGTCGATCCAACGGTCGGATTTCCGGGAAAACATGCGCGAAGTCGCTGCGACGAAACACGATTCCAGCCTCGTTCCCGAGCTCGTCACGACGGAACGTCGTGCAAAACGCACGAATCGTCTCGACGGCGCATCCCGGAGGATGGTGGCCGTCAGGGGGCTGCTCGCCGGAGTGGGGTGCATGTCCAGGGTGGCCACGATGGCCGTGCGGCGGCACGGCAGCGCACGACGGCGGCCCGCGCGCGCACGCACATGCGCGCCTGTGCGCGGTGAAGCAGCTGCTGCTGGCCGCTGTGCGGCACGGAGAGGCTGCACCCTAGCCCGGCGAGGCAGGGCGGCTAAGGTAGAGGTGGTGGCGAGCTAAGGTGGCGCGGTGGACGTGGATGGCTGGAATGGTGAAGTGGTGGCGGCGGTTTCATGGTGGTGGAGGAGATGGAGGAGGAGAGGGAAGAAGGAGGAGCTCGGTTGTGGAGTGGTCGGCGGTGAAGTCACGGCGAGGCTGGGCCGACCAGGGGGGTGAGGTGGTCGGGTTTGCCTTGGGAGGAGAGGTCGGGGCATGGTGAGGAGTTGGTTGCTGGTGTTGTGTTGAAGTGTTGTAGGAATTTAATAGAAGGAGAGAGAGAGAAAGAGATAAGTTATAATAATTAATGAATGAGAGGGAGAGAGAGAAAAGAATTTTGGGAGTTAGGGCCGGACACACTTGCTGTGAGTGAAAGTGAGGGAATAGAGGGTTAGGATTAATTGACGAAATCAATGGCTAGGAATTAAATGGGGAAAAATTGTTCATTCCTATAGAGATTTAATTCAACGGAAAAATTCCAATAAATATAGAAAAATAGGTCGAAGAGTACTTGATATTTTTGGACAAGAAAATATGAGGGTGTTATTATGGAGAGTAACATGGAGCTGGACTGGACTCGGTGGAGCCGAATTGGGTCAAAATCAGACATTGTGCAAAAATTGAATTAAAATTAGACGTCGATAATCATGGATAAATAAGTAGCACATAGGGATTCCAATAAATGGGACACAAGTGTCGGACGGGTAGTAGGCTCAATGTGGGCCATGTCCATAATTGGGGCTGACAGATTTTGGTCGACAGGGGACCCACAAATCAAGTTGGAAAATAAATGTGACATCGTGGGGTAAAATAAAATCGGGTCACATGTCGGAAAAGTTGTGCAAAGCAAATGGAGCACAAGATGGCATGTCTGAGTGGGACACGAAGGTCATGGGTGACGAGCGTCTCGAGTAGATCATCAATGAGAAGTTGGTTTCAAGAAACTGACTGGTCTTGCGCTCCCAATTTAAAAGTCACGGTAACGTGCTAATAATGATCAAGAAAAAGAGTTGGAAAATTAATTAATAATCAAATGGTCTAAATCGACCAGAAGTTCAGCGAAGCAAAAAGCGCACAAGGGAACAAGTTTGAGTGGGACACCATATACCGTCATGAAGGTAATCTTGTCCACTCCAAAACTCGTGAAGAAGATTTCCAGAGTTGAACATCCCTGACACTCCAAATATCAAAGGCATGAAAGAGTACACTTAAGGAAAAATAATAGAATAAATTATTTATCAAAATCAATCAATCAGAAAATAAAATAAAATGAAAAAAATCAACCCAAAATTCAGGGTGCTCATAATTTTGACTGGCTGATGAAAGTTCCTTGCGAAGTTTGTTTGACTTGCAATCCAAGAAAGTAGGTGAGCTCTCCCATCATGCTCGTCTCAAATTTGTTCTGTATACACTTAGCGAAATCTTGGCATAGATTTTCATTAGTGGACCCAAATATGATATCATCAACATAAATTTTAACTAAAAGAATGGTGTCTTGAAAACTTTTGATAAAAAGTGTAGTGTCAATCTTCCCATTTGAAAAACCTTTATCTAGTAAAAAAATTGCTTAGGCGTTCATACCAAACTCTGGGGGCTTGTTTGAGGCCATATAACGCTTTCTTAAGTTTGAAAACATGGTCAGAAAATTTGTGATTTTCAAAACCAGGGGGTTGTTTTACAAAAGCTTCCTCCTTAATAAAACCATTCAGAAAAACACTTTTGACATCCATTTGAAAAGGTTTAAAATTCTGAAAGTTTGCAAAGGCATAAAGCATCCGAATGGATTCAAGTCTTGCAACCGGAGCATACGTCTCATCGTAGTCGATACCTTCCTCTTGGTTGTATCCTTGAGCTACTAAACGAGCTTTGTTGCGAGTGACTGAGCCATCTTCATTTACTTTGTTATGAAAAACCCATTTAGTACCAATGATCGAATGGTTAGCTGGTTTAGGAACAAGTTCCCAGACCTGGCTTCTTTCGAATTGGTTGAGTTCTTCTTGCATAGCAAAAATCCAAAATTCATCATTGAAAGCTTCTAAAACAGTTTTAGGCTCAATTTGCTAAATAAAAGCAGTGCTAGCAATGGAATCTCTTAACGATGATCGAGTACTTACTCCGTGTGATACCTCACATATTACCAAGTTTTCTGGGTGTGATGGCTTGAACTCGAACTTCTTCGGTAAGCCCTCCAGAGAATTGGTTGCAGGGGGTGGTATTCATCGGCGTGGAAGTTGATGGTTCAACATCATCGTCTGGGATATCTGTTGTACTATTTTCTTCATCAAAAGTCACATTAGTAGATTCTTCTACAATTATTGAGCGTTTGTTGAACACTCTATATCCCTTACTCTTGGCAGCATAGCCAAGAAAAATACCATTGTCAGCTTTGGCATCAAACTTGCCTAAGTTGTCTTTGGTATTTAGGATAAAACAGCGACAACCGAACACTCTAAAATATGAGACATTTGGAGTCCTACCAAACCAAAGCTCATAGGGTGTTTTCTTTGAAATAGGTCGAATAAGCACCCTATTTAAAACAGGCACGCTGTACTGACATCTTCTGTCCAAAAATATTTTAGAAGTAAAAATTTATTCAACATGACTCTAGCCGTATCCCCAAGAGTCTTATTCTTCCGCTTCACAACACCATTTTGTTGAGGAGTTCTAGGACAAGAAAACTCATGATCAAAACCATTTGTTTCACAAAACTTTTCAAAATTAGAATTTTCGAATTCGCCTCCATGATCACTTCAGATTCGAGTAATCATGTAGCCTTTTTTATTTTGGACCTTTTTGGCAAAGATTTTGAAAACAGAAATAGCATCGCTTTTGTTTGAAAGGAAAAAAACTCAAGTAAATCTTGAAAAATCATCTACTATAACAAAAGCATAGAGTTTTCCATCAAAACTGGCTACTCTACTGGGACCAAATAAGTCCATGTGTAGTAATTGTAAGGGTCTAGTAGTACTTACAGTGTTTATGGATTTAAATGAAGATTTGGTTGCCTTATTCAGTTCACATTCGGCACATACCGTATCATTCTTAAATGTAATGTCGGGCAGACCTCTCACTAGCTTCTTTGTCGATAGCCTGGATATGGTATCCATATTGGCATGACCAAGACGCTGGTGCCACAACAGTCTTTCATCCTTGTGGGCGTAGAGGCATCTTCCTGCACTATTAGTATTTCTAGATAAATATAAAATATAAATGTTATCTTCTCTTATTCCTTCAAAAGCTATGTCTCCTGTTAACCTATCATAAATGTAGAATTTATTCTGTCCAAATTTATTATCATATCCATGATCAGGAAGATGACTTATGCTGAGAAGATTATGCTTTAACTCGGTCACTAAGCAGACATCCTTTATTACAAAAGAAGGAGGATAACTAATAGTACCATTACCTATGATGTAGCCCTTTAAATTGTTACTGAAGGATACATATTCTTCCCTCTTCATCGATAGTGATGCGAAAAGATTTGCGTCTCCCGTCATATGTCGCGAGCATCCACTATCGAGAATCCACTTGCTTTTAGTTGAGGAAGAAAGGTCCACCTACATCACGAGTAGATGTGACCTTTGGTACCCAAGTTCTTGTGGGTCCTGAAATATTAGTCTTCGGTACCCATGCATATGGATTAATATCAAGTAATTTCCTAATTCTACACTATGGTGAGATATGACCATGCAATCTACAGTATGTGCAAGTAGCATGCCTATTTGTGTTAGAAGCAGGTTGATAGTGATGTCTATATGCAGTATGGTGATAGTTATATGGAACAGCAAGATAGTGACTATATGTAGCAGTAGGATAATAGTTATGTCTATGTGCAGTGTGGTGATAGTTATGTGAAACAGAATAGTGACTATGTGTAGCAGCAGGATAATAGTTATGAGTAGATTGAGAATAATGTCTACGTACATATGGTTTATGTGCTGCATGGGAGTACGTGTACATATAAGCATGGTTACGTGCTGCATGTGGGTGACGTGTTTTACTATTATGAGTGGTCTTGTGTTTTATGTGTTTTGTGACTTTATGATTGGGTTTGAGGTTGAGCAACCTGTTTCCCCAATTTGATTTCTAATTTCTTAGAGACAGCATTCAGTTTATTGCACTTAGCATTCAGACCATCAATCTTAGCAATAGAGATCTTGTGTTTGTTCTTTTCTTCAGCAAGCTCTTTGTTGAGTTCTGAGATCTCACGTGTTTACTTTTCAATAAGTGTTTCGGCATCATGTAAGCTTAATTTAAGCTTGGACACCTCATCAGTGGCTTCCGTGGGTGGAGTGTCTCTAACATTATCAAGTAAAGAAGAAATACTTTGAATCTCTATTTCATAGCCTTTGATTTTCTCCTTGGCATACTTATATTTACTAATGACTTTCTTGTGGTCATTTAGTAAGTCATTAAACGCATTGCCAAGTTCATCAAATGTAAAGTCATCAAGAGTTTCGCTAGTTACCTTCTCGGATTTTGCCATTAGGAAGACGTTAGCAATGTCTCGAGGAGAGTCATCTTCTTTCTCAAAATCACTGGCTTCGTTTTCGTACCAAATACTAGTGTTGGCGTACTTTTTCGAAGAAGGCTTCTTGTAGGGCTTCTCATATTTATTACCTTCCTTTGTGAAGGGACAGTCCTTTCGAACGTGTCCAGTCTTTTTGCAGCCGTAGCAAGTTGGTTCTCCCTCGTCGTCTTCTTGTTGTTCCTTCTTCCTTCGATTGAAACAAAGGAACTTCTTAAAGTTGCGGACTAGAAGAGCTTGATCATCACCTTCTGAATTGTCATCGTCAGTCTCTTCAGGATCATCCCTTCGACGATGAGCTTTTAGGGCAATCTCTTTTGCCTTTGGAGTCGGTTCGTCGAAGTCTTTGAGGTCGAGCTCGTGGGTCATCAGCTTTCCCATCAAAGTTTCCATAGAAATTTTGGTGAGATCATTGCCTTCTATAATTGATGTTACATTAGGGTTCCAGATCTTCGGTAGCCCCCTAAGTAACTTTGCGGATCTTCTCATGATTAGAGTATTGTTTGCTAAGAGATGACAGAGGATTGATGACGTCAAGGAACCTTATGAACATTTGGGTGATCGTCTCATTCGGCTTCATCTTGAACGTCTCGTATTCTTGAGTTAGACGACTGATCTTAGATTCCTTGACTTGAGTGGTTCCTTCATGTGTCACTTCCAGAAGCTTCTATACTTTGTGTGAGGTGGTGCATGTCGAGACCCTGTTAAATTTATTCATGTCTATTGCACAGAAAAAAGCATTAATAGCTCTAGCATCTAGACTCGCTTATTTCTTTTCCTCGTCAGAATATTTGTCGTTGGGTTTTTTGATGAGATCCCCCTCGACAACTATTCTAGCGGGCTTTTTGTAACCATCGGTGACAATGGTCTACAGGTCAAAGTCTAGAGACTTGATAGAAACTCATCCTAGTATTTCAATATGTGTAGTTGGTTCCATCAAATAGGGGTGGCCTATGAGTGGACTGTCCTTCACTATGGTTGGAAAACATAGGTTGTGTGGTTGCCATGGATCAGCTCTAGGATGTTAGTCCTTGTTAAGAGAACAGAGCTCTGATACTAATTGAAGAACAGGTAGGAAACTCTAGAGAGGGGTGAATAGAGTTTATAACAATAATGGCCAAATAAAAATTAAACTCTTTTCACCAACAGTAAATAATCAGAGTAGTAAATGCGAAAATAAAAAGATCAAGAGAGCATATGCAAATACAGTCGTTTTTAACCCGGTTTCCCTCGTGGAGGACTAGTCCAGGCGTGAGAACTCTAGCTCAGGAATAAATCCACTATTTATGAAATAGTAGTTACACCCCGTGCCTTTTCTTCAGAAGAGCACGTCAACTTCTTACAAAGATCAATGTGGCGATGCTTGAAATTTTCCAAGCGACTTTCTTGACTCTTGCACAAACTCCTAACTGAATAGCACTGAGCACTTTTAGGCTTAGGAAGCTTGTGGCTAGTAGATGAAAAGGTTAAGGCTTGTATGAGGCTTATAGAGAAGATAATTGGATGATTGAAAATGAGAGAATTCAAGGCCTATTTATACTAGTTGGGATAGGCAGAATTCGGCCAGAATTCTGTGTCAAGAATTCAAATTTTTGGCCGTTGGACAACTAGCATACAACAAACCCTAAAAATTAGGGTCCTGTAATTTAGGAGACAGAGTTCGGCCCGAACTCTGTGTGGAGGCAGAGTTCGGCCCGAACTCTATCTCCATAGGACAGAATATTCAAATAGGCTTTTGTGGGCTAGTTTGGCTTGGTGGATCTTTTGGGTTTGTTTTGGGGATAAGGATTAAGCCAAGAATACCCAGTGCTACTCAATTTACATTTAACTAGACTCAATAAATGTAAAATAATACAGACTCTAAAATTGAGTACGCTGCAGGAGAGAGCCAATGTCCGTCTTGTACTGAGTTCTGTCTTGATGTGTCATATTGAATTATGACAAGTATTATATTGTCAATTTGTCAATATTTGGTTGACTGTGATTTGGGTCAACAAGGGTTATATACTAAAAGCATCACTTTTGTATTAACTATATTTACTTATCTTTTTTGAATGAGAATCATATGGGCAAATGTTTGCATACTATTAATGCAAGTGTATGATATTCTACATTGTATATAATATGGTGTTTGGTTTCATACAGAAGATCATATTATCAGTTCCTTATAGAATATATAAATGGTTCACAGCCTAGATGGATTTGGACAAGCCATTGGAAAGGTTGTAGTATAATCCGGTATTAGTCTATCTTGATTATAGGTTTATACTAGTGCACTTTGTATGTATTGAACATGGCCACTTGAGATTGTTCTCTTTGTACTGACTACATAAGGGAACAATCTATTATTATAGATGCTTGTGCTCTTAATTCGGATATAACAACAAATATGTATATGCAGTGTGCATTACTTTGACTCATAAAAGTATGAGATTCATTATGGGTCAACAATCTTTATGAATTGGGCGATAGAATTGTGTGTATGATGGATTGTTGATTATAAAAAAATTCATGTCCCAATATATTAGGTTGATGATGTACCCTTAAGGAGCTCATAAGGATTGTCATGTAAACCCTGCAGATGGATTATATCCGACATGACAAATAAAGTTGAGTGGTACTACTTAAGGATAAAAGATGTCAATCAATATAGTTGTCAGTAACTTAATTTGATCGACGGACATTCGATATATTAACATGGGGAGACGAACATGCATATAATAAGAATGAGCCCATAAATGTAATTTAGGATTAGGAAGGTAGTGCAACAATAGCTCTTTCATGGACCGAGCTATTATTAACGGGTCTGGGTTGTGTGTTCGGGCTGAACACGGGATACCTAGATCCGTTTAAGAGACCTAACCCTAATTTTTTTCTTACAGTTCCTGTTGTAGTCTATGTATACCCTCTATCTCTGGCTGTCATTAGTATTGAAATGAGCATCTTTCGCTAAATTCATTCTTCACGAAAGAAGAAAAAGAGAGGACATCCAAGGAGAAGAAAAATGTTGGAAGATCGTCGCTCATACGACGTCCAACCCGAGGAAGGAATACAGCAGAAGATCTTAAGGTCACTGATAGGTAGAGTTCGTTGCCATCTACTTCTCATCACTTCAGGCATAATTCGTGAACCCTAGTTTCCATCATTGAAGGGTTAGATCACGCTTTAAACTTGTTCATGTTTATCGATTGATATGCATAATAATTTGCAGTCCTAGAATTTCCACATTGAAGAATTCAGATTGATACATGCGTAGATTAACTATATAGTCATACCGCATGGTTGATGACTCGTCATGCCGCATGGATGAGAAATCGTCATATGCAACATGACTTTGCCACATGGACATGGTTATGTCATATAGATCAATCCGTAGTCTTGGGAATCTAAGTCCCATCATTTCCTAACACCATAAGTCTATATGCTTCTAGAGAATACATAGACCTAGTTTCATGGTTTTTGACCTCCAAAATTTGAGGTTAAGTCCCTAATACAAGGACATGTATATAAATCATATAAAAATTATAAATATACAATTTAAACATGAATTACATTTAGTTTACCTCTGAGTTCCAAATTTAGATTTTTTTTTAGGTATAATTTATGGTTATGGCTAAATTGCATCTACTAGTTTTGTCTGAAACTTATCCACAATACTACCAAACATTGTCCATGACCTATATCTATAAAAACTCATATAAAAATAGGTTAAAATATGATTAAAACTCAGAAATAAATATTACTTTTAAGCCCTAGAATCAGCACCTATGTATGTGCCAAACTATGTCAAAAATATAATCAAGAACCTATTTTAACGGCACACAAATTTAATGTTAAAATTTGGCCATGTAAATACTATAAATATATGTTAAAAATACTTTAATTACAGATTTAAGACATATATTCATATTTAACGTATCAAAAACTCGTTCTCAAAACTAGTTACAAATCCTATCAATGTACATATTCTTGATTCAACTACTCTTCCAAAACTTCATACACGGGTTTGATCTATTATTACTACTCATACATGATCAAGATATTAATTTTATGGGTTTAGAAGGTTGGGTTGACACATATTTGATGGTAGATCAAGCCATGGAAAAGTTTCAAGAAGAGGGTTTTTGGAAGACTTACCAAAGCTTTTGGAGAAAATTGATGGTGATGCATCTTCTTGTCCAAGAAACACTCCTCCTTGCTTGTGATTGGATTTCTACTCCTTGTTTGGTGGGTTGGAGATAATGGCAATGGTTGTTTGATGGGTTTGATAGAGAAGATGGTGGTTTTTGGTTTTTTAATGGAGCTTTGGTAGAGAGATAGGTTAAAGGAGGGAGTTTTAATTGATGTAGATGGATGAGAAGTTGTATGGAAGGGTTGGAAGGGAAGGAATGATGAGGGGTTGTTATTTTCAAAAATTTTGAGGGAGGGGGCTGTTCGGCCTAGTGGGGAGATAAAATAGGTTTCTAGGGTTAGGGTTTTGTAACATATGGATAGGTATATATATATGGGGACATATTTGTGAGGGTTTTGGGTTAAATAGAATGGGTTTATGGGTGTTTATTTGGCCCAAAAAGAAGGTGGCTAATTATCATAGGGCCGGCCTTGGGTAGGTTGGATGGGTTTGTTAGGGTCAGTTAGGACTTGGGGTAGTCGGGGCTTTAGGTTAGGGCTTGATAGGTTATATATATATATATATATATATATATATATATATATATATATATATATATATATATATATATATATATATATATAAACCTCTGTATATATATAGTTATATAAAATCAAATCTCAATATATATACCTACCATATGCATATATACATGGGTGTATTTTAGATGCACTACATGCCTATTTGGAATTGGATTCGATTCAGGTCAAGTTTGGACAAATTCGGTACAACCGAATCACCTAAAAAGTCAAAAATATATAAAAAATTATTTATTTAAGACATTTATATGGTTTAAGCCACAACTTGGCTTGTTTTCATATATAGGACATAGATATGGTTATGTCATCCCTACCATGGCTAATATGCTAGTCATGGTACACGACTACACTAGTCATGCCACGTTTTCTAGTCAACATGCATAACAAAACTTAAACATGACTAACACTATATTTATAAGTAATAATTAGTGTTTTAAAATATATAAAAATCTAATAATTATTATTTAGCCCAATATAAAAAAATTAAAAATCTGGAGGTTTATTGTACTCAAGCGTCATCAAGAGTTTGATGTATGGAACTACTGCCACAAGGCCTAATATAGCTTTCACCATGGGAATTCTGAGTCGGTTCACGAGCAATCCAAGTATGGAGAATTGGAAAGCTGTGAAGAGAGTGATGAGATATCTTAAAAGGACTCAGAAATATGTATTGTACTACAGCGGTTATCCGTCAGTAGTGGAAGGCTTCAGTGATGCAAGCTGTTGCTCAGAAGCAGAGAGCGAAAGATCCACAGGAGGATACATTTTTTCCATGGGTGGAGCTGCTATATCATGGATATCGAAGAAGCAGACGATGCTCTCACATTCTTCTATGGAATCTGAGTTCTATGCACTGGCGGCTGCAGCAGATAAAGCAAAATGGCTTTGGGAGATCATGTATAATCTTCCGTTGGTTGGTTGGTGCACGGATTCTGACGGTACCGATATACTACGACAACCAGACGACTACAACGGCGGCATCAAATGATCTCTTCAATGGCAAGAAGAGGACTGTGTTACTGAGGCACAGGACGGTGAATGATCTTATTAAAAGAGGAGTCATTGTCGTGGTTGATGTACGGAGCCAGGAGAATTTGGAAGATCCGTTCACCAAATGTCTCAACTGCCAGCTGGTCGAGGATACAGCAACAAAAATGGGCTTGAAGACATTCTAATATTGTGTCTTTGTAATCCTACCATAAAGTTTTTAAGCTATTAGTTCAAAGAGAAATCTAGTAGGCATCTAGCTTTTGGTCCAAGGGAGGACCATTAACTGGGAGAATATCAGGAACAGTAGGTAGTCCTTGAGACATTGAGGGGTTACGGACCCAGAACCACTGTTTTCTACTTTTTGTTCTTTGTGTAGAATAAGTCATGTAGAAGGGTGGCTTAGATGCCTTAATGAGGGACATTTTGAATGTTCGATGTGCTTTACAGGAAGCACGTAGCACAACACTGCAAAGGAACATAGTACTCCATACTACAGTGGGGTGACGCCATATGAGGTACCTCGAGAGGGTAAAGCCTCGACTCTGGGCCATGTCACAGTGGCGTAGTACCGCACATAGGCAGGTAGCCTAATGATATAGAATAAAGAGTGGTAGACAGCACTACAAAGTGGTTGGTGACCTCATGGTACAATGATGTGACACCACCAAGAGGTACCTCGAGAGGATAAAGTCTTGACTACGTGAGCCATGTCACAGCGGCGTAACACCGCAAGGAAGCACGAGGCTTTATGTTGGGTAGTATGGCACTACAAAGAGGCTGGGACCTCATGCTACAGTGGTATGACACTATGATGAGGAGTAGCCTCGTCTTTCGGCCATGTTATAGAGGCGTAACATCACAAGAAAACACAAGGCTTCATGTTATGACTCTTAAAAAGAACTCACCTAGAGTGTTGAAAAGAGATACAGGTTGTCTCTTGAGGGTAAGCTTGTAGACACCCAACTAGGCGGGCACAGAGCCTTTATTGTGCAGCCGAAAGTACAGTTGTTGTCATTATGCGAGTGGGAAGATCTTCTAAATTCTAGAATTGCAGCTATGCTGGAGAATTCAAGGCTTGGTCCATTCTTGTATCATACTATTGTTTGACCCATGTGAAAAGATTCAAGTCGAAGCGATATCTATCCTAATGCATGATGGAAAGTCACGATGGGGACACTCAACCCATATATTGAGATATATGGAGGATTGTTGGTGTTTTTGCGTTTAGACTAGGAAAGATAGTCACGCATTAGCTACACCAAATGGTGAATATCTTAATATAATGTTTTGCTTGTGTTGAGGTGTGCACATGGGGTGTGGTGGGACACATGTGGATGCCATGTGGGAGTGTTTTCCAATAAGAAAAAGGATTAACTCCTCAAAGAAAGTATTTATGCTTTTATCATAGTCATGGGAAATTTTCTTAAGAGCTAATCCCCAAAGGGGCTTAGCAACTCGGACCCGGACTCGAGCTTGGACTCGGACGCAAAGTGGCACTTTGTTGGCACACTTTGCACTTAGCACGTCAGCATCGTCGTATGGCGCTTGTGCACATTTATTGCGCTCGTGCGCTCGTTACATGCGAGAGTCGCATGAGTGGGCACATGCACGGGTGCAGGCGCGGGCGCATGTGCGGGTGCAGGTGCGGGCGCATGTGCGGGTGCAGGTGTCGCCGCAGGAACAGGGCGCATGTGTGGGTGTATGCGCCAGCTAGGCACGGCTATGTGCATATGCGCATTTACGTGTATACGTGCATGCACTGCTGCACGACTGCTCGCGCATAGGCTGCTACGTTGCTGGCTTATGCTCGCAGGAGCAGCCGCGGCTATGCTGCTGGGGCATATATGCACAGATGGCATGGTTGACTCATGTTTTTGCTGATTGCGATATTTGAACGGTTATGGAAAGATTGGGTCAATAATCTAGATCCATTTTTTGTGGGATTTGAATTTAAATCGCTCCTATCTTTCCGTAGTCAATTGTTGGCCAGAGTTAGGATTAGGGTTTCCACTCATCTCTATAAAATATTCTCTTCGTGCCCATTTGAGAACTTCGAAATTGAGAGATGAAGAGAGTTTTGTTGTTGTTGCCATTAGAGTCCAGAGGAGTTCGTGCGAGTCCTGAAAGGAGGTGACAGTGAGTGTTCCAGAATTTCATATCTTAACTTGCTAGTTCCTGAGAGCATATCGCGTGGGGGAGAATCTTGCTTTGAGCAACGGTGATCTTCATCGCTCCAGCAAGAGTTGTCTTCTTCTTCTTCCTCTTTTAGTTTTCTGTAAGTTGTAATCCATTATGCCTGTTTGCAACTGTGATTTCAAGGAAGAACAACAAGTATGTTCTGTCTGGTTGCAGCTGCATTTGCAAGGAAGAACATTCTACTGATTGGTTTATGATTTTTTTTATAAGTTGTAATTGAGAAATATTGATACAATTCTTCCTTGGAATCAATAACAGTCAGAGAGGAACTTGTGTGTGAACATTTGATCTGGACTATAACTTCAGAGTTAAACAAAGGGTATTCCGAAAGGATTACATGAACTTTTGTCTCTGATCTTTGTTCTTCCATCTTGATCTATTTCGGAACTAAGAATTGTTGACATATAATCTCTTATTGAAGGGTTTTGTTCTTTCTTGGGTTTATACACTGGTACCATTATTTCTATATCTTGATTCAGCCTGCCTATTTGCTCCTAGAACTTCATCCACATAATTTTTGATTAAATCTATCGTACTGGCCTGACCCACATGACTAATTACTGAAAACTATTTTTGTTATAAATGAGTTAGTCGTGAAGAAGAAGGGACAAAAAAAAATGGAGAAAAAAAAATTGTACCTAAAAGCTACATATTCCGTCATGAATTTGGTAGTATAGGTGCAAAAGATCGCCACCGGTCATGAAGGATTTGTTCAGATGCTAAGGAAACACTAGACCCTCGCCCACCAGCATCTTCACCTTCCTTTTCGTTTCCATTTGGCTGCCCAACCTTTGTGTCACGCTCTATGGACATCTTGACATATTTCAAATGGCAATGATGACAGAGAGATGGCAGTCATTTTCGTCAGCAGAGCCATCTAGGGATAAGCCAAACAAGACTTCAGATTTCAGATTTGGCAACCCTCCTCTACTTAGGGAAACCCCCAGACTAGTGTAATCCCAATAGAGGTCGGGATCACAACTGACCCTCCAGGATCTGCCTATAATAAGGATCAAGAGACAACTAAAACTAGCTTCAGAAGCTCCAGATAGAACAACCCAACCCTCTGGGCCGACTTGTTGGCCGGTCCTAGTATATATATTGGAGTGCTCTTCTGTGTCTAATACACGACACCGATTTTAGACGCAACAGGAATATGAGACAGATTTTGGTGTGTACTCTGCTTACACCCCAAAAGCTGCATATGCTAGAATATTGGAATGGTAAAAGCTTTCGGAAAATTGAATCTCGACATTGGGTCCTAGTCGATTCATTCAGCAAATCTTGTTTCCCCACGAAACTAGAGAACTGCATCAATTGCTTGCATAAAGTACATACATAATTATATGTGATCATTGCTCGAACCACGACCAAACGCATCACATGCAGCTCGCTTCAGTATGGCACATCGTAATGCCATACACCATTGCTTCTTAACAGGGGTTCATAATGTGTTTCAAACAATAATTTAACTTCCATGTGGAAAATTAAGGTTTTCCAAATTCACAGATGCCAGGTTTGAGCATAATGGTGAACTTGCCCACCTTTCTGTACTAGAACATGAGCACGTGAACTTACCACCACCTAACACATCAAGAACAAAAACACAGACGAACAAGTAACGAAAAAAAAAAACGATGGACATCTTGTTACATTTCATCGTCTTGAATGGATAATTTAGAACATGAGCACGTGAACTTGCCCACCTTTCTGTACTAGAACATGAGCACGTGAACTTACCACCACCTAACACATCAAGAACAAAAACACAGACGAACAAGTAACGAAAAAAAAAAAACGATGGACATCTTGTTACATTTCATCGTCTTGAATGGATAATTTAGAGAATCTAAATGTTACAGGGCACTAGAAGTACAAATTTTACATGAAGAGGTCAAGCAAAGGCCACAAAAAGGGTCGAAGAAAGAAAATGATAAATAATACCATAAAAATATGAATAATGGAAAATTTCCTACAAATGGAGGCTCCTAATTGTCAAACTTCTTTGGTTGACGCCCGCCACTGGGAAAAACTTCTGGACAGTGATCGTAATGAATCTTTAGGTTTAGATAGCATTTTCCCATATAGTTTCTTTCGTGCAAGGTCAGAATATTTTGTTCCTCGGTCTCTGGTTCTCTCTATCTGCAGATAATAAAAAGCAAATGGAGAAACGGAATCATATATCTCACTGGCCTGAATAAGATGTACAAGGTAAGCTTCGGATACATTCGGCAGTGGGGACAGTCATGACACTACTAAGTAGAATTGCGAGTCATGCAACTTTTGTTAGAATAAAACCTTACCAGCACATGAAAACAATTAAATCAAGTAAATATAAGAAGAGTGATCCTAGTATAGTCAAAACAAAACATGTCCTTGCTTTTATAATGCCTACATTTACTACGTCTATTGGATTAAAGATAAGTAAAAGACAAAATCATCATGCAAGTATATGCTTGCCTATTGAAAAAAAAAAAGTGTGCATATTAGATTAAATTACTCCAGCTTGCACCTTCATAATAAAACAAGTCCCAACAACCCCCACATCTGAGACTCGGTGGTCCAAACACCACTGATCAGTCTCTTGATATCTCTGTCCATCAATCCTACTTTGAAAATGTTTCCAGAAAGTGTGGATATTGCTACTTATCATATCTACTTTAACTATCATCCCCAGCCAATATTTTGAGAAGCAAAGCCAAAGAGAAGCTTGATATAACTTGGAAAACAGGTTGAAGGCTTCTCTATTTAGCATGTTTCTACAACTCAAACTATTATTGATGAATTCCATTTTAGGAAGTACCCATTTGTTTATATCCGTACTTTGATGTTGTGATCGAACCAAACTAGAAATTAGTTAAAACATTTGCAGCTCGAACTCATCGGTTTCATTTGCATACTGATTCAGATAACTCTCAGTAACCCTGTACTGACTACTGAGACCCCCATATTGCGGTATCTACTGCATAAAATGTGATCATGTTGTATAAACTTCTAGTATTAAAATAATTTAGTGATATTTCCTTTCTTTTGCATGAAAGTATCATGGGTGTAATAGTCAATCGACAGAGCATGATGTGTCATCTGATAAAGGCTACCATCGGTAGCTCTCTGTTGCAGAAGTTGGAGTTTCCCATGAACGAAACGAAATGTACATGAAAACATATTGGAGAAGATATTCATTCAAAACCTAGAGTCTGCTGACATATTCCTGTAACACATGATTAACAAGTCTAAGGCCCTGAGTATTTTGCTTGCCATAAGTAGAGATACTGTAATGAAGTTTTAACTTTTTCATCGTTAGCACTTTGTTTCAGGCCATACTTATTTGAGTTTAGTATTTATCATTTGAGTTTAGTATTTATCAAAGATCTACTTATTGTCAACAATTATAAACACCCTATTGCACTGGGTAAGAATGTCTAAGCCATGCCTAGAATGTGACTTTGAGGGTAAGTGCCATTTTTAACTTGCTGCATTCATACCTCATGAAATGCTCGTAATGCTATATATATATATATATATATATATATATATATATATATATATATATATATATAAAGAACAGCTGAGGAAGGCCTACAAACAAGATGTCTGTTTGTGTGTATGAATGGAACAATATAGGGGAAGACTGATTAACTGCAGCAAAACTCATGACTAACATGAGAGGTTACAGAAATTTTATATACTACCTCTCCTCTCCGAGCAATTTATACAATTTAATGAAATATTTTCAACTGTAAGATTGATAAGAAGTGCTCAAAACTCGTCTACGAAAAGAAGAATGCCTTAGAGATTACAACCTCATAAAAAGGCCTTGGACAACATTCAAGTCTAATGATCAAGTCAATTAATTGAGTTACAAGACCATATCAACAATTTAATGAAATATTTTCAACTGTAAGATTGATAAGAAGTGCTCAAAACTCGTCTACAAAAAGAAGAATGCCTTAGAGATTACAACCTCATAAAAAGGCCTTGGACAACATCCAAGTCTAATGATCAAGTCAATTAATTGAGTTACAAGACCATATCAACTAGTTCAGTACAAAAAAAAACCACCGGCATCAATGTCATTTCGTAGCTGATTTTCTTACAATGGGAATGTAGTAAACTTCTTAAGCAAAATGTAGTAATTGTCCTATAGGTTTGTGGTGTTAGCCATGATTACAAGCATTGGTCCATGCGTACAAAATGTAGTAATTGTCCTATAGGTTTAAGGATTTTTTTCTGCATTTTTCAGTAGATTTCTTTCTTTTTCTTTTTTCCTTTTTTTGTTGTTTGGGGGGGGGGGGGGGGGGGGGCCTTTTTTTGAACCGCGGCCACCTAGGCGCCCGCCTAGCGCCTTTTATAACCTTGGTCCGGCTACAGGATCGTGGTGTGCACAGTCATGATTGAGCGGAGCATGCGATGAAGATCTATCCGAGCGGTTGATTGAGGAATGATGCAACAAATGCAGGAATTGAGGAACGACGTGCATTGAATATACCTGGATACTATATGGGGAGATGTGTAATAAACCCGAGCTTTAGCTAAGTGGTAGGCAGTAGATATGGACTTACCATTTCAATATATATTGAACGGAAAATACGTCATCGGTCGTCAATGAGATATTCAATGTCTATTAAGGGAATGCTAATCTAATTTTCTTTTCCTAACTACATACTCTCTTCTTGTAACTCATTGAGAGCACAATAACAATACTCCTGGAAGAATCCATGGCGGCCATGGAGCATAATAAACACAGTCATCATGTTGACGAACTATAGAGAATTAACATGGCACCATCCTCAACAAAGAGGGTGTTGCTATTGAAGGAGAGAGGCTGGCAAGTTTGTCCAGCTTGTCATCGTCATCAATGACGTTCTCATTTGTGACAACGATGAGGTTTGGAGGACTCGGACCAAGCTATTCTGTTTTTACTATCCGCAAAAGCTATTCTCTTTTTACTGATCTGCAAAGATGACATCAAAATTGATGTCACTAATCACTAAGAGGTATATATAAAGATTGATGCATGTGATGATTGAATCTCTTGATGACAATTAAGGTATGACATTTTTCCGATGATTTCCAATAAGGAAGGCAGCAAAAAGACGAAGGCATGTTGGTAGGTCTATGGGGGCATGCTATTTGCTTGCGCCGACCATCTTATACGAGATTTTGCTAAAGAATTAAGGGATCATAGTACCATGCAAAGAGTTGGGTGAGGAAGTTCCTGGATGGATCCATCTTGTCCTAGATGGAGGGATGTCAAGATGTAGCATGCTATGAACTAGTGGGAATTAGAAGTTTTCTTAATCAGTTATAGTTAAAATATCTCAATTATCTTTAATCCAATAGTTAAGATTTGTTTCTCATGTTCTCTTATAGGTTGTTCTTCTCACATGATCACTCCTATATATTTTTATTTTTATTGAAATGGTAAGTCTACATCTACTGTCAGGGTTAAGTACTTCATTACATCAATCTATGCAGACTATGCCCAGTCCAGCCTCTGCACGTTGTTGATTTTTATGTCTATTGCAACCTCCTCAGTCTACTACTCAGGTTGATTTCCATCGCACGTTCTATCCATACTGATCGTCAATCTCACTATCCTCTCAGCCTGCACAGGCCGCTCCTCCAAATCCGAGTCTAAATTAGACGCTACCTATATATCTTGGTTCATCTCCATTTTTAATTAAGCACATAGCACTCCCATAGAAATCCGAACCACCAACCTGGCTTTCCAGTTCCTTTTGTCTCCAAGACTTGCCACTTGGCTCAGGTGTATTCTCTGGCTCTCTCCATAAGTATCTTCACATCTTCTTCAATCTTCCTCTTCTCAACCATTGTGCTCCAATGTCTTTTGCTCTGGTAGTCCACCTCCACACCTCTACATTTCTGGTTGTAGGATCTTCTTCAGGATTGGTTCCTTTCTCCTTGATTTTGCACACTTGCATAGTAGGAGATTGAGATTCTATATGCCCAAAGCATTTGCATCCTTCACATGCTAGGGAATCAATTCATAATATTCTGGTTCTTTTACTTCCTTGCCACCTTTTGTCTGTATAGTGATGCTCTCTGGCAATTTGTCTCTTGCCTTAACTTCTATTAGAACACTTGCATATGCTAGCCTATAGTAGATGCAGTAGCTGAATCCATACATAGTTAAATCCCTATTAATACTTGCTAGCTTCTCCAAGATCTTCTCTCCAGAACAGAAATGCGGGCACCCTGATTGGGATATAGGTGAGGATATCCCTATCCAGCTCTATGTCTAGAGTCAATCATCTCATGATGAGAAGCATCCTATCCAATAGCCAAGGACTTCCATCTGTATAGTATGCTCTCTGGCAATTGTCTCTTGCCTTAACTTCTATTAGAACACTTGCATATGCTACGCTATAATAGTTACAGTGGTTGAATCCATGCAGAGTGATATCCCTCTTAACAATCGCTAGATTTTCCAAGATCTTCCCTCCAAAACATGAGTTTGAAGTGCGGGGAACCTCACCCTGATCTCACCCTGACTGGGATAAAGGTGAGGAGATCCCTATCAAGCTCTATGCCTAGGCTCAATCATCTCATGATGAGAAGCCTCCCATCAAATAGCTAAGGACCACTATCCAAGAGTGTCACATTCTTCCTTTGTTCTAAACTTGAAGAAGAAAGATCCATTCTCTCCATAACATATAGGATTCCATGAAACAGGAGTTGCTACTTTGGCAAAGGTGAAGGGGATACCTCTTCTTATATTGTTATTTGAATTGGATAGCCATCCTATCTTTTTCTCTCGTCTCTGTTTATATGCAATATTTATTTTTGCCATTTAGACTTGGTCATCTTCTTTCGTAGATCTGGTGACTTGCTTTGTTTATTAGATCATGCATAGCGTTGCAACACATAGAATCACTTTGCCAATTGGTTAGAACCACTAGGTTGCCAAGCCATAGTCGACATGACATCTTTCTTTGTTTCTTTCCGATCACCTGGGGCCACCCTTATCTTCTTCCTGGATCATCTGCAATCTTGTCGCCCTAACTAATAGGAAGAAAACACAAGAGTGCCCAAAGTATTAATGGTAGGTACTCAAGGAACTAGGATTTCTCCAGGAACTATGGTTTCTCCGAACCCTTATCATAGCTTGCAGCTGTCATTGTTTTATATATTCTTTGAAACTCTAAGTCTACATCTATTGTCCCACATAAGCTCGACTCTTTTATCTCGGACTATACCGGATCTGTCTCTCTATACACTAATCCTCGAATGCAACTCATTGATCCACTACACGAGCCAATCTCAATGACACATTTTACTCGGGTTGATCGTCAATACCATGCTTGTAAGTCTCAATTCCAATATCCGTATTTATACGAGTATCCGTTTCAGTATTTATGTATTTATTTGTATCCTAATACTGATACGATATCTTGTACCACGTCTACCAATACGATGTTGTGCAATACTACACGTCTAGTTTTCTGTTTTGAATTCGATTTCAAGATTTCCAGGATTTCGATTTTCGAAAATCGCACAAGCGTATTGCACGTGGGATAATCGATGGTTAAAATCTAACTAATTGACCTATCCAACTAAATTCATATTAATGAATTTCTTGGAAAGATAACCTACATACCACCCTATACCCTAGAGACTCAAGACAATGCCATGAACCCGAGCTCGGACCTGCATGTAGAACGACTACCTTGAAACCTAATTTCTAGATCAAAAATAAGTTAACAATTTACTACCAATATACTGCTAGTATACCACTAGTACATTGTGGTGCTCGATTTGAGCCAGTCAGCAGTATTGACTTGGTTGCTTGTTTATCCATTGGGTAATTCTGATTCTTGGAAGTGACTCGGATTGGTGGAAGCTTTGGATTGATGATGTGGCACTCCTCCAATGGAGGATGAGGCCAGGTATAAGCCTCAACATCAATGCTCTCTCTCTCTCTCTCTCTCTCTCTCTCTCTCTCTCTCTCTCTCTCATCCTCTTCCTTCTTCCTTCTTCCTTACTTGGAGAGCTAGGAGCTGCCATCGTTGGAGCTAGGGCCTGGTAGTATACCCGGCCACATGGTGGATTAGGAAGGGCTTGACACTTGCACTTGGATTTCAAAAAAAGACACTTGCACTCTTGCACTTGGACCCTTTGTAGACAAGTATACCTTGCTCATGAAGGAGGTTTTGGCTCATTTCTGATTCTTATGAATCAATCCTCATTTCATTGTATTATTTGAGCCATTAGGGTCATAACATGCTAAATTACATCGTCTTTTATTGGTTTTGGTTTACTTGTCAACCTAGCTAAAATCCTAATTTAAGTAAAGAATTATTCCAAAGCAGTTTTCTAAGATCCATTGGTGTTTTCCAGGGCACACACATAGACCATTGGAGTTACATTATACTAGATACACATCCTTTTTAGTTTAGAATTAATCATTTCATGTTAATATGCTCTAAATCTAGAGTTAAGGATAAATTATCATAACTTTGTGTATACACATTGTTTGACGCAAAATGAATTTGCACACCTCATATTTTTGTAATCTGATTATATATTACCCATGGAGGGAGGGAGGGAGAACAGGCCCTCGTCCCAACGTGCTTTCAAGGCCCGGTAAGAACGAGGGGAAGGGGGGGCTGTTCACGCGCGCGCGTGCGATATAAAGAACGGGTGCACGCGCGTGTATGTGCATGCGCGTGTGATGCGCATGTCATGACACATAGAAAGTTTATGATGGATATCAAACTTGTAGAACTGAAAAAGATTGAGAAACGAGAAAGTTTGAGGCCAACCCCCAACTCAAAACATTAGGATTATGTCATTGCTTCATACCACCAGTATATCGGCGGTATATTGGTGATATACTACTAATATACTGGCATTTTTGAGTAGGGCCTAATCTAGTGTTCTTTTGTGTGATGATTTTGCACAACTTTGCTCTGATTCTCATCGTAACTTTTCTTGACCCTTGCCAATACTAAAGTACACTCATTTCTATGTTAGGCTTAGGTCTTGGCTGCATTTGGTTCCCAGGCTCTCTCTTATCCCATTTAGTTTGTTTATGACATGAATACGTGTTTTTCAGGGGTTTTGAATTTCTGAATTGTGTTTGATACTTTGATTAGAGAGTGATATTGTACGGCATAACTAGTCTTAGGAACCCTTAAACGTTGTTTCTATGATATTGTGGCACTAATACGCACCACATCCCTAGCTCTTGTTATATGTGTTTATGTACCTATATATGTTATATATGTACCCTATCACATGAACACATTTCACTTTTCATATTTTTATCCGATTTCTCATAATTACTCGGTGAGGGTCTTGTAGTATATCCCGCACCACCTTGAGGTGTCCAGCCTGACTATACTGAATCCGTACACCTTGTACCGGGTTACCCTAGGGTAACGACATAATCATTCTATTTTACCTGTTACATACATGCATTGATCCAATACGGAAATCCATGTATAGTTTGGTTGTTTGCTAGTACCGTAGACCAGATCTAGGTAGGTTCGCTTGTGACCGTTATAATTTGGTAAACCCGATTGCATTGGTACTTGGAGTCAAACATCAAAAAAAATGTTTTCAGCCTAGTAAATATATCCCAATATGTTGTCCTTAGCTAGAAAGTCCAGTCCAAGGTTTGTCTCGAAGTGTATCTTGCATCGGTTTACCAGATATTGTTCCAGCGATACAAGAGCATTATATTTATTCCAGCATTTCCGACGTGTGTATGATACATAGATGCCAATTAACGTGGTAGTCAAGTCGATGACTACTAGTGTTCTTGCTTGTTATGACATACATGAGTGAGTGCTTACTTGATTGGATGGACGCACGAATTCACACATCTTGTCCAGTATCTATTAGTCCCGATATGGTATATAGAATTGATTCGCCGAGTATCCACGGCTGAAGGATCGAAATATAAATTGTAGGGTTAACATAACTAGAGTAATCACATAAATCTTTGTAGAGCGAAGGATTTTGATTTCCGTGCTATCTTGTTGGCTAGTTATCTAGACTCGGTTACTCCTATAGGCAGGTCGTGATCTTCCAGTTTTACTATGTTACATTCCGATATAGACCACCAAGATGATACCCTGGTAGTGATAGCGAGATGTCAACATGATATATTTTGTATTCTGACCGGTTAGCACAGCATCCTGCAGTACACGATCAAAAGAATCCTGACAGCATTAATAACCATGATAACTTAGGTAGTTGTAAATAGTAAGTCGTAGGAATTGTGTGGCCGGTGCATAGTTTTGTGCATTCGTTCATTCTTCTTTACTACTATTTATTATTCGGCCATTGGTTTTCTGATACATGCGTTGGTACCAGATCGTCCCCTATTCTAGTTCTTGTATTTGTATTAACTAATTACTTTTCTGTCAATTATGTTTTGGGATTATGACTTGGTACCGCACTGATCCCCTGTATTTACTGCTTTATCCTTAGTTCACGATATTATGTTTTTTCAATATATGTATATGTATTATGTTTTTTGTGTTTTGTGTGTTTTGCTAGTTTTCGTCTACCTTCGAACTTTTCTTGTAGTACTTGTTATTAGGGGTTGACCCCTCTAATTTTGTATAGTCGGATCTTATAGTGGAGCCAGATGATCTTCCACCACTTTTACTCAATGGTGCACATCAGGAGAAGTGGATTTTTTTTCTACTCTTACATCTGTATATCTATTATTTTGTGGCATTTAGCCAAAGGCACTTGTTTAGTCCTCATGCATCTAGGAGCTTGTTCCCTATTTTTTGGACAACATAATTGTTTATTTAAACTACAGTTGATTATATGATCATGTATGACTGACATTGGTGCTACTATCACATTTTGATATACTAGCTTTATGATCATTTATAATATAGCGTACGTGACGTCCTACTGCTCTTTTATTATATGTCATCTTTATTGTGACTTGTTTGATAGATTAAGATATATGAGTTACTGATAGGTCATAGGAGGTTGTTGGATTGTAGAGTAACTCTCGTCTTTATGCAGCCATAATCGTACTTCAGGGTGCTAATGTAGCGTAGCTTGCCTAGTATATGCCTTCGTTCTCCATATTTCGATACTGGGACATTGCAATGATTCTCTTGCCTAGGTAGACAACTCCTCCAGGTCCGGCTCTCAATCAGCCTCTATATGAAAATTCTGATTCATATACCCTTTAATATTTAAGTGTATAGCGCGTACATGAGGGTTTGAACCTCTGACATGTTTTCACATATCTTTATGTCAATGCCTATATATATATATATATATATATATATATATATATATATATTGGAAGAAGGTACTTTGTATTTATAATTAGACAAAAATAAGCCACAAGTCAAGTCCCAATGGGAGACTTAAAGTTCTCTATCACTTTTACATCATACTCTATGTTATGTATCAACCGAATAATGGGCGTAGTCACCAGCTCAAAAACTCTATGATTCATTTCTTCCCATATATGCTAGACAGCAACCGCCAACTAAATCCTACCTATTTTGTACCACTGGGAACCCCGACTCTTTTCAGTCATGATATCTGTCACCTCCTCCCTCCAATTCCGAGGACCATGAGTCTGCATGTTGAGCTAAGAGCATTGATGTTGCCAACAGAGGATGTGAACGAACAACTGAAAAATAGTGATCCATAGATTCACAATCTAGCTTGCACAGCTCACAAATAAGCGATGGAACCTGAACACCAAACCTCGTAAGCCGATCCCGAGTAAGCAACCTCCCAAGGCAGAGTTTGTACAGGCAAAATTGCATTTTGGAGGTCACCTCCTTGGTCCAAACTACCTGTGCCAACTCCATAGGAGGGTGAACCTCCCTAATAGACGCGTAGATAACAGAGTGAGGAAATGATTGATGTCCCGTGTCAGTCCACACCCAACGATCCCCCTCCGAACTCTGGGGGTCCACCTGGACTTCATCAATCTCCTGACAAAACTGTCGTGTCGTAGGGTGAAGATCCGTCCTCCACGCTCCATCCCGCAGAATAGCACTAACTCGTGTCCTCCTTCCCACCGGTGGCAGCGCCTTCCATCCCACTCGCTCCACCAAACTTTGATGGTTGATCCAAGGATCAAGCCACAAATCAGTAGTTGCTCCGTCCTTTATCACTATGAAATAAGGCCCTTCAATGTAGTATAGTGAGATAGCAAGTTCTTCCATGTAACGGAGTTGTTGCTATTGGCCCGGGTCTCCCAGAAAGATTGGTCCTTCAAATACCTCCCCTTCATTCAGACCGCCCACAAGGAATCCTGTACAAGAAATCGCCAAGCTTGCCTCAGGCTCGCAGTATCACGCAGGGTCCGTAAGGACTGCAAACCTACACCTCTCTCCTCCCGAGGTCGGCAGAGAGTCGTCCATTCAATAGAGTGTAAGCCCCCTCTCCATATAAAGTCAGCACATAATTTTTCGATTTTACTAATGGTCGCAGTCGAGAGCACGAGGGTCATCAACCAGAATCAGACAATGGCATATATAACAGAGCGTACCAGCTCAATGCGACCTCCAAAGGATAGGCTCTAGGAAAGCCATCCCTCCAATCTACGTTGTGCATAGTCAACCAGACTTTGACATTCAACCTCTTTGGCATAATTGATAGACAATAGAATTCTCAAATATTTGACTGGTAGATCCCCTTTCTTAACTCCAAGGAATAGGGCCCGCTCTTCTTTCTGCTGACATGTCTGTTGAAATATGCCACGCTCTTGTCCTTGTTCAGCTGGAGGCCAGTCAATGAGCAAAATTGCTCCATAGTCGAAGTTAAAGCCTCTATCCCATGTCGCGAAGGCACCATACAGACCAACAAATCATCCGCAAAGATAAGATGGAAAACTTGCGGTTGAACCCGTTTGCACAACGGGACAATCTGACGTTTATGGACTGCCACATCCATAAGAGATGTGAAAAACTCCATAACCAAGGTGAAGAGATATGGAGACAACGGATCTCCTTGCCGAATCCCTCTTTATCTAGGGAAAAAACCGTATGGTTGGCCCCTCACTAATACTGAGAATGAGGGAGTGGATATGCAGACACAGACCCTATCCACCCAAGTACGGTCGAAGCCTATAGCAACCATAATATGGTACACAAACTCCCTATTGACAAAGTCGTATGCCTTTCGCAGATCGAGCTTGACGCATACTTTGTCCCCTCCAGGTTTGTGGAAGTCCCGGAGCAACTCATGAGCAAGCAAGCTATTACCAGAAATAGGCCGCCCCTTTACAAAAGTCGCTTGGTTGCTAGATACCAAGCCCTGCATTACCTGCTCCATACGTCTGCACGTCAAGTGAGTGATAATTTTATATAAATAATTGCAGCAGGCGATAGGCCAAAAATCGCTGAGAGACGTCACTCCTTCCTTCTTCGAGATCAGAGTCAAAAAGGTATGATTGAGCTCCCTAAGAAGTTTGTCGTTCTCAAAGAAGTCTCTGACGATCACCAGGACCTCCTCCTTCAGAATATCCCAATGGACTTTATAGAAGTGACTCCCAAAACCATCCGGGCCAGGGGATTTATTAGAGTCCACAAACTAGTCTCTTGCATACAATATCCGAAAAATCAGATACATAGGAATTTTGATTATATAACTCAGTATAATACCTGACCGCTTCCTCCTGCAGTGCATTAGCATTGACCACCTCCTTGCCATCTGCTCCATATAGTTTTGAAATGTGATTCCGATGCTCGTGAGCCCGAATAATATCGTAAAAGAACTTGGAGTATTTGTCAACATCACGCAACCATCTACATTTGGCTCGTTGAGCCAAGTCAATCTCTTCCAGTGTGCGTAGAGCCCCCACCTCCTGGCAAAGGTCCTGCTCCATCGCTGCAATGTTACTATTGAGGATATCCCCCTGTAAAGTCTCATGTGCCGTCCGAAGCTGGTCCTCTTTAACAGTGAGTTGAGCATAGCGTGTCCCTCTCGCCTAAAGCTTCAAACCGACCTTCACCCGCTTCAGCCGCTGAACCATGCGGAATTGAGGATTTTTCTGAATAGGAGCGCCCCAACCTGCCTGGAAAACCTCAGCGTGGTCGTCCATGCCAATCCACTTTTTTTTGTACCTGAAAGGGCGCGCCTTTTGGGGAGTTGTCGCCGTCAGATAGACGCGGACAGGCGAATGATCACTCGTGCCTGTCGGGAGACACTCAGCAACCGCATCATGGAACATAGCTAACCACTCCCTATTCCCTAATGCGCGATCAAGTTGACAAGCAACTCGTTTGTGGGTAGCTTTGTTGTGCCATGACCAAATGTGACCCGTCCTCTCCAATACCTGCAGGCCCGATCGCAGAAGGCATTGTTGAAAGTCATGTAGCACTCCATCTGGTACAATCCGACCCCCTACTTTCTCATGTCGAAAGACGATGGCATTGAAGTCCCCCATAAACAGCAGCGACAATTTGAATGATTTCCTTCCATAAGACCTCCCGAAGTCGTCTATCGTTGTTGCTATACACCGCTCCCAAGATGAAAGCCATCCCCCTTTTATTCGGAAATAAGACAGCAATCAGTTGTTCTGACAAATGAAGTACCTGCCCAGCCCAGCTTTTGTTGTCCTAACTCACCCAGATGTGCGCCACCCCTCCTACCTCCAAATTGTGCACCTGATTCCACTGATATTGGGTCCTGCGTTGCAGCAGTCTAGGAGACTTAATTTTAGTCTCCAATAACGCTACAATAGAACAGGCTTTCCGCCGCAGAACATCTCTAATCTCCCTCCATCTCCTAATCGCACACGCACATCGGACGTTCCAAGCTAACATAGACATTTAAAATCTAGAGGATGGTCCCTCAATATCTCCAGAGCCGCCATTAGGGGAGATAGCGTGCTCCATCTGGCCTTCAGCCACTACAATTCCCGTATCCACATCAAGTGACGGAACAGTCCCACTGAGTCCTCCACCACTCTCACAATGGTCCTTCCACCTGGGATTATCTACACATAAATCAGGTGTGCCCATAGGCGAAGCCCCCAACGCGGCCTGCCCCTAACCTCTTTGGAAATGACCGCTCGGCACTTCCTACTTGTGCTCTCCTCCGGCGGTTTGCTGCTATCTTCAATCACCTTCTTTCCCGAACTCCCCCTCCCCCTTTACACCTCTCCTGGCTGTCATAACAACGGCCAAAAGACTTGTGTCGCCTGGACTGGAAAACAATGGTTTGTCCAGGTATAAACCCTTTTCTCGAAATTAGTCGCAGCTCTCCCGGTTGTCTGCCCGTCCATATCCATCTCCATTCCATTTTTGACTCCTATACTAATGGTAGGCTGGCCTCCGAGATCACCTGCTCCTCCGTGCTTCTGCACTACCTGATCCGCCCACTGAGATAAAGGGTTTCCATGGTCAACAATACCCACTTCCTCGTTGGATTGCAGCCCCTCCATCATTGAGGTATCCCACTCCTGAAGACAAGGTTCCCCAACACCATCAAATGGCCCTCTATCACCGGTAGTGTCAAATCTCCCCCTGCCTACCCCTATCAGCGGTGGGTCCCCGGCCTCCCCGATCGGACATCCCTTCAAAGGGTGACCAAAGCATTTACAATGGCAACAAACAAGTGGCACAAACTCATACTGCACCGTCTGACGGAAGATCCCATCTGAAGGCACCTCATATTCAACGAAAGGAGGAAGATCAGCGCTCGCTTCTACTTCTACAAAGATCCGAGCATAACCCATACGGGTTCTGTACGCAGTAGGTTCATCAGCCTTGATTGGTTTGCCAATGACACTAGCAATCTTCATCATCGTAGAGAAGCTCCAGTGATTAGCTGGTAGACCTGGTAATCTGATCCAGATAGGAACTGTAAGGAGAACTTCACGTTCATAGATTGATTCAGACGACCATGCTTTCATAATGATAAGTCTGCCATCAAAAGTCCACGGTCCTCCCTATAAAACACGCTTCATGTCCTCCTGCAAGCAGAAACGCACGAGATTTCTCGTGAGAAAAACTTCATACCACCTCTCGGCCTCCATACCCGCGCCGCGTACGCGCGAATCTGCCCAAAGAATGGTCTCGGGCCAAGCACGTATAGAATGACTGAGTTGCACCAGTATTATGCGGTCTCAGCAAGGTCTTCTTCCGTCAGGGTCGCTCGCAGTGTTGTGCCCACCATCTTCGACTGGACGTAGGACATCTGCTTCGGCAAGCTAATCCCGCCCACCACTCATCATGTCAGCGTAGGATTTCGGGACACCAAAATTGCGTTGTTCTCTAGCATACTGATTGCCCTTATCAGTAGCCGACCATCTCTGTGGTCGAGGCACAGGTGATATAAAGACGTTATTCGACGTTGGGCGAGAACTCCCATCTTGCCTCCTAGTCACCCCAGACTCTGCTCCACCGTCAGGCCTCCAGGTCGTTGTGCACCACCCCTAGGTTGAATACCACCCGAGGCCCCATCCCGCCAGCGTACCTCGCCATTCCCTTTGGGGTTACGCCTCCTAATAACCGTTGTTCATCCTGCATCCTCCTCCAAGGCCTTATTATTCTGGTCATGTCGATCAACTTGACCGGAGACACCGACGCTACCCCCCCTCCCCCGACCGCTCCTCGGTCTAACGACCTCCTCCGGTGGCCGCACCTCCCGTAGCCACGCCCCCTCGGCCCCCACCTGGGCCACCGCCTCCAACAAAGGCCGCACCCCTACCTGTGGCCGTGCCTGCGGTCGATCCGCCGCCCCGCACCCTGCCTGGGTCAGCGCCACCGCCTGAGGCCGCACCCCACACCACACCTGGGCATGTATCTCCGCCTGAGGCCACACCCCCTGCCCCCCCCCAAGGGCCATGGCCGCGTCCGTGCTTCCGTCGGAGGCCGCGCCCCCGGTCAGTCCGCCACCACCCCGGCCGCGCCACCACGGACCGCCCCGCTTCCTGCTGCGCCTGGGTCCCAGGGTTGGGATCCCCTAGGGTTCGCCCGCTCCCCTCTAAGGTTTGCCTGCTCCATTTTATATATATTCGAAAATGGCTTCAGGGAGCTCTGCTAGGGCATCACCGCACGGGATTAAGACGCCTCCCCCACGGCCACCGGACTTGCTCGCCGGGGGCGATGCCGGGACCGGGAGAAAGGGGGGTCGGGCGGACCCCCTCTCGAGGCGGCGAAGGCCCCCCAGGCGGGGGT
This sequence comes from Iris pallida, assembly GCA_029216955.1. Taxonomy (NCBI): domain Eukaryota; kingdom Viridiplantae; phylum Streptophyta; class Magnoliopsida; order Asparagales; family Iridaceae; genus Iris; species Iris pallida. The sequence continues at coordinate 2,596,515 of JANAVB010019998.1, forward strand.
CGCCCCCCCCCCTCCCGCGGTGGCAGTAGCCCCCCCAGACGGGAGGGGGTCGGGAGGGAAGAAGGGGGGGTCGGGTGGACCCCCCCCGGCAGCAGAGGGCCGGGCAGCGGAGGACCAGGCGGCAGGAGGGGCTGCTGCGTCGGCGGGAGCAGCGGCGGCAGCAGGTCGGGTAGCAGCGGCAGGCGGGGGACCGACAGCATGGGGGGTCGGACGGACCCTCTCCAGGCGGTGGGGCAGTGAGGAGGAGGGGGGAGCCGACGACCAGCACATCGGACATATGAAACGCTCCGACGTTCGAATTCGGGTCCGGTTCTGGGACCCAGGACCACCGAGGCGACGATGAAGGCTGGACTACGGTGGCAAGACACTACCCGGGAGGGAGAAGAGGGATCCTGACGTAGACAACGGGTCGGACGGGCTCTGGTCGGAACACTAGCAGGCCATCAAACGGCCAAGGAGGCTCCCGGCGGCCGGGGGGTGGATCGGGAAGCACATAGACAGGATGGCGGCTCAAGGTGACGGCGGAAGAAAAAGGAAAAGGTATTGCTGGGCCGGTAGGAAGACAGAGCCCGGTGCCTTCCTGTGCAGCACCTCGTACGTTCACCGATGCCACAAGATCCAAATCTTGGAAGGACGTTTGCATGCCGTGGAGCTCAAGAGCCCGGCGTCGATGGAGTATGTGCCACCGATGAAGGTGGGAGGTGGCCTCCGGGCATTCTTCCCGACAGATGAGATTGTTGAGGTAACGGCATTCTGGAAGAACACACTGGTGGTGTATGTGCTAGGCAGCAAGCCATTATATGGACAGATCTGGGGGTATGCAGAGCGTGTATGGCGCCCCAAGGGGAGCATGAAAATATTTTTCAGAGAGAATGGTTTCTACTTTGTAAAGTTCGGTATGGCGGATAATGTGACCAGGATTATACAAGGAGGGCCATGGTCCTTTGATGGGAGACTTATCATTCTGAAGGAATGGATTCCTGAGCTACGATGTAAAAAGGAGGTTCTGAATGTGATACATGTCTGGATTCGCTTCCCTGAGTTCCCAGTGAAATACTGGAGCATCCCTCTGCTCATGAGATTGGCCAGTTTGGTTGGCAAGCCGATCAAGACGGATGAGGCTACGGCTTTCCGTACTAGACTGATGTACGCTAGGATATTTGTGGAGATAAAGGCTGGGACGGAGCTCCCGAGACTCCTTGAGTACCAAGTGACGTCCGGGGAGGTCCCAACACAGGCAGTTGAGTATGATTGGGTTCTCCCAATGTGTTTTCTTTGTGAGCGTTTTGGTCACTTACCTAGTACCTGCATGAACGGAGGGAAGGAGACAGCTAGGACCCCGGGGGCACGAACGGAGGTGGTGGATCCGAAGATGGGGTCCAGTCCCAACACCGCAGCGACGACGGTAGGCAGGCCAACGGAGGAGGACAGACTGATGGAGGTAGCCAGCAGGTCGGAGTCGGACACCTTGCCGAGACATGAGAGTTCGCAGGGCGCAATGGTTGAGTTCACGCCCCAGAGGAGCATGGTGACCAGGAGTATGACGACCCTAGTTAGCGGACAGAACGGGATGGTTGCCTCTTTGGTGGAAAAGGTGTACAGCAGGAAGAGGCATGCCTCGTCCCCACGGGAGGATGAATACCCTCCGGGGGGACTCGATGATCAGACCGAGGCCAACCCAGATTGGTCCGTGACGCTATCCAGGATACAGGCACACCTTACCTCGACTTCCGGGATGGTGGAGGATATAGATTTGACGGACGAGACACTTCCCTCGGGTGTTAGTCCAGATGGAGTTCAGGGGGACCCCCACATTAATTAATTAATTAATGTCGGTCCTCTCCTGGAACATTCGTAGAGGGTGTTCCCTTGGGAGATGGAAGGAGATTGGTGGAGTTCTGAAGCGTGAGAAGTGTGACATCTCGATCCTGCTAGAGACGAATATTAGGGGGGCGACGATGCTATCTCGCAAGACACCTGCAAACTGGGGGCATATACACAACATGGACCTATGCGATATGGCTAGGATCTGGGTTAGATGGAACAGAGATAGTTGGGAAGGAGAAAAGGTCCTGATGACAGAGCAGCTTATTGGCATTGTGAATAAAGGAGGATTCTACTTCATACTTGGTGTGGTCTATGGGCACAACGACAGGCTCCGTGAGACCCTGTGGGAAGACATTGCTCGAGTAGGACGTATGGCGGAGCAGCTGCATCTACCTCTGATACTTATGGGGGACTTCAATACAATGTTACATCGGCGAGAGAAGGTGGGGGCGCACCCGGTGTCTGACCAGATTCTGTATGACTTCCAAAGGTGTCTCCTCCAGTCCGGGCTGAGGAGACTGGAGAGGGCGGGACACATCTGGACCTGGCACAATAAGGCGGTCTGCAACATAATCGCCTGTTAGCTTGACCGGGCTTTGGAAAATAGTGAATGGTTTTGCTGCTTCCCGAACTCCGTGGCTGAGGAGCTTGCTGCTGGGACCAGTAATCACTCTCCTATCCGGGTAGGCTTCTCTGAGAGGCCCACTTGGAAAGCTCGTCCGTTTCGGTACAACAATAGCTGGTACGTCTCTGCTGGTTATGAGGAGGTGGTTATGGGGGGTTGCAACATACTCAGGAGGGCACAGCTCAGTTTCGCATGGCACAGAAACTCAAACGGCCGAAGAGAGCTATTCGGGACTGGGTTAAGACGCTGCCTCAGTCTTCACTGGAGAATAAGGAGGCTTCTCTTCGGGAGGTTCAGGAAGCCTTGTAGGCAAACATGATGAGCGGTGAGTTGGCGGCCAGGGAGAAGGACCTGATTGCGGAGGTCAACATCCTAAGGCATCAGCAGGAGATCAGTACGGCCCAACGGGCCAAGTGTTCCTAGCTCAAGGATGGGGACCGATGCAGCAGGTTCTTCTACGATGTGATCCGTAACAAACAGCACAGGAACAGCATTTCCAGGCTCCTTAATGGCGAGGGCAGGCTTGTTGGTGATCCGGTGGAGATTCAGGAGGAGGCAGTTAGGTACTACTCAGAGCTATATCATCAGTCAGACTACTCCACCACTTTCCCAGATCTAGTTACCAAGAGGCTGGTGACTCCATACGGGAACAGCCTGCTACTGGCTCCAGTGTGTATGGAGGAGGTGGAGGCTATTGTGATGAAGGGGGATTCCACCAAGGCCCTCGGTCCTGATGGCTTCTCTAGCGGGTTCTATAAACGGCACTGGGGCTTGCTTAAGCACCCAGTCCTGGAGGCGGTACAGGAGTTCTTCACTGAGGGGAAGTTGCTTAAGGAGCTTAACCACACCTTTCTGACCTTGATTCCAAAGAAGGAGGGCGCGACATCCCTCGCCGACTTTAGACCTATTGCGTGTTGTAACTATCTTTTAAGATAATTACACACCTTATGTGCCGGCACATAAGGGGGATTATGCAGGGACTGGTCTCACTTAATTAGGCGGCATTCATCAAGGGTAGATCAATTGCAGAGCACAGCTTGCTGGCCCATGAGATGGTGAGAGAATTCAACAAACCAGGGGGGATGAAGGCCTGTGTGAAGCTTGACCCGAGAAAAACTTATGACACGGTCAACAGAGACTTCCTTTGCCACCTTATGCGTGCCATAGGCTTTGACGAGGTGTGGGTGGCAAGGGTGAGGGAGTGCATCTGCTCCCCTACCTTCTCGGTCCTCATCCAGGGTACTCCATATGGATTCTTCCGGAGCAACAGGGGCCTTCGGCAGGGAGATCCTCTCTCTTCGTTCCTGTTTACGCTCGTGATGGAGTATTTCACTTGCTTAATGGATTTGGCTGTGCATAGTAGGAAGATTGTCCCTCTCTTCAGGCCGGTCAAGCCAGTGGTGTCCCACCTGATCTATGCTGACGACCTCTTGGTGCTCCTACATACATCTATGCGGAGGATATGTGCGGTGTCAGAGATTATGGAGGAGTTTGGACGGTTATCTGGGCTTCAGCTAAATAGGGAGAAAAACAGGATTTATTTCAGCTCTTGATGCTCCCTCAAGGAGGAAAGGGCCCTTGCTCTGGGAGTGGAGAAAGGTGAGCTATCGGTAAAATACCTGGGGGTACCGCTGACGGTCAATTATGCTAGGGATCTGGATTGCCACAGCCTGATGGAATTTGCACAGAGGAGGATGGAAGGTTGGCAGGCAGTTGGGCTCTCTTTTGACGGTCGTATTGAGCTGGTGAGGTCTGTCATTTCTGGCATTGCTATGTTCTGGTTGCAGTCGATTAAGATTCTGGTGGCCACCATCGGGAAGGTGGAGAGCTTATGTGCCAATTTCATCTGGCGAGGGGGAATGCATGCGATCTCCTGGGAGCAACTCTGCCGCCCTCGGGAGGAAGGGAGGGTGGGGTTGAGACCACTGCTTTCGGTTAGGGAGGCCTCTGAGGTGAAGATTGCTTGGCAATTCATCAAGGACGGTTCTCTTTGGACAGAGTGGATGGCTAACAGATATTTGAGGGGAAGGAATTTCTGGACCTGTCAGATAGATAACAATTTCTCCGTACCATTTAAGACTATTCTTCGGTGCAGACCGGTTCTTCAGTCTGCTATCGGTCAGATCATGAAGGAAGGGGCGAACACTGACCTATGGCTCGATCCGTGGATGGGCAATAGGTCCCTTTTGGAGTCCTTAGGTGACCAGATAGGCAGAGAGGCGTATAGAGGGCTGAAATGCAATCTTATCATCAGAGATGGGACTCGGATACCTGAGGATTACCAATACACGGCGCATTTTGGAGAGAAGATCCGACAAGTCACTATTGATACTAGCCAGTCTGCTGATTCCTGGAGATGGGACCCACCAGATGTTGATGGAGGGACAGGGGTATTCCGCTTAAAAAGCTGTTACAATCTGGTAAGGACCTCTCAGGATAGGATCGCGGAGTACGACTTTATCTGGAAAAAGGAGATTGCTCGCAAAATACAATTATGTTCCTACAAGTTGTTATTAGGCAGGTTGCTGACAAAGGACAGACTTCTCCGATTTGGGGTGCAGATCCCTGACCCGAAGTGTGTATTATGTGGAGTGGAGGACGAATCCATGGGTCACTTATTCTTTGAGTTTCCTAGACTCCTAAGGCTTGGTATATTTGGTCAGAGCAGTGTAGGAGGTCGCTGGGAGGAGGTGGCAGTGCTAGAGACATCCGGAGGATCCTCACCTGGATCAGGGAAAGCCGAGGCATGGAGCATGGTTGGGCCAAGACAGCCAGAGTTCGCCTTGCAGCGTCGGTTTGGCACGTTTGGAGGGAACGCAACAGACGTATCTTTGAGGGGTTGATAACCCCTCCTGTTGGAATTCTACATAATTTAGAATTCGATGTAACTGTAATGTTCCCTTAAACGGGGTGTGAGAGATGGGAGAGCTGTGTATTGTATTACTTATTACTGAGATGTTCGTGGAATAAAATTTACCCTTTTTCCAATATATATATATATATATATATATATATATATATATATATATATATATATATTGGGGACATCATCACGGTGATCCGGGATAGCAGGGGTAGAGGGCAGGACTGGTTCTGAACAGCCAAAGTTCGTCTGGCTGCTTCGGTTTGGCATGTATGGCAGGAGCGAAACCGTCGGATCTTTGAGGGGCTGGTCTCCCCCCCCCCCCCCCCCTGTTTGGCATTCTCCATAACATCGAGTTTGATGTAAATGCTATAGAGAATTAATGAGTGGGAGTCCCACTCTGATTGTATGTTGTAAGATTATGGCTTTTCCTTTGGAATAAAATTTACCTTTTTTCCAAAATATATATATATATATATATATATATATATATATATATATATATATATATAAGTATAAGCATTAGGTCAAGTTGTCAAGTGTTGGAGATATAAGAAACCGGATTGGAGGTTCAAATCCACCTGGACGGGTTATGCACTTAATTAAAGGGGGGACTGGGATCTTCAAGTAGCGGCTAATTAAGAGTCGGACCTGAAGGAACGGCCTATCCGATACGAGGATCATGGTGCTAATGGCCATAGTAGAACATGCGAAGGAGATTGGTCCGAGCGGAGATCAAGAAAGGATGCAACAAACACAAAATTGAATATCAAGAAAGGATGCAACAAACACAAAATCGAATATCAACGTGTACAAAACTAGACCCGGATACAGTCAACGAAGATTGATGTAATAAAGACCCGAGCTTAAGTTGGACCATAGTGTAGACTTATATGTGTGTGTGTGTGTGTGTGTGTGTGTCCCTAAGGCACTAGCCTAGTGGTAGTGTGGGAGGCCGCTCAAGCACAGGTCTTGGGTTTGAATCCTCCTCGGACGGCTGGGTGGCTTATATCAATGTTACGAGGATCGTGGGTCGCTTTGGTACGTGATACGGGTACGCAGTACGGTACCTCAGCCGGTACGCGGTGCGGTGGGGGTAGGCTTAGAAATAAAATAAAAATTATTAATTAACCAACAAATATTGAAAATATATGGCAACAACTCCACAAAGTCAACATTTTGTATTAATACCACCCACACAAAATAAAATTTAAAAACATATTTCTTGTAACTAAACCAAATATCATAAGTTCATGACCAAAGCCATCAAATTCCAAGTGATGGAAAGCATAGACAAAAAAAAACAAAAAACAAACCAGCATCCTCTCATAATGACATGACAGTCAGTCGGACTGGGTCGCTAAATTCGACGACCTGGGTCGCGAATGCACCCCGTTCGGGGTCGTTCGTCCCAATTCGTGGGACGTAGAGGGGGTGGCGAATTAGGCAACACTGGCTTATATAGTCACGGTCTGACTTGGAGAAAGGACACCAAAATATATATATATATATATATATATATATATATATATATATATATATATATATATAAAGTTGATCCAACGGTGTCTAGTATCCAAAATAAATAGTGAATGTTTTAAATGTTAGGACTTAAATTAGCAATATAAATGTCACTAATTAATGGCAAAGGTTTTCTCCCCCCCCCCCTCCCCCCCCCCCCCCCCCCCCCCCCCTCTCTTCCATTAATTTACTAGTTTCCTTCTTAAGTATTCTCTTCTTGCATGCATATCATTCAATGGGTTTCCGTTGAATACAACAAATTACTCTGTTATATAACTAAGGATGAGGGATATATCCTTACATAACTAAGAACAAGGGAGTATAACCTACAATAGTGCATGTATTGCCAAGACATGACCAGGCAGGTGTATATTCTATATTCTATGGATGGAATTAGCTCTCTAGAGCTCTATTGAGGTGGCAGGTGTTCATGCAAATATGAGGACATAATCATCTTTTCTTTTTAGATAAAGAACGAATCAAATGTTGCTTCAACTGAATGAAAAGTTTACAGTTTCATGCTCAAAATAAATGTGCTAGCTTCGTTTGGCTTTCTCAAGTAGTGCACTCCGAAAAGTTCAAAAGGGGGCAACTGCAACATCTTTTGTTAAAGTTTGACACATCTTTCAGATGTGCTTATGTCTATTTAGCATGTCTCCAAGGCTCCAACTCCTTCAGTTATAGCTAGAATAAATGCCAATAACAAAGCTTCGACTCATCTTCCAAAGCATGGAGAAAAAGTCAAGACGCAAAACCAATTGCACGCTCCAAACAAAATCTCAAGAGATCAAATGACTTGTCTTGAAAAATATGCCAACTTGACTTCAAAGGATTATTAGAAAGGGCCTGGTTGGTTCCAGGAAGTCTAAAAATCATGGAATTCCATGGATTTTGGCCAATGGGGTCCTCATTGAATTCCATTAGTATTTGGGTTTTTTATAAAATTTGTTGTTTTGTTTATGGAATGGTAGATAGAAAGTAAAGAATGATAAGATGACCCCACTTGTTAGAGTGGGAAGGGTGATGATAAAGACAGTGGGTCTCAGGAAAGTCTAAAATTCTTCAGTTCCATGTTCTTTTCTCATGGAGTTGCCAAAGCAAATTTTGCTTAGGTGGAGGGGGCACAAGAACTGAGCAGTGGTACTTTCAACCCCAATCCTGCAGCCAAACAGGGAAGGGAGGGGTTTCTAGTGGGACCCACATGAAACCCCTCCTTTTCCTCCTCTATTCTGCCAACCAAACAGGCCCCAAACATACCCGTCTTTGTGAGATTTCTTTAATCTTTCTTGTGCCACAAAACTACGAAAGAGCTTAGAACTCCTTGTGTTGGTTATGCTGCTAAGAAAGGTCAAAATTTCTTCACAAAGGATACCAATTTTCGAAAGAGAAACTAAACTGCTCTAAAACATTATTACTTAGAGAGGAATGCAACACCCCCCCCCCCCCCCCCCCCCAAACAGTTTGTTAATTAAAAATGCTCGAGTAATGGAATTTTGGCTGCAAGGGATACCTACAGAATGATGCCTCTGCTCTTGTCGGAAATTTGATAAGCAAATACTAGAAAGAACATAATGAAGGGGAAAAGAGTTAATGAGAAGAGAAGAATAAAAATATTGTCAATTTAAGACCCGAAGTTTAAACATTCACTATTTATTTGGGATAGTACACACCGTTGGATCAACTTACGATCAATGGTTTATAATTGATGTAAGAATAAAACCCTTACACTATATATATATATATATATATATTGGAAAAAGGGTAAATTTTATTCCAAAAACAGAAAATACTCATACAACATACAGGCGGATGGTCGCCCACCCGTCAGTCGACCATTTCTTTTACATAAAACTCCAAATTATGGAGGATACCAACCGAAGGGGTGATAAGCCCCTCGAATATGTGCCGATTCCTCTCCCGCCAAACATGCCAGACAGCAGCTGCCAGCCGAATCTTAGCAGTCTTGAACCAGACCACGCCTCTCCCTCTGCAATCTCGAATGCCCGTGATGATTGCACCAATCGTCCTACCAGAGATACCACCACCCAGCATACGGTTCTGCTCAGACCATATTGACACCACCACCCAGCATACGGTTCTGCTCAGACCATATTGACCATGAAACTCCACAGTCAAAAAATAGATGAGACATCGATTCATCCTCCAAATCACAGATCGATTCATCCTCCAAATCACAGACATCGATTCATCCTAGTAGTCATATATATATATATATATATATATATATATATATATATATATATATATATATATATTTGACTACTAGGATGAATCGATGTCTGTGATTTGGAAAAAGGGTAAATTTTATTCAAAATGCAACGCAATAATCTTACAACATACAATCATAATAGGACTCACTCTTCAGTTTTCCATAGCATTTACATCAAATTCAATGTTATGGATGATGCCTACAGGAGGGGTGATTAGCCCCTCGAAGATACGACGGTTTCGTTCCCTCCATACATGTCAAACAGTGGCAGCCAGTCGAACTCTGGCGGTCCGGAACCAGTCCTGCCTACTTCCTCTGCTATCTCGGAGCCCAGTGATGATGTCCACAATCCGCTTTCCGGAGTCACATCCACCCAGCACCCTACTTTGCTCAGACCAGATCTGCCATGACAAGGTACACTCAAAGAAAATGTGTCCTATAGATTCATTCTCCACACTGCATAGCACACACTTAGCATCTGGAACCGGAACCCCAAAAGCACTAAGTCGGTCCCTCGTCAGTAGGCGGCCAAGAAGAAGCCTGTAAACACAAAGTTGCATCTTCCTGGCGAGTCCCTTGCACCATACGAACTCATAGTCCGTACTCTGAGGATAAGTGCGCCGAATGAGGTTGTAGCAGCTCCGAAACTGGAAATGCCCAGTCCCCATAGAATCTCCTGGCGGCTCCCAAATCTACCGATCAGCTGACAATTCGGGATCAATGGCGACAGTACTGATACTCTCACCCAGCTCCTCGGTATAGCGGTAGGACTCAGACCTCCACTCTCCATCACGAATAATACGTTGGCAAGTCAGCCCCCTACTGTCCTCCTGATGCGACGGGACTCCCCTGATCTCTAATAGAGATTGTCGATCTATCCAAGGATCCCACCAGAGGTCCGTGCCAGTCCCATCTTTTATGACCCTTCGGATTACAGATTTGAGTGTTCCCCTGTGCCTCAAAATAGTCTTGAAAGAGACAGAATGATTGTTGTCCGTGACACATTCGCAGAAGTTGCCATTTTTTACATATCTGCTATGCATCCAGTCAGCCCAGAGGGATCCCCTATTGATGAATCTTCATGCCAGCTTCAGCGCCGAGGCCTCCCTGATCTCCAACAATGGCCGTAGCCCCACTCCTCCCTCCTTTCTAGGCCGACAAAGCCGCTCCCAGGATACCGCATGCATACCACCCCTCCATATGAAGTCTGCACAAATCCGCTCCACTTTCATGATAGTGGCAATAGGAAGAATGATGGATTGTAGCCAGAAATGAGCCACAGCTGATATCACCGATCTAATCAGCTCGATGCGTCCTCCAAAGGAAAGACCAGCGGCTTGCCATCCTTCAACCCTCCTCTGGACGTACTCCACCAGATTATGGCAGTCCTGATCCCGCGCATAGTTAACTGTGAGAGGAACCCCTAGATACTTCACTGGTAGATCACTCATCTCAACCCCCAGCGCATGGGCCCGCTCCTTCTGGGAACAGAGAGAGCTGAAATACACCATGCTCTTTTCTCTGTTCATTTGGAGGCCTGAAAGAGATTCCAGCTCTCCCATAATCTTCGCAATCGTGTGCACACCCTCCGTAGATTGCTGGATGAACACCAAAAGATCGTCTGCATAGATAAGGGGTAACTGGGGGGTCAATCCTCCGGAACAATGGAACCAGTCTCCCGCGATGTACTGCCATGTCCATCAAGCATGTGAAGTATTCCATGACAAGCATGAATAGGTAAGGGGACAGAGGATCGTCTTGCCTAAGTCCACGGTTGCTCTGGAAGTACCCAAATGGGGTGTTATGAATGAGGACAGAGAAAGTGAGAGCCGTGATGCATTCCCAGATCCTCGCAACCCAGTCATCATCGAAACCCATGGCAGACATCAGATGACAAAGGAAATCCCTATTGACCATGTCATAGGCCTTCCTCAAATCCAACTTTACGCATGCCTTCTCCCCTCTAGGTTTACTGAAGCCCCTCACCATCTTATGCGCCAGTAGGCCGTGCTCCGCGATCGACCTCCCCTTGATGAAGGCCGCCTGGTTCGAAGAGACTAAGTCCTGCATGATCCCCTCCATCCTCCGGCACATAAGGTGCGTAATTATCTTATAAAGATAATTACAACACGCAATAGGCCTGAAATCCGCTAGCGATGTCGCTCCTTCCTTTATTGGCACAAGTGTCAGGAAAGTGTGGTTCAGCTCCTTCAGCAACTTTTCTTTGGGGGCTGTTTGGTTGCCCGGGGGTCGCATGAAAGTGGCTTGGAAAAGTGGGTTTGCTTGCAACTGCTGGATTTTGCAGCGTTTGGTTTGGAGTAACTTTCTTCCTGCATCTGTTCCATCTGGGCTGAATAATGATGATTTTCCTTCTTTGCTTTACTCCGTTCACCTACCCCCTTGAAGAGGAGGAACTCACGGAAACTCAGCGGGGGGAGGAATAAAGAGGAGGTCAGTTGCAGCTTACAACTCTCTCTCCTTCTCGTTAGTCTCCGGTCACCTCCTTTCCTCTCCCGTCAAGGTGAGCATTTCTTTTGCTAAAAATTGGTTGATATTTGCCAAAAATTAGTAGATCTTTGCTTAAGATTTGTTCGAGAAAGGCCAGAAATTGGTAGATCTGCTGTTTTTTAGTTTCAAAAATTGGAAAAAATTAGTAGATCTGTTATATTTTATGTTCGAAAAGGAATTTTTGGGTCGATCTCTGTTGTTTGTGTTGGAAAAGCGGAAAAATGAGGAAAAATAGTTTTTTTTTCGAAAAGTATATTTTTTCTTCTAAAATGAGGAAAAATAGTAGATCTATGTTGTTTTGTGTTGGAAAAGCGGAAAAATTACTAGATCTGTTATATTTTTGGGTCGAAAAGTTTAAAAAAAAAAAATAGTACTCCTTTTTTTTCTTTTAAAATGAGGAAATTTAGTAGATCTATGTTGTTTTAAGTTGGAAAGCGGAGGAATTTAGTAGATCTGCACTTTTTGGTTTACAGTCGGGAAAAAAGTAGTAGATATATACTACTTTCAGTTCGAACGCTGGAAAATTAGTAGATATATACTACTTTTGGTTTGGAATTGAATTTTCTGTACATGATATAGGGACTGCCATGATTTTAATTTTGTACATCTGGACAGGATGTATGTTTTGACAAAATATATTATTGCAATGGGTTTTTTGGTTTCCAAGCCACTTTCATGCGACCCCCGGACAACCAAACAGCCCCTTATTGGTCTGGAAGAAGTTTTATTTTCTTATAGCAATCGGTTTTTAGGTTGTTCAGTTTTTTTGAGTTTGTTCAGTTTATAGTTGCTTTTCAGTTTGTTCAGTTTTTTGGCTATCTTTGATATATGCAAGGTGATAGACTAGGCTATGATGAGGACACATATCTGCTCATTTTGAGTATCAGTTTTTCAATGATATGTTGGGCTATGTTGCTTAAGTTTTTTTGCAAATGGGGACCAAGAGGAGTCCTGGTTTTTGGTATGCTACACTTCATTTTTTTTGTATCAGAGGAAGGTGATACACTCCAGATTTTTTAGTATCATTTTTTTGGAAGATTTCTTATTCCCTTAAGCTGGAAGATTTCTTATTCCCTTCTGATACAAGCTCAGATACATGTTCAGAGACATGTTCTTATTACCTACGTTGGTTCAGTTGGTTTCATCTGTGCTTCTACCTATGTTGGTTTCATATCTGGCCTTCGTTGGGAATTTTAACCAACTTTGAGTTATATTTTACCAACTTATACCTATGTTGGTTCAGTTGGTTACATATTTGGCCTTAGTTGGGAATTTTCCTTGCCATGTTCTTATAATGTGTTGTTGGGAAATTTTGGCCATAACTTGGTTTAACTTGGAAATTCAATGGCTGTCTTACTTATATTTGATGAACCCTATAACCAAGCTCTGAGCCCATTTCTCTTTTTCATATTGTTGCCTTTGTATGCAAAAAATTTTCCTTTGTTGTTCAATTTGTTGTGCTTTTTTGGCCTTTCTTAAGTTGGTTCAATTTATTAAGGTTGGGAAATCTTTTTACCAAACATTGAGCTATATTCTACTACCAATTGGGCTATGATGAGATTGTGAGGATAGCTGCTTGTCCATATTCTGATACAAGCTCGGATGCATGTTCAGATACATGTTCTTATATTTGATGAACTCTTTTCAGCCATTTGTAGGAAAAGTTTCTTTGCTTTATATAGTCTTCTATTATGATGGAATCATATGCTGCAATTGATTGAATCATATGCTGACCAATTTTTTTTCAGCTCTGATACATGGTCAGATACTCTTTTCATACCAATTTTTTCTGCAACCATTATGATGGAATCATATGCTGAAATTGATTTTGGTGGTATTTTGATCAGTGTATGTACTTTATAAGAGATTGTCATGTCTGGGCAAATATGGTCTATAATGCTATATGGCATGGGTATGTATAGCTTCTTCAAATTACTCTATCATGTACACAAATTACTATCATGTCCGTGTCAATTTGGTCTATAATAAATTGGTCTGTATCATTTGGGATGGCAATGAATTTCGCCAGTATTTGGCATGTATCATGTTCGCCTGGTCGCCAGTATCATTTTGGATGATGAGTTTGTAAATTTGGATGATGAGAGTTGGTTTAGATTTTGGATGGTATACGTTGTGTATCAGTTTTCTTAATCCATTGATACATTCTTCATATTAATTTGTTGGGATAATCTTACCAAGGTAGCCATATATCCATCCATATTTCACTTTCAAGTGGCATCCAAACATTGAAAGTCAAAATTTTGTTTCCCATCTACACTTTCAAGTGGCATCCAAACACAACACATTGAAACTCCCCACTTGCGGGGGGACAAAAACCAATATTTTCAAACACATTTTGGAAACTCAAATACAGTGCAAGTGCTATGAATTACATCATATGGAAAGTGCTACTTTCACACTTTCGGAGAGCTACCGCGAACCAAACAGCCCCTTGGTGAAGAACTCATGTACCACCTCAAAGACCGGGAACTTCAGAGTATCCTAGTGACGTTTGTAGAACCCACTGCTAAAACCATCTGGTCCAGGTGCCTTGTTGGGATCCGCCGTCTTGATGATGGATTCCACCTCCTCCATAGTAACAGGAGCAAGAAGAAGGCTATTCCCACAAGTAGTCACCAGTCACTTCGGAACTACATCTGGGAACGTAGACAAGTAGTCAGACTGGAAATATAACTCAGAATAGTACCTGACGGCCTCGCCTTGGATCTTTGACGGCTCCACCACGAGATGACCCTCCATGTCAAGAAGCGAAAAAATATAGTTCCGGTACAGTCGGGTCCGGATAACATCATAGAAGAACTTTGAACAGCGGTCACCATCCTTAAGCCAGGAGCATTTAGCGCGCTGGGCCGCGCTAATCTCTTTCTACATACGCAAGATGTTGACTTCCCCGATCAGCTCCTTCTCTCTCGCCGCCAGATCTCCGCTCAGTATGTCAGACTGCATGTCCTGCTGGATGGTACGAAGCTCCGCCTCTTTATCTTCCAGGGTAGTCTTGGGGAAACCCTTCACCCAACACCGTAACGTCTTCTTCGTAGCCTTGTGTCGATGTACCATGCGATACTGAGCCGTCCCCTCTTGTCTGCTAGTGAGCCCCTCCGTAACAGCATCCAAGTATCCCTCTGAAAGATACCAGCTGTTGTTGTACCTGAAGGGGCGAGACCTCACAGTAGGCCGAACAGAGAAGCCAACCCTGATGGGAGAATGGTCGCTCGTCCCAACGGCCAGACCCTCAGCCGAAGTGTTGGGGAAACGACGGAACCATTCTCCGTTGCCTAAGGCTCTATCCAACTGGTAGGCAACCCTGTTACAGACTACTTTGTTATGCCAAGTCCATAAGAATCACGAGCGCGACAACCCCTGGAGCTCCGCCTGGAGGAGGCATCTCTGGAAATCATACAGAATCGAATCTGGAACCGGACGGCCGCCCACCTTCTCCCCTCTGTGCAAAAGGGCATTGAAGTCCCGTATCAGAAGCAGCGGCAGAGACGAGGAGTCCGCAGCGGCGGCAACTCTGGATATGTTGCTCCACAGGGACTCCTGTCGCCGCCTGTCGTTGTGGCTATACACCGCACCCAGCAAGAACCGAAAGCCCCCCTTGTTCGTGAAAGAGATGACGATCAGTTGCTCCGTCATCAAGATCAAGTCCCCTTCCTAGCTCTTCGAGTTCCATCTGACCCAGATCCTGGCCATGTCACATATAGCCAAGTTGTAGAGTTTGGCCCAATGAGATAGGGTCCGCCAAGCAAGAGTCTTCTCCCCTTTAATCTTAGTCTCTAACAGAACAGATATGTCGCACTTCTCTCTGTGGAGAACCCCACAGATCTCTCTCCATCTCCCTCACGAACACGCACCCCTCACATTCCAGGCGATATAGCCATTAATTATTGAGAGATAGGTTCCCCTAAATATCACCCGGACCGGCACCTGGGGTTGGTACCACGTCCGTCGCTAACAAATCCTCCTCCATCCCAGTCGGATGGGCCTGCTGGGTTGCTGCCTGGGAGAGCACCAATGCCCAGGCGGGGTTGTCCACACAGAGCGCCTCCTCACTGGTAGTAGAATGCCCCCCCACACCGGAGGGACCATTCCTCAAAGGTCCAGCTCGTCGCTTCCTACTATAGACTATCTCCGCAGAATCTGCCATCCCCCCGCTCCTTACTCCCCAAAGCCACCATGCCTCTGGTGACCATACTCCTCTCGCCGAGAAGGTGATCATAGTCCCCCTCAGGGGATCTGGCTGGGGTGAAACAGTGAGGCTCAGTCCTCCATCCTCCTCCAGCGGTGGGTCCTCCTCCTGCATGACATCCTCCCCTCTGTCGACCCTGGAACCCAATGCCCGTGATGTGCCAGGCACCACACTAGTTGGTGGATGCGACCCCACCTAGGACCTCTGATGGACATGCACTGTCCAGATACCCGAAGCAAGCACACTGCAACAGGTTGGAGGGATCCATTCATACTCCATCTTCTGGGTTAGCACCTCTCCAGAAGGTACTTCATACTCCAACAAACTCGGTAACTCCCTCCCAGCTCGGATCTCGACGAATATCCTAGTATACATCAGCCTCGATCGGAAGGCTGTAGCATCATCAGCCTTGATCGGGTGCCTACTAAGCTAGCAGGTCGCATCAGCAACGGAATACCCAGAACCTGACGGGGAACTCAGGAAAGCGTATCCAAACAGGAATGGCATTTAGGACTTCCTTCTCACATCTTAGGTCTGGGGTCCACTCCTTCAAAATGATAAGCCTGCCATCAAACGTCCAAGGACCACCATGCAGGATCCTGGTAACATCCTCTGCTAGCCCAAACTTCACGTAGTAGAAACCATTTTCTCCAGCAAATATCTCCATATTGCCCTTCACTGCCAGACCCGCGCCGCATATCCCCGGATCTGTCCATAGAATGCTTCTTACCCAAGACGTACAACCAGAGTGTTCTCCCAGAAGGCAGTAACCTTCTCAATCTCCTCCGCAGGGAACGAGGCCCGGAAGCTACTCCCTACCTTTTTCGGCGGCACGAACTCCATAGATGTAGGATTTTTTTGGTCCCACTGGTTGCATATATCCGCCCAGGATCTACCCTCCACCCGGGGGGCGCCCCATGCGGCCTGGGGACAACCCCCGCAGGAGTTGACCCTGGACCCTGACCACCCAGGTCCACCACCTTGTCCTTCCCTTTTTCCGCCATAGACGCCTTGGGGCGCCAGCCTACCGAACTTCCAGTAGACGCCACATGACCTCGGGCCGATGACCGCAACCCCGAACCCTCGTTCTGTCTCCTGTCTGTAGAGTACGCGCCTTTTGGAGGCTCTGAGAGCCCCCCACCTTGCCCCTAGTCTTGGCCACACGACGTCGCGTAACTGTCGTCCATCCGCCTCCCTCCATCTGGCCACCCTGAGCCCCAGATCCAGATCCGACTACGAACGTCGAGGCATTGGAGACGCCCGAGAGGATCCAACCACACCCGACCCCGTTGCCGGGCCAACCGTCGTCAAGCCCACCGCCGCAGCCGCCGACTAGCCTGCCGCCCACCATCCGTCTCCGCCTCAAGGGGTACGCCCGACCCCCCGGAGTAGCCCCCATCCCCCTTCCGGCTTGGGGGGTCGCCGCCGGTGCCTGGGAGGGTCGGCCCGACTCCCCTCCTCCTCTCCCCCCCCCCCCTCCCCCTCCAGGAGGGTCACCACCACCGCCTAGGGGGGTCCGTCCGAAACCCCCCCTTCCCCCCCCCCCCCCGGCCTCCCTGGCCTCCTCCCCCCTCCGGCGAGCGGATCCGGAGGCCGGGGGGGAGGTGTGAGCGTCGTCGCGGCGAAGCCCTAGCGGTGCTCTCGTGCGCAGCCATCTATATATATATATATATATATATATATATATATATATATATATATATATCAGTGGGCAACTACGATATACATTCTAAACAAATATGGATTAAAAAAACAAATGGGTAGATTAACAGGGATCAATTGAATCCCATTTAAACGATTCTTGGACAATATAACGAATGAGAGTACTCCATTCTGAATTAGAAATCTCCAATCCAGATGACCTTTAATCTATATGTGTTTTGAACATGAAAATCAAGTGGAACGGTGATCATTCTCGATGGCCCACCATGTGCCTTTAGGGTGTTTTGTGTAACTAACTTAAGCTGGGATTAGGTGCTTCATTACATTGCATACATCATATGTTATCTACATACATGGGCATTTGTAGGCTTTTCTGCTGAAAATAAGATATTTCAGTTATTGATAAAAGACAATAGCAATTGGAATGAAGGATATTACACTTGTCAAGATCTACGTAGTTCACAGAAAGATTAGTTCCTACCTTGCTTATCTTTCCCTCTCTCAAGTGGTACCTGACACCGGACCAGTTGATAGATTGTGAAAAATGTGAACGTATCGCAGAAATGGGGTATAAGAAATTGTCAACCAGCATTGCAAGAAACACCTGCTCAGAAAATATTGAAGTTAAACTCAAAGTAGACGCACATGTCCTAGATCTTGATGAATCAAACTAGAAAATACATATTCATCCCATATTAAATCAAACAACAGAAAGTGCTTGCAACAAACTTCATGCAGAACTCATCAAACAGCAGAACCTTTCAAAACCTGTAAAGGTGGCGAAGATTCTTACAAGTCCCCAATTATATGAACCAAGCGAGACACTTGGCCCCTCTGGAGATAACATGTTACACAATTGAATCTCCACCTTTGTCAAGTTCCACATTGATAGAAGTTCTACAATAGTACATGTTGTCAAGCAGCCTGCAAGTAATAATCCTGAAAGAGAGGAAATGAACAGACTGCAAATAAAACAAAAACTTATGAATACGAATACAGTATTGTTATTATTTCTTGGAACTAATATCAGATATTTTGGTAAAAAGGGCTTAAGGATACCAAGAAAACTATGTATATCAAATTTCAACTAAATTTCTAAATCTGCCATACCTTTGATAACATGACAAAATGGAGAATAATCATGATTGAGGAAATGTCCATAAAGGAGATGTCCCTAAAATGTTGGTACTCACAGATTACTTGCTATCTATGTAGATGAATACTGGCACAGATTGGATAAGGACAATATAGGTGGTACGGGACACAGACATTTTCAGATAGGTACACTAGTTGTCAACTATGTTGCATGCATATGGACACGAATGCGGACGTAATACAGATAAGGACACCATTTTCCCGTGTCCGTGCAACATAGCTTGCTATAAACCCAAAGTCATGGCATTTCGCAATCTCATGATAATAGTCTGACACATTTTAGTGGCAATAAAAACCAACTTTTGGGCTTTCATTGAATCCAAGAGGACTAGAGATACTGTCACATACACAACTACATTAGGTTTCTAATTGTGTGCCTACTTCCTAGTTCCTATCTACCTTGATTTGAAATTTGTAATCAGCTAAATAGAAAACATCTCTGGCACGTTAGCTGAGCCAAAGAACATAAACTTCTTAAGGTCTAATTATCTGCTCTAATAGATCCTATCAGAAAATTTAGTTTTCTTACCACAAGATGGAGAGATTGTTTCCTTGAGGAGATATTCGCTATATGGTGCTCGTACTGCTGTTGCAAGATGTACTATTGCCATAAAATATGGCAAAACAAATCCCCAGGACAGATAAATATGTGTAGAGAACAATGCACGGTTCATCAGCATAACACGCTTTGAAATATATGACTCCAGAACAAATGTTTGTTTCCTGAGGTAATTCCAGTACCTGCATGAGCATTAGATAAATATATATGAGATCATAACATATACCTATCAATCCAAAACTGCCAAATATATGTAGGAGAATATACAGCAATAATAGACCTTGGAAAGCTAAGATCACTCGCAAGAGGATGTGGAAAGACCGCAACTGGTGGTGAACTAATTAGCCTCTTATGTGCCCTGCATTTGAAGAACAATGTTATCTGCAATAAGTAAGATCAATGGCGAGACACAACTTATAAATAAGATAAATGGAGAGGCAATAACTTGTAGGAAAGACATCCATTAAATTGTAGGGGATGACATCAGATGGGAACAAAAAGATACATGTGTACATATGCTTTGTCATTTTGTTTCTTTATTGTTAGGCATAAATTGTAGGATTGTGTATTAATCCTAATCTACAGGGATTATCCTTATTTACACCTATTTAGGAATGAAGATAAACAGGGAAAAGCTACTGAAAGATTAGTCAGTTATTGTCGCAAAGCAATATAACACCTAGATTCCCACCAAAAGCACCCCAATACAATGAATACGCAATATTTCCTATACTATAAGCATGTGGGATTCCACCATTGACAAAAGGGCTGCCTACGTAATCTTCAACTGATTGTTCAGTTACCACATACATAGAACTATAGCAATTATTGGCACAAGGATGCTCTAAGGTACTCAAGGCCCAACTATAACTATTTGCCACTTTTAAGCCTTAAGGCGGCATTTCTATACCAAATAATGCAAGGGGCATGATGTGAAACAAGATCCATAATTAACTCTCTTGTTCTTTGAGCCTTAAAAGCAGGGCCGGTCCTGAGCTCATGGGGGCCCACGACGAACTTTTAAAATAAGGTCCCCATACATAATGTAAAAAATTATTTAAAAAAAAAAAAAGCTACAATCAAGGATTGAACTTAGGACCTCTAGTAAGGAGTCTAAAGTACCAACAACTACACCACAATAACTTTGTGTCTAAAAGGACTCATGGTATATACTAGTTCTATTTCAGATAAAAAATTATTAACATATTTATCTTTAAACTATTTTTTTGGGCCCCTCATGATCCGAGGGCCCTGGGCGGTCGCCCTGGCTGCCCTAGGCCAGAGCCGGCCCTGCTTAAAAGACACTTCCAGTGTGCTGCATAATTATTTTTTATTTAATAACATTTTAACTTATTATAGAGTGGATTTGGACACAAATACCTAAACATACCAGAAAAACATAACTTATCCCCCCTTCCCTCTCTCCATCAGGTAGACATAAAAAGAAGATGAAGAGTGATGATGTAGAAGCTGAGAGAGGTAGACTTGTGCTTAAGGTGATCAGTGTTGCTAAACATGTGATTTCGCTACTTATCTGATGTCAACAGTCGCAATTGTTCGTTACTCTGTCTCACCAAACTACTGCTGAAGCAGTAAATTTCAAAGGATAATGATGATTTCTATACATGAAGTTCGGATATTAAGGAACAAGGAGGAATATAAAGATAACTATGAACTTTTAAAGTAGGAAAACCGAGTAGAGATCTAAGTTAGTCAGTAAGACTTGTGAATGTTACATGCCCCAATTCTTTAGTCAGTGAGTTTACTGGCAATATAAAAATGAAGTTATGAAATAAACGAGAATGAGTTAGGGCAGCAATTACTGAACTGCAAAAGCTTTCTACAAGACTGGATAGTAATTTTGTTTAATGCCAGAAAAAGGAGAGTGCAAATTAAATATAGCCATATTAAAGTTGCCATAACTTAAACTCTAGAAACAGGAAAACACAGTAGCATGCATATAAGGACTTCCATTTCATGCACAATGAAATAAGAAAGGTGATTGTTACCAGCTATTGCTGCAAGAGTCATATCATCAGAATATCCACCATCTCGGAGTCCGCTGACCACACACATACAAGTCCTTTCTGAAATCTTCAGCATGCATCTGAGAAGATATAGCCACCACATTAAGGACAACAAGACTAAAGCTTGTTATCAACGTTAAGTGGATGTATTAGGAATATTTTACCATCATGCAGCCTCCCCACAAGAAGAAAGTCCTTCCACCAGTGGCAAATCCCATCGAACAAGGCTAAATACATTATCTTATCCGGATTAGTGCAGCAGAAATATCAATAATCCTACTAAAACAGTAGATGGTCTAAAATGACATAATCTATCATTTAATACATTAAACTAAAAGAAGTGGCACCCTGATAGAAAAATACAGTTGTGCTCAAAATAAAAGGCTTATTTGGTGTGCCAGAAGATGGAACAGAGGCCTCAAAAATAGAGACTGTGATAGTGTATATATTGAAAGAAAACTATCTAGTTATATTTTAATTATTCAATACTGGAAACGAACAAGGCCCCACTACTTGTCCACGAAAATTGGAGAATGCTATTCAAAGTTCTACATTGCTGAAATGAGGTACTTGTGTTCTCACATTGAACAAAATCCTGATTTGACAGTATATTGACAGACAAAATGCAATTATCACTGTACTTAATTTATTCTTCATTCCCATCTGCGGGAGTCTCTTTTGCCAGTTCAAGTAACTAACAGTAAAGACGCTTGGTAACATACGAAGAAATAAAAGGATTATCAAGGATCCAAATCATATTTCTTTATCTGGTGGTATTCTTTGTACAGACTCATGACGTGTTGGAAAAATAAATATAAAACAAAAAGCTAGAACAGTATAACTTCTGTTCTATTCTCCTTAGCTTTCCATCAAGTGTTTTGGATAGCATTTCTCAATATTTTCTTCTGAACTAAGAAAACATAGCAAAGGACAGGGACATGGCAGCATGCAAAGTTGTCGGACTACTTACCTCTGACTACTCTGTCATGGTAAGAACCTTGAGACTGATGAAAACAGAAGGCCAAAAAAATCCTAATTTTCCCTCGAAACTCTAGATCCTGCAGTGTCCTCTTGTTTGAAAGGCTGGCTCCTCTTATATTCAATCATTGATCCAATGATGTAAAAGATCGGCTCCCTTTTCTAACTTAAAATGGATTAGGGCATTTGAACTGAGTATGTAATGTCAACAAACTCTGCCATTAAAATGGGGTCAGTTATAAAGCAGGAGAAAGATACACAAAAGAATTGATAATGTTTTCATGATCCACTGGTCCTCTGTGATGGTACTGAATTCCTAGCCACCGTAGCTATGAGCAAGAGGGGCCCTTGACATATATATAATCTACAAGGTTAGTTCGTGGTTAGACTTGCCATTCAGCTCATGATGTTTAAGATAATAGAACCAAGGAGCACCCTCCAAGTCCCCTTGAGTAGGAAGATTCTAGATGAAAGGGTAAGATAGTTTGATTGGAAATAGCATCCTGATCCAGCCATATGAGAGCTTTAACCAAAAGAATGAAAGAAATGACATTCAGCGAATCAGCGGTAGCTTTATGTCACTGAATGACCTTGAAAACAGTTTAGCTGTCTGGTTTATCATGCTTAAAAGGCACATCTCTATGGATATCATTCGGTAATGGTTTTATAAAGAGTAGTTTGCCACTGAGCTGGCAAGACATAATAAATTTTATGAGACGTCTAACAATTTAGAAATGTGGGAGAAATGGGCAAAGTTCAAATGCTTCAGCTTATGGTTTCTATTAGGTGGTCAAAATGTAAGCTGCAGACCAACAGAAAATGTAGAAAATGCGTAATGCTATACATTACATCCAATAAGGATTCAAACGTAAGAAGATAAAAATGGATGGCAATTGTGAATTATTACCATGTGATATTCATAAATGCAATAGCTCCCCAAGCTTCCAGAAGGTAAATCAAGTGGGTATCCAGTTTGAATGAATATCTGCATCATAACAACAAAACCAGAAACTGATATATCCATAGTAACAACATTAACAAGTTTTTATATAATCCCACTTATGAGTCAGTCCATAAAGAGAAACTTAGGTGACGACAAGTCAAAATAAGGCATAAAGTTAACATGCATAGTTTTAATAAACCTCCGGATTTTTTATCATTTCTTCTGTCAGAGCCCCAATTGACCCAGGATGCAACCTAACATCATCATCCAAAAACAACACGTACTTGCTATCTTTGTTCATCTTCTCCACACCAACCTGCATTGCATACCAGGACGTCAAACTTCACTATGCTGGGAAGACTTGGGAGACAGATAAAACTCAATGCGAAAGCACAAATGATGACAACTAGAAAACAGTAGGAAGAATATGATGACATGGTGATCATGCTTGCAAATTTAAAAAAACAAACTTACAGCAATCACAGGTTTAATCAATTATTACATTCCAGTATCTGTGAATGCATAAAAAAAGAAAGAAAGAAAAAGAAAGAGTGTTACATGATGACAGTATGAAGCATAATCTAATGAAATCTTAATTTACGCTCAAATATCAGTTATCACAAGTATCATGCAATGCCAATAACCTATACAATACTGTTGGCTGAGATATATTATACATACAGACATTACATATTATACACAAACAGATATGTATCTTTTTATGTGTAAACAAGAGAGAGAGATAAGGATATGGGTGATGTAAACTGTGATGATTAATGTTCATCATATCATCATCATTTTGGATAGCCAGCTCGGACATCTGACACTAAAGATCCTATCTTACCATATTGCTTGATCATTTCTACAAGACAATGGATCATGTTCAGGAATTTCGTGTTATGGCTGGCCTTATGTCCAATATGCTTCCATGTCTCCATTCCCTTTGTGGCATATATCATAGTAGGATTCACATACACATACACATATATATAGGGTTTAAGTATTGACCCAAATTGAAACCAATTCATGATAGTATCAGCCTAAACTAATCCATCCCGATTCCCAGGTGATATTGTCAACCAACAACAACAAAAAAAACCCTTACCAAAATTTTGGGGTCGGCTGTTTGAATCATCTTCTTCTATTCAGCTTTGTTAAAGACAGGAGTGTCCTCACTACCGCTAACAAAAACCATATCGTTCTTTAAAAGTTCAAACCATGTACTTGAAACTTGGTGATCTATGAAGCCTGGATACTCCATTTCGGAATGTGTACCCCTACCGGGTACTTACCGAATAGTCGAGTAATGTACACCTGGTTACTTAGCAGCAGATAAGTACCCAAAAAAATTATTTATTTGTATTTTCAATTTTAATTTGGATACTTCCTTGGTACTTTACGGTACTTTCGAGTGCAAGCTATCTGGTATCACCTTATCCATTAAGATATAGGTTTTATACTTTTGTTTTATAATTCAAACTTTCTTCATTTTAAAATTTTACATAGTTTTTAAACTAAAATTTGAGGATTATGGTAAGATTTAGGCTCTTGGTTTTACTTATGAACTATGAAGTCATTAAGATGGATTGCTAGTCTTTGATCTTGATATATATACACGACCGTGCCATTACTGTGGATTTTTTATAAATTATCGTATAGACGTATTGGGTATGTACCTACGGAGTACTCGTACACCTATGCTTCATAGATGGTGATATGGTCAACCCAAAATAAAAAAAGGGAGACAAGGAATAGGAGGGTCTCCATCGCAATGGACTCAATGGTGTTGTTGTAAACAGGAGATTGAGTTTAGATGATAATGTTGTAATTGTGCCAAAGAGGGGGAGAGGAGGAATACGTGAAATAGAAGAGCGGTGAGCGCTGGAGCGGTGAAGAAGCGACAATTAAAGAAGGTAACGGTAGTGGTTGGGACTGTTTATGAGAAAATCTCTCTCTCTCTCTCTCTCTCTCTCTCTCTCTCTCTCACCAAGACAAAAAGTAAGACATTAGAACCGATACTTAAAACCTTGAGTTGTGGATTAGAGAGAATTAACCCTCCATGTTTTCTTACTTTCCAAATGAAGATGTGATTGCTCTGAAGAAATGAGATTAGTAAAAAAAACATAAGGCCCTCTTTTACAAAATATTCTCTATGTAGGTCAACTTTCATCTAACTTTGATATTGGATAATTAGTCGACATGGTTAATTACTCTCCATATAACATCATGTAACAAAATTATCTTAAATAGACATGGAAATACAGAAATTGTAGGGTATTTGAATCAATTTTTGATGCATATTGTATCGTTTTAGGTTGTCCATATCAATACTGAGGTCCACTAACATTGGCCTATACCGACATTGGGGCTCTTTTTTGTAAACTCAACAAAAGAAAAATAAAAATAAAAAAGAGAAGTATGGGAAAAAACATGGTTGCGACATTGATTTGGTCGTGTCAAAGTGAATAAAGCAAGAAACCTCCAAAAAAATTGACTGTTGTTACATAGATAATTCAGCTGGTGTGGATCAATATGAAAAGTGGATTATATACGCACACATACACACACTAAGGGTTAATTGATTTGGCACCATCGTAACCTGGGGAATGGATGATCCAACCATTTAAATCATCTAAATATTGTCAAACATGTACAAATAGAAATTCAAGTTATTTGAGCATTTCTCTCACATCCATCATGTTCCTTCTATTTTCAATTGAAAACAGTTAAAGGTGATATAAATGTTCAAACCCCAATGATGTTTATTAATATACGTTTAAAAACATCTAAATGACTTTTGAGGGTGTAAAAGATCCATCATATAGGTTATGATGCAAGACATATATAAATTTTACTAACAATGGATGTTTAATCTGATAGAATGATACTTTAATTTGATCCATTTCCAGACAATAGAAATGTAGCAAAGTATGAGGTATTTTCTATTATATGGTAACTAGGTCTTGATGATGATATGTTTTTTTGGGTGATGATGATATGTGATGACTATTAACTACCATAATATTGATTATTTAACTTTTCAACCGTTTAACATTAGTTGTTCTACTGCTTTGTTCTGTAAAGAATGTCAACCCCTCCAACACAAAAGATAAGTACACTAAAGTTAGATGTTTTGTGCAATTCCCTTAGCACCACAAGTTGCTATGCTATTGAAGAGAAGTAATATTAGAACATAATAGATCTTTCCTAGAATTTATCTGATCTACTTTTAGAGGAAAAAAAAAAGGTATAAAACTTTACATACTAACTGATTATGAATCTTTTGGCTGCATGTTGTTGACAGCCCAGCTATGATCATTTTTGCATCCACACTGTCCTGAGAAGACAACAGAGAAATTGTCAGTAAGAAACAATTGGTCAAGAGTGTCAAGCATATTTATCCAATATTTTGCTTCAGTTGGAGTCAGTTGTGAAAAGCTTTGAGAATCATGATGTAAATTGTAATGATGATCGTACTAAGTATAACTTTGAGAAGTACAAAAAAGTAGAAAAGTTAGATGTATTTCTTTCATTGGAGACCAAACTACGCATGAGTAGATATTGTCAGCAAGAAGTAATAAATCAGCGTGTGAAGCATATTTTTCTTCGGTTGGTGTCAGTTGTGAAAATATTTGAGAATCAAGATGTAAATTGTAATGACGGATTGTACTAACTACAACTTTGAAAAGTACAGAACAGTAGAAAAGCTTGATAAGACCAAACTATGCGAGTAAGATTACTGTCATTAGTGAAATGAAAGCAGGTAAACTTAACATTAAATAAAAAAAAGTTGGAGAAGATAAAATTAGACTCTGACAATGACTAGCTTTCTCTAGAAAATATTGCAGAAGACTGTTAAAACGAGGCTGCTAGAAACGGATTAGTATGCAGCCTGCTCAAGGAAAAACACTCTCTCCAGAATACACAAGAACATCAAACTAAGGAGGGTGTCTGTAGAAAAGAAATGGTTGATAAATTTCCTACGATATTATTTCAAGCTAGCAATTACAAATTGTATGTTAAAATTCTAGCAAGTTCGTCATCCAAATGTAATGAAACTGAAACTTTCTATTAAAATTAAACCTGAAAGGTGTATAAAAGCAAAAAGGTCACCAGATGATTAGGTCCTACCTTAAACTCTGAGATCAGCTTGGATACAGCGTAATATGCTGGATCTTCAGTACTTTCAAGAACAAAAAGAAACTCCATAGGCCCTCCATATAGTGATGTTATCTGCATTCAGTGATGTCAACTAATAACATTCATTGGAAAGATAGAAGTAAAAACAGAAACTAATATTTGCAACTACATGGAAGAAGCAGCTTCTTTGTGGGTGTTCGTTCATAGAATGAAGTGTGAGTGGCTTTTTCCCACAAGCATCATGTTATACTTGGGATAGTTTTAGTTAGCTAATAACTGAAAAAAGAATAATGCTACCTGATGGTTTCAATTGCAAGGCAATAGCAAATTCTAAAATTCTTTATAGCAAATTCTAATATATATATATATATATATATATATATATATATATATTATATATATAAATATATATATATTATATATATATATATATATATATAAATTACCTGAGTTCTCCAGTTCTGCAAATTATGTTCTCCAAAGCCTTTCAAGGGCATGATGACTGACACTCTCGGTAAGTTCACCTGAGCCGAGTGCTCAAGATCATTTATATCTTCACAAATGAACGCAAAATGGTTGCCACCTTCAATATTATGCTTCATACGTTTTGTTACTCTATTCCTGGGAATTAGCATCAATTACAATAGCATAAGCATTTGAATCACAACAGTTTGCAATATTCACATTTGATAACGAAACGGGATACCTGACATATGCAGCCAAGCTCCATCCAAGTGCAAGGGTTAAGCAGATAAAACATCCCTATCAAGACCATAACATCAAAGAGTTTTAATTAAATCAAACCGATGAACTGATGACAGAGTATTCAAACTAAGTTGTCCCACAAGAGCATGAAGTGCGTAATAAAATTGATCAACAATACAGAAGAAAAAAGACCAGGCCAGACGACTACAAGTGTACATGCCAACTGTGTAGGGCATCAAGACTACAGAAATTCATGTCACTTAGGAAAGTACTTAACATCGACAATGACAATCTAAAACAGATATCATAGGCAATGAGTATACAACAATAACAAATCCTTTATCCCAAAAATTTTGGGGACGGCTACTTGAATCACTTTCTTCCATTCGTCTTTTCTGTAAGATTAACAAAAAACATATCCTTCTTTACAACCTCAATTCAAGTTTGTCTATGCCTGCCCCTAGTTCTACTTCTAGCATCTCCTTAACTAATATATTATCGCTCCTCCTAACTGCATCATCTATCAGTTTAAGTTTTGATGTGTTTGGACCATCCAAGAGAATTTTCTCTCATCTTATCTTCCATTCGAGCCACCTCCAACCCCCGTCCCCCACCAGACTACAACCCAAACTGGCCCTAAGAATGTTGAAATTGGCATTTGGGACACTACTTCATGAACTAGCATCCTCTGTTAAGATATACGAAGTGTAAACATTTTGTTTTGTATCTTGAACTAGTTTTGGAGTCAGAATGTGGTTATGCAATATACTCTTGGCACGCGTTAGATTTTAACAACCATCACACCAATTATAGTTGCTTCTTATATACAACTATACAAGGATTTGAGGGCGGTCACCTGGCGCAACGTGGCGCAACGGTAAGTCTTGTTGTTTGAATCTTGGAAGATGCAGGTTTGAGTCACGGAAAAAGCCTCTCCATATAAATGGGGTAAGGATGTGTACATCTTGAGCCTCCCCAAACCATACCCAAGTGGGAGCGTCGTGGCACTGGGATGCTCGTTTTTCCTTAAATACAAGGCTTTCTCACCATAGCGGCTAGGTTTAGAAATTGAAGAAATGTTCCAGCTAAAACTTCACAAAATCATTCATTTTATTAGGGACCATTACATTTCCTTATTCATTTCTAATTTGTCCATATCGAATTATTTCATTTCCACCCACTTATGGACATTAGCAAACAATGATCACATCTCCGCGACGTAACTCTAAGCGAATGTGAGTTATCAGCAGCAACGATGTCTGAGACTATAATGACAGAGAGACATGATGGGGATCAAGAGTACCTGCATCTGGATGAAGATCGAGAGAGGGCTGCAGCAGAATCTGCTGGCGGAGGCCAAGAAGGAGTCCATATATTCGAATCCCGCCATTAGAGAGATCAGAGAGAGAGGAATGATTCAGCCGCGATCGACAAGTTAAAAAAAAAAATCTCAAACTGCCATTGATGGGTTAGAGAGAGAGAGAGGAATTGAAGACACAGAGAGAAAAGGGACCAATGAATGGGAGGAGTGCCGTTTTATACGGCTGGCACAGAAGTCCTCTCTTTGGACGGGTAGAGCGGCAAGGAGAAATGTCCAGGTAGGGCTGAAAATCGAACGAACGAGCGAACGAGCTCGAACAAACTGTGTTCGAACTCGGTTCGACTAAAATATCGAACGAGCTTTATTCGAGCGAGCAAGATCGAACTCAAAAATGTTTTAACTCGGTTTGATTATAGGCTCGAAATGATCGAGCTCGACTCGATTTAGTTCTCGAGCTCGGACGAGCCCAGCCGAGCCCGAGCCAGGACCGATCAAAAGCCACATTAAACTTATTGTACGGTTATTCTCAAGTCTTAAAGATTTTTTTTTGTTGAATTAGTTATGTTTTTTACATCACAAATTTACCATCATATAAATAACAAAAAAGAGAGTAAATTTTCTAAGACAAAATTTATCAACATCCATAAAATATATAGCATATATTAGAAAAATCATAATATTAGAAACCGAGCCGAGTTCGAGCCAGTTCGCGAACGAGACCGAGTCGAACAACCTATGGTCGAACTCGATTCGAACACCACTTCGAACAAAAAAAATAGACCGAGCTCGGTATCGACCTACTCACGAACGAGCTTCGAACCGAGCTGGGCCGAGTCGAACGCGAGCCAAACACAAACTGTTTGAATCGTTTCACAGCCCTAGCCCCAGGCCCGGTGTTTTTCTTGTTTTGTTTATCTTTCTTTTTGTTGTAAATATGGATAAATCACCATAATTATTTGGTGTCTATAACCTATGTCTTTTAGTTATCCATAACCTATAGTTTTTTGTTATCCATAACCTATAGCTTTTGGCATTCTTCTTTTAATTGTCATCATAATATTAACCTTCATTGTAAGCCTATATAAGGGCTATTATCAAGTTTATTTGTAAGTGAATAAAGAAATATTTTTCTCTATTGTTCATCTCTTTGCTTTACAATACGTTATCAGCACCATTCTCTATGATGAGTTTAGTCTTGCATACATATATACATATTTCAGTAAACTTAAGTATCGACTGTTCTTTTAATATTTTGTGTGAGACAAAAAGTTTCAATTCATTATGTATGTACCACATATCTACCTATTCTTTATACATGTATGTATGAATTAGACAAATTTTCGATTTATTTATTAGCTGAAAGGCACAATCTGTAAAAAAAAACATCAAAGAGTATAGGATATTATAGATCTTATTAGTCTAGCATCTATTCATCCCTTTAATAACAATGTCAAATACAAGTGTCAGATACTCTTGGATTCTCTATTGCATACATGAATACTACTACACATTATACGACACGATGTCACATATACAACACATATTTGGTTATGTGCTAGTGTATTCTGGTCTCTGAAGTCAATTTCATTCAAAATAGATAATTCATGATAATTTATTTAAAATTATGCACGAATCTCATTTCTATATTTTTTTTATGAACTTTACCCAAGTATAAATTTAATCTAGAATATATTGAATACTCTTCTCTTATTATGAATGAGTTCATTACATTAAATTAGATTATATGAAATTGCTATTTTCGTTATTTTATTTTATTTATTCTACAGGGTACAAATTCACATTGTTGTATATGTGAACCATATTATGAAAAAGTACCCAAAATACAAACCATGATGATCTAAAGATTTATATAATGATCATTGTTGTATATGTGATAAACATAAGACATAATATTTTTTGATAGCGTTTCATCACATTGTGGCATATGTAAAATTTTATAATATTAAAAGCACTTGTCAATTTTACTATTTAAATTAATTTATCTCTAATATAATTATTTCTGCTATATAGATGTCGAGTCTTGCAAAGATTGAATTCAAAGCTCTTGATGTGAGCGGAGGCAATTACTTATCATGGCAATTGATGCGAAGTTGCACTTGCAGTCCAACAAGCTTGATGGTACTATTAAGAAGGAAAATAAAAATCTTCTAAAGCCAAGGCTAAGGCTTTATATCCATGATGATCTAAAGGAAGAATATGTCACTTCCCGCATCCAGAAATAATGGTGACGTCATGAACACATCCCCAGGCTACGCGCAAATTCGCAATTGTCGTCCGTGAATCAGCAGAATGAAAATACAAGGAATCATTACAATTTCAACTATATTATACATCAAGGGTCTTTCTATAAGTACATTAACTTACAAGTCTATTACAACAATATAATTTACCTAAGATTGATTGTCTACAAAATATTATGGTCGTCTACAGATTATCCCTCGACATTGTCTTTCGTACAGATGTAGCGTCTCGGCAGGAACGTCGTCTTCCCCTAGTCAACAAATACTATGTCGTTTAGAAACGACAAGCAAGTCCTCGGCCAAAAAGGTTAAGAAAAAGTATAATATAACAAGAATGAAACATAAAGGTTTTCTATTAAAGAAATAGGAATTACAGTTTTTACATTATTATATGAATGTCTCTTTTCCATTCAAATAAGTAGTGTAAACGTCCTTTTTGGCTCCGTTTAATAGGGGTAAATTTCTTCTAGAATGAGATGCAAGTTTGGAGGACTAACCCTAAAATGCAATGCAATTTTGGAGAACAATCCCCTGAATATTCATAAAATAGTTTCCCGTCAACAATCCCGTATACCTGGATCGGGCTGTGATTTAGGTGGCATGGTGCTTAGGATCCGGCCATGCGCCTCCCTTGGGCTTACAAAATTCATCTATTCGATGTTATTGTCGAAGTAGATGTAAGAATTTCTGAGCTTCCCTTGAGCTTACAATGAAATTTGCCTCCCTTGGGCATAAATGTGAATATTGCCTCCCTTAGACATAAGGAGCTAAGCCTCACGTACTCGATTCGTATGGCCTTACGAATGAGCTAAAAATAATATTGATCAGCTTTTTTTGTTATCATTATGTTGCGGGACTTTTAGGGATATTAGGTTGTTCTACCCCGCTCAATGCTTCCTAGTTGTGAGTTAATTTCTCAGAGGATTTACCTAGAGAATTTCTAGGTTTATGAAAATAAACGATTTCTCTAAAGTTCTAAAATTTGGCTCTCTTGGAATTTTTAAAATTTTCGGCAGAGTCTCCTTTGTTTTCAGAGACTCCAAAAATTTGCAAAGACAATATAAAATAATGAATATAAATTCGCGTTCACCGACCCCTTCGGTGGAGCAACCCTCAACACCGGTATCACATGCAATTATAAATAATCCTGGGTACGCCGACCCCTTCGGTGGAGCAACTCTCAACACCGGTACTCACGCATATATTATATGTAGTTAAATTTAAAGCTTTCTTACCTTAGCAAGCAAATAGACAAGCAAGCAGTTTATCTCAATTTTCTCTTCCTAAAAGCCATCCAAGTTCAAAAGAACAAAATTCTTAGTAATACATTTATACCAAAGTCTTACTTCCAATGTCATCTCAAAATAATTTGTATACTTGTAATTAACTTGTATTAGTTACAAAATCATATCTAAGTATTCAGTTTAACTCTTACTTGCCATATATACCACACTTTGGCTTCTTGAAAGTGTGAAGTAGCCAATTTACTTGAAAAAGCTTAACAAATGAATTACCTAGTGTTCTGGTATCCATAAATAACTATTCTAAAATGTGTTTATGACAAAATAGGTCATTTAGACATAATTATAATTCTTGTCCAGAATTGAAATATCGCCTTAAATTGATAATTTGTCAAATTTACGTATTTCAAAGTAAATTTTAAACAATTACTTATATATGTATTCATACTCATAATCCATAAGATCCCAATTGTGTAAGTTCCAATTTGTGGACATATAAATTGGATCGATATACATATATCTATACATGTATGGCTATGGTACATTATGTCATTGAGTTGTGTTCTTGCACCTATCTTTATACACATATCATATATACACAAAATAGTATACATGTAAGTAGGTTTTGCAATATGTATTCGTGTATGTAGTCTTTCCTTTATATAGGAATAAGAGTTAATATTTTGAGTTAAAAGTATTACACACACACACACACACACACACACACACACACATATATATATATATATATATATATATATATATATATACTTGTGGTATTGGCTAAATTGAATCCAAAAGTTCAATTTAGACATATATCGCTATCTACCGAATTTAGCTTCTTGAATACATAAAAGAGACTTAGAATTGAAGATTTACAAGTATATGGCTACCTTAACATATAGGAACCTATAAACTCACATTTTGACTAAATAATGAAGTTCAAATATACTAAATAGGAATATTTTCAAATGTAGACATAATTAATATAATATATTAAAATTGAAAATTAACTCTTATGTATATATATTCAAGCAAGGGAACATGGAATTTATATATATTCCTTGTAAGTGTATAGGTTAAGTACCTAAATTATGCCAAGATTTACAAATGTCCATGAATATGAAAGTACAAGAATTTGTATCTACATATTGTGTTAAAATGTATATATATATATATATAATATATATATATATATATATATATATATAATATATATATATATATATAAAGTATCCATAATGGTTCCTACCAAATTTTTGGCTCATAAATGCACATTACATTTCTATAGGGTTGGATTTGTCAATAAAATCCCTAAATTCCATAATTGAAATTTGACTATATTAATTCAAGAAATTTAGGAAACCAAATTAAGCAATTATCAAGAGGAAATAAGGAAGAGGACTTGCCTTGGGAATTTGGGGATTTAGGGTTTACTTCTTCTTCTCCAATTTCTCAACCTAGAAGTAAAAGAGGAAGAGGAAGTGGAAAGTTGAATAAGGAGGAGATGGTGGTGGAGGGTGGTGCGTGGCCGGCGGTGCGCCAGCGACAGCGCGGCAGCGGTTGCAGCAGCAGCAGGTAGCAACGGCAGCATCAACAGTAATAACAGTAGTAGTATGGGAGGAGGAGGAAAGGAAAGGAGGAAGAGTGAAGGAGAAGAAGAAGAAGATGGAGAGAGGGAAATTATGAGGATGAGGGTGGAGAGAGAGCCATCTTTTAATTCTGATTTTGGGAAAGAGACACTTGTCTCATTCTTCATGTGAAGATGACAAGTGTCTTGCCTTGTTGGCAAGTTGGTGGGGAGGATGATTTGTGCAATTTGAAGTTTTGCATAGGATTGGTTTTGAAAAATTAGTTTTGGTTTATTTGAAAATCCTCCTCATCAAAAATTATTTCATGAAAATTTGATATGATATGTAAGCATAATTGTTTATCAAGAAAAATTATTAATGAAAATAATAATAATAATAATAAAATTGAGGTTATGACAGAATATCTATGTGAGGATGATCCATTGAATTTCTGGATATCTCTAAAGGATAGATTTGACCATCAAAGGATGGTAATCCTTCCGATTGCTCAAAGTGAATGGTTGAACCTGAGATACAAGACTATAAAACTGTTAAAGCATATAATTTTGCTCTGTTTAATATTGTTTCTTGCCTTAGGTTGTGCGGAGAAAAAATAACAGAGGCTCAAATGCTTGAGAAAACCCTCTCCTTTTCATGCAAGTAATGTGCTTTTGCAGGAACAATATCGTGAAAGAATTTCACAAAATATTCTTAACTGGTGACTTGTCTCCTTGTAGCAGAGGCAAATAGCAACGTTCTCATGAAAAACCACAACTCTAGACCAACTGGGTAATGGCAATTCCTGAAGCAAATACAAATTTTGGGGTTATCAGATGTCGTGGTAGAGGACGTGGAAGAGGAAAAGTTATGGAGGTATGGTTATGGTTATCAGCTTATAACAAAGGCAAAATAGTGGTTCACAAAAGAATAAATGGAACAAGTGGACAGCACCCTCTAACAAAGGGAATCAAATCCTCAATATAAACCAAATAATGGTAGTACTGCTTGTCATAAATGTGACAAAAATGGACATTGGTTTAAGCAATATCAACTAATCAACAAGAGGTTGACAAATTCAAAGAATCAAAGAAAATGGAAGCAAATATGACAGCATATTGGGACAATGACCAGCCACTTACATCACTAAGTTGAATTGTTCTGATTTTTTTAGGATCAAAATGGGAATCAGATTACCAATCAACAGTTTGAGGAAATGCTGGCGAATCCACCTCCATTGAATGAGCACTCAGCTGACATATGTTTTATTTCAAGTATTATGAACTTTTTACATTTGAAGTCATGTTTTTTGTTTTTAGTTACCATCATGGAATATCTAGGATATGAGAGTTTGTTAAGAATATGTCATTACTTTGCTATGTATTTGAAAGTTGCATCTATAATATGATGTTATCGTTTGGTATGCTTAATTACTTTTATTATATTTGTGTTAGTTGAGTATATGTTCATAAATTTCTTTTGTTTCATATTAAGGTATGGATATACGAAGGAAAAAAAAATGACTTGGATATGTATTTGGTAGATAGTGCTACAACACATACGATTTTGAAGAATCAATTTTTCTCAAATTTAGTATTTGACATGCATAAAGTATCAACAATAACTGGACCAGCCCATATAATTGAGGGTTTTGGAAGAGCACACATTATGTTACCTAATGGAACTCAAATCCATTTGCAAAATGTGTTATATTCAAGCAATTCTAAAAGAAATTTGCTAAGTTTCAAGGATATACGCAAAAATGGATACCATATTGAAACTCGAAATGATAACAACAAAGAGATACTATGTATCACATCTAATGTTGAGAGCAAAAAGCTCACATTAGAATAATTCTCTTCTCTCGTGGGTTTGTATTACACCACCATTGGTATAATTGAATCACATATGAATGTGACAAAACAAAGTCAATGATCCTATCTTATGTACCATTTGGCATGACAGTTTAGGTCACCCGGGGCAAACTATGTTCAAGAGGATCATTGATAATTCTTGCGGACACTTATTAAAAATCACGATCTTGGTTTACCAAAGAATCACATATGTGTTCCATGTTCACAAGGAAAGTTTATAACTAGACCATCTTTACTAAAAGTTAAGAATGAGTCTCCTACTTTCTTGCAAAGAATACAAGAGATATTTGTGGTCCTATTCATCCTGCTAGTGGTCCTTTTAGATATTTATGGTACTCATAGATGCATCTACTAGGTGGTAACATGTTTGTTTATTGTCTACTAGAAATCTTGCATTTTCTCGTCTTTTGGTCAAATTATTAAACTTAGATCTCAGTTTCCTGATAACTCGATTAAGTCAATTAGACTTGATAATGCCGCAGAATTTACCTCACAAGTTTTTGATGATTATTGTACATCATTAGAGATTGAGGTAGAGCATCATGTTCCCCATGTGCACACAAAAATGGGTTAGCTGAGTCATTTATTAAACATCTCCAACTTATAGCTAGACCTCTACTAATGCAATCTAATCTGCCAATTGAGGCTTGGGGACATGCTATTTTATCTGTATCTCTAGTTAGATTTAGACCGACTACCTACCATATTTTTCACCCATACAACTTGTTAGTGGTAGACAACCCAATATTTCACATTTGAAAAGTTTGGATGTGCAGTATATGTCCCAATTCCACCTCCCAAACGAACTAAGATGTGTCCCCAACGACGTTTGGGAATATACATTGGTTTTGAATCTTCCTCCATAATAAGGTATTTGGAACCAATGACTGGTGATGTCTTCATTGTAAGATTTGAAGATTGTCAATTTGATGAGAGAGTCTTCCCGCCGTTAGGGGGAGGTAAGCAACAAATTGTTCATATATAACAATCTATTGCTAATGAACGGCATAATTACATGGAATACACCTACTCTATCTCATCAAGATCCAAGAACTCCACAATGTGATTATGAGACAAGAAGAATGATACATTTGCAAGAAATTACAAATCAATTACTGATGCATTTAATGATGCCGCAAAGGTAACTAGATCCCATATGCCAGCTAAAATGTGCCAGCCATAATTAATGTTCATGTTGGACAAAATCTAAATGGCGGCAAATGAATCTACTACTACACATCAAAAGCGTGGTAGGCCTATAGGTTCCAAGGATCGTGCTCCTAGAAAGAGGAGAGTAAATGAAACATCTTGTCCTGATAAAAGTCAGATAGTGGCTGAGATCCGAAATAGATAATAAGATGTGCATGTTTCCAAATTCATTGAAATGCCTATGGATGCCTCTAGAGAGGCACATGTACTAAAATGAAGAGATCTCGATATTCTGCATGTTCAGGTGAATTATGGAATAGAAAAGCACTTGTCATCGATGACATATTTAGCTACGCAGTAGCTACTGAAATATCAAAAATAATGATAATTGTGAAAATGAACCACGTAGTATAAATGAATGTCGACAAAGAAAAGATTGGCCAATATGGAAAGATGCTATTCAAGCAGAATTGAAATCTTTAGAAAAATGTGGTGTATTTGGACCTATAGTAAAACATTAAAGGGCATAAACCTGTTGGCTTTAAATGGGTGTTCGTGAGAAAACAAAATGAGAGAAATGAAGTTGAAAGATACAAAGCCCGACTTGTAGCACAAGGTTTCTCTCAAAGACCTGGAATTGACTATGTTGAGACATACTCTCCAGTTATGGATGTCATTAGTTTTAGATTCTAATTACTCGTAGTTTCTGAAAATCTTGATATGAGACTTATGGATGTTGTAACTCCATATTTGTATGGAGACTAGATACTGACATCTATATAAAAATCCAGAAGGATTTACAATGCTAGAGACTAAGTCAAAGGGCATGTGTTCAATTAAACTTAGACGAGCATTATATGGATTGAAATAATCTGAAAGAATGTGGTATAATCGTCTTAGTATATATTTGACTAAGGAAGGATATAAAAATAGTCAAATTTGCCCATGTATCTTCGTTAAGAAATCCGAGAATGATTTTCGATAGTAGCAGTATACGTGGATGATATAAACCTGATCGGATCTCCTGCAGAATTGGAGAAAACTGCAAACTATTTGAAAAAAGAATTTGTAATAAAACTTGGGAAAGACAAAGCTTTGTCTCGGTTTGCAAATAGAACGAAGTTCTAGTGGAATATTAGTGCATCAATCCCGATATATGAAAGAATTTTGAAACGATTCAGAATGAACAAAGCACATCCACTTAGTACACCTATGGTTGTCCGGAGTCTGGATTTGGATAAAGATCCATTTCGACCAAAGGGAGAAGATAAAAAAGTTCTTGGTCCTGAAGTGCCGTATTTAAGTGCTATTGGAGCACTATTATATCTAGCACAATGTACAAGACCAAACATTGCTTTCTCTATTAATTTATTATCTAGATATAGTTATGCACCTACACTTAGACATTGTAATGGAGTTAAACACATAATGATATCTTCGTGGAACAACTGACATGGGATTATTTTACTCCTGTAATTCTACTAATAACCCTCATCTAGTTGGTTATGCATATTTTGGTTATCTTTCTGACCCTCATAATGGTTGTTCCCAAACAGGTTATGTGTTTATTAGTAATGTCATGACCCGCATCCAGTATAGGGGCACGAGAAGTGGGTACGTCCAGCCTGTGCCGCAGTGTCGGCAGTAGAACGATGTCCTAGGTTACTATCTAACCAACAACTCATGCAATATATAATGTACTTGTCAAATCTCAACTCCGAACGGAGGACAAGTATAGATATAATGAAATCTCAATCACAGTCTAAGCACGATATGATAACACAGAAGTTATAACTAAAAATAACAACAATAAAACCAACTACTACATAATATAATCTCAAACAATTTCAAAACAAAACATATCTCAACTTATTACAATTCAAGTTCTAAAATAAGAACTAAACCAAGTCATCTAGCTAGTCTTCCGATCACTCATGAGTGTCGGGGCCAAAGGTAGCTAAGCCATCTCCTGGTCTATAGTAAGTAGGGCAAGCATCTGTAATATTTCAACAGGTCCAGTCAGGACAGGAACGAGTACAACTCATCAAGAAATCTCAAGTAAATGACAGAGAACTATAAACAGTTATAGACAGTTGTATTGATGAACATGGCAGTTTGTATGAGTAATGATGTAGAAAAATAGATAAGGTACACGGAAAGTAAGGTACAAGGAAAGTGTCCTCGGGGCAAGCATCTGTAATATTTTCAACAGGTCCAGTCCGGACAGGAACGAGTACAACTCATCAAAAAATCTCAAGTAAATGACAGAGAACTATAAACAGTTATAGGCAGTTGTATTGATGAACATGACAGTTTATATGAGTAATGATGTAGAAAAATAGTTAAGGTACAAAGAAAGTAAGGTAACTAAATAAGAAGAGAAACATGGCAATAAAGATTATAAATATAATCTAGCTGAACTAGAGTAACATGATATAAGTTCAGACAGTATAATATGAGTCAAGTATAATCCCAATGTGAGTCCAGACAATGTAAATCTAATACCACAAGATGAGTCCAGTATAAGTTGAGTCCAGTCAATGATCAAAGATTTCAGGGTGAGTCCAGACTATACTCTAACAGTGTGTTTTAAAATATCGAGATCGACATGTGAACGGCTGTAGGTAATACGGCACACCGCACACTCGGCCAAGTGTGGGATGGCTATCATTCCAGTATAATTCCAAGAAAGTGGTTCCATTATTTGCGAATGTTCACATGCCTACTCTAATATTTCCCCGTCCAACAAGTACAAGTGAATCCATAATCTGACACGAAATAAGAACAAGTCCAGCCAGAACATGAATGATACCAGTAAGTGATTCCAGGGTGATTCCAGTAGGTGATTCCAGTAGTGGTTCCAGAAATGGAGGCCAGACATAAATAAATGAGTGTCGCATGAAATGGATACATCAATATCAAATCGTGTTTGTAACAGAAAATCAAATAGAACTAACTACAACTGAAGTACAGTAATCGATAAGTAAATAAGAAACTATCAGAGAATGTACTCGTCAGGTATCCTGAATATCTGAAGAGAATCTACTGTCCGAGGAGTGACGTCTGTCTCCTATAGAACAGTACAAGTCACTACATGTCTAAAATAGTAAAACAGACTGCTACCATGCATCTACATGATGTTTGGGGTCAATCTAGACTAAAGTCAACCTTTGGTCAACTCTAGTTAACTACACTAGTCAAACTAGGTCAACTAGGCCAAGCCTAACCCAAACAAGTCTCACTAAGCCTAGCCAACCTATTCTAGCAAGCACACATCAAAACTAGGCTATACAAGCCAACAACACACATTCACTGGTGTATACATGCCATATACATAGGCTTTATGCCATATAGTCTACATCACACACATTTCATACATTATATATATCTATCTATATACTAAATTATTATAGGCAACTTATTTATATCACACATAGGCCATGTACCATATGTGTAGCCTCTAGGCCATATGGTCTATATCACACATTTCACACATAATACATATACACTAATTTAATATAAATTATCATACACATATACATATAGGCCATATTATTATATCAAGCATATAATATATATATACATATATATATATATATATATATATCTATATATATATATATAT